>OX637341.1:3893409-5128407 GCA_951799405.1 Agapetus fuscipes | reverse complement strand
CTACTAGCAGTCACACTTATCCCCATAGCCCTGGATTATCTGGAACAGGAAGTAGTGGATATTATGGAAGAGCAAACAGATATGGAATACCAAATCATCCTGTTTCACAATTTGGAAATGGAAATAATGGAAATAATGGAAATGATGGAAATGCTGGAATTGGAACAGGACAAGCATTTGAACAGAATGAAATGTACAGACCTGGATATCTGCCACAAAACAAGAAGACTATAACACATGAGCCTTTTCACTACATACTTCCATTTTCAGATATTGCTCTTCCAACGTTTCCTCCTGAAACTCATAAGTCAAGAATAGGTTACATTCCTGTCTATGGAATACAGAGGCTGAGTACACCAGATAATCTCATCAAAGGACTCATGTTGTGGAATTTGGCCAGATCTGGTCATTCCAGTGATCATGAAGGCTTTAAAAGTAAACAAAATGATCCAGCTATGAACGATTGCAGCCTCACAATCAACATGGACACAAACCCAGAAAGGGTTCCAATCGATTGCAGCATAGCTTCATCATTTTCTCCAGATTTAATTTCAAAAAGTGACTCTAAATTGTTTAGAATATCAGACGTGCATAACAATATGTGTAGGTTGAATTTTTTCCATAAACGCACAATGCATAGAAAGTATTTTTCGTGCGATAATTTGGTAGAAAGATCAATGGACGTTGTCGGTAAATTAGACTGCTCCCAAGATCCAGCAAAATACAATCATCAATTAGATCTATCGCCTTGCTCATTGATCACAAATGATCCATTACCAGATGACTTTGGGGTCATCCCTAAAGAAAAAGCAGGTTATTTGACATTTGATGTAGAAAGAACTTCAACAACTTCTACGACAGTTGCTCCAATTGCCCAAAAGCCACAAAGACAAGAGCATATTGACTTGGAGTATGATAGGTCTGACGTTAGACAAAGGACAGAGTTTGACCTTGGGATATTTTTGGCAAAAATTCACCACCGAAGACCATCGATACCTTCAGAGCATGCTTTTGAAAGGAATCCTCCGCTAGATTCGTTTCTGCTCGAGCACAAATACTTTGACCACCTCAATTCAAGCGGTGACAAATTAGATACGAAGCGTGTAGAGACAGCAATCCGTAATAACCCTGAACTGGCAGAACGCGATCCCACCCTGATGCTGAAGTATCTCTTAAAGAACCAAGATCCTCCTGATTTGAGTTCCAAATACAATAAAGATGAAGAATCATCCGGTGCAAGGTCGGAGAGGACAACAGCTAGAAATCTGCAAAATGGTGAAGGGAAAGTAGTTTTGGTGGAAGAGAAAGAAGCCAAGTAATTGGTCATTCATTTTTTGAAAAACCGAAGAGTGATGCTATCCTTCAATCAGCATATTATTTGATGGTGTGTTTGATCGAATATGTAGTAGTTATCTTTAACCGTTTGACTTTAATCATGGATTTGTAAGACATCAATTTTTGCATTGAATTGGCCAATAATTTTATACATATTTTCATGTTTAAATCTACTTAACTCATTAACCAACTCAGATGACAAATTACATGTTTTTATAATTTCAATATCTAAATTAAAAGTGTTTTTTTAAGATAAATATTTTCATATACTCGTAATGTATCAAAATCTTTATTATTGTAATTTATGAAAAATCTGACCAACGACTCAGTAAAAAAAAATCATTTTGCCAATTGCCTGTTTCAGGGAAGGTCGGCAAGAGTATTATTACCTCAAGTACTTTCAACTACCGTCGTTTTCAAGAAGACGATTTACAAATATTTCATTTAATATTTATATTGCAGGTTTCAAACTTTCTAGACTTCTTGGTTTTGCAACCAAAATGGTCTACAGTTTCTGCGGTAAAACGCATAGGAAACTTCTCCCTAATAAATCCAACCCTATAACTTACAAAAGCCTTTATTACTAACCTAATGTCCCCCATGTGTCTTCTAACATTCATAATATGTTAAAATAATGTTTTGTCGTCCCTTTTCTTTTGGGTATGGAGTTCCGCAAATGAAATCAACAACAAAATTTCTGACTTCACTTGGCTGGGGAGCTAGAGAAAAGGCTAAATCTGTATTTTTTTTTGGTATATTGGTGGTCAGCCTAATACAAACCTACTAGTTAAGAAGTAATATTCATAATTATCAGTTATTAAGCTGACCGAGACTTTGACATGAGATTGTTTTGGTAATATGTAATTTTGTTTTATTTCTATTCAATTAAAAACATTGTATTGTTTCACTTGTAACCCATCCATATTCCTTATTCTAATTTTAAACTGACTATTTTCTGGTTTTATTTTTATGTCAAAAAGTAAAAAACGATGGTTTCTCAGAATATATTTTACAAAAATCACCACAGTTAAATTTAAATTACAAAACATCAACATAAAAATAAAACGTGTAATTTTTTTGAATGTCTGGTTTTCATAAAACATATCAAAAATGAAATTAATTGCGATTTCATACACACGTAAACACATGTATGGAGTGTCATCGATTAACATAAAATAAATAGATGGAGCATCAAGTTGCTTGGCGTGCCAAAAAAAGTGGGTTCTAGTTCGCCTTCTTGATACAAACGAAGTCTTGTTATAATCAGTTCCAGACAACTGATGAAGGAAAACTTACAACGAGAAATTGTTGTTATTTTAAGCCTCTTTTTGAATATGACGCTGCCATCATATTATGTTTTATTTTGTCTCGTTGTAAACCTTTTGTCTTGTTTCATGGGACGTTTATGACTATGACAAACATATGAGAAGAAACAGACATTGTGTCGCTGGTGTGTGAGCGGATAAGCCTTTGGTACTTGAATTTGCGTTATTGACGTATAGATTGGTATGAGGCTGACCACCCATACTGTAAAAAATGGTTCACTTTGCCAATGTCACCCCTGTTTCATGGAATGTGCGCAAGAGTTGCAGGGCTTATGTTCATTTGAGGTTTGGATTTTATTTGTAAGTACACAATCAGCATTTGTAAGCGCGAACTATACACGTGTTTGTTTGCGGGCATACATCTGAGAGCTTTGAATGAATATATCCTTGCAACTTAGATTATAGAAAGACACTAGCTCTGGTTTGAACAACGCTTGCGTCGTGCCCTATTGACAATAACTTCGACCCTGGTTCAACATAATGTCTATAATCTATAATCTTAACTTGCAAAGTAAATCTAAGTTGCAAAGATATGTTAACATTTAAGATTAATATTAAATGCATGCCCACAAACAGACAGTGTAAGTTCGCGCTACAAATTCTGCATGTGTACTTAAAAATTAAAATCCAAACCTCAAATGAACATACACCCGGCAGCTTTTGCCAACCTTCCCTGGAACAGGAGTAACATTGGCAAAGTGACCCATTTTTACAGTATGGGATATCAGCCTCATGTCAACCTATAATTAAAGTTAAATGAATAATAGGTTGGTATAAGGCTGATTATTAAATGATGAATTGCTACCTAATAATGTTAATACCTGTTTCTGGTCAAACAAAATAGGTTAGTGAATTGCACTGATCTTCCCAAATTTTTGTTTTGATATTATGTATATGACAGACAATCTTTCTCTTTTATATTGATTGATGTAAAAAATAAAGCCAAAATAATTACACAAAAATAAATTGCGATTTCATAAACACTTGCATGGATGGTGAAATTTATGCTTTATTTTTTTTTTTTTTTTTTTTTTTTTTTTTTTTTTTTTTGACTTATTTTTTTTTTTTTTTTTTTTTTATATTTATTACAGAAAACAACAGCACATACACATGAAACAAGTAAAGATTTATAATAAATACATATAAGGCCAATAATAGTTTTCTTAAATAAAAATAATTACAATAAAAGCTTGTCTACAGCAAATGTAACAGCAAACGAAAAGAACAAAAGAAAAATAATATGAATGCGGAGGTTTTTATCAGAGAAGATTTGGGAAAATAGGATAGAAAGGACAATAGAAGGGGAAGAGGATGCCATTCAATCAGTTTTGCATTTTCTCAAGTAGTACATCCGCACCCCTTGAAGAAATGCGTTTTTGGACAAACAAAAAATGTCCAGGTGATTAAAATTTGAGTTATAACAAAACATAGCTCTCGTTAAAGTCGAGTTCCTGGCATAATTTGTAGTGTGCGCTCCCGTATAAAAAAGTGAATTTAACCTAGTGCGCCTTGTAGGTACACGCAAAGTGAGCCCCTCACAAAGAACGGTGGAGTCAATATGGCCGTGTACTATATCGTACAGAAAAGCCATATCTAATAGCGTTCGACGGGCTTCTAGGGACATAAAACCGTGATGACGGCAAGCATCATGATAATTATTAAAAGTTAAATGTTCCCTGTAATTTAGATGCTTTAGAAATTTCTTTTGTATAGCTTCTATTTGTTCCTTATAAACACTGTACTGTGGATTCCAAATAGGTGAAGCGAATTCAAGCCTACTGCGAACATACGCGCAATAGGCCATCTTAACGGCATTAGAACCCCTGAAGGGCTCACAGGTCCTTAAAATAAATCCCAGCATTTTGTAAGATTTAACGGTGGTAGAGGAAATATGGGCATCAAAAATTAATTTAGCATCCATAAAAACACCAAGGTCCCTCACCCCAGTCACAGTGTCAAGGTATTCACCCTTGAGTTGATAATTAAACTTTAAGGGGTTTGTCTTGCGGGTAAGAGATATCTTATGGCACTTAGATACATTAAGATCTAATTTGTTTTTAATACAATAATGTGTAAGGTTGTCCAAATTATCCTGCAGCTTCATGCAGTCCTGAATGCTATTAATTCCTAAGTAAATTTTAGTATCATCAGCATATAATAAACATTTTGTAAAATTAAAACACTGTTCAATGTCATAGACATATACATTGTAAAGAAGCGGTCCGAGGTGAGAGCCCTGGGGGACACCAGACGGAATACTAAAGAAGTCCGACTTGCAGCCACCAAGAACAACCGCTTGAGATCTTTTTATCAGGTATGATGCAAACCACCGCAGCAGATTCCCATGCACGCCAAGTGTTTGTAGTTTATCCAATAATATGCTATGGCTTACCCTGTCAAAGGCCTTTGAGTAGTCCGTGTAGATTACGTCAATTTGGCCACCCTTTTCCATCTCATCAAACACGTAATCTGTGAAGACTGCTAAGTTGGAGACGACTGATCTTTTTTTGAGGAAACCATGTTGGGATTTGGGTAGCTGAGAAACGAGTAAATGATATATTTGATCATAGATCAACTTCTCAAACAATTTACCAAATACGGGTAAGATGGATATAGGTCGATAGTTTTCTGCAGAAGTTTTAGGACCAGATTTGTGTATTGGAACTATGTGCGCCCTCTTCCAGGCATCAGGAAATATACCTGTAATAAGGGACTTATTGAAAATCATTGCCAGAGGGAGTGATAGTTCATTAGCGCAACTAATAGCAAAAAACGAAGGAATGCCATCACTACCCGCTCCTTTGCTAGCATCAAGTGTGTTTAAATATTTGCAAACCATAATGGGAGTAACCGCCAGTCCACAAGCAATGTTTTGATTTGTAGACAATTCACCAAAGGACGGAGGACAAGCGACAGTAGATGAATCAGTGATATCAGAAAAATCAGTGTAAACAGATCTAAAATATTTTGAAAACAGATTTGCCATACTACAAGCATCAGAGGCCACTTGCCCCTCAAATAATAATTCTCTTGGTAGTGAACTAGAATTTCGCACACCCTTGAGATATGACCAAAATCTCTTTGGCTCTTTAGACATGGATAGCTCTGAGTATCTGATAAACCTGGCATGACACTCACCCTGTACGCGTTTCTGACGAGAACGTAAGAGGGAGAATGTTTGATAATCCCTTGGATTTCCTGTTAACCTCCATCGTCTGTGAGCTTTATGTTTTTCTTTAATTATCTTTATCAATGCTGCTGAAAACCAAGTTGGATACTTATTACAATTAATCATTTTACCGGGTATAAAAGAGTCAATGCTTTCATTGATTATTCTATAAAATACATCAACACAGTCATTCACATCGCACTGATTGAGAATCAGCTCCCAATCAATATTAGACAAGAAATTTTTAAGTTTAGTATAATCACCCTTCCTAAAAAGACGTGTAAAGCGGGGGGCACTAACCAAGTATTTCTTGGGAACAAGGTCGGCAGTCAGTTCAAGTGACGGATGATGGAGGTCCTCAGGAACCAAAGGAAAAGCAGCATGTATAGTTTTTATAGCAGTATTTGAAAGAATAAGATCCAATATTCTCCCATTAGCATTAAGAATATTATTATACTGTTCCAAACCAGTAGCAGAATAGTTAAGGAAAATCTCAGCAGTGTGGCGTTCAAAGAAAATTGGGGTGAGGTGATCATTGTTGTTTTCCTCAGTCCACTTTATATTGGGCAAATTAAAATCTCCAACCACAATAAAAATATCTTTAGGGTAAAAATTAAGTAAATTTGTAAGTGTCGATGCAAAATTGAGCATCATTTCTTGGTGAGAAGATCCTCCCATCATATAGATGCAAGCTATATGTAAATCAATAGAGTTCCTGAACGATTTTCCAGGAATGGTCAACCAAACGCATTCTAGCCCCGACTGCCACTCCGGTCGCTGGCGAGCATTTAACACTCTGCGAGTTGCAATCATTACTCCCCCTCCTCGAGACAATCCTGTGTCAAGAGGGTCTCTATCATTTCTGAAGACGTCATAACGACCATCAAACAACTCACCATCCAGAATTCCGTCATTTAACCAACTTTCAGAAATCAGTAAAATGTCATAATTGTTCAATAAAACATTCTGTGAAAAAATATTTGTTTTAGTACGTAACCCACGTACATTTTGATAATATAACCTGAAAGTCATGATGTGTTTCTATTATGCATAATTAAAATGTAAAAATAATAGAAATGATATGTCATAAAATTATAAAATATTATATGAGAACTCACCTTGCGACACTGAGGCGCACAAAGAAAATAATAAATATAATAAAAGATAGGGGCAACATCCAACGTAGGTAAAAACATAATCTTGAAATGCATGGCATTGGAATTAATAAGGAGAGGGGGAAATGTGAAATAACCATAGGAGGAGAGGAAAGGGAAAGCTCTGATAAATAAAAATAAGAACAGATAAAGAAAAAATAAAAATAAGAACAAAGATAAAAACAGATAAATGGAAAAACTAAAGAAAAATAAAACTGCAGTAGGATCAATAGGGAGAAATCGAGCAAAGACCAGATTCAGCAGCAGGAGTTCATCTAATGTGTATCTGAGGGTAACATGGTGTACTACTTGATCTTGCTTACGTCTTCCAATGAACGTATCCTTATAGCTGGGGAGACATCGCTCCTTCTTACATATATTGAACAATTCCTCGTCCATACGTACAAAAAATTATGGGCCTTAGCTGCTTCTTTAGTAGCTCTAAGAATATGTTTACTTGCCGACGTTAAGTGCTCGTTGATATAAATTCTGTTTTCAACACCATTCTGTTTCTTCATGAATTCCGATGTTTTTAAGCCTTTCCTCTTTCGGATAGCGGCAATTAGTTGATCACGTGTGCTGGGATTGGAAAATTTTGCAATAATCGCTCTCGGTCTGGCGCTTTTTTCCCTGTGTGCGCTTCGTGACGCAAACACTATGTTCTCCTTGTTAAGAGTCACACCGAGTGCCTCTCCAATTAGTATGACATCCTTTATCGGATCAGAGCCGGCATCCGGCATCCCCACAATTTCTACATTGTCCCTTCTCTTATCCTGCTCCGTGAGAGACAGTGCAGTAGATAAGGACGTTGTAACCGAAGAGAGGCTCCTCACCTGCTCCTCAAAGATGCCGAGCTTTTCACTGCACTTACAGGCCTTTTTTTTGACCTCCAGCTCCTTGAGCCCCTCCTCTAGGATAGTCATCCTACTCTGAAGCCCCTCAAGCACTCTCAGGATACCCTCAAGCCGCTGGTCTTTGGATACTTCTTGCTCACTCGAAGGATGGTATTCAGATGATGGTGTCACAACTTCTACTGGTACCGCCTGAGACAATGCAGTGGGTGTTGGAAGAGAGACTGGCTTAGATGTTCTCGGATCCTCCGACCTGCATTTGTTGCAACATACTAATTTCTCATTTGGAATGGCGCGAATATAATGATTGTATACCTTCGGAACAGTCCCGACTGTTTCTGCATACATTCATCACGGGGGAAATATTTCAATTCATCAGCCCAAATGAAATTGCCCTTTAGAAACCTATTCCGGACTCTTGTCGTAATAAATAACACGTTTATTTTTAAGTTTTTGCATTGCACATTGAGGATTCACTTTATATGCCTTAATAATAATAATAATATCAGGCTAATTTATTTTAAATTACAAATGATAAGAGAGCGCCATTTTTGTGTGTGTCACACCTAAGGGCCCTCTCCGATCATGGATAAGACTTTCTAAATAGGTGTGTCTTGAGCATTCTCTCAAGAAGACACGTACAAGTTCGCGCTTGTGCATGCCGCATGTGAAACTACAACATTAAAACTAAATGTCAAATGGATATACACCTAAAGGTCGGCAGGACTTGAAGGGTCATCCTAATATTATTATCATTATCTTTTCCAGGCTCCAATAGGTAATTGATTTTTATGACAGATCAGATTGGGCCGTATACAAAGAAAACAATCCTTTCAAAAAGAGCTTTGATCACGTTTGATTTCTACATTTCAGAGGTAAAAATACAGGTTTAACTATCTTTTATTTCAATTAATTTTACATTTTCAATTTTCAAAAACACTTTATTCTTTCAGGCAACTTACGTGGATACAGTGCGTTAACAATATGTTTTCACTGTAACTGATTGATGGTGGAACATAAAATTCAAGCCTTCACACGGCGCAACCGCAGTTAAAATAATTATTATTGCAGTGGAGGGCTTTACAAACACGCTCTGAAAATAGTAAAAATATAGACAAACACTGAAATTAAATCGGGCAGCTTTACAGCTAACACCCTGTATCTATACAAATATTGCGGACTTGCCAAAATATCTTTTGCAATTTTGTAAACGTTTTTTCAGGGAGGTAATTTTTTTATTGATATTTTAAAATTAAACGTAGATCCATTTTACATAAAAAATATGTGAGGTTAGGAAGAAAGGTAATGTATGAAAGCTGCTACATCACCCCTGGTGAGCGATTTATTTGTTGTACATTATTTCTATTCACATTCCTTGACTTTTAAGTAGATACGACTTGACTTCTTGGTTGGTATGAGCCTGACCACCCATACTCTAAAAAAATGTTTCACTTTGCCAATGTCACCCCTGTTTCAGGGAAGGTCGGCAAAAGTTGCAGGGTTATTGTTCATTTGAGGTTTAGATTTTAATTTGTAAGTACACATGCAACATTTTGAAGGGCGAATTTACACGTGTCTGTTTGTGGGCATGCATTTAACAGGAATTTTAAATGTTAACAAATCTTTGTGACTTAGATTATTACGTGGTCAAGACAAGGGGTACTTGAGTACAAAAAAAGTTTTCAATGATTTGACTGAAATATTCTGAAACACGAAGTTGCTGAAAAAATGGCAGTCAAAAGGTGTATGGAATGTTTACTTATTTAACAACAAAAAAGGTCAATGCTTGTCGCCCAAAGCGTTTGTCTTTTGAGATCAAAACATTTCGAAATGTCAAAGCTAAATCCAACCCATGTCATCCCATTAGGTATTAAAACTTGACTTTTGTTAAGTCCCTATTCAAAACAAGTGTGAAAATCCTAAGCCATAAACTTATCGGTGGCAGAAAAAAATGTTTAGTGGACTTATCATCGGAGATTGTCGAAGATTATGGTGACGACGATTCCAAAAAGGCACAAGGCAGTGGGAAGACTCAGTACAAAATAACTGGATAGATTGATGGCAAATTGGCGCACAATTTGATTGTGGAACCTGAGAAGTAATGTGTTGAAAAGACAACGCTGGTAGGGGTTGATGAAAGAAGCCAAGATTTTGCAGCACAACAAAATATTTTTCTTCTTTGACTGCCACATCCATTAAAATCATCATGGCTGTTTTAATATTAGATGCGTCGCTATTTTTGTTTAGTGTAGTTTCTTTAGTCACAGTATTTATTGGTGTCCGTGAATATTGTTTCCTGAATCTCCTCTTACATAATACCGGTACGTAGTCTAGTGGTAACGCTTCGAACTCGTAAATGAGAGGTTGTGGGTTCGACTCCTGGCGGAGCAAAAAAAATTAACCATTTATCTTTTCAAACAAGCTTTTCGACGGATTAAAAATTCATATACCTTTACCAAAGACTGGTCATCAGAGGTCCATTTAATCTTACAGTAACTAGGTCTTGCTTAAGTCTTAACTGAGTCAGTTAATGGTGCAGTTAAATTAAATTGCCGATCACAATACAAAAACTAAATTAAATGTAAAAATGGTACCATAGCGTGTTATTATTTTTCAATCTGTTCTCAATAGTTTCACAGGTGGAATGATCTAGGTTACTTCAAACCCTATTTCAGATTAAAATGTCTGTCAAACCTTCTTGGTATATCGAGATGAAAACTGACAATGTGTATATAGATAGGAGATATAAAAGTCAAAACAGGAATGAGGAAGGTGAAAAAAACACCACCGAAAAATAATTGATTTGACTAATGGATGAAAAAAATCGCTTTTGGAATGTGGTGCTGGATAGCATGCACCAAGTTACATGGACAGATCATATATGTGAGTACATGGCTTGGCTATGGCCAAAATCTACACAGGGCAGATTATTCTGGTTCTAGGCACGTTACATGGAGCAATGACGATAGCCTGAAACGTTTTTTTGTGAAATAAAGTGAAAAAGAGGAAGATGCCGTACAATGTATGGCCTGATTAAAGGGTCACTCAGCAAGTCATGTTGCATAAAATTAAAAGTCACTAAACATGGATCGTCCAATGTCGACAAAGGAAGCCAAAGAGAAGAGTATCGAAACAGCAACAGAGGTGGTTGGATGAAATCAAAGGAACTGCGTACCGGAGATGTTTGAACCCAGCATTTGATGAAAAGGTGTGTAAAATATTGCAGGATGTTAACGTAAAGGACTGAGAAAAGTTGAGGAAGAAAAAAAAAACTAGGAAGTAGCGAGCAATAAAGCAAATGGGTATCTACTTAGCTAGGCTACCTTTTGTGAAATCGTCCCCTCGGTGCTTATTTTGCTTATCTAACATTTGATTCCTATGTGACCTTCTAAGGAAATTGCTTTATGAATCACATTCTACACAATCTGAGTCAAGAAAAAAATATTGTTACGAATTTAGGGTTCAAAAGTCTTTCAATTAAAAATACTGGTCTTCTTATACAGTTGTTTATTTTACACTTTTAATAATTTATTTTCACAAAGGTAATCTCGACTATTCCATTACACTTGGTTTCTGTTCACTGGTTTTGGTACAATGTATGTAGTTGTAACGCTCGTAGAACACTCGCTCTGCAAGCAACTCACCCCCTTCTTATACTCTTTCAAACAGTACAATCTAGGTCTATACTCGCTAGACAGTTGCAGAAAGGCGTAGTAATCATTATTTCTCGATGCTTCTATTATTCAATGAAGTATTTTTATTCAATGATTCCTACCCACACAATACAATACAGAATTCTTATAACTATAACAAATACCTACTTATTTTAAATATTTATATTTCATATTTACATAACAATATAAAAACAATTTAGTTGATTTAAATATTTTTGAAATAAATTTCCAGTTTTCATAAGACACATTGGTCCAGTACACATACAAACATTTCTCATGTGAAATCACCTTTGATGGACATGAATAAGACAAGCACTAAAGGGACGAAATATTGATAACAGAACAATCAGAGCGTGAATATAATTCATCACGACTCGCTACTGCAAAATCAAATAAAATGAAATGCATTTTTTATTAAACATTTTCGTTGTATCGTGTAATTTGCGTGAGAGGTATTTTTAAATTTGCGGCCAATAGAGAATAATTTGCATTCTGTGCAAATCGCAGCGTAAAGTACGCAGCTCGTCAAAATTTCACCATTTAGTGAATTGCAGCTATAGCGGCTGCAATGCTTTTATTAATAAATAAAAACGTTTGTGCGTTGGCTTGAAAAATATTTTTCACACATAAAATATATTTTTATTTATTTTATGTTGCATGTGTAGTGTGTACTGGATGTGTCTAATGAAAATTGGAAATTGATTTTTAAAATATTTTTAAAAACTCTCACATTATAGTGTTTAACGTTTTTATCTAAGCTGAGGTTGTGAAGAATGTGATTTTTAGGACAATTTTATTTAAATGTCATCTTTGAATTAAATGGTTTTGAGGGTTTTCTTTATTTCTTCAAAAAGGATCTTCAATGAGGTGTTTGGCCGTGCTGCGAAGAATTTTTCATTGCAGATTATGACTTTGTTTGAGTGCAGAGCGACAGGAACCATATCACTTATACAAAAGAGGATATTGAACCAAAACTTTATAAACACTTTTATTTATCCACAATCACAATGTATGTATATATCCCCCTATAATATAAAATGCAATGGCCTCCCCATACAAAATAGTTGTGCGTTAATGGCATTCAAACTGAAGAACTCCTGAACAGATGCACGTCATATTCACAACAAATATTGTTCAGGACTTGGGATGTGCTTCCTCATCATTAGTAGATTTTAAATTGTTGTTTTTTAAATAAATAAACATGATCAATCACAACACCTTTTTATGTAAAACCTATGCGAGAAACGAAACTCATTTTGACATTCGAATTTCAAATAAATTGCCAGCACTTCAAAGTTGCCATCGTTGCCATTGCCAAATCGATTCTTTTTCGGTTGAATTCCGTTGAGTACCTACCTATATTCTTTATTTATTTCAAAATTATACTTCAACCAGTTATAACATGTATTTTTTAGAAATAATGACGATCGATTAGGTCAACTTTTTATATGAAACCGTACTTATTGCGGCATTTAATTTTTTTAAAGTATTATTACAATATACAATCTAAGTTGCATAGACGCATTAACATTTATAATTCATATTCAATGCACTCCTCTTCGGAGACACGAGTGAGTTTGCGCTTACAAATGCTGCATGTGTATTTACAAATAAAAATTTCAGCCTCTCATGACCATAAGCCCTGCAACTTTTGCTGACCTTTTCAGAAACAGGGGACACATTTGTTAAGTGAACCCATTTATGCGATATGGGTGGTAAGCCTCATACTAACCCTTAAGTCAAGGAATTTGAGTTTGAAAAATCCTTAAACAACGGTAATCTTAATTTATAATCTAAAGTTGCAAAAAAAGTTATTTGATGATTCAAATTGAATGCACGCCCACAAACTGGCAAATGTCATTTCACGCTAACATATAGTTGTGGCGCTTGATTTTTTTTAAATATTAGAATATATAATCTAAGTTGCACAGATACAATAACTTTTATAATTCATATTCAATGCATGCCCCCCTGGAGACACGAGTGGGTACGCGCTTATTAATGCTGCATGTGAACTTACAAATTAAAAATAAGGCCTCTAATGAACATAAATCCTGCAACTTTGGCCAACCTTTTCAAAAACAGGGGAAACATTTGTCAAGTGAACCATTTTTTTCGATATGGGTATTCAGGCTCATACTTACCTATAAGTCAAGGATTTGAGTTTGAAAAATCCTTCAACAACGTTAAATTTAATTTATAATCTAAATTTGCAAAAAAAGTTATTTGATGATTCAAATTGAATGCACGCCCACAAACTGGCAAATGTCATTTCACGCTAACATTTAATTGTGGCACTTGATGTTTTTAATTTTAGAATATAAATCTAAGTTGCATACATACATTTTATAATTCATATTCAATGCATGCCCCCAAGCAGACATGAGTGACTTTGCGCTTACAAATGCTGCATGTGTAATTACAAATAAAAATTTCAGCCTCTCATAACCATAAGCCATGCAACTTTTGCCGACCTATTCAGAAACAGGGGGAACATTAGTTAAGTGAACCCATTTATGCGATATGGGTGGTAAGCCTCATACTAACCCTTAGGTCAAGGAATTTGGGTTTGAAAAATCCTTAAACAACGGTTATCTTAATTTATAATCTTAAGTTGCAAAAAGAGTTTTGATGATTCAAATACAATGCACACCCACAAGCTGGCAAATGTTCTTCCACGCTAACATATAGTTGTGGCGCTTGATTTTTTTTAATATTAGAATATATAATCTAAGTTGCACAGATACAATAACTTTAATAATTCATATTCGAGACACGAGTGGGTTCGCACTTATAAATGCTGCATGTGAACTTACAAATTAAAATTAAGGCCTCTAATGAACATAAGCCCTGCAACTTTTGCCAACCTTTTCAAAAACAGGGGAAACATTTGTCAAGTGAACCATTTTTTGCGATATGGGTATTCAAGCTCATACTTACCTATCCGTCAAGGATTTGAGTTTAAAAAATCCTTCAACAATGTTAAATTTAATTTATAATCTAAAGTTGCAAAAAAAGTTATTTGATGATTCAAATTGAATGCACGCCCACAAACTGGCAAATGTCATTTCACGCTAACATTTAATTGTGGCACTTGATGTTTTTAATTTTAGAATATAAATCTAAGTTGCATACATACATTTTATAATTCATATTCAATGCATGCCCCCAAGCAGACATGAGTGACTTTGCGCTTACAAATGCTGCATGTGTAATTACAAATAAAAATTTCAGCCTCTCATAACCATAAGCCATGCAACTTTTGCCGACCTATTCAGAAACAGGGGGAACATTAGTTAAGTGAACCCATTTATGCGATATGGGTGGTAAGCCTCATACTAACCCTTAGGTCAAGGAATTTGGGTTTGAAAAATCCTTAAACAACGGTTATCTTAATTTATAATCTTAAGTTGCAAAAAGAGTTTTGATGATTCAAATACAATGCACACCCACAAGCTGGCAAATGTTCTTTCACGCTAACATATAATTGTGGCACTTGATGTTTTTAATTTTAGAATATAAATCTAAGTTGCATACATACATTTTATAATTCATATTGAATGCATGCCCCCAAGCAGACATGAGTGAGTTTGCCATTACAAACGCTGCATGTGTAATTACAAATAAAAATTTCAGCCTCTCTTGACCATAAGCCCTGCAATTTTGCCGACCTTTTCAGGAACAGAGAAACATTCGTTCAGTGAACATTTTTTTAGGTATGGGAGGTCAGCCTCATACCTCATGCTTCATACAAGATACTCAGAACATGAAAGAACTAAATAACCCTTTTACCGCAATTTTTTTTTCAAATTACTTCTTAAAGCATTTAATTACTATGAAGGAGGTGTGAGGAAAAATTATTGCGAAGCCAGACTTACACTGCCCGAAGGGCCTAGCAGACAACCGTGCGCAGCACGGTCAGTCTGCTAGTAATAATATATTTATCCACAATCTTCCAAAATTCATCTCGTTACATGGTATAGAAACCAAACAAGCACTGGGGAGACGATCTCTCTAAATTCTAGGTCAAAAAATACGATTACGCACTTTCTTCTCAAAGAGCTGGAGGAATTATTCCTGACTCTCCAGGGTGCACACCGTTTATTGTTATAATGTTTTTTTTCTATTGATCCATATTTTCATAATATCCGTTATGCATTTTTCAACACGCAAACATCGTAAGTTAAGGGTGTGATTTTGGTATGTGGCGTACAAAGGTGTAAATCAGGAGGGAATCTCGGCAAAGGCATTATTCAAATGAACTGAGCATAAATTTGCCGGTATTCGCTGCTTGCTGGTGAGAGTATAATCCCTCAGACGTTCTAAATAAACTGTAAATAACACGCAAATACGGATGGATAAATACTGGTATTCAATACCAGGTTTATAATCCCTAGTATTCATGTTGTTGTTTTTGTTCCTCAGCGCTTGTTAATTTTTTTTTTTTTTTTTTGAAGAGAAATGCAATACACCAACCTATTCTACCTGGCCAGTTGTCTTCATGCGAAAGCAGAAGCTTGTGTGCATGCAATGGCAGTTATGGTCAAATGGGCCAGACGTGATTCGAACCAACGCTATTTTGTTCCAAATACACTAGTCGAACCTAGTGAACCCCTCGACCAACTAAATTTCTGAAATAAAAAACTTAAAAAATTGAAAATATATACCTATTTGTTTTCTCCGCCGGGAATTAAATGACTACGAGACTGTAGAGTTAACCACTAGACTACGGACCGTGCATACGAAAAAAAAACAGATACTTTTAACAGGTAATTTTCAATTGATACGTGTATACAAAAAGGGAACAATATATCAATGAGCTTAGTTTGATCCAACTCGGAAAAAAAACTGTTTTTTTTTTCAAATTTAAAAATAATCCGGATCCAATACCGGTGAATCCCGGCTCTAGAGTGAGAGCCTTCTCGAGAAGGTTTTACGGCTTTCCCGGGCTGTGATTGAACACCGTTAAGATCGGCGCGCGTACAAGCATAAAAACCCGGAGCGTTTCACAAAATCCGGTAATGTACTTCCGGATATAATTCGGAAAATTTCACTTACAATCTCTTTATGGAAAAACTTTGAAACAAATAATTACATTTTCGTTTTTTTTTAAGCATGAAGGTTTAGTGAGACTTTCAACATCTTATTTTTATTCGGTAATTTTATCAATCGATAGCTCAATAGTGATAAGTATCCGCTTCTGAATTTATGATCAGAATTCGAAACCGATATGTGTCATAAGAAATACGAGTATCATATTGTTACGAACGTATGAGTTCGTGTAGACGTGAGCCTAGGCACGCTGATTGCCAGAGACATCATACACACAGCGTGTGTGCTATGTCTCTGGTATAGTGTCAAACAATCTGGTGTAGTGTGAAACCATCCTAGAGGAAGTATCTACCATGTTCGAGAACATTCAATAATTGTATCTGTGACACATATAATACGAGCAAAGATTCTGCAATGATCTGTAAGCAGAGAGTGAAAAGCAAACAGTGCATTGTAACCTAGATTGTCTAATCTAATCTAATCTAATCTAAGCTGCAAAGATATATATCATTTAAGATTTAAATTAAATGCATTCCCACAAGCAGATATGTATAATTTCGCGCTAACACATGCCGCATGTGGACCTACAATATAAAAACCCAATCTCAAATGAACATAAGCCTTGCAACTCTTGCCGTCCTTCCCTGAAACAGGGGTGACATTGGCAAAGTGAACCATTTTTTTTTATATTATGGGTGGTCAGCCGCATAACAACCTATAAGTCAAGGAACATACATGAACATACATACATTGTGAAAAATAAATATTGGAAAATACAATTAAATCGCAATTTAATTAAAAGAATCCCAAGGCAAATTAAAACATTTTTTTTTTAAGAAATCCTGTGCGATATAAGATTCTAGAGGCTCTAGAGGTCTATCATACTTGTTGTAGTGCCGCAGAGATGTACGAGCTTGGTCATCACTACAAAGCGACAATACTCAAGCAAGACCCAGGTGCTGTAAGGCTGGATGGACCTTTAAGTGACCGGTCTTTGGTTAAGGTTTTTTGATTTTTTTCAACCCAGCGAAGTGCATATTTGGAAATATAAATTTTATATTTTTGTGCTCCGCCGGGATCCAAATCCAGAACTTCATTTACGAGTCCGAAGTGTTGCCACTGAACTACGGACCGGTCCAAGAAAACAATATAATGTTGGTGTCTATTTCAAACAGGTTTATTTAAAAATAGGAAAGATTGGGAAAGACTTGTAGGAATGAATCTAATCTAATCTTATCTAATCTAAGCTGCAAAGATATATATCATTTTAGATTTATATTAAATGCATTCCCACAAGCAGACATGTATAATTTCGCGCTAACACATGCCGCATGTGGACCTACAATATAAAACCCAATCTCAAATGAACATAAGCCCTGCAACTCTTGCCGTCCTTTCCTGAAACAGAGGTGACATTGGCAAAGTGAACCATTTTTTACAGTACAGTATGGGTGGTCAGCGGCATACCAACCTATAAGTCAATGAATAAATTTTATAATCCAATGCAACTTTTTGCAAATTAAATAGTTATAATTTTTAAAAATAAAGGCTACAGAAAAAAATACACAATTAAATTGACAGATGAAAAGACTAGTAAATTTTCCAATAATTGATTAAAATAAAAAATAAAAATCGAAATTCACCACAAATAAACATTATGTGACTGAAATTTGAAAAACACAAGTAATTTCAAATTTTTACGTGGCCTCACTTCAAAATATAAAATGGGCTTTTCAAATTTTCCGCGTGCGGCATTATGAAAGCCGACGAAAAAAAATTGTTTGTAAATTGCTAAACTTTCCGATCAAATTACGTATGTCGGATTCTCACACACATGTCCGGAAAATATAAAATGATGAAAGACATATGTACATATTATGTTGGTACGTTTATTCATTTTTCCCAGTAAGATATTTTATATTTTGTTTTTTATAAGACCGGTCGGTAGCCTAATGGTGACGCTTCGGACTCGTTAACGGAAGGTCGTGAGTTCGATTCCCGCCGGAGCACAACAGAATATTTATATTTTCAAAAATGCATTTAGTCAAAAATTCGGGGTGGAATAATTGGGTCTTGTTTTAGAATTGATGCTTTGTAGCGAAGACCAAGCTCGTAAAAAGTCTGGTTGATAGCTCAGTTGGTTGAGTGCTTATATTCCAAAGGGTTTGATCCCACCTGAGGGTGCAAGAAATTATTTTTCATTTCGTATTCGGTGTATTTAAACCCAAAATTAAATACCGGAAACGTGTACTTAGCCTTCACAAGAAAGGAGAACCAGCCCTCTCGGGAGTTGGGAAACCCCCACATCAACTGAAGAGGTTTGCGTAAGGCCACCGCCCTTACCTGTAAAGATAAATAGGTACCTCTTGCCACATGCGCCCCCTTCGCCCCTATGCGCCCCCTTCAGGGATAACGCGGCAAAAAGTAACACTTTGTGTGTACCATATTCACGTTTATTTATCAGTTTTTACTTTTCTTATGAAAAATTTTATATCTTTTTTAAAAAAAAAAATTACGGTCACATTTTTGACCATTAATAACTTTTTTCATATTATTCATATCCATCCTTTCTTCACTCACTTTTCGTACACCCAAAAGCTTTGAAGTTTATTTCGGTACATTATTTAAATGCTAAACCTTCACGCCCACTCTAGGCAAATGTATTTTTGGTGCCGAACTAACTTTAACTAACTTTATTCGATTGCCCGCTAACTTTGAGGACGATAGTATTTATCTGCCAGTATATAGAACCTTTATTCGTATACATAATATATGTATGTATATACGAGCATCCAACGTTATACGACCTAACGTAAGTAAAAGGGCTGTGAAAAAAAATTAACCGAAGCAAAAAACTTCCAATAATCTATAATTTCAGTTGCAAAAAGATATATTGGCATTTAAGGCTTATATTCAATGCAAGCTTCAATGTAAGTTCGCACTTGTGCGAAATGTGTAAATACAAAATAAACCAAACTTCCCATGAACACCAATTTTTGTAACTCCTGCCAACTTTTTCTGAAACTGCGATGGAATTGGGTAAATATTAAACCACTTTTTTACAGCATGTGATTCATTTTCATATCGACCTAAACATTGAAAGTTAAACTAGGAGTAGACTTAATAAAAAAATATTTAAAATTTAGCCCTAGCCGCCAAATTGTAGATCAACCACCATTTTTTCCGCCCTAGCATATTTTTTTCATTTCATTCATACCCGTGACCTTTTTCATACATTCTCTCCTTTGATTATGACTGAGTATCCCATTCGAATTGATGAAATTGTTAAAATATCCACCGCTACTTCCTTTCAGTGTCTCAAAATAAAACCAACGCAACACACAACACAACACTGCGCAGCCCTGTATAAAAGATTAGGACATCAACCGCCACATCACCAACACCTTTTCGGCACTGCAACAAGTGTCTAAGTCCACTAGAATCTTTTAAATCTAGGGAGTCTCCCGCATATAATCACTAAAAAAACCTTCCGAAATTTTAAATTGCTGCCTTAGTTCTTGTTTACCGTATACGCCATTGAGAAAATTTTACATAAGCAATGTTTGCATGTGTACTGGACCAATGTGTCTCATGAAAACAAGAAATTTATTTAAAAAATATTTAAAAGAACTCTCACATTATCGAGTTTTACGGTTTTTCTTAGCTCAGATTCTGTAGAATTTGCTTCTTAAGACAATTGCATGAAAAAGTCGTATTTGACAAGATTGGCGTATCCGGTAAACGAGGGGAGCGAAATGTGCTTTCTATGGGTATGATTTTATCTAAGGTTCGCTTTTAATAAAAATTGCGGTTCCATTTTTTTTACAGTATTTATTGTTTACCAAGTTGATTACATAATAACGTTCACTCTGCAATTTCTGTCTTTGTCGGTTTCACGGCTAGAGCGTTACTCGATCATTTCTGCTTCACAGAACTGAAGCCTATTTATATATATGTGACCAAAGCCTATTCTCACGTGTTCCTGAATTGACTAGGTGCCTCTAGAATAGATGTATCCAAAGAGCACCAGAATTATCAACAGTTCAAAGTGTCAAACACTCTTTTTTTACACACACACATACACAGCAAGTAAACACGCCTAGGCACACAATCACAAAAACATGTAGACCTATAATCTATAATAATCTATAATCTAAGTTGCAAGGATATATTCATTTAAAGCTCTCAGATGTAAGCCCACAAACCAACAAGTGTAGTTCGCGCTTACAAATGCTGAATGTGTACTTACAAATAAAATCCAAACCTCAAATGAACATAAGCCCCACAACTTTTGCCGACCTTCCCTGAAACAGGGGTAACATTGGCAAAGTGAACCATTTTTTACAGTATGGGTGGTCAGCCTCATACCAACCTATAAGTCAAGGAATATCTCTCTCTCTAATCTAAAACCTGAACCTATATATTTGTAAAACTATTTTAAATATCCCGAATTCTCTAATACCTTGAAGCAACCCTGTTTAATGTCCTCCATACACACATCCTACTATTTTAGATGTAACTTTATTGTCCGTTTACGTACCATTCATAAACATTTTTGAGTTATAGCGATGCACACTGGGAACATTCAACTTTTTCACTTGAGCAATTCCCGAATGTTATGTTGTATGTATTTTACGAGGCGGAAAAATATTAATGCCTTTTCCATCCTCAACGTGAAGTTTTGTATCCTTACATTAAACTTTTTTCAAGGATATCTTTCTTTTCGTTTTGATCATAACTTGAGGGTTGTTTTTTTTTTTTTTTTAATATAGATTTACCCTAACCTGTACAAATAAAGAGGTCCCAAATTGTGACATGCAACTAATTCGGGGGTAACGCAGGCAAGAAGTAACAAGATACATATTATGTGTAATTTCTTGTGCGCGTTGCGTTATTTGTGAAGAGGAGTGAAATTCACTAACCTTTTTTGCCTGGCTAGAAACAGGAATTAACATTGCAATGTAAACATATGTAACGTTGGAGATTCATATTGTATGCATTCTCACAAGCAGACACGTATAAGTTTGCGCTTGCACATGCCGCTTGTGAACCTACGACATAAAAACCTAAATCTAAAATGAACATACACCCTGCAGCATGGGTAGTCAGCCGCATGCTAACCTATAAGTTAAGGAACATAACCAATTAAAAATGATTTTTTTCATATGTTTATGTATTGTTAATTAATAATACTCAATGACATATTCTGTTGAACCCAGGTCTAAGTTATTGTCGATAGTACACGGCGCAGACGGGGTTCAAATCGGCGCTAGTGTTAATTAAGCAAATTTGAGCGCCTACGACGTATCCATAGGTTGGCGCATTACATTTATCTTCACAAACCTATTTTAAAAAAATTAAATAAAAATAAATGCCCTATAATAAAACATATAAGTTGACTTTCCATTATTTTTCCATGCATAATACGCTGAATTTTCATCAGTCCATTATCGCGAAAATCAATTTGGGCAGGAAATAAGAATGGGCGTCTGGAATGGCAAGCGTAGAAAAATAATTCGCGGAAAAAACGATAGAAAACGCTGGGAAATATTGTAAAACTTTACACATTATGGTTCGAAGATAAAAGTTTGAAAAGCTAATGGCTGATTTTAACGCAACTTTTCACGATATGGGCCTTCAAAAAGAATGTGGCCAAGTTTTTATCCGTTAAAAACGTAGGTTACATGTATTTTTGTTGACAACAACTTATAAACATAAGTTTTGTCATTTAAATTTTTATTTTTGTTTATTTAGGAAAAAAACAATATATTTTTACTTAAGAAAAAAAAACGTAAGTGAACATAGCTGTGAGTGATGGTAAAAATAGTCTACAATTTTCCATTAAATAAAATAAATCTTACAAATATATAACTGGTTTTTCAAAACAATTACCAACATAAAAGAAATACAAGCGTGAAAATAAAATAAAAATTGTGTATCAGCTCTCAGATTGCAAATGATTGGAATGAAAGAGAAGACATGCATGCTAGAATGACGAATGTTGCGGAGAGTCAAGAAGTGTGCCATCACAGGACCACGTGGAATATAAAAACAGAATTAGTGACATACATGGCTAACCTGGGTTATTTAGATAAATGTACCTTTTTCCACGATAGAAAACTAAAAAAGTGTGAAAATCCTGTACTTTAGAAGTTTGTCATGAGCACTTTCTTATAATTAGTTCACTCACTATGAAAAGTTGCAACCAATAAAATGTTTTATTTTATTTTTATTTATTTTTTATTGGAAAAAAACTAATATTTTTAACTTTTCAAATTGTTTTGGTGAAACATTGTGGAATTCCATTTTAAATATTTGATTAAAAAAATATTAATAAATAATTTTTAGAACACTTAAATGAAAAAACTTTGTTTTAATCCACTGTGAGTATTTATTTTATGAAAAAACGTTTTCGGAGATCATTCTTCATCTTCAGTTTCTTATATACTAAACTTAAAACTAATAACAAGACATGCAATTTATGTGGGAGGGGGCGGGGGGGCTGAAATTGAAAGGAGGGGGGAAGATATGGGCGGGATCTGGACGGTAATTAGATTATTTTTATTAATTTTAAAATATGAATTTATTTCTAGTGTTTCTGGGATGTCCATCTTTTTTCCTTTTTGGCAATTTGAAATAAGATGTAGATTACTATCATCAAAAAAGTGTCCCTCATTTCTGGCATGGTCTGCCAAATATTTTTACAATTGAGATTAAAATTGACACATATAAAATTTAAACAATTGTAAAAATAGTCTAAAAATTTTTCTTATATGAATATCGTTAAAGTGTATATAAATATAGTTCAATGTTTAGTTTTTCTCTCTACTGACTATTACAGAAAATATAATAAGTTTAGTAGTAAACACCTCTCACTCCAACTCCTCCTTCAGCAGCACATTCCTATATTCATCAAAGCTGAAATTGAATATGTCTGTATAAGCAAATAGGGTGATAGATATTATTGAATTTACATGCTCTATAGAAAAAGTCATTCATCCTATAATTAGCTTTGGGAATAGGTAGATGAAAAGTATTATCCACGACTCATCTCAAAACAGTGAAACAGCACTTATTCAGTTTTACCTTTAAGGTGGCGATATGTATGTAGTAGATAGTTGTACAACTATTGACCTAAATCGTACAGTATGTAATTGCATATAATTCCAGGCGCCATTAAATTAGTCTGTCCAACTGAAGCCATTACCTATAATGACGTCACAGGGTATCCAAGCTACTAGCTTAATGTGCAATTACGTATTTATTCATGTTACTTTCCTTATAGGGTAGAATTACTATTTAGTGTCCATCTTCAGATGAGGTCAAGATCCTAGTGAGCGCGTTTGTGATGTCTCGGACAAAACGAAGAAAATCTTAGCTTCCTTGATCAAGCCCAGCCACCGCTGCCTTTCTAAAGTCTTCCTCTTTTTGGACATCCCGAATATAGATTTGGAAATCCCGAATATGAGCATTTCTGCCGAATTTGATTTTTGACCAGGGGTCGGGGCAGAACAAACATTGTGAGCAATGGTCGAACGGTTGGAGGAATTAGAACGGCCCCTCCAGAACCATCTTATCGAACGCCACTGAACTTCCAAATTCAACACAGATTGAAAGCGGTTGAACTGCTTCTTTGGTAGACCACTATAAAGCGTTGAGCAATAATCAATCCGAGACATCACAAATGAACTCACCAGGACGGTAGACACTTTCTAATTGCCTTTATTTGGCAAAGGGAAATAAGGCGGAAGCTTTTGTGGCTATTTCCTTTCCAATGTCAGGTTCCGATCCAGTAAGACTCCTTTCTAGGCCGAATCAGAAGGCTGGCTCAGCTCACCTCCTATAGAGAGTGGTACTCCATTCACCAGTAGATGGTTGCGCCTAGATGTGGCTGCCTACAGTATCTCCGTCTTATCCATGTGATGTCTCGGACAGCACGTAGGGGGTCGTAGCCTCCTTCATCAACCACAGCCACCGCTTCTTGTCTAACTTATTTTAATAATTTTAGGAAAAAAATCATTCTCTGTATTTGACCCAACCAATGAAGTCTTCTGACTATTTTTGCCACCGCATACAATTAAAAACAATGAAATAGTAATGATGATGAGGATGCAGCATCCATTCTTCCGGGCTTGTAGACCATGGTCCAGAATTTCTTCTGTAGGCTGCTTTTTTCTTCTTATAAGGCTGCTACGTTTCGTCAGTGAACTTGTGACTGATTTCTTCAAGGCTCGTACTTGAACTTCAAACTTTCTTCTTGAGTTCAAGTACGAGCCTTGAACAGAAAAAAATACTGGACCATGGTCTACAAGCCCGGAAGAATGGATGCTGCATCCTCATCATCATCATCTGAAGCCGGCCATGAAAGCCTAAAAACACTTATAATGAAATAGTACTTCTGCACATTTTGCTTGTCTGCCACTCTTTACCTATTTGGATACTGTTTTTTTTCCTTACAATACATGAGGCAATCACGTTTTTTTTCATACAGCCATTGTGATGCCGTTTGTGTTTTGTTTTTGTACTAATCCTAATTGGAAAGCGTACGTGACTGTTCTTTTGGACAATCTCAAATTGCTTTGGAACAAACAACTTTGGAATACAATTTTATTATTATTTTTGCTTTTATTTTCACAGTGAAATTACAAACGTTGTGAAAACTTTTACAAATTGACTGACGGATTACAAAGATTTACAATATTTATTTGTACCTGATTTTGAAAGCTTTTAAGCGGCTTAGATAATTTTATTACAAAAATAAACGGATAGGTAAGCAATTATTGAGATTGTTAAAGAAAACTAAATTACTCTTCACTCATCATTTTTAAAAATTGGATAATTTGTCAAAACCAATAGGTACTTATAATTAACTAATTTCCTGTATTTTTTATTCCATAATTTCCATGACAAAAGAACTTTCTTGTTTATAGGATTTAAAAAAAAGATTTTAAATATGTTCCAATAGCTGAAACATTGGTATAAGGTAACCAACCAACAACCATACTGTACCTACTTGATTCACTTTGCCAATAGCATCCTTGTTTCGTATGTAAACATGCATGGTTTATCAGTTTTCATTTTAGATTTTGATTTTAATTTAGTTTATGTACAAACGGCATATTGTGTAATCGTGGACTAACACTCATTTTAATTTCAAAACATATCTCTTTGTCTGAGAATATACATAATAAACAAAAAAGTAAGTTTGGCATACGCAATGAATTCCTTCGGAAAAAATAAATTTGCCTACATCAAAAATATGGAGATATTTTTTACGCATTCACTGAAAAAAACTGCATGAAAAACGTTTCATTTTTTTCGCGTATCCAATACTTTATGAAAATTGTATTCAATCGCTGGGTTTGAAAATAAAAAAAAATTGCTGCGTTTTGAAAAATGAAAGAGCTCATATTAATTGAAGCTTTTGATTTTGCGATGGACCGATCAGGTCGTCTGTCCGTCAGTCAAAGTGATGCATAAAAGCCAGGCTTTGAAAAAATGCAAGCTTTCAGTGCGAATCAATAGTTTTTTTATTTATTGTTTTTCAGTTCTTCTGTTTCTGTAACTGTCTGCTGAAACGAGTTTTCATATCTTTTTATTAATAAATTTGTAAAGAGCAATGCAATTCACCTTCCTATTTTGCCTGGCCAGTTTGCTTTCTTACGAAAGCGGATGCTTGTGTGCATGCAATGGAATCTGTTGAACCAGGGACAAAGTTATTGACGATAGGACACGGCGCAGGTGGGGATCGAACCGGCGTTAATGTCAATAGCGCTAACTCAAATTCCAACGCCTTGATGTCCCCTCGACCATCCCAATGAGTGAAAACATATTTAGAAAATAATGTAATCATATAATTGAAAAGTCTGATTCTTTCAGTTTCAACATAATGATACCTGATGATGACCTACTAGGTCGAAAACGTTTGTAATTTGTTTTAAAGATTTTAATCTTTTTAAATAAATTTTATTGTGAAAATAAACAGTGTTTTGTTGGAATTCATTCAAAAAAATTATAAATTAAATAATAACAACAGTTTCAACATTATACCTGATGATACCTATATCTAAAATCCATAATCTAAGTTGCAATTATATATTCACATTTAAGGCTCATATTTAATTTATGCCCACAATCCAGCACATGTCAGTTCGCGCTTACACATGCTGCATGTTCACATACAAATTAAACTTAACCTCACATGAACATAAACTTTTTAACTCCTGCTGCCTTTTCCTGAAACCCCGGTGGCATTGGCACAAATGAACCAAGTTTTTACAGCATGGGAAACCAATCTCACACCAAACTTGGAGTCAAGTAACCTTCTATATTATATAATCTAAGTTGCAAAACATCCAACTAAAACAGGTGCGAGAAAAAAGTTTTAAAGGAGTAAAGCTGTTGTTTGATGCATATTTTTTAAAAGATAAATCTTTAGTTACAATAAATAGATAAAAAAATAGTAATAATTCTGATTAGTTTTTAGTTTCAATTTATTGTTGAAAAAAAAATTTACCTATTCCAAAAATCTGTCGAAATGTATTTTTTTTTCAATTCAGTTTTCAGGCTGTAGAATGATGAATACATATTTTAATAAAACAATTTTATATTTTAAATTTATTTTGTCTTTATTTCAATCAATAAATACTGAAAAAATCATGTAGTTAGACCTTAACTATTTCTAGCTTAATCATACATTTTAATTTTCCGAAAAATCCCATTGAAATTTGTAAGTTATATTTGTACCCGATGACGTGAGACTGTTCACGTTACCGTTTGTGCAAAATATACAATTTTACAAAATTAAAACCATTGACTTATAATATATGTGAACTAACATTATAAACTATGTTAACGAAAATATACACTATATCTGTTTCATCTTACTTAACCTCTAATTGTCCTCAGTTAGAAAGAGAACAATGATCTTCACCGTTCTATTTCGTGGTATACATAAAAACTTCAGTGAAACTACGAAATCTTTCCAAAAAGTTGTCAGATTGAAAATCATGCCTGCGCGAACGCTGTGCGCACGCGTCTCAAATGTTTCAATGTTTTTTGGTATAATATTAGTGAATGTGTAATTATTGGGTGTCGCAACACAAAATGAAGACAGCAAGAAAACATAGGATTTCATATGATTAAGTATTCTGTGGTGTTTGACAGCTCTGTGGTTGACAGATGAGCATAATAGTTTGCAACATTCTTCATCTATATTATAACTCAATGGTTCAAACCGATATTAAAAATTTAATTTTTGAATTGCTACCTACTTAAAATTTCATTTGTATTATTCTTGGAAATTATTTTACAATTATTATGTATTAACAAAAAAAATCACAGCTCTTAAAATAATAATTATGAAATTTATGTATAAATTTTAAAATGGATAAAATTTAACAATATTTATTATATTACGTATAATTAATTGAGCACTCTTTAGGCTTGCGCATAGATATATACTTAAAAAAATCATTTAGATATATTTACTGAAAAAAAAATGTCATGGTATAAATAAATAAAAACATTTTACAAATAGAAAACTATGTAAGTTAGTGTTGTGAAAATTCCATAGTTGAAAAGTCAAAGAAACATTGAAAATTAAGATTTCTACGTGATTTGTTGAGAAATTAAATTAATGGCGTTTGTATTTCACTCAAAAACAAAATGGTATTTATGTAACTTAGTTCAGTTTATATTTTTTAATGTGTAACAAATTACATTCAGTGCAAAAAGTAAAAGAAACAAAAGGTACGGAGAAAATATTTAAATTTCTACCATAAGTTCCTAATTTTATACTAGAATAATTATGAATCTTGTAAGAAAACTACTTACAGATATATTGTTGAAACGAAAGAGTATCAAAGGTAGGTACAGTACGGTGATATTTTTTTTATCTCTAATTACGATTTTTATTTTGGAAATAGTTCATAATAAAATAATAATTGTCATTTCATATAACTACTCATCAAAACGTACAAAGTTTACAACTCAAAATTTTAAATTTTCTTGTAAAAAATATTTTTGTGTGAAATAAAAAAAAACATATCAAAAGATTAAATAAATAAATCATTTGTAATTATCTACATATTGTACAAATTATTTAATTATGTACATACATAATTATGTATGATTTATTTATTTATCTTTGTAATTCATTATACAGATATTTATTAAGTCACACCTACTTGAATACTCTCTCCCCCTTATTAGTAAAAAAAAAAACATTGTTAATCCATACAAAAATCTATGGTTTATACCTGATTTTTGGTTCAACCGATCCAATGAATAAGGACTTGTAAGCTTACTTATAAAAACTACAAATTGTAAACCTATCTATCCCTTTTTAAATTTAATCAACAGAATGCTGAACGTCAGGTAGATGACGATCCAGATTCCAGTAGACAGGAATCCATAATAGACATCTGGCACATCAATGTCCCAGCCTCTCTGCAGAATGGACCTGAGGCTTTCCGTGGACTTGGTGAGAGGAAGGACGTAGCTGACATATCTGAGGAGTTGGTGCATTCCTTCAACTGGCCAGATTATTCCACACAGCATTATCATGGGAAGGAAGGATCCCATAGCCATATATGTTGCGGTCCTTTCGGTGTCGCAAACGCAGGAAACCACAAACCCTGAAAAATGTATAAAAGTAAGAATAAACACAAAGAAAGACCAATACAGACTTCTATAGGTTTTTTCTTTTATCTTTTATTTTATCTGTTTATTGGTTTAAAAAAACACAATTCAAATAACTGCCAAAATATATAAAAACGTATAACACTTTCGGTGTTATCCACACATAGCAAAAACATAGCTCAACAGCTACCTAACATGAGTTTTTCATATGAAAAACAATGATCAGCTATGTATCAAATGTTTTGTGAATAACCCTGTTTATTTTTGTACTTAAAAGTGTACAAATTGATAAAATACCATTTTCCCTCAGGTGACAATAAAACTGTATAACAATAATTGTACATTTCCAACCATGTATATTTTGCAATTAAAGTTGAAAATATATATATAAATGTAAGGTGCATGTTAAATGTGTGCTTACAAGGTTAAATTTACATGTTTTCGCTTACACATTCTTTCTGTGTACGTACAGAATAAAAAGCCAAATCTCAAATGACGATTGATCCTTCAGACCTACAATTTTAATCGGATCCCTATAAATGGCAGCATTTAAGAATTCGAGATAAAAAAAAATCACACAAACAAGTACAAATAGCACTCGGTAGATAGAGTTATATTTTTTCAATCCATTGTTCTCTTCTTCTACAAACTCTATACGCACGCACGCCACCTTTCGTGAAAATTTATCGTTTTGTTACCTGTCTCCCTCACACTTGTTTACTTTCAATGCATCCATCCTCCTTCCTCGCAAAAAAATGATTAGTGACAGCTAAAAGATCTCAACTCAGAATCTAAAGGAAAACTGTAAAAAGGGTTTAAATCACGGCTTCTTACCAAAGGTCATTCCGCACAATCCAGTTATAAGGGTCAGAACGACGACCCAGAACAGTGACCCTCTGCAGGTCAGCCCGAAGACTGCAAAACTGAAGACGAGAACCAGCAGGGTCTGCACGCACATCACGATGAACTGGGTTATGACGTGAGAGAAGAGGATCTCAGTTCCTGGAAGGTAAAACGAAGACATGAAGCAATTTTTAACATTGGGGATAAAAAAAAAAACGCAACTAAGCTACACATATAGTGTAACTTCTTGCCGCGTTATCCCCGAAGGGGTCGCATGTGGCGAGTTGAACCTATTTATTTTTACAGGTAAGGGGGCCGGCCTTACGCCAACCACTTCAGTTGAAGTGGGGGTTTTCCCAGCTCCCGAGGGGGCTGGTACTCATTTCTTGTGAAGGCTGAGTAAACCTTGCCGGTAATTTTATTATGGGGTTTGAAATAAACACCGAAATAGGAAATCATTTCTGACACCCTCTTCGGTGGGATTCGAACCCGAGCTCACGGGGTAGAATGCGAGCACTCTACCAACTGAGCTATCGACCGGACAAGGGGATGTTGAATGAAATATCATGTGTATAAGAATAAGAAATATAATTGTTGAAAAGAAAAGATGTACAAAAGGGATGAAAAAATTGACAAGAATGACAGGAAAAACAAAATGAGGACGGTAGAAATACGGAAAGACGGAGAGAAATATGTCAACATAGAAAATAGCCTTATAGCAACTGGGTCTTGCTTGAGTATTGGCGCTTTCTATAACGTCAACCAAGCTCGCAGAGGGCTGTTTAGTTGTGATTTACACAAAAAAACAGCACTCACCAAAAAAATCATTCTAATATTATTTATAACATAGGAAACAATAGAGGAGATGTTCTGACCACCTTAAGCGGAAAAGTGACAGCATTAACATTTCAATACAATAATACCTGTGATTCCAGAAACGAGAGATCTTTCCAGAATCCCTTCGTTCCTTTCAATCAGCATCGCGACTGAAGTGAGGGCGACCGCCAGGAAGAAAATGATTCTGAAAAATAAAAATAAAAGAAAAACTGGTTTTTGAAATACTCAAAAGTTGAGGTATAAGACATTCTGGAAAATTCTTTAAAAAAAATACTTACGTCAGAATAATCCCAGGGCCAGCAAAGTCAGTGAAATCTGATATCCTTGTGCCGTATATGGGATCATTAAACTGAAAAATATAATGATTTTTATGAAAAAAAACAATGAAAACTTATACCTACTGAAATATGTACCAACGTCATTAAAATTATTTTTAGAATGCATTGATATTCTGAAAAAAAAGTGTATTTTCCAGCTTCCATTTTCTTATGTACTTAAATTAAATGTGAAGATATTTGAAGACGAAAGAATATTATGTGTAAGTTATAAGTAGATTTATAATTGAGTGTGAATTTCTTTTTAGAATTTTATTGATTGTAGAGGCATTAACTTTGTAATCGTTCATCATTAATGATAAAAGAAAAACAGCTTTGTTTTCGATTACGTGAGTATTTATTTTTATATACCACAACCGGTTTCGCAAACCGGTAATCGAAAACAAAGCTGTTTTTCTTTTATCATTCTTTTTAGAACATTAAAAATCTTAGCTCCTTGACTGATAGGTTGGTATGAGGTTGACCCTCCGTGCTGTAAAAATCGGTTCACTTTTGCCAATGCCACCCCGTTTCACGGAAAGGTTTATGTTCATTTGAGGTTTTGTTTATTTGTATGCACGCATGTCGAATGTGTAGGCGCAAAACTACATGTGCCTGTCTGTGGGCATGCATTTAATATGAGCCTTAAATGTTAACATATCTCAGCTTAGATTATAGATTATAGAAAAATCTTAACGTAAAAAAAAATTATACAATTTTGATATCTCTTTCGTATCCCTGTAATTATGGTCACATACTCACGAATATATTTTAGTTGACTAATGTTTTTAGTTTACTGTTTCGAATAGGAAAAATAATATTAAATTTGGATTACGATAATAGAAGCAAGACTGAATATAAATTAAAATAAGCATTATAATGATGACATGAGTCATGACGAGAGAATAATTGTTAAAAGATCACTTACACGGATGGGAACCTGGTAGACTTTTTCATTCAGATCACAAATTGTGGCGAACTTCTTTGTGAACTGGAAGAAGGACTCTTGGAAGTCTCTCAACAGCAGGAACTCAACCTGCTTATCTGTGAAAATAAATAATAAAGATTTTTTATGATTATGATGAAGTGATTGTGAATGAAATAGGGATCTTGTGATTCTATTTAACCAATGTCTCATGTTCTTCAACCAAGATGTTCTCCTACGAGCTGGAGGTCGTCGTCCCTCAGTTCTTTCCTGTTTATTGAGATGCAGTTACTTACTGGTGACATCCATATTGACGTCCACTATAGACTGCAGGATGACAGACTCCTCAGTGAGTCGTCCGTTCTCCAGGCGGTTCTCCAAAGAGGCTGAGAAGTTCTGCGGGAAGGTGACCACGGCGACTGCTTTTCCTTTTCTGGCCTGAACCAAGGCGCTCTCTGTGCTTGCATAAGGAACCTGAAACGAAAAAGCAGGTGAAATACAAGATTAATCATATTAATATTAGGATGCTTTATTTGGTGAGCGTTTTTTTGTGTGAATCACACCTCAAAAGCCCTGTGCGAGCTTGGTCGTCGCTATAAAAAGAACCAATTCTCAAGCAAGCACCAGTTTCTGTAAGGCAGGATGGACCCTTGGTGATCGGTCTTTGGTTAAGGTGCAGTGATATGTTAAAGGTGTATGAATTTTTCAACCCAGCGAAGAGCATAATATTTAAAAACATTTTTTTGTTTTTTGTTTTTGTGCTCTGCCGGGATTCGAGCCCGCGAACTTCCATTTAATAATATGTCAGTGTTATAGCTGAGGGGTAAAGGCGCATGTTCCACTAGTGTTTTTGGAACCGAATAAGGTAGGTTTGAATCTTGCGTCTAGCCTACTTGACCATAACTTCGACCCTAGTTCAACAGATGCCATTGTAGCACACAAGCTTCTGCTTTCGCATGAAGACAACTGGCCAGGCAAAATAGGTTGGTGGATTGCATTCCTAGTCACGAAATCGTACTTTAAAATAAGTACTTAGATAAAATCCTAGATATTTCCTCACCAGGTTGCCCTTCCGCTGCTCCAGATACTTCAAGTACTTGCAGCTGAGCAGGGTAGAGTTGCAGTCCGTCAGCTCCACGTAGCAGGGCTTCAGCATCTCGCTGGGAGGCAGCTCGTAGTTCACGATGGCGATGTTGAGGCCCACAGGGTCGTGGCCGATGGAGATGCAGAACAAGACTATCTGGGAGACGGGCAGGCCGATGATGAACATCATGACCCTGGAAACAAAAAAATGGTAAAGGTTTCAGGACCAAATCTTCCTTGAATATCAATCAAAACGAGGGGAATTACCCTTACATTTAGCCACACCGTCTCCTTAGTGCTTTTTGTTTTATCTTCAAAAGCGGTAATTTCAGAGAAGCAATGTTTGTAGGTGTACTGTACATGTGTCTAATGAAAACTCGAATTGATTTTAAAAAGATTGAAAACTGCTCTCACATTGACCTATTTTACGTTTTTTTTTCTTAGCTCAGATTATGTAGAGTGTGATTCCATTGAAAGGATATCTTTGAATCAAATGGTAAATAAGCCAAACGAGTAGGTACTTCTGAGGGGACGACACGTCAGAAGTATATTTTTATGCATCAAGTCCTACATATATGAAACATATGAAAAAAAAATCACCATCTTATTAACGTTGTGACTTCAATTTCTATACAAATTTAATTTCTAATTTGGTAATTAAGTATGTAAAAGGTTTCGTACCTATTATTATTATTGAAATCCATCATTTATAAGGTCACCATGTTTATTCTTAATAGACTTTCTCGGACATCTATGGATAAACTAGTGAAGGTTTTTCAGGTTTATTATATAATTCAATTTACCCAATATTCCTGACCAAACCGAGAATATTCTTCCAAACTAAGGCCTTCATGTGATTCAGCTTCATGGGTTTCATCCTGTCCATACAAGAACCTGGCGGGTCCTCTTCAGGTGGTAGCGAGGCAGTCGGGACAACTCTGAAAATATTAAATCATTAAAAAAATTATGTTATTCATCTCGTCTCATGTATTTTGAGATAAAAATATTATTAAAAATCAAATACTGACATCTAGCCTATACGATGCGAATTTTTTTATTAACTTGTTTATCAGTATGTAATATTATGGCTCGCGGCATTTTATTAAGCTTCAGTGATTTGACGCTAGACACCGCTAGCTAAACAAATAATTTTATTTTATATTTAAAATGGGATTCTTTTCTAGAAACAAAATTATAATAATAAAATGTATAAAAAAACGTACGGATCAGGAGTAATGACAACTCTTCCTTTACTGCTCATGGACACATTGTCTCCAAATTCTCCAGAAATTTCTCCCAGTTCAGCTTCCTCCAAATCAATGGCGGCTGGATCCTGAAAAAAGATTTGAAAAACGATTTGATAATAATAAATTATATTCAAAGAATCTTCTCAGCACTTTCCAATAAATTATTATTCAAGCCCCTAGCACAAAACATCTAGAAAATATAAAAAAAATATGGAAAATGCAACAGCACTCCTAGTGAGATATTTAGTTATTCATCATTTTTCTATTATAGGAGATGGTATCGAGTTTACGTGGTGCTTTTTGTTAGACTATTTTATGTTATCTTGTGAGAAATGTTTTCCTGCTTCGATTTTTTCTTCTCATTCGTGTCCTTTTAATTTATACCTACATGGTATATTTTATGATGTAGGCTATAATAATAATAATATTAGGATGATTTATTTGGTGAGCGCTGTTTTTGTGTGAATCACACCTCAAGAGCCCTATGCACGCTTGTTCGTCGCTATAGAAAGCGCCAATTCTTAAGCAAGACCCAGTTGCTGTTAGGCTGGATGGACCTTTGGTGGTCGGTCTTTGGTAAACGTATATGAATTTTCCAACCCAGCGAAGAGCATATATTTGAAAATAAAAATGTTATATTTTAAGAGCTTTGCCGGGATTCCAAGCCATGACCTTCCATTGACGAGTCCGAAGCACTAACCACTAGACTACGGACCAGTAGGTACTAGACTACGGACCAGTTAGGTAAAAAGTATCGTCGATTTTCATCGTTGGATATTTTTGGCCATTGATTCTTTGCAGCAACAAAAAGGATCATGTTGCGGAGAATGTGATATGAGTTTGACATGCCTGTGCGAGGATGAAAGACATGACTTAGAAATATATGATAGTATTTTTCTTAAATCCATGAATTGAGTTTATTTAAGCAAAACCTCTAAAATACAATGTGTGACTCTACAATGGTAAACTGTCGTTTACCCACCGTGACAGCCGGCACTTGGATGGTTTCCGTGATCTCCTGCAGAATGCTGGACCTCCTTCTCTTCCCCATGTTCTGGATGACGGACAGCTTCAGGAACACCTCCTCCAGGCTCTCGGCCCTGTAGCGCTCAATCAGGCTGGTGGGAGACTCCTCAGCCAGGAAACGGCCTCCTCTCATCAGACCAATCTGGAAAATACATTAGGACAATCCGCATTACAGATTTGGTGGCAGATGTGTCTATGGCAGAGGTGGCTCTGCAGATGTTTCTCCATTTTTTTCTGTCCTTGCATCTATATTTCATCTCTTCAACATTCATCGCTTTCCTCATACATATTCTTTTTTCTCACTCTGCAGGTTCCATTCTTTCGTAATCTCACCTACTTGGTCTACCCATTCCTTCCTCGGTTTTCCCTTCCACGCTTTCCTCTGTGCATTTTCTTCGTTTGCCGTTCATTTAGATGCATTAGTTGATATTTATTTATTTCCTACCATAATTTATAAGTATTTTTAAATTAATTAAAAGTGTAAATAAAAAATTGAAATATTCAAGAAATCATGTTTTATTCTAACATTGTTTCATTTGTTTATTAAATATATTAAATGCTGGTATTTTTTTATTTGTTTATTTAACCAATAAAAAATTATCATTTTAAAGTTCCTTTTTTTTAAAGAAGCTCTGCAAAGTTTAGACATTTTAGAAATTGTTAAATAATAAAAAGTTTTATAAAAAAAACTCGTCGGTCAACTTCGTTGTTATCTAGTTTTACAGGAAATTCGTCTTTAAAAATAAACGTTATAAGCAAATGGGCTTATCGTATTATTGCTGGATGTATGTATTATAGTTCTGAACTTACCATGTGGGCTTGCCTCGTCTCGTCAATGTAGTGAGTGGTGATAATGACTGTGGTTTTTCCTTCCTTGGTTATTTCGACTAGATGGTCCCATATACTGAAACACATGAGGTACACAAGATTACAGTATCTGCATTGGAACATGAAATCAAATATTAAACTAAGGAGTAGGCATATATTTTCTTTTGAAACAGACAAAATTGAATTTCATGGTTTTGAAATTTGTCTAATTTGATTATGAAAATTCCCAACTGTGCGTGATGATTTTGTTTTCAAATCGGCACAAATTATTTAAAAAAAAAACAGGGAATCCATGAAAAAATGTATCATTCAGGTTGCACAATGAATTCTTCAAAAATATCTAACAAAAATGATGGGAAAAATCATGATTTTATCAAACGCGCACAGTGGATCAACGTATCAGAATATTATGACCAAAATGCCGACCTGCGCTCTGCGTACAAGTATTTCTTTCAAACAAGACATATAAAGATGAAAATCTCTTGCTTTTAAAATAAATAATGAAACATGAATTTGAGTTGTAACAATGACATAAATTGACTATTTGTTACGCTTCGATCACCCTGTCACATAAAGTGTGACATGATATTTACCATCTGCAGAGCCAAAAATTATACTCCCCAATTTTTCTTATATACCTAGCTAACTAAGCCGCCCTCTCCTGTAAGTTCCAACCATGAGGATTCTGTTTTCAAATCAATATTGGCGTCACCAAAACTAGATTAAGGGAACTTCACGATTGATGGAAAATGCAAATAGATACGGTAACATATTATATTGACGGTCATCGAGAGACTTCCACCCCTGGTGCCTTCATGAATCAATTTAAATTTTATTTTTTTACTTCAAGGTTAAATGCATTTTTGCCAGACGTTGGCTAGCTTACACATCGGTACACGTGCTTGTATCGGCTGTATTTTCTTACCTTTGTCTAAGTACGGGGTCCACTCCCACCGTTGGTTCATCCAAAATGAGGAGCTCAGGGCTATGAAGTAGAGCAGCCGCCAGAGACACTCTACGCTTCTGACCTCCTGATAGATTCTTCACGGTCCTGAAAAACATGTAAAACAAAAAATGAGTTATGATGAAAACATCGCTCTTCTCTTGAAAGTTACCTTCCCATCCTTTCAATCTCCAAAAGTAAATTAATCTATGTTTCGTGTTCAACAAACCGTATTTAGATAGGACTAGGGAGAACACATTGCATAAGTGTTGCATGATCGCGAGCATTTGAGCTAGAGGGTCAGATAACCTGGGTCCAATCCCCTACAAGTAGGTCTGAAATGACTTCCTTTTGATGCTCACTTTAAAACCAAAATTCAAAAGCCGGTAAGTTTGCTCAGCTTTCACAAAAAATGAGAACCAGTCCCCTCGGGAGCTAGGGAACCCCACTTCAAGTGAAGAGTTTGATGTATGGCCAGTCTCTTTGTGAAAATAAATAATTTCGACACACCACATGTAATATAATAATAATAATCTATAATCTAAGTTGCAAGGATATATTCATTTAAAGCTCTCAGATGTATGCCCACAAACCAACAAGTGTAGTTCGCGCTTACAAATGCTGAATGTGGTGACCTGAATTTTTGCATCTCAGTTTAAGGGTAGGTAAAGAACTATTTTGTTCTTGTATCCATACTTAAACTGATCCAACGAATGTCATACTGTCGATGATGCCATTGAATGTAGAACTTTCTTGTGCCAGCTTCGAAAGAGGTGTTTCTCATTTCATTCTTGAAACTGATTTCCAATTATGAGGCAACTTTAATGAGAAAAACATTTCTTACCTTCCAGCAGAAGGCAGCTGCAAAAGTTTCACAAGGAAGTCGATCTTCTCTTCAATCTCTTTAGTGGTCATCCCAGCTATCCAACCAAAGTAGATCATCGTCTCTCGTATAGAAAACTCTCCAAACAATGCTGTATCCTGAAAACATGACACAAAAATTATCTTCCGGGCAAAGGCTTGGTTGGTTTTAGCCCAGAGGTCTAGATTTTTGGTCCTCACCAAGAGTGTCAGAAATTATTCGTGTTTATTCAAACCCAAAATCAAAGTATACCTACAATTTTTGGGTACTCAGCCTTCACGCCTTGTAAGCTCCTTGTCACGTCATGTTTTCCTTTCGGGAATAGCCCGGTAAGAAATTCTAGTTTGTGTGAAGCTTATCTGTTTGTTTCTGCTGGGTTTTCCTCATTAGCTGGAATTGACTCTTATCATATTGATTGTTTGCGTTGATTCGATGGTTCAATGTTGATTAAAACATTTATGTATCGATCAATTACTGCTATCGTATTTTCTTCCAGGAGAAAAAATATAAGAATATTTGGAGATCGAACCTTCAAAGTGACTACTTCAACTATATGTATCGGCCTTAGAGATGACCTGCGTAAGAGTTTTCTAGAAAACAAATTAAGAAAAGCTCACTATCTATCAGATTTTTGGCCTTCTTAGTTTCCTTCGGCGTTATGGTGCTTAAAATCTTAGATGCTTAATCTGACGCCATACATTGGTAGAACTAATTAAACTGGAATGTAACGTGTTTTTACCTGTGGCATATATCCGATCCTTGGACCTGGCACACCACTTCCTCTGGATCCAGGAGTTCCTCCCAGCACCCAAATTTCTCCAGAGTTCAGTCTCCTCCTTCCAACAATGCATGACAGTAAGGTAGTCTTGCCGCAGCCAGACGCACCTAGCAGGCCATATCTGGTGACATAAATGAATAAATGTCATCATTATGAAATACAGAATGAACACCAAACAAAATGATTTATGACTTTGGAGAACAACCAACCAAACACATTTGCTGCTTTGACAACTCATCATGATGATACTTTCCACAGAAGGAGACGAAACGTCACATCGATGGAAACATGTTAGAAGTGAAATGATCTAACCAGACAGTAACAAAAACCAGTACCTTTATATGAAATAGTTTTCCCTTTCAAGGCCGGCTTTTTCGTACATGAAGTCGTATCTGTAGAACGTCATTGTACATAATGCAACTAAGCTACACATACAGTGTAGCTTCTTGCCGCGTTATCCGTGAAGGGTTTCGCCTGTGGCGAGTGGAACCTATTTATTTTTACAGGTAAGGGGGGCAGCCTTACGCCAACTATTTCAGTTGGTACTCATTTCTTCTGAAGGCTGGGTAAGCCTTGCCGGAAATTTATTTTTGGCGTTTGATGTAAACACCGAAACGGGACATCATTTCTGACACCCTCGGTAAGATTCGAACGCGAGCTCTCGGCATGGAATGCAAGCATTCTACCTACTGAGCTATCGACCGGACATTGGTATATGAAATCATGTTTATAGATCAACACGGCTATTCTTGAAGGGGGGGATAATTGATTGGGACTAACAAATATCATGTGAACAGTCACTTTTAATTGTTCATCGTGAATCTAGCTGTGTCGTTCTAATCTAATCTAATCTTATCTAAGTTGCAAAGATATGTTACATTGGAGATTCACATTACATGCATTCTCACAACCAGACACGTACAAGTTCGCGCTTGCACATGCCTCATGTGAACCTACAACATAAAAACCAAATCTCCAATGGACATACACCCTGCAACTCTTGCCGTCCTTCCCTGAGACAGGGGTAACATTGGCAAAGAGTGAAATTCTATTTTATTCAATAAAAACAAACTAAGAAACATTGAATTTATCATCTTATAGAGACACTAAAATCACAGCAGCACAAACGGCTTTAGACCAAATTTTCAGGAAACATGTAGAATACCCCCAAAAAAAATAGTCTGAAATTTTATATCGGTCGGACTACGTCAGACGTATTCATAAGGTACTTATAGGAAAATAGATTTTAGAATAAATACTTCTCCCATTCCTTTGAAATAACACATTTGAAATTGACTATAGTGCTAACGATGGCTTAAATCGAACTTAAATTTTTAATCTTAAATATGAATATGAAGCTTAAACGTTTGTTTACTACACGTAGAATACTCTGTAAAAAGATAGTCTGAAATTTTACATTGGTCGGACTACGTACATCTTTTCGGCCCTGTGTCACCTAAGGCTGTTCTCTTTAACTGTGAAAATAAATTAATTTCACGTTCCGAAAAGAAAGTTGTGCCATGGAATTATGTTGTTTGAACCTTGCTAGAATTTGAACAGAGAAGACCTTCGGGGATAACGCGGTAAAAAGTTGCAGTATTTTACAGCTTAGTTAGATTTTTGTAACGTTGTTTAAAGTTCCAAATTATAATCAGTGAACTACAACCAGTCATCCATGCGTTACAAAAAAATATGTTTTTATTCCACAAAAAAATTATTAATCAGGAAAAAATATACATCGGAGACCTCCAGCAAAAAATGCCAATCTTTTATGACACATAAAATTCAAAACAAATAATAAATGATAATTTAAAATTGAATTTGCCAGGTCGACCTGAATAATCCATAACAAGAAGCAGACATTGCATTGCAGTGTGTCAAGGTGGTCGACCTTGGGGGCCATTTTGAAATCCGAGACTATGGACACTAATGGACTATGGGCATAATCATAAATAATTACCTACCCATGTACCTACGTATCTCCCTCGCTTGAATAACTTCTCACAATAACATTAATGCGTGGTTTTCCCTGTACAATCATTCATAATAATATTAGAATGCTTTACTTGGTGAGCGCTGTTTTTGTGTGAATCACACCTCTAAAGCCTTCTGCGAGCTTGGTCTTTGCAGTTACTGTAAGGCTGGATGAACTTTTGGTGACAGGTCTTTGGTACAGGTTTATGAAGTTTTCAACACAGCGAAGAGCATATTTGAAAATATAAATGGTATCTTTTTTTGCTCCGCTGGGATTTGAACGCACAACCTTCCATTTACGAGTCTGAAGCATTACCACTAGGCTACAGGCCGGCCATGGAGTTACTTCTCTATGTACCTTCATATCTCCCCCACTTGAATAACTTATTACAATATCACGGATGCGTGGTTTTCCCTATACAATCATTCATCTCTTAAAGCAGGTGTTTTTACTGGACAAGACTTAGTTGTAATTTTTTGTCCAGAGCCTTTGCCATCTATTGTAACGAGATGAGTTTGTTTGTTTGGTAAAATGGAACATTGTATTTAAATTTGAATGGAAAAAGGAAAACAAAAGAATGCAGAAAGAGGGAAGAAGCTTGCCTGGCGTGAGAGCCACAAGCATGTGTAATTAAGAATAATTAATATTATTGTGCTGTGGTTTATTGTGTATACATTGTGAAAGGAATAAAAGTAAACATATTAAAGTGGCTGTTACATTATTAATTGTGTCAATCAGCAGGACAGAGGAAAAACCCTCACACTATCTACGAGTATTTAGGTTGGCGTCACAATCCTGGGTAGGAAGTCTTGACGGCCGTCGGTAGATCTTACCGTACCTATTTGAAGATACGATAGGAGGCTCGTTATTCCAAGTAAAATGGATAAGCTGTTGACACGCCTCCATGTTTTATTTCCTCCTACATATCTTCAAATAGATACGGTAAGATCTGTTGACGACCGTCGAAACCTTCAGCCCTGGGTTAACTTACTTATTTGCCTGGGTTAATTGGGTTAACTGTCATTTGTATTATGGACCAACAGGCAATGAACGTAGGTGACAGTTAAGGTAGTGCACTGATGTGATATGAAGCCTACAACCTGATAAAATCAATGGCTAATCAAATACTGTTTCTCAATGCAAGAAGCATACTAACGCACATCTTACTACCTACATATGAAAAAAGGTACACTTCCACATACCTTTAGGAACCGTCTAAGATGATCGATTAATTTTTTTCTTTAGATTATGTTGCTTTCTATACACCAATATATTATCAAATTTAACGTCAAATTAAATTACCTATGCACTTTGTTTTGTTTTTTGTTCTTCATCCTGTAATAGATCTATGATCTGTTCATTGTGGAGCTCCCTCCTGTGATGCAGAAGACCAGCTGTTCTTCCATCTTTTGGGAGGGCAACCTGGTAGACGCTGGCCGTCCCGTATCTCCTGTGCCACGACTCGGGCTATTCTTCCTTTTTTTTGTTACTCATCTTAAATGTTTCACGTTAATTTGTAAATTATTTTAAAAAATATGGTTACAGACATAAACACACACCTTGTGGCATTGTTTCTACATTGGAATGATGCAGAACTATTGTACTCACATGCATCCCTTAGCCACAGTCATATTGAGCCCGTCCAGGATGACGTTGGGGTTGTTCTTTGGTCCGTATGTTTTGTGCGCTCTCCTGACGCACACAGCCTGTTGTCTCCTGGTGGCCACCGTGGACTTCTGCGTCATCAGCATCCTCCTCCTGTCCTTGTCCCTAGTCTGCACCTCCACCACGGCAGGCATGGCCGGCTCCTCCACGCTCACCTCCTCGATCTCCAGCGCGTGGTTTATCATCTGCAACAACAATAACACTTTGTAACAAAAGAATTTAAAAGGTATGTAAGGAAAAAATAATATGTAAAAAAATTGTATATGGAATAGAAAAACAAAAGATGATCGACAAGGAGAAAAAAAAGGAGATCGCTCGTCTATGGCTTCAGAGCCACAGGCTTGTGTAATGTAGCGATTTATAAAATTATTCAATGTTTAATGGAATCATTTAAAACCGTTAGTTTTTGTTCTTATTATCACTAAACTATATACGTTATATTTAATAATTATGTATTAGGCGGTTGATCTGTGATGTTGGCGGCTAGGGTTTGTTAAAGTGAATTTGGTTTTATGATTTAGTTTTTTATGTCCATGTATATATTGTTATTTTTATTCTTTGATTTTAAAAAATGTAATTTGTCATGTATGTTCCTTGACTTATAGGTTGTTATGCGGCTGACCACCCATAATATAAAAATTGGTTCACTTTGCCAATGTCACCCCTGTTTCAGGGAAGGACGGCAAGAGTTGCAAGGCTTATGTTCATTTGAGATTGGGTTTTTATATTGTAGGTCCACATGCGGCATGTGTTAGCGCGAAATTATACATATCTGCTTGTGGGAATGCATTTAGTATAAATCTTAAATGATATATATCTTTGCAGCTTAGATTAGATTAGATTAGATGTAATATTGAATAAGGAAAAATCTGTCAATAATCGTGAACAAATTTAAGAAAAAAAGGATTTTCTAACCATCAAGAGTTCATTGGCAGCTACTATGCATATGATTTTTTTTTTGAGGAAAAATAGTGATTTTTTGCCACACATAAATTTCAATAAACACAATATATCTACGAGCAGATGTTTGAATGACAGATCAATGGACATTGTAGTCATTGTGTAGATTTTTTTTTCCAAATTAGCTTCATTCATTATTTTATTTTAACGTTTTAATACTATTCTGGATTTTCAATTTAAGTGAATGACTTGTGATAGCACAAGTGATTTCTAACTCAAAGGTCATGGGCTCGATTCATTTGTTCGTCATCACAAACATCTATTCCAAGCTCCAATGGATCGTCGATGTGGCCTACTAACTTTTACTAACCGAACCACATCAAAGTCTTGCTAAGGGTGTTTTTTTCTACCTCTCAGGGTTGTTAAATCTAGGTAAGTATATACCGACCGGTCCGTAGACCGTAGTCTAGAGGCAATGTCTAGAGGTTAACACCTAGGACTCGTGATTGGAAGGTAGTTGACTCGAATTCCGGCGTAGCATACAAAAATACTTCATTTTGAAATAGGCTCTTCGCTGGATTAAAAATAATAATCTTCCTTTACCAAAGACCGGTCACCACAGGTCCATCCAGCTTTACACCAACTGGAGAATCGGCGTGTTCTACAGCGACGATCAAACTCGTATAGGGCTCTTGAGGTGTGATTCACACAAAAACAGCGCTCACTAAATAAATCATCCTAACACTATTATTATTACATAGTTGCTGCTTAAACTAGGTAAGATGATCCACGGATCATCATATTTTTATGAATGATTCCCTTTATTCAGCTGCTGAACCATGGATTTTATGTCTCTGATAATACGTGTCTTATTAATTAGATTTGCTAAAACCAAAAATTACGCAAAAATCTCCTTTTTTTGTGAGGAAAACTGAATTTAAACCGGATTTAATTTCTGCATTTTTATAAATAAGAAAGAGGGTACATCTTTACAACTTAACGGGCCTTGACATTGTCCTCATCCAATAAATCTATGAACAAGTCTCACTAGACCGCATTAGCGAATTAAAGAACCGCAGAGTTCAAAGTTCTACGAGTGTGCCGCTGCGCAAAACCGGTTTATCTACTTTGACCCTTTTGGATCTGAGTCCACGCTAAAATGCACAAGAATATTTGAACCATGAAAAGACAAAATTATCTAACAGACGGTTGCGAAATTCACCTTTAAATAGATAAACGTAGTAGCTGTGTTTCTTTAACAGTATTTAAGGTTCTAATGTCATTTAACCGTTGTCTTCATAGGTATTTGTTTTCGTAATATTTTTGTTAACTTGTTTTTACACTCATAGAACTAAATATGTCAGAATTATCATTTAAGACACTGTTTCAAACTATGGATTATAGAATTGTTTTCATTTCAGAATACAATAATAGATATGTTTTTTTAACTAAAATGTAAGTAACAACCACTTATGTGTAACTCTGTTAAATTAAGTCCAGTCGATTGTTTAGCTGGTGAAATGCTTGTGTTCTAGATTCTAGAAGACTAGAATTCCATCCCCGCTGAGTTTATCGGAAATTAATTCCCGTTTCAGTGTTTATATCAAAACCGCAAACAAAATACCGGCAAGGCTCACTCAGCCTTCACAAGAAATGAGAACCAACCCCCTCGGGATCTCAACTTCAAGTGTAAGGACAACCCCATATCTGCGAAAACAAAATAAGAAAATGCACTGTATGCGCAGCTTCCTTTTCGGAACATGGAAAGCCAACAAGAGTGACATAGGTGTGTTAAATTTGAGTTTAGTTTTATTTTGTAAGTACGCACATAGCATATGTATAAAACCTAGTATGTGTAAACGTCAACTTACAAGTCTATAAACTAAGTTGCAAAGATATTTAATGGATGCTCAAAAGCAGGCACATGAAAGTTCGCGCTTACACATTCTGCATGTGTACATAAAAAATATTCCAAACCTCAAATCAACATAAACTTTTCAACTCCTGCCGCCTTTCCCTGACATCGGCGTGGCATTTGCAAAAGTGAACCAAGTATTTACAGCATGGGGGGTTAGCCTCATATCAACTTATTGGTAAAGGAACTGTGCTAAAAAGAATAATGAAACATTGTTACTAACAATTTGTTTGTTTAAGAAATTACCTTATTACGTAAATTTATTAACTGAATCTGACTGACAAAGTATATATACATTTACTACAAAGGAAGTGTGAAAGGAAAAAGGGGTAAGGGACGACCGAGAAAAGTATTAAGTACATAATCAGATTGAGGAGATTGTGAAAGAATGGGATATACAAATTAAAAGAAAAAAATGTATTCAATAGATGATGGATATAAATGAATTGAAAGAGGTGATGATGATGATGATGATGTTTATAGCGCCGTTTCGTGACTACTGTCACTGCAAGGGCGCTGTCAGGCTTGACGCGGCGGTGAAGAAATGGGTCTTCATTCCCTTCTTGAAACTCTCTATCCCTTCCTTGGCGCGCACTTCAGGAGGCAGCTGGTTCCAGGTGGACGGTCCCGCAAGGTATGTAAGAATAGGAAGAAATGAAGGCAGCTCTACAGAGACTCTTACCAACCCTAGCGGAATGGCGACAGAGTTACAGTTACAGAAAAAAAATGTTATTATATGTTTTTAGTTAACAGAAACACTAATGAATTTAATGCTTCAAGTAAACATTGTATACAGTATCTGATAGATCATTAGTGGCTGACTTTGACAATCAGGTGAGTACTGACAATTAACTCTATTTAATTAAAAATAAAACAGTTCTGGCATGCGATGGCATTGTATTCTATTATTGAATAAAAAAACCAGTAATGACAATTCATAATGGACGCTTTGTAGTCCATCATACGAGTACAATATGTTCTATACATTGTTTAGAAATAGAATAGATTTCCAACAATGGTTTCAACGAATCGAGAATCTGTACAACTATGTCTATTATTGTAGGAAATAACGTTAATATAGCGCTAAAATCGATAATTTAAGTTGCATTATTCCTTCACTTATAAGTTGATATGATGCTGACCACCCATACAGTAAAAAATGGTTCACTTTGCCAATGTCACCCCTGTTCCAGGGAAGGTCGGCAAAAGTTGTAGGGCTTATGTTCACTTGAGGTTTGGATTTTAATTTGTAAGTACACATTCATCATTTGTAAGCGCAAACTTACACGTGTTTGTTTGTGGGCATGCATTTGATATGAGCTTTGAATGTTAATGTATCCTTGCAACTTAGATAATAGAATAAAATAATAGATACTAGATTATGATGATGATTTGTATAGGGCCGTTTCGTGACTACTGTCACTGCAAAAGCGCTTTCAGGCTTGACGCGGCGGTGAAGAAATGGGTCTTCATTCCCTTTCATGAAGCTCTCGATCCCTTTCTTGGCGCGCACTTCCGGAGGCAGCTGGTTCCAAGTGGACGGTCACATTTAAAATTCATATTAAATGTATGCCCACAAACAGGCACGTGTAAGCTTGCGCCTATATATGCTGCATGTGTACTAACAAGTTAGAATCTAAACCTCAAATGAGCATAAACCCTGCGCTAAAATCCATATAGAATTGAACTCAACTTGAACCAGAGGTAACCATATTTAATAAAACGGTTCATCAAGCACTTTTTCCATTTCAATAGTTATTAATCCCATTAGAAATAATGTATTAATATTGCTAAAACGAAAATAAAGTGTAGCGATGCACTTCAATAGAAATTCACTTTTAACATGAAATTTTAGCGTGGTGTAAATTTTCATGCATGATAAAGTTAACATGTAAAAAATAATGTTCAAAGATATTCGGTGTGGAATTGAATGAAATTTTATTAAAAATGAAAGTCACTCTAATTCGTTGTTTTTAGGTTTAATGACTTTTTATTAAGAATATTGCACACGTTATGAGATTTTAAACGTAATGCGACTAAGCTACACATACAGGTCAACTTCTTGCCGGCGATATCCCCGAATGGTCGCATGTGGCGCTTCGGGGCCTGTATTTATTTTTACTGTAAGGGGGCTTGTTCCTTGACTTATAGGTTGGTATGCGGCTGACCACCCATGCTGTAAAAATGGTTCACTTTGCCAATGTCACCCCTGTTACAGGGAAGGACGGCAAGAGTTGCAGGGTGTATGTCCATTTGAGATTTGGTTTTTGTGTTGTAGACTCACATGAGGCATGTGCAAGCGCAAACTTGTACATGTCTGGTTGTGAGAATGCATGTAATGTAAATCTCCAATGTAACATATCTTTTCAACTTAGATTAGATTAGATTAGGGCTAACCTCACACCAACCACTTTAGTAGAAGTTGGGGTTTCCTAGCTCCCGGGGAGGCTGGTACTCATTTCATGTGAAAGCTGAGTAAACCTTGTCGGTATTACTTTTGGCTTTGAAATAAACACCGAAACGGGAAATCATTTCTGACCTCCTTGGTAGAATTCGAATCCGAACTCACGGCATAGAATGCAAACAGTCATTCAACTACGAGTCATCGATCGGACTTTTTACAAACTTGGTCGTCGCTACAAAGCGCCAATTCTCAAGCAAGACCCAGCTACTGTAAGGCTGGATGGACCTGGAGGGAGAGCAAGGCATGTAATACAAGCACTATACCAACTGAGTTATCGACCGAACAGGCATAAACGATTATTTATTAACGTCATCATGAACACAGGCTGGTGAATTGCATTCATCTTCATGACTTTTATTTTTTTAATTACAATCCGTGTTTTTTAACATACAGTTGGAATGTGGCTTCTCACATCTCGGTAAGGCTGTTGATCGGAAACACAACCTTGCACAGGCCCACCTACTAGAACGAGCCAATCTCTAAAAAATACGCATTGCTCAATGGCAAGCCTTAAGCTTACGAAATTTCAACAACATCCTAAATTACACCTTGTAAAGTGATTAATCTTTTACCAAGTACTCGTAAATAACTAAGAAAATGCAAGTATATTACTATTCAGGGCTAAGATTTAATTAACTGTCACTTTTGCGATCGATAAAGTGAAGATATCAAAACTATTCATGTGTGAGGGAGATAGATCGCAAAATTATTAAATTTATCGAGTGGTTGATTGCTTTCTTGTGTGCAAGCTTTGTAGAAAAGGAGAGCAATGGGTGACAGATAGCATCGACAGTTAGGGTTGACAGCAATGCTATGACAAGTTGACACAACACAATATGTTGTTTATAAGTAAACATGCGGCATGTAAAGCCAAATTTATACGTATCTGCTTGTGTTTGTGCATTAAATATGAACCTTTAATGTCAATATATCTTTGCAAAGTATATTATAGATTAGATGGTTAGCGTCATATTATCTATAAGTCAAGGAAATTTAATCAATAAAAAATAATTTAACGTGCTGTGGAAAGTTTAATCGACCTTGTAAGTGAGTAATTTTATACGTACCTACGTTAAGAGTATGATCAAGTATAGGCTGTGCCGGTACGTAGCATGTAACGTACGTAGGAGTTTCATAAATTGTGCAAATTGTGTGAAGAATTTGCAAATAATAATGGATAATTATTCGATCAGTCGCTGCGAACCTTTTCTGCAGCAAGATTTACAATACCAAAATTATTGGCCGAAAAGAATGAGTAAAGGTATTAATTTTGAAAAAGGATATTTAATTATTTTGATAATCGTCATGACTGTTTTAGGAATTAAATCATTTTCGTGGACATAGAATGCAGCCTTGTTTCTTCTCAACCTTTTTTTTTAAATTAAAGTATTGCATAAATAAAACTAAAATCGGTAAAACGATCCTCCGGTGGCTGAAGTAATTATTTAGCCACCTGAGGATGCAAACGGATTTTTGGCGAAACTGGTCGGGGAACTGAATATACTTGCCGTAATAAAAAACGAAGTTGTTTTATTGTTTATCTTTTAAGATGAATGATTACAAAGTGAATGCCTCTACAATCAATAAAATCGGTAATCTTGCTAAACAAAAACTCTCCTGTTGTTATTCTGTAAATCGTGATTCTTCTCCTCCCGTTGTACAAAGTTCTACAAACGTACAGTCATTGTTTGGCCAGCTGTGTTGTACGGATGTGAGGCCTGAAGTCTGACTTAGAAACCAGAGAAATGTTTACAGGTACGGGAGCTCCTGAGCATTGAAGGCCTGCTAAAATCGGGATTAGAACCAATAAATGTGAAAAATTCTGCAATCGTGATAATAGATTTTATCTTTTGAATAAACTGCAAGTCGTAAAAGAAAAGTTTTTTTATTTGAAATATTGAACGACAGCTGATGAAAAACGATTTCTTTCTTATTTTTCTTTTGGTGCTAATTATATCGATGATCGGCGATCATCACGACTATTTTCGCATTGGATACTACAGATCGAAATAGGGACTTAGTGCTTCTGCCGAACCACTAATCTAATCTAATCTAATCTAAGTTGCAAAGGTATGTTACATTGGAGATTCACATTACATGCATTCTCACAACCAGACACGTACAAGTTCGCGCCTGCACATGCCTCATGTGAACCTACAACATAAAAACCAAATCTCCAATGGACATCCACCCTGCAACTCTTGCCGTCCTTCCCTGAGACAGGGGTGACATTGGCAAAGTGAACCATTTTTACAGCATGGGTGGTCAGCCGCATACCAACCTATAAGTCAAGGAACATTGTATGTGTTTCACTATATGAGCTGTATTCTTTACATAAAAATTATGGAAAGATTATTTAGATACAAACCAAAAACATGATCCATTTTACATATTTAAATTGTTTACCCAATCTCAAAGGAACATTAGCCCTGCAACTCTTGCCGACCTTCCCTGAAACAGGGGTGACATTGGCAAAGTGAACCATTTTTACAGCATAGGTGGTCAACCACTGTCGCAGATTTTTCAGCCACGCTGTCCATCGGTGTCCCTGAGCTATTTTCCCTCAATCTTACCGAATTCCTTCATTTCTATTATATAATCTATCATCAAACTTCTCTTCAAATTATTTTTAATATTTTACGGTGTTATTTACACACAGCAATGTCTCAGACGTGAATTTACCATTCCAAAAAACCATGACCATTGATCTACGATACGGATCAAGAAATGTGTTGTGAATAACGCTACTTGAATCCTACAATTTTCCTGATCCTAAGCCGGTGACCAACCATAGATCAGTTCATCCCACATCTCGCCTTTATAATCTTTAATCTTAGTTGAAAAGACGTATTACTATTTAAGGTTAATATTAAATGCATGTCTACAAGCAGACAAACTTACTTACAAAATAAAGACCCATATCTCTAATAAACATAAACCTTACAACAAATTTCCCTGAAACAAGAGTTACATAAAAAAAAGTGAACCATTTTTTTACAATAGAAGTGGTCAGCCTCATACCTACATTTGTGTTAAGGAATACAAATAATATATTGCTTCCAACCACTTCTGTAAAACAACAAAAGTCAATATTTCCAATTAAAACATAAAACCCTTACAGTGCGATTCCAAAAACACAAACAACAACAAAAAACAATAGTGATCCGTGGAGCATTCGCGCTTACAAATTCACTGTAGCTGCGTTTGAGCCATGGATTTGCTGTCTATGAATAACACCGCTAGACGCCTACATTACCGAAAAACATTGTTTTTTCTCTTTTTTTTAACAGCCGTTTTTAAAATTTTAACGTTACAAAAAGGTTCCCCATCGATGCTTTTTACCTATGTTGATATATGTGCATATTATATCCACATGCAATATTAACTTGTTCCTTGAAAAACCCGTCGCATATGCTGCGTACACTTTGTTTTATGAATAAGTGTTTATCCAATGGCATCTGTACTAAAAATACCGTGAAACTGTGAGTAACCGGGGATTTTCGCAAGTGTTCACCAATGGGCATTTTGAATAAATTCCAAGATAGATTTCAATATCCTCTTGTGGAAAATCACCAGCGTCTATAGAGCACAAGAAATTACGCGAAAAAGAGATCATGTGAACTTTTACTTTGTATTGTTTAATCTATTTCGTAAATAGCAACTTTGTAAATCTTAAGATTCATAGGTTGCAAGAATTTGACACAAAAGCTGAAACCAAAAAATCAAGCACTTGACACAAAGTTCAAAATTTGGACGTGAGTGATCCGGTCGATAGTTCAGTTGGCAGAGTGCTTGCATTTCATGCCGTGTGCTCGGTTTCGAATCCCACCGAGGGTGTCAGAAATGATTTCCCGTTTCTGAGTTTATTTCAAACCCCAACATAAAATACCGGCAAGGTTTCACAAGAAATGAGTACCAGCTTTCTCGTGAGCTTGTTAACCTCTACTTCGATTGAAGGGTTTAGCATAAGGCCGGCCCCTTTACCTGTAAAATTAAAAAGGTTGCTTTCGCCACTTCCAAAAGCCTTCGGAGATAAAGCGACAAGAAATAACACTATAAATGTTGCTTAGTTGCGTTGCGTTGCTTTGCGATTTAGTAAATAAGTACTTTGAAAATCCTAGGTTTCATTATGTTCAATGAACTCGGCACAAAGTTCAAAATTTGGATATGAATAGAGTCCCGCTATAACTTAAACTCTCACTCTGTCAACATTAAAAAAAGGGTGGCCACAGACTGCACAGGGTTACCTGCATTTTTCATCCTACCCTTTTACCTTAATAAAATCTAATCTATAAAATAATTATTGTTATCCCTATTTCCGGGAAAAGTGGCAAAAAATTGCAAGATATAGGGAGAATTGCTTTAAAGCTTAGATAATTAATTATTGTGTACAGAAATGCATAAAGACAAACTGGAAATTCTACAATTTTACATATCAATACCTTAAAAGTAAAACTAAATAAGTAACATATTAAACTAACATGGGTTTCTCAGATAAATGAAACATTCTTTTCCTTTTTTCTACGAGAGACAACAATAAAAAAGTGTGAAAATCCTATGATCACTTCTGTATAACTAGTTCAGTTTCTATGAGAAGTTACACCCTGAAAATGTTTTATACACGATTTCTCAAATCAGTGAATCAGTTCTTATTCAGTTTTATATTTAAGGTGACGATATTTTCATAAAATTAAAGAGTAAAGGTCAACCATATAGACGTCTATGTAAACGAAAAAACTGACAAGTGTTTGCTGAATTTGGCAAAAGCAAATATTTGTCTGTATCTTTGGCAAAATGGATTTTAAAAATTCTCCTCCCAAAAATAAGCTTTATTCACCACTTCCGTAAGGTTCATTTTCTCATATAGGAACTGCTGATACTTTGTCCTTTTGCGCTTCTTTTATTTGGTGGTGTCATCAAGAAAACTGAGAAGTCGAGGAAATCTTTTTGACATAATGTTTTTTACTTAATAAAAATACAAAAATAAATTTAACGGTATTTTTCATATCAAAAATGTACTATCCTCGTATTAATATTTTACACTCATTATATATAGGTTATTTTTAGTAAAAAAACTTAATTTGTAATTATGTAAATTAATACATTTTAACTGATGAGAAATGAGGAATTTTTTTACTTTTTTGGATAGATTCCTTTTTCAGGTTTTGTTCTTTTTTATATTTAAAATGTAATTTATTATTCATATTCCTTGACTTATAGGTTGGTATGAGGCTGACCACCCATACTGTAAAAATGGTTCACTTTGCCAATGTCACCCCTGTTTCAGGGAAGGTCGGCAAAAGTTGTGGGGCTTATGTTCATTTGAGGTTTGGATTTTATTCGTAAGTACACATTCAGCATTTGTGAGCGCGAACTACACGTGTTGGTTTGTGGGCATACATCTGAGAGCTTTAAATGAATATATCCTTGCAACTTAGATTCTAGATTATAGATTATAGATTATAGAACATCAAGTTATCTAAGGTACACTACGCTATAGCTACTAAGCTACACATATAGTGTAGGTAACTCCTTTTTAGTCGTCTCGTTTTACGGAAGGGGTCGCTTGTGGCGAGTGGAACCTATTTATTTTTACAGGTAAGGGGGCTGTCCTTACGTCAACCACTTCAGTTGAAGTGAGGGGCTCTCAGCTTCCAAGGGGGTTGGTACTCATTTCTTGTGAAGGCTGAGTAAGCCTTTCCGGTATTTTATTTTGTGTTTTGAAATAAACATCGAAACTGGAAATCATTTCTGACACCCTCGGTGGTGTTCGAATCCGAGCTCACAGCAAAGAATGCAAGCACTCAACAACTGAACTATCTATGGTACTTTTTAAGAGCTTGGTCGTCGCTACAAGCGCCAATTCTCAAGCAAGACCCAATTTATGTAAGGCTGGATGGTCCTTTTGTGACCGGTCTTCGGTAAAGGAATATGAAGTTTACAACCCAGCGAAGAGCATTTTTGAAAATATAAATGGTATATTTTTTGTGCTCCGCCGGGATTCGAACCCAAAACCTTCCATTTACGAAGCGTTATCACTAAACTACGTACCGGTCACTGATGATTGAGACCGGTCTGTGATGGTACACTTCATTTCTCCCTCGTAACCAAAACCCTTCAATATGAAGTATCATTCTCTTAGCGTGCACGCGCACACAAAAAAATGTACTTTCATGACAAAAATCCAACTGATAATGACATTCATCACAGTCAACGGAGAATCGTGGTAATCCCAAGTCATTTTTATAACAATCATCATATTTCATTACAGTCTATGTAATAATACATTATGTGCAGGATCAGCCAATGTTGGAATAACACAACCATTATCTTCAGTTCATGGTTTGTCCTAACCTCAACTGCATGCATCAGTAATAAACTGTCATTAACAATATAATAATACCGGTAATGGCAATTCCTCTATTACCGGCAATATATAACATTACAAGGTTCAGAATTCTTTATTGCAGAGTCATTATGTTCAGGTGAGTAATGAAATAATGTTTTCAATTGAATTGAATGTATAAATTATCATTTTTAATATTATTGGAAAAACAATAATAGTTTTTCCGATGAGACTACAGTTTGATTCAAGAGCAGTTTTTTTTAGCATTAAATTGCATAAATTGAAGCCCTTTTCAAACGTTATAGTCCGTTGCCAGTTCGGAAGTTTAGTAGTGGAAGGAGATATATGGTTATTTCACATGGTTTATAAGGCGATCTCATATAATATATTTTGCAAGCAAAATCAAAACTACTTAAAAATTATTCCGTGTGAAAAAGTTAGACACGTACATATTGATACGTTAAAGGTAAAACTGAATAAGTCGCATATTAAGATACCATGGGTTACTCAGATAAATGCACCTTGGTTCTTATTTTCTATGACAGGAAACACTAAAAAAGTTAACTTATCACGAACTTACACGTGTCTGTTTGTGAGCATACAAATAATATAAATTTTGAATGTCAATATATCTTGCAATAAAGATTATAGTGTCTGTGTGTACATGGGTAAATATTTTTTTTGTACTCCGGGACAAATCCTAGCAAGAGATATATTGTCCGCTCATTGCTTATTTGGCTTATCCACCATTTGATTCAAAGACGACCTGTCAATGAAATTGTCTTATGTATCACATTCTACACAATCTATGCCGAGAAAAAAATGTACAACACGATAGTGGGAGAGCTGTTTTAAATATTTTTCAAATAAATTTTCAGTTTTCATAAGACGCATTGGTCCAGTACACATACAAACATTGCTCATGTGAAATTTCCTTTATAATATCTATAATCTAAGTTTTAAAGACATATTAACATTCAAAACTCATATTAAATACATGTCCATTAACAGACACGTGTAATTTTGCGCTTACAAATGCTGTATGTGTACTTACACATTAAAATCCAAACCTCAAATAAACATAAGCCCTGCAACTTTTTCCGACTAATCTAAAACTTATTTAATCTAAGTTGCAAAGATATGTTACATTAGAGATTCACGTTACATGCATTCTCACAACCAGACACGTACAAGTTCGCGCTTGCACATGCCTCATGTGAACCTACAACATAAAAACCAAATCTCAAATGGACATACACCCTGCAACTCTTGCCGTCCTTCCGTGAGACAGGGGTGACCTTCCCCGACATAGGGGTAACTTTTGCAAAGTAAACCTTTTTATGGTATGGGTGGGGAGCTTTTTACCAACTTATAAATCAAGGAAATATGACCAAGGAAAACAGACCTCAGATGGGCATAAGACAAACAAGCACTAAAGGGATGGATTCTGTAGAGGTATTGATGATGTTTACGTTGAAATGGTTTTAAAAACTTGAAAGGAGGTAAACCAGAGTTGGCCTGTCTTTGTTGACAAGGATTTAGCCTACGCTGGAGGAAACCGGTTTACAGCTCTGGCATTGGGTGCAGCCTTACGCATACGTAATATTCTCTTCAGCATTTGTTCACTTCGTATCGCACAGATTCATCCAATAAAAAGCGGTTTTTTATTCATTTATTCAATACTATTTAAACCGATTTCAATTTATGAATACGTTTGTTTTTACAAACAAGTTCATAAACAAGAAAATAAATTAAATTAAATTATTTTATATTTTAAAAATATATTTGAAATTGTGTTCCTTCAGGAAAAAGTGACCAAGTGTATATTTTGACTATTGTAGAGTTTCAGGGGTTATGTTCATTTGAGATTGGGTTTTTATGTTGTAAGTCCACATGCGGCATGTGTAAGTGCGAGCTTATACGTGTAATATGCATGTATAATATGAATTTTCAATGTAAATATCTTTGTAACTTAGATAATTCAACTCTTGTCGACCTTCCCTGAAACTGGTGTAACATTAGTAAAGGGAACTATTTTTACAATATGGATTATGGATATGGATGTTTACGATATGGAACGCTTCGGACTTATAAATGGAAGGTTGTGGGTTTGAATCCCGGCGCAGCACAAAACATATATCATTTTTATTTTTAAATATGCTCTTTGCTGGGTTGAAAAATTCATATACGTACCTTAAGCAAAGACCGGTCACCAAAAGTCTATTCAGTCTTACAGCAACTGAGTCTTGCTCGAGAATTAGCGCTTTTTATAGCTCGCAGAGGGCTCTTGAGGTGTGATTCACACAGAAACAGCGCTCACCAAATAAATCATTTTCATATTATTTGTATTATGTCAGCCTCATACTAAACCTTAAGGAATATTAATTGTGATTATGTGAATTGATCACTTCCTCTTGCACGGTGCCAATATGTTAATTCACGTATGCCTTATCTTCCATTAATTTTATTTAAAAGTCTCTTTTTTTCTCTTGAATTAACATTAAAATAAAGGAAAATTAAAAACATGTTTACTTTATTTATTGAAGACATTTTTCACGTCGCTTTGCGCGTTTTTCAACTAAAAAAAATTTTTAAATATTTTTTTTTATCATGATGTTCCCTAGACTTATAGGTTGGTATGAGGCTGACCTCCTACCAGTGGCGAAGGGTGCCATACAAGATGGTTCCCATCGGCTTAACTTTTAAAATTATGTTACAAAGTAGTTAAAAAATATAGGCAAAAGTAAAAAAATACATTGAAAATCAAAGAAACAATAGGTAGTACGTATTTTTTCCCCCATTGAAACCATGCAGTCTACTTTATTATCATTTTTGCCTCATTTTTAACGGGAAACCGATGAGAATCGGCTTGTATGGGACCCTTTGCCACTGCCTCCTACCATCCTGAAACTATCGTTCTTAGCCTAATAGGTCGGTAGGAGACTGAACTGACTGACATATTGCAGCATGTGTAAGCGTGAAGTAACAAGTGTTTATTTGTGGGCAAGAATTAACTATGAATCTTTAATCTTAATTTATGTTTAGAACTTAAACTTATACCTATTTAAGAGTGTGCCCAACTTGTATGCTGTACAGTTTCTCAAGTATAAAAAAATTGCGGCATGTGCAAGCGCGAACTTGTACGTGTCTGCTTGTGAAAATGCATGTAATGTAAATCTCCAATGTAACATATCTTTGCAACTTAGATTTGATAAGATGTTCTATTCTCGCCATGTACCTACCTACAGTGGAAATGAAACACTTGAGGAGTATGACAGAAAACCCTTAAAAAAGAGTTAAAAATGAATGGGTGAAAGACGAATGTAATTTGAAAGAGGATGTGAAAGTAAAGGTACAAAATAATGTGATGAGATGGTTTGGGGATATAGAAAGAATGGATGATAAAAGATTTGCAAAGTGTATATACAGAGGATATGTGAAAAGAAAAAGAGGAAGATGAAGTACCGAAAAAAGTATGGCTGAATCAGATTGGTGCAGTTTTGAAATAATGGGATATACAAAGGGAATGTACAAGAAGGTAATGTATGAAAAGGCTGATGGATATTGATACGGCACACTTTTTTGTGCAGGCCCTGAATTTCGCCATCCGTCGAACTCCTTGACAAAACTTAACCCTACACGCTGATTGGCCGGCGTTCGGCAAGACACCGGCCGAGCCGAATTTACTGTAACAAAATTTATGTGTTTTATTGTAATAAAAAGGGAATAATTTGTCACAAGGTTTGTCGGCCTGTTGGCCCGAAGACCGATTCTGTCTGTAACAACTTGTACTGAAAAAGAGAATAAAAACGAAAGTAAAGAAAAACCCTTCAACCAAGTCTTCCTCACTTTTGATATTGAAGAGAGGGTATCAATATAAATGAATTGCAAGAGATATACCAGCATAGAAAAAAATCAATGTAAGATACTATGGCAACTCTACTAAGTGATACAGTTTTAATAATTATTATCTATCCGTAGTCCGGTCGATAGCTCAGGTGGTAGAGTGCTTGCATTCCATGCCGAAAGCTCGGGTTCGAATCCCACCGAGGGTGTCAGAAATGATTTCCCGTTTCGGTGTTTATTTCAAACCCCAAAATAAAATACCGGCAAGGTTTACTCAGCCTTTACAAGAAATGAGTACCAGCACTCTCGGGAGCTGGGAAACCACCACTTCAACTGAAGTGGTTGGCGTAAGGCCGGCCCCCTTACCTGTAAAAATAAATAGGTTCAACTCGCCACATGCGACCCCTTCGGGGATAACGCGGCAAGAAGTTACACTATAAGTGTAGCTTAGTTGCGTTTTTGCATCTATTTACTTTATGGTGAGGAATGAATACCATATCGTATGCTAGGGGTAGGTACTTAAAGTATATTTTGTAAGTTGGTAAATTAAAAATGTGCTTTGTTTCGTCAATTTATATTGTTTGGACGCCATTTCGTTCACAAAATATAGCATTATGTTTAAGTGTATTAAAAAAATGTTTCCATACACGAAAATGAAGAAACCGAGTATGGTTACTCATCATAAAAGAAAATATTTCAATATAAGTTAATAGATACTCACTTACTCAAAGCCATACCTCAAAATACAAATGATTTTGATGTACAAACAAAGAATTTACAAAGAACAAAATAATTCCCTAGAGATTTTTTGGTATTTTTTTTTTGTGCATATGTTGGTTTAAACAAATAAAGTTTCATTGTGAAAAAATACAAAAATATTGGTCTAAAATTTACAAGTTAAGAAAATTTAATGACGTCCAAAATTAGGTTGATCCTATACCACTGTACAACAAGAGAGTCTCCTGAGGATCTTGGTTTCTATACCAACGAAACTTCTAAAGTAAAGTTACTTTTCTTGTATCTTTTAGTCTAATAGCAATTTTTTATTCAACTTTAATTTGTAAGTGTATTTCTCTTAAAACCTTTAGTCTAACACCAGATTTTCAAAATAATTTTCATTCATAAGTATACTTCTTATTTTTTCGAAAATAATAAAATAGTAATTTATGCCACTGCCTGGTAATAATAGTCTTTGTAACACGAGAGCTAGTTTGTGCCATGAGGCGCAGCCGAATGGCACAATAGACAGCAAGAGTGTTACAAAGACTAATTACGTGCAGTGGCATACAATACTTTTTCTACAACCATGAAATAAATAACAAAATAGTAAATAGTAGTCATTCTAATGTACTCGTCCATTTGAAGTAATTAAAACCTTACTGTGTTTGTCAAAACGTGTAATTTATCATTCCCTTCGATTATCTAATCTAATCTAAGTTGCAAAGATATATTACATTTGGGATTCATATTAATTTCATGCCCACAAGCAGAGACATATAAGGTCCCGTTTATACATGCCGCATAAATGTAAGCTTAAACATTCAAACCCAAAACTTAAATAAACATAAGCCCTGCAACTACTGAAGCAGGGGTGTCATTGGCAAAGTGAAACAAGTTTTTACAGCATAGGTGGTCAACCTCATACCGACCTATTAGCCAAATAACTGTTTAAATTTGTTTATTTTTTGCGGTGAAAATATCTCGCATTATTTTCCTTTCAAGCCTTCTGTTTTCCTTCGAAAAAAGGAAAGCTACAATTTGGAGTATTTTGATAAATAAATTTGATGAATTACTACACTATTAACAAATTTTATTTGACTCTACACATAAAATATATTAATATTCATTTGAACAAAGATTGAACATAGTGGGGAGGAACTATCAATAAATTGAAAATATTCAATTATTTAGATTTTGGGCAGTAACTTTGTGAAAGCACATTTTAATTAATTAAAATACTTTTTTAACTTTGTTACAATTCACTTGAGTTTTATTTTTTAAAAAACACAACCAGTTTCGGGAGAAGCAGTACCTCCCATCTTCAGGTGTAAATATCAACTAACATAAAATACAAAATTACCAAATTAAGCAAGGATTTAATTTGTGGTACTGGTGGGGGTAAGTGGGGGGCGGGGTTTAATTGGAAACAAAGAAAGTAATGGCGAAGTGTTGGGAAAGAGGATATTATTTAAGAGGTTATTTTCAGAATTAATATTTTTTTGGATTTCTAGATTTTCAAAATTGTTCATAATTTTACCTTTGTAATTTTACCTTTCATCCCATCCCCTACAAAGGTAAAATTATGAACAATTTTGAAAATCTAGAAATCCAAAAAAATATTAATTCTGAAAATAACCTCTTAAATAATATCCTCTTTCCCAACACTTCGCCATTACTTTCTTTGTTTCCAATTAAACCCCGCCCCCCACTTACCCCACCAGTACCACAAATTAAATCCTTGCTTAATTTGGTAATTTTGTATTTTATGTTAGTTGATATTTACACTGAAGATGGGAGGTACTGCTTCTCCCGAAACTGGTTGTGTTTTTTAAAAAATAAAACTCAAGTGAATTGTAACAAAGTTAAAAAAGTATTTTAATTAATGAAAATATTCATTTAATGGCTGACGTTTAAACGTGGTTGCTATGGAAACGGCAAATAATAGTTTGTTATCGGTCGTTTAGAAAGATAGCCTCATACAAGGTTGACACTCGAAATTCAAAAATGGTTCCATTTCTGACAATGCGCATGCGCACATTTTCATTTCAACACCGTTATCAGTTGCGTAATGTTACATTACGCAACGGGTGTAGAAATGTATGTCATTGTGATTGCGTTAGCCGTTTTGTAATTAGTAAATTACCAAATGGGAGTAGAAAAAGAAAATTAATGCTTCGTTGTACGAGTAAAGATACAAATACAAAGTTATCGAGGTTTTAGCTAAACAAAGAAATAGTAAGTAATAAAAATAGAAAAAACATAAGCAGTAGTCACTTCCTATTCGGCCATTACACATGTTACATTTTAAAGGCGAAATTAAATTGCAGATGATTTAATAATTTCGACTTAGTATAACCGCAACTTTCATACATTAATAATGCATTTGGGTTGAAGATGTTTCACAATAATATTATTATATCACGTCTTTGCAACCATAAATGTAACAACAACAACAAAAAATCACTAAGTATTTCCGTATAACAAAATATAAGTGCGTTTTTTTTGTAACTTTGTTGAGTCATTTACCTACACGATTTTTTTTTCCTCTGCGTTTAATAGACAAGGAAAATATATTTATAAAATAAAATTTTAAAAATATATTTCGCAACTTGAAGTGATAATTTTTTTTTTATATAATTTTTTATACATTTATTTTCTAAATTCTAACATATGATAGATTGATGATTTTCACGCTATCTATATAATCTATAATCTAAGTTGCGAGGATATATTCATTCAAAGCTCTCAGATGTATGCCCACAAACAAACACGTGTAGTTCGCGCTTACAAATGCTGATTGTGTACTTACAAATAAAATCCAACCTCAAATGAACATAAGCCCTGCAACTCTTGCCGACATTCCCTGAAACAGGGGTGACATTGGCAAAGTGAACCATTTTTTACAGTATGGGTGGTCAACCTCATACCAACCTATAAGTCAAGGAATACGAGTGATAAATAACATTTAATAATAATAATAATAATATGCGTTTATTCCAGCTTAAGTATAAGAAAACAACAAAACCTTAAAAATAAATCTATACAAAAAAAGTCAAAATGTCTTATGCAAAAAATGTATATGTACTATACTATATATTCTATACCTTATCAAAAAGAGACTAAGCTCTTGTGTGTTGTGAGGGGAAAATCTTATTATTTTATTAAATTGTATGTAGATATAACGCAACTAAGAGGCACATATAGTGCAACTTCTAACCACTCTGTTTCCAAAGGGGTCATATGTGCCGAGTGGAACCCACTTATTTTTCAGCTTAGGAGACAAACTTAGCGAACCACTAAGTGGGGGCCTCCCTTATTTTGAGGACGTACTCAATTTTTCTGAAGAAAAAAACGCAACTAAGCTACACATACAGTGTAACTTCTTGCCTGAATTATCCCCGAAGGAGTCGCATGTGGCGATTAGAGACCTATTCATTTTTACGGGTAAGAGGGTGGGTCTCACACCAACCACTTCAGTTGAAGTGGGGGTTTCTCAGCTCCCGAGTGAACTGTTAACTCTTTTATTGTGAAGCCTGAGTAAACCTTGTCGGTATTTTATTTTTGGTTTGAAATCGACACAGAAACGGAAATCATTTTTGAAACCCTCGGTGGGATTCGAACCCGAGCTCTCGGCATGAAATGCAAGCACTCTACCAACTGACCTATCGAGTGGATATATGTACAATGAAAAAAACTGCATCAAGCGTTTTTCATTGTCTTTGTTAATTTATAGATTAATTTAGGATATTATGGAACAAGCAGCCATCAAATAATATATATAATGAAATTTCAAAATGTTACCTTTGATGTTTAAAACTCCGTATTCTTCAAAGAAACACAACAGTCTTCCAACCACAAGAAAAACACTTTGGTTATCCTTGAAACAGCGATTCAATTTTTTTCACTTTGCTGATTGCACTTTTATAAAATAACTGAAAAGTAATCATGAGTCATCATGCAACGTTATTAAAAAAAACATAAATAATTACACATTTCAACGGATGTCAGTACTGCATTAAGTCCTTGAATTGTAAACATTCTGAATATAATTTATTTATAACAATTAAATATACACATCATGGTTTTTTAAATTGCCATGTAAGTGAAAATTTTTCCTTGAAAACGTATTGCAAAAATTCAATTAATATTATTTGCTAAAAAATTAAAGGTCTTTTAAAGAAACATAAATAACAATTCCAAACATTAATTATTATGCCTACGGTAAATAGAATCGACACAAATTCCAAATAAAAATAATACAAAAGAACACGGCTGGGTTGCTAGAGAAAAGGTAAAATCATTTTCTAAATTGGTTGCTAAGGACCCTTAGCACATGGGTCTCAGACTTGGTTGCAAAGATAAATTGGCGTTAAAGGCTTATATTTAATGCAGGTCCACATGCGGATATGGGTGAGTTTGCGCATACGCATGCTGCACGTGTCTTCACAAAAAAAATCACACCTCAAATGAACATAAACCTTGCAACTGCCTCCGTCTTTCCCTGAAACCGGGGTGGTATTGTTGATCCAAGTTTGTACAGGATTGAGGTCAGCCTCACACCAACCTATTAATCTAGGAACCTTGAATTTAAGAACTTACGTTGTTAGAAAAAAAATGTACAGATCAAATAGGACTTAATACAGCACAAAACATAAAAAAAATAATAACAATTAAGTACAGGGAGATTAAAATATTTTTCAATTTTTTTAAATCACTTTACCACTTTGTAGATTATATTTTATTTCACAATTATTTTTAGTTTTCAATTCACACTATCACTTATCACAGTTAATTTTTTTCAGACTTTATTTTTTCGAATCTGAAATGTCCGGTGCGTCATTTTGCTATGTGTGAATACGCAGCGTTACTTTAATTATCGCTATGATGTTTAGTCGATTGTTGTAGTAAAACTCGAGTAAACGACCGACCGACGTGGTGCATACACTCGATGTGCAGAGCCATAACATCGCTAAAATACCGGCGAGACAACTGTGGTGGAATATTATAATAAGCAAGAGTTAATATTGTAACAGTGGCTCTAAACTAGTGGTCCGTGAGAGCCTCGGTAGTGGCTTTCGAAAAAGTCATGCAGCAAACACAAAAAAACAGCAATCTTGAAAGAACAATATCAGAAATTACCTTCAAAGATATGTACATAGCTAAAAAAATATTATTTTCAGTCAATATACCAACCGCTGTTTTCAGTACCCGTAGTACGAGTTTTTTCACAATACTCGAAGTATTGAGTATTCGAGAAAAATGTATGTGAACTTGAAAAGCACCTCTTGCGAAACAAGTTTCGAAACTTTTTTGCCAGAGGTGCTTTTCAAGTTCACATACAAAAAAACAGCAATCTTGAAAGAACAATATCAAAAATTACCTTCAAAGATATGTACATAGTGTGAGGGTTTTTCTTCTGTCCTGCTGATTGACACAATTAATAATATAACATACACACTTTAATATGTTTACTTTTATTTCTTTCACAATGTATACACAATTAACCACAGCACAATAATATTCTTTATTCTTAATTACACAGGCTTGTGGCTATCCCGCCAGGCAAGCTTTTTTCTCTCTTTCTGCCTTCCTTTGTTTTTCTTTTCATTCAAATTTAAATCTCATGTTCCATTTTACCTAACAAACAAATCCATCTCGTTACAATACACCTCCTTCCTCTCATAAAAAAAAAACATTCCCAATTTTTTTTTTTTTCTTTTACAATGAGTAAATAATGTATCATAATGCTCAGCCGGCGCCACATATTTTGTTTTATTTTAAGGATAAATTTCAAAAATATGAAAATAAAAAAAAAACCTGTTTCTGATACATTATTCAGTCATTAATACATTTTTTTTTTTAACAATGCCAATTATTTTCATACTAAAATTAATATATTTTTTTTTTAACACAAATTTCATATTCAATATTATAAACAATATTTGTTTTTTTTAAATACTTAATTCAACAATTCAAAATAATCAAATAACAATACATAATAAACATTCACCAGTTAATTAATCAATTCATTAAAATAACTTTTTTTTTTTTTTTATACTTAATTCAACAATTCAAAATAATCAAATAACAATACATAATAAACATTCACCAGTTTATTAATCAATTCATTAAAATAACTTTTTTTTTTTTTAAACATGTATCACATCTTTCCCAATATTTAAATTTATTTCAAATTTATTTTTCATTAATAAATTTATCAGTCCATCAATTTTTTTTTTAAAAACTTTACCTTCATATGTAATACTTTGTTTAATTAATGTTTCATACCTTCATTCATGCAATATTTCATAATTCATTCTTTCACTGATCACTTTTATATCAACTTTCACCGTATCATTCATCACCTCAAATTTTTCATACACATGAAAATATGTTTTTTTTTTTAATCTAATTTGATTATGTCCTTGATGTGATATTTATTTATAACATTTGTGTCTATATCTTTTAATACATAGACTATCTTGCTAACTTTCTTTTCTATTCTGGCTTTGACAAATTTTGGAGCCAACTTTGTACAGAAGTATTTCCCTGCATTTGATTGTATGAAATTTTTACGCCATACAATATCCCCTTGATCATAGACACGATTTGATCTACCTTTATTATAATAATTTGCATTTTTATTATATGCATCCCATAAATTTTCTGTTACAATTTTGTATAATGTGTTTAATTCCTTCATTTTATCTTTATGCATATCTCTATATTTATCTAAATCTTCCTTTGATTCTATTTCATCATTTACTATTTCACCATGAATTTCACCATTTAGTACAATCTCCCTACCTCTTGCTAATACATTAGGTGTGTATCCTGTTGCTAAATTGACTGTATTATTTATTATGCTTTGTACTGAATCTAAAAAAGTATCCCATTTTCTTTGTTCATTTTCAACAAAAATAGCTAATGTGTATCCTATTGTTCTATTATATGTCTCTACATTATTGCACATGGGAGTATATAAAGTTGTATAAAATATTTTCTGTACTCCATATGAGTACATAAAATCTTTAAATGCATTAGACTTTAAATTCTTTCCATTATCTGTTATTATCGTTTGCGGTACTCCTTCTGTTAAAAATATTTTATTTTCTATTAATTTTACTATTTCTTCTGTAGTAGCTCTTCTTAAAGGAAATAACCAACAATATTTGGTAAAAACATCTATTATTGATAATATATGTATATAGCCCGTACTTGATTTTGGTAATGGTCCTATCAAATCAATACTCAGCATTTTTAACGGTCTATCCACTCTTTTTCTATTTTCCATTTTTCCTGCTGGAGGTAAATTATTCGGCTTATACATTTTACATTTTTGACATTTATTTATAAAACTTTTTATATCTGCATACATATTTTTCCAATAGTAACATCTTGATAGGTATTTTTTTGGCGCCCAACGTAAAAGAAAAAATCTGTAAATGAAATTCCTATAAGAAAATTTTTCACAAACAAAAACAAATGACAGTCGATTTCAACAAATGACATTGAAAACAATACAATATATGAAATAATTACAATTGGACAGATTTATGGTTGTGAAAGCATCAACACGTTTAAAAGCTATTGAAGGCATCAACTTATACAATTTAAAACAAGAAATTGCAAGTTTTAAAAGGCGGTTTTGAAAATATTGAACGGCTGTTTTGAAAATATTGAAGGCAAGAGAATTCAAATTACCTACCTACGTTCAGAAGAATGGAAATTCAAAAATCGAACGTCGCGGGAGAATGAAGATTGGATATGAACCAGTTTGTTTCAAATCAGTTTAGATAAATATATATAGATGGTGTTATATTTCATTTGTATGAAAAAATTTTTTTGAATGAAATGATTTTTTTTAATTGCATAAATTGAAAATATACAGCAAATGACGAAATCTAAAAAAATAAATAATAAAAAGGATTTAGAAAGTAACACAATGGAGTCCATAAATTTTGATCCTCTCAAATTAAAAATATCTTTTAATGGTGAAAGTGAACCAAATGAATTTATAATAAGGTTAGAAGAATTAGCCAAAGTCTACAAATTAAAATTAGATTATTTGGTAGAGTGTATGCCTATATTTTTAACAGATTTTCCGTTAACTTGGTACAGAGCAATTAATTGTGAATTTGATTGGAAAATTTTTAAAACCAAATTCTTACAACAATTTGAAAAATATGACTTTCAAAGGAATCTTAAGTTAGAAATTTTAAATATGGTACAAGGTCATGATAATGCATCTGTTTATATTTTAAAGGTAAAATCAAAAAATAATTTATTAAATAAAAGAATGCATGATAAAGAACTTATGGACATAATAATTCATGGATTGTCAAAGAAAAATATGCAACTTTACTGACAACATCTGAAATTAAAAATACAGAGGAATTATCTACAATATGTAGCAAGTTTGAATCATTTATAAAATTTAATGAATGTAAGAATTTAAATGTAATGAATGACATAAAAGAGAAAAATGTAATGCAAAAATGCAATTTTTGTAATAAATTAGGACATGATGAAATAGATTGTTGGACTAAAAATAGAAAATTAGATTACATACAGAATAAATGTAGAAGTTTCACAAATAATATAGTATGCCACTTTTGTAATAAAAGAGGACATGTGGAAAGAAATTGTTTTATAAAAAATGGAAATTTTAAAAAACACACAGTAATCTGTTACTCATGTAAGCGTACAGGACATGTACAAAAAGATTGTTTTGTTAAAAATAAAAAAAGTGATTATACAGACAAAACAAAAATGAACAGAAATATAAATAAACAAAACAGAACAAATACGACATACAATAGTAATTCAAAAAACTTGTAGATAGTCGGCCTTCAGTACAAACACAAAAATCAGAAATGAAGAGCTGGCTTAATTTCATTCAAATTTTTAATAAAAATTATCAAATTGCACCACTCATTTTTGCTAAACAATTTGATAAAAGACCATTTTTAACAGTAAATATTGAGAACAAAAATTTTACAGGTTTACTAGATTCAGGTGCATCTATTTCTGCAATCAATGAAAAAACATTTGATTATTTTTTACAAAGAAATTACAAAATTATAAAAACCCATGATAATATCTCGTTAGCAAATGGTAAAAATATAAAAATACTTGGTAAAATAAATTTAGAGGTAAAATGTGACAATCAAATAAAACATGTAGATTTTTATGTTTTACAAGGTTTACAACAAGACTTAATTTTTGGAATAGATTTTTGGATAAAATTTGAATTAGAACCGAGTTTAATAAGTAAAATTACATATTCAAATAGCAAAAATATTAGTGAATTAGGTAAAATTACAAATAGAACTAAATTAACAGAAAACCAATTACAGCAATTAAAAACAATAGAAAATGATTTCAAGGACATCTCTTATGAAAAAATAGGCTTAGGATGCACAAACCTCATTGAACACAGAATTCAGACAGAAGGTCCTCCAATAAAACAAAAGTATTATCCACTCAGTCCAGCAAGACAGAGACAGGTTAACACAGAGTTAGATAAAATGTTAAAAGAAGGTATAGTTGAACAATCCAAATCTTCGTGGTCCAGTCCTGTTGTGATTGTAATTAAAAAGGATGGAACGCCTAGATTTTGTTTGGACTCTAGAAGACTCAATGAAGTAACAAAACGAGATAACTATCCCATTCCAAATTTAAATCAAGTTTTAGCAAATTTACGAAATGCCAAATATATCTCTTCAATAGATTTAAGCAAGGCGTTTTGGCAAATTCCACTAGAAGAATCGTCCAAAGAAAAAACTGCCTTCGTCGTACCAAATAGAGGGTTGTTTCAATTCACAAAAATGCCGTTCGGTTTAAAAAATTCAAGTTCTGAAACACAGCGTTTATTAGACAAATTATTTGGACCTAAATTTGATACTAACATATTTTGTTATATCGATGACTTAATTATTATTAACGAAGATTTCAATTCACATTTAAATTTATTAAAACAAGTTAAAAATATATTACAAGAAGCAGGGTTAACGGTAAAATTTTCAAAATGTGAATTTTGCAAAGATAGTTTAAAATATTTGGGAATGTTTTTTTTTTATGAGAGGAAGGAGGTGTATTGTAACGAGATGGATTTGTTTGTTAGGTAAAATGGAACAAGAGATTTGAATTTGAATGAAAAGGAAAACAAAAGAATATAGGAAGGAGAGAAAAAGCTTGCCTGGCGTGAGAGTCACAAGCCTGTGTAATTAAGAATAAAGAATATTATTGTGCTGTGGTTAATTGTGTATACATTGTGAAAGAAATAAAAGTAAACATATTAAAGTGTGTATGTTATATTATTAATTGTGTCAATCAGCAGGACAGAAGAAAAACCCTCACATTTTGGCGCCCCACGTTGGGCGCCAAAATGTGAGGGTTTTTCTTCTGTCCTGCTGATTGACACAATTAATAATATAACATACACACTTTAATATGTTTACTTTTATTTCTTTCACAATGTATACACAATTAACCACAGCACAATAATATTCTTTATTCTTAATTACACAGGCTTGTGGCTATCCCGCCAGGCAAGCTTTTTTCTCTCTTTCTGCCTTCCTTTGTTTTTCTTTTCATTCAAATTTAAATCTCATGTTCCATTTTACCTAACAAACAAATCCATCTCGTTACAATAGCTAAAAAAATATTATTTTCAGTCAATATACCAACCGCTGTTTTCAGTACCCGTAGTACGAGTTTTTTCACAATACTCGAAGTATTGAGTATTCGAGAAAAATGTATGTGAACTTGAAAAGCACCTCTTGCGAAACAAGTTTCGAAACTTTTTTGCCAGAGGTGCTTTTCAAGTTCACATACATTTTTCTCGAATACTCAATACTTCGAGTATTGTGAAAAAAAACTCGTACTACGGGTGCAGATTCTTTAGACCCGGTATTTTCAAGGTTACCATAGGGTTTTATTGATTGTAGAGGCATTAACTTTGTAATCGTTCATCTTAAAATATACAAAGTAAAAACAACTTTGTTTACGATTACTTTGAGTATATTTAATTAATTCCACAAAGTTATCGTAAACAAATTTGTTTTCACTTTTTATCTTTTAGCATAGAGACTTTATACTGAATAAAAATGTCGCGCTTATCTCAAACGCGTGGGTAGTTTCTTCATAAGCTTAAAGTCACAAAAGCTGACGTTGAAAATACCGGGTATTAGAATTCTCTGCCAGATATACTATACGATAAGATGGTATTTGGCAAAAATTGATCATGAAAAATCATAGACTGAAATGCTTAGAATGCATAGAATGAAAGCAGTTCCAAAAATAAAATACAGTGGATATTTTCATTTATTTATTGCACAAAAATATTTCACATAGACCTTGGTTACAGGACAGTTAATAGACTTAGATCCTTCGCTGGTCTGCTCTAATAAACTTGACACAAAATTTGAAATCAGTCAATTTGAGTCATGACTAGGACACCTAGCAACCAATAACAAAATTAAAGTTTGTATTTATCCTAGCAACCTGGTCGTGTGAAGTCACAAGTGTTTTCTTTATGGAATTTGTGCCGAGACCAAAGTGTTTGAAAAAGTCAATCAAGGTACGTAGTTCTTTGTCGAAAACAAAAGCAAACAAAATAACAAGAGATTTACAAATTATATTTACTTCTTTAACAAAATTTGCTAAAATCAAAATAATAAAAAGTAGTCCGGGGTCCTGAAAAGGTTGAGAGCCGCTGGATGGTAGTAAGCAAGAGTTGATATTATGGCAAGCAAGAGCTAATAATATCGCGGCCGGTCAATCCGCTACTGGCGCTACAGGGCACCTGTGAACTCTCTCACGTAAATGTTTAATGCCAGAAATCATACTAAGGTCTTCGAGTTGTACACAAAAACTGTATCCATTACCTATGGTATATATTACTATTGACGTAATCCAATTATAATTAAAGTTCATCAAACTTTAAGACCCAGTATTTTAACGTTAGCACAGCGACTTTTTACTTAACGAAAAGGACGCACTTATGTCAATCATGTGGGTAGTTTTTTATCGGTTAAAAGTCACATAAGCCTAAGATAATGCCTGCTGAGGCCCGCTATTTTCATTATAGCTCATGTAACTTTAAACTGATAAAAAAAAACACCAAAAAAAGACATTTGACTTAAGGGTGTCCTTTTATTTCAGTATAAAGTCGCTATGCTTATGTTGATTTTATAATGATTCAAGTGTTTATTTTTGTTGTTTGTAAAATAAGGCTCATGTAAAAAAAAAATGGTTCACTTTGCCAATGCTACCCCTGTTTCAGGGAAGGACGGCAAGAGTTGCAGGGCTTATGTTCATTTGAGATTGGGTTTTTATATTGTAGGTCCACATGCGGCATGTGTTAGCGCGAAATTATACATGTCTGCTTGTGGGAATGCATTTAATATAAATCTTAAATGATATATATCTTTGCAGCTTAGATTAGATTCGATTTTAAATTGAAACCTTTTAAAATTTACTTTCAATTTCAGTTTTTTTTATATTTCACCAAACATTTTAAGGAGAGTTTTTTTTGTGCAGTAATTATGTAATTTCTACCAAAATTCGTAAAATATCTAAAAACCAAAATTAATTTTCATTTTCAAGTTTCAATCAAATTTCAAAGACCATAAAGTTTTAGAATAAAAAACGACAGATTTAGAGTATATACACTCTTAATGGAAGTGTTTATCCCTACAACCGATGAATTGTTTTTTTAGCCCAATGCGTTGATAAAATTTCCTTTCACAGAAATCTTCAAAACAGAGTGTGAAAAAAAATTATGACGTCAGGTTCAAATGTTTTTGGTGGATATTTTTTTTAATTTAAGTCATAGATTAGAAACATTGTGATCACACTATACCACACAAAGTTGTATTTCCAACGTTGCTATTGCAAAACGTGCATAGTTGTTTGGCCATACCCTGCGTACATAACTCAACCATATCGTTTAACCGAAAAAGCTATGGAAAATAAAACACTCACTAGAAGCACTACTTCAGTTTCCTTATATTTTGTAGTAAACGCTGTGGTCGAGTTAAGTTTTAAACTTAGGTAAGCCCAACACCTTGCCAGTTACCTGAGTTTAAGTCGCGGTCCAACTGCTAATGTTACTAAATAGTTAGTTGCTGACTTAGTTTTGTAACTGTAGTGTAATCATCGCAATGTGGCTCCAAATAAAACAACTGATGAGCAAGGATGGAACGCGCAAACTAGTTCTTGAAGAGGCATCGTCTTCTTTTCTTTCTTCCTCTTCCATTAGATCCAAAAAAACGCTACTATTTTACACATATAGTATTACTTATTGCCACGCAAGATAAGCTATCTTGCGCCAACCACTTCAGTTGAAGTTGGGGTTTCCCAGCTCCCGATAGGGCTGGTACTCATTTTTTATAAAATCTAAGAAAAGCTTGCCAGTATTTTATTTGCGGGTTTGAAATAAACACCGAAACGGGAAATTATTTCTGACACCCTCGGTGGGATTCGAAACCGAGCTCTCGGCATGGAATGCCAGCACTTTACCAACTGAGCTATCAACAGGACAAGATCTGTTTATTGTGGAACTTCCTTCTGGGATGCAGAAGACCAGCTGTTCTTCCATCTGTTGGTTGGTCGGCCTGGTGGACGCTGGTATTTCCTGTGCCACAATTCTCAACTCTCACTGTAATAGGTAAGCGTGGAAAGGGAAGACCTAAGAAAAAATGGATTGATTAGATAAGTGAGATTGCGAATGAATGGAATTTACAGAGTGGAAACAAGAGAAGAGCATGCATGAAAAGAGTGATAAAACTAGATGAGATGAAATAAGTATGCAAGGACAGAGTCAAGTGGAGGCACTTGTGTGGAGGTACCGGCCACCCCTAGAGGAATGGCGGCAGGATGCAAGACAAGCTCACACTTCATAATATCAGAGAATAAATTCATGACAACTTATTAAAATTAAAAAATAATAAAATGGACTGTCACTCTGTAAACCATAAACTCTTTAAAAAAATGAAAAAAACAATAGTAATAAATATTATTGCGCACACAAACAATTTTCATAAATTCCTACTTAAATACAAAAACACTTGGAAATTTATATAATCCTACAATAAATTTTACAAAAGAAGCATTTACATTCCCAAAAAGGATATAATATGTAAGTAATTATTTATTAAAGTTGTGCCATAAAACAAACTGAAACCCAGCTTCAACAGGATTACAAAATATTTTATATAAACAACTTTTATTGAATAAGTTTGTTATCTCTTGTGGTCCGGTGGCTTTTTGAATCACATGCTTGGAGGTCGAATCCCGGGCCGGACACTTTACCCATTACTCCAAGTGTATATTCCAAAAATTCGCGTTAAAACGCTACATACCATTTCACCAGAAAAATCTGTAAATTGAAACGTTTGCTAGAGGTGCTGTTTTAGTTTACATGCATTTTTTGGTAAATCACAATGGTCAAGTTATAAACATGAGGTATGTCCACATTGCATAACCTTGTACAAGCGTCCACTAAATATTTCTCAATACTGATCCTTGGCATTAATTCATAAGTTTCTTGTTTTTATTTTTAGGCTCATTTGACATTTTTTTTATTTTAATTTTTTTTAATTGGAGAACCAATCCAGTTTATTTCGTTAAAAAATAGTGTAAAGATTAAAAAAAATCATGGTTTAAGAGTTGACATCTTTAGTAAGAAAGATATTCCATCCACTTTTTCCGTGACTTATAGGTTGGTATGAGGCTGACCACTAATACGGTAATTTTTTTTATCTTTTCTAATGTCATCTCTATTTCAGGGAAGGTCGCCAAAAGTTGCAAGGTTTAATTTGATGTTAAGATTTTAATTTGTAAATACACATTCAGCATTTGCAAGCGCGAATTACACGTGTATGTGTATGGGCAAGCCTTTAATTTAAATTTGAAGTGTTTATATATATTTGCAACTTAAATTATAGATGGATAGTATGAAACAGATTGTTTCAGAAATCTTCAGCAGTCCCCGTGCGTTGAAATCTTTTTCGACATTTTGAAAAAAAAATTCTACTCAAGTACAATTTTTATTTTTGTTCCTTGTCTTATAGGTTGGTATTAGGCTGACCACCCAATCTGTAAAAAAATCTTCACTCTACCAATGTCACCCCTGTTTCAGGAAAATACGCGGCAATAATTCAAGGGCTTATGTTAATTTGAAATTAGGTTTTTATGTTGTTAGTTTTTATGGTGTACGGATCGGATATTATGTACAACAATTAAGTGACTATGACTAACAGTGTAACCATTTATTTTTCAAATTTCCAACTCTAATAACAGATGGACGCAAAAACGCAGCGTCATAATTTGATGATCAAAGAGAGAATATTTGCTGAATAGAAAATAGCACCAAAAAATCACAGGTGCTAAATATGGGCTTACGGTAACCAAGCTTACTTTATTTTATAGCTGGTCATTTCTGCCTATAGGTACTAAGTTGCGAAGATATCGAAACATGTAAAATTCATATTAAATGCATGCCCACAAACAGACACGTGTAAGTTCGCGCTTTCGAATGCTGCATTTGTAGGTACTTTGAAAAATAAAATCCAACCCTCGAAAGAACATAAGCCCTGCATCTCTTGCCGACATTTCCTGAAACAAGGATAACATTGGTAGAGTGAACCAGTTTTTTTCAATATGGGTGGTCAGCCTCATACCAACTTACAAGTCGAGGAACGACCTGATAGATTAAAACAAATCATAGAAAAAATAGTTGTATTAGAATGCGATTGGTCACTCTAGTCAGTATTGGTTAAATAGTCATAGACCATAGTCCAAGTTCATGAGATGTGTCTTTTGAACCGGTCACTTCTTTTGCAAGTGTTTTTTATACTTTGTCGGGCTGCATATATCTCTATTTATTTATACCTACCTACCCACATAATTATCTTACCTTATCACTCTGTGTACTTATGTAAAACATATTTTTTGGTACTTATTGTGAAATGTTATTTATTGCTCGTATTCCTTGACTTATAGGTTGGTATGAGGCTGACCACCCATACTGTAAAAAATGGTTCACTTTGCCAATGTCACCCCTGTTTCAGGGAATGTCGGCAAGAGTTGCAGGGCTTATGTTCATTTGAGGTTTGGATATTATTTGTAAGTACACAATCAGCATTTGTAAGCGCGAACTACACGTGTTTGTTTGTGGGCATACATCTGAGAGCTTTGAATGAATATATCCTTGCAACTTAGATTATAGATAGATTATAGATATTACTTAAAAGGAGATACCAACTACGATATGTACCTACTCGTACCTAATCGCTCTATACAAAGTGTCACAAAAGTTGTTCTTTTTCTTTATTTCCTACTTATAGTGTGTGATTGTAACTGTGCATCCCCTCAGTGCTTGTTTGGCTTATCTACCATTTGATTCAAAGATGACCTTTCAATGAAGATGTCTTTACAATCTACAGAATCTGAGCTAAGAAAAAAACGTTCAACACGATAATTTGAGTGTTGTATTTTTTTTTTTTCAATCAATATCCAGTGTTCATAAGACACATTGGTCCAGTACACATACGAACATTGCTCATGTGAAATTACCTCTGATGGACATAAGACAAACAAGCATAATATCTAGTCGAGTTATGTCATTTGTGAAAAATAAACCATTTCATTTATATTCCTTTATTTGTAACAAAAAAATCACAGCATTTTACTTACTAGGTTTATTTGTATTTTTTCTCTAATTTCTGCTTATGTGTAAAAAAATACCGTTAAGGAAATATAAACAAAATACACAAGTAAGCAATAAGTCATTTAAAATTCTGCATTGTGTATAATTTAGATACAAAATGAATGTAGATTATTTCTAAAAATGCCTTTTTAATTGGGTCAATGAAAATAACGAAAAATAAATTTTACAAAAAAAATACATCAAATAAGTCTCTAACATAACTCTTACTGTATATTTATACTTAAATTTGTTGCATCAATGGATTAAGGGTAACCAGAGCTTGTGCAAATATGCCTCCTTTTTTTCGTATCAATTCATACATACTTTTTCCATGTCTGATTTCCATACATTTATTTAAAAAAAACTTTATCAAGTAGAAAGACACTCTTACTTATTCATATACAAAATATGAGTATTTTCGAAAAATGAAATAAACGTAAATGAAACACATATGATATAATTTTCTGCAATTCCGTGTATATTTTACCTCCGTCTTTGGTTTTATCTTCTACTTGCGTCTCAATCCGACGAACATGGCTTGCAGCTAATCTAATCTAATCTAATCTAAGTTGCAAAGATATGTTACATTGGAGATTCACACTACATGCATTCTCACAACCAGACACGTACAAGTTCACGCTTGCACATGCCTCATGTGAACCTACAACATAAAAACCAAATCTCAAATGGACATACACCCTGCAACTCTTGCCGTCCTTCCCTGAGACAGGAGTGACATTGGCAAAAAGAACCATTTTTACAGCATGGGTCGTCAGCCGCATACCAACCTATAAGTCAAGGAACACACACACACGACAAATTACATTTTATACATCACTAAATAATAATATCCAAATACAAAATATCCATTTACAAATAAAAACAAATTCCAATTTCATAAACCCTAGCCGCCAACATTACAGATCAACCGCCATTTCTTTCTGTCCTTACATACTTCTTTCATTTCCTCCAGAGTCATAATTTTCTTCATACAGGCTCTTCTTTTATTATGACTCTGGATATTCCATTCATACGCAATTTCGGATATTTGGTCCATCCATACCTTTCTCGGTCTTCCTCTACCACGACATCCATCTATTCTACCAACATATACTTTCTTCGTCAGTCTTTCCTCATTCATTCTCTCCATATGCCCAAACCATCTTAACAAACTTCTTTTAATCTTCACTTTCACACTTTCTCTTGCACCACATTCTTCTCTTACAAAATCATTCCTCACTCTGTCACTCCGTTTTTTCCCAATCATACTTCTTAGAAAGTCCATTTCAACAGTATGGACTTTACTAATTTCACTTTCATTCACCGTCCAGGCTTCGCTACCATACATCAAGGTGGGTAAAAGTATGCCACTGTGTACCGCCATGGATTTTTAATAGAACTCCATGCTTGCAGCAATGTTTATCAATCTTTTTCGCCATTCGCGATTCTTTTGAGCTCCTCTTAGAAGGAACAGTAGGTACGTATCTGTGAGTACATCGCACGGCGTCGTCCTCAATCCTCATGCGTTTGTCTCCTCGATGATCCCTGTTCTAAGGCCGAGATTAATGTCGGGTCCAGTGGTGCGAACCTTATCAGAGCCCCCGCGTGTAGGGGGCCCCCATAGACTGAATTTCGAAATATTATCTTATGGATTACTTCTGACTCAAAAAGCCATGTATCGTACAGACAAATACAAGTTAACACAATCTTAAAATTTTTCTCGGGTTGTGTAGCCATGTTCTATCGGAAGTTTGTTACACTTTTTTGTTACACTTTTTTTCCGGACGTTTCGCCCATTATCTGCGATGGGCCTCCTCAGCGTATTTTTTCTTCAGGCGTTCTGACTTCCTTAGCACGGAACTGTCAACGGCCTGTGGGTTGGTTATTGTTGTGTTTATGTCATGGTTCTGGAAGAAGGGGCCGCCACTGCATCCCAACAGCGCATGCGCGTCCTCAACGTCGTTATTGGACCGCGATGACGTCAACGGAACATGATTGGTGCTCGTCGGAATCACTTCGTCTTGATTGGGTACTGTGTCCGTTGGGCTCTCATTGGTTCTGTGCGTGCTGTTGCATTTTGGCGGATTTTTTGAACAAAGGCGAAGTGCAGGGTACCATGTTTTATCCATCCTTGAGGTCTCTTCTATACAAGTTAATTAAGAAGCTTAGAGGGAACCCTTTGGGGCCCCAAATAGCCCGAATAGGTACCCGAAAATTTAAATCAAAGTTTCCAGTAGCACTGGATGTGCTGCTTCTTACCGATTTAGCGCCTTTTTTTTCAACCAATCAATTAATATTTTATTAAAGTGTATTTTTGCGTTGTAAAAAAAGGGATGCAGGATTTTTTATGTCGAGAGGGGTGGGTATGGGGGGGGCTGAGCTATTTTCCGCACCAGGGCCCCCGAGGGGTTAATCTAGGCCTGCCTGTTCTATAGATAAGACTAAATATAACTGAGATTTCTTTTAATTAGAAAAAAAATTCCATAGTCATCTGTTTAGTAATAAATATGTTTTTTTGATCAACCCGTGATTTTTACATAAAGTAGTGATACAAGGAAACATTCGTAGTAGTCATTAATACATACATGCAGATTATAGATTAGATGATATTGAGTGCAGATAATAATTAATGGTTTGCAAGCAAACAGTCAAGGTTCGCAATTATCCAAGGTCAACTAACCTTTGCGCTAATTTTCTGAATACCTACACTAAGGTCTGTCGGTCATTAAGAAAATGGTAATTATTGCAGAGAAAATGTTAATATTATTAATTGTTTTCGAACTATGGCAGATGATTATAAGAGTCATTTGAAGGTATTGCGGCCAAGGAAGACTTGTTATTTTCATAAACTTAGTAACAGTTTGTACAATATTTAAAAAAACACGTGATTTTCCATATTTCGTTCTTTGAAATACTATACTCACTGGAACCAATGAAAAACGTTATTCTTTACTACAACATAGAGTTCTTTAGAATCCCTAAACAGTACACGAACACAACACGAAAACTACGCAACTAAGCTGCACATATAGTGCAACTTACCGCTTTGTGTCCAAAGGGGTTAATGTGGATTGAAAAACAGCTAAGAGGGCCGGCAACACCGTCACCTTAGGGCTTGTTTCTCTTATCTCCAACAGAAGTAGGTAATTAATTCATAAAAGAGAATGCAGCTGGATATTGAATTTAAAAGTATTAAAAACAACTCTCCCATTATCGTGTTTTTATCTTTCTTAGTTCGTGTAGAATGTGATTCTTAAAATGATTTCATTTAAATCTCATATTTGAATCGAATGGTAGATAAACCAAACAAGCACTGAAGGCCAATCTCTTAACTTGAAGTTGGGAGACCCAAATCTCGAGGGGACTTGTTCTTATTTCTTGTAAAGGCAGTGTACATAAAACTTGTTGGTATTTTGATTCATATGATTGAAAATGTACACACTATAATAGTATATCATTTCTGTCATAGTCCGGTCGATAGCTCTGTTGGTAGAGTGCTTGCATTCCATGCCGAGTGCTCGGGTTCGATCCCCACCAGGCCACCAAGGGTGTCAGAAATGATATCCTAAGTGTCGGTAAGGTGCAGGTACTCAGCCTTCACAAGAAATAAGAAACCTCATCTTCAACTGTAGTGGTAAACGTGAGGCCGACCCCCTTACCCGTAAAATAAATAGGTCCTAATCGCCACATTCGACCCCTTCAAGGATAACGCAGGTAAGTTAAGTTATAAATACACTATGTGTGTAGCTTAATTGCGTTTATCAAGGAGAGAAAATAAATCCACTGTGGATCTAAAATGACAAGTAAATATTACAAAAGTCTACAAAATGCATTTAAAATAAAAACAAAAAGTACCTACGATTATTTATACCTACTTGTCTATTACAAAATATATTCGTTGCCGCGCACTCATTCCCATCTGGGTAATTACCTCAAGTATATAATTGTACCAAAAATGTATCGAAACTGAAACGCTCACTGGAGGCGCTAATTCAATTTCCATACATTTTGATCAAAACGCTGGGGCTAGGTTTGAAAGAACAGTTTAGTTCGGGTATAAGAATGACGACACGACACTATGGTAAATTTTCCGACCGGAAAAATCACTTAGACCGGTTAACTGTAATTATGATGCACAAACCAGTTCTGTATTTTTTAATATCGCCTAGCTAACAAAATATGCTCTTACATTAGATTTAAGTAATACTAGGGGCGTTGCCCCTGGCTGCTACGCAGCCCAACCCCTTAACATTTGGTGAATGTGTATATTGCGCATAGTTTCCTCGCGTTAAAATTCGGAAAACATGTAAAATAAAAACATGCAGCCTTTGTAAAAGAAAATCGACCACCCATAGTTTAAAAAATGGTTCACTTTGAAGATTTCAGCTGTGTTTCAGGGAAGATTGGCAAGAGTTGCAGGGCTTATATTAATTTGAGATTGGGTTTTTATGTTTTTTTTATGTTTAAGTCAACATGCATTATGTGTAAGCGTGAACTTATAAATGTCTGCTTGTGGGAATGCATTTAATATGAATCTCGATTGGTATGTATCTTTGCAACTTAGATTATAGAACTTAACAAAATAATTTCCTTGACTTATAGGTTAGTATGTGGCTGACCACCCATACTGTAAGAATGGTTTACCATGAAAATTTTATCTCTGTTTGAGGAAAAGTCGGCAAGAGTTGCAGGGCTTATGTTCATTTGAGATTAGTTTTTTATTTTATAAGTCCACATGGGGCATTTGTAAGCGCGAACTTATACCTGTCTGCTTGTGGGAATGCATTTAATATGAATCTCAAATGGTATGTATCTTTGCAACTTAGATTAAAGAACTAAACAAAATAATTTCCTTGACTAAAAGGTTAGTATGTGGCTGACCACCCATACTGTAAGCAATGGTTCACAATGCAAATTTTATCTCTGTTTGAGGAAAAGTCGGCAAGAGTTGCAGGGCTTATGTTCATTTGAGATTAGTTTTTTATTTTATAAGTCCACATGGGGCATTTGTAAGCGCGAACTTATACCTGTCTGCTAGTGGGAATGCATTTAATATGAATCTCAAATGGTATGTATCTTGCAACTTAGATTAATGAACTAAACAAAATAATTTCCTTGACTAAAAGGTTAGTATGTGGCTGACCACCCATACTGTAAGCAATGGTTCACAATGCAAATTTTATCTCTGTTTGAGGAAAAGTCGGCAAGAGTTGCAGGGCTTATGTTCATTTGAGATTAGTTTTTTTTATTTTGCAAGTCCACATTGGGCATTTGTAAGCGTGAACTTGTACCTGTCTGCTTGTGGGAATGCATTTTATATGAATCTCAAATGGTATGTATCTTTGCAACTTAGATTATAGAACTAAACAAAATAATTTCCTTGACTAAAAGGTTAGTATGTGGCTGACCACCCATACTGTAAGCAATGGTTTACCATGCAAATTTTATCTCTGTTTGAGGAAAAGTCGGCAAAAGTTGCAGGGCTTATGTTCATTTGAGATTAGTTTTTTTATTTTGCAAGTCCACATTGGGCATTTGTAAGCGTGAACTTGTACCTGTCTGCTTGTGGGAATGCATTTAATATGAATCTCAAATGGTATGTATCTTTGCAACTTAGATTATAGAACTTAATAAAATAATTTCCTTGACTTATAGGTTAGTATGTGGCTGACCACCCATACTGTAAGAATGGTTTACAATGAAAATTTTATCTCTGTTTGAGGAAAAGTCGGCAAGAGTTGCAGGGCTTATGTTCATTTGAGATTAGTTTTTTATTTTATAAGTCCACATGGGGCATTTGTAAGCGCGAACTTATACCTGTCTGCTTGTGGGAATGCATTTAATATGAATCTCAAATGGTATGTATCTTTGCAACTTAGATTATAGAACTTAATAAAATAATTTCCTTGACTTATAGGTTAGTATGTGGCTGACCACCCATACTGTAAGATTGTTTTACAATGAAAATTTTATCTCTGTTTGAGGAAAAGTCGGCAAGAGTTGCAGGGCTTATGTTCATTTAAGATTAGTTTTTTATTTTATAAGTTCACATGGGGCATTTGTAAGCGCGAACTTATACCTGTCTGCTTGTGGGAATGCATTTAATATGAATCTCAAATGGTATGTATCTTTGCAACTTAGATTAATGAACTAAACAAATTAATTTCCTTGACTAAAAGGTTAGTATGTGGCTGACCACCCATACTGTAAGCAATGGTTCACAATGCAAATTTTATCTCTGTTTGAGGAAAAGTCGGCAAGAGTTGCAGGGCTTATGTTCATTTGAGATTAGTTTTTTTTATTTTGCAAGTCCACATTGGGCATTTGTAAGCGCGAACTTATACCTGTCTGCTTGTGGGAATGCATTTAATATGAATCTCAAATGGTATGTATCTTTGCAACTTAGATTATAGAACTAAACAAAATAATTTCCTTGACTAAAAGGTTAGTATGTGGCTGACCACCCATACTGTAAGCAATGGTTTACCATGCAAATTTTATCTCTGTTTGAGGAAAAGTCGGCAAAAGTTGCAGGGCTTATGTTCATTTGAGATTAGTTTTTTTATTTTGCAAGTCCACATTGGGCATTTGTAAGCGTGAACTTGTACCTGTCTGCGTGTGGGAATGCATTTAATATGAATCTTAAATGGTATGTATCTTTGCAACTTAGATTATGTAAAGAAATACACAAAATAATTTTCTTGACTTATAGGTTGGTATGAGGCTGACCACCCATACTTTAAAAAATGGTTTACTTTGCAAATTCACCTTTGTTTCAGGGAAGCTTGGCAAGAGTTGCAGGGCTTATGTTCATTTGGAACGGGCTGTTATGTTGTAAGTACACATGCAGCATATGTAAGCGGGAACTTATACATATCTGCTTGTGGGAATGCATTTAATATAAATCTTAAATGATATATATCTTTGCAGCTTAGATTAGATTAGATTAGAACTTATACATGTCTGCTCGTAAGAATGCATGTAATATGAATCTCAAATGTTATATATGTTTGCAACTTAGATTACAGATTGAAATCCATTTTTATTTGGCTTTTTTTTTATTTTTAATTTGCATGAAATAAAAGAAAATGTAAAAAAAACTTTTACGTTTTGCCGCTAGATGTCAATATTGTTCCATACATTTTTAGTATGAACAAACAGATTAATTCCTAAAAGTTTTCATACATTTGTAAACACACACGCGTAAGCTCGCCGCATTGCAGCATATATACAAAAATTAATTTGCTATAGAGCATGAATGTGTTTCATCTGCTGTGATGGCATTGATTTTGAAAATCGAAACTCGACGACGAATGACGACGACGAATGACGACGACGAAGGGTAATATAATAAAGGATAAGTAAGCCGCGAGTTCAATACAAATCAAAAACTAAAAACATGAATTTTAATCAAATATTTTGTGAAGAGGAATGCAGTTCACAAATTCATGTTGCGAAACAGTCGGCTTTTTGTATTTTACAGTAAGTAAGCTGTGGCACATTGGTCTGCAATTTAAAAATTACTGAGCACATCACACCCTCACTCAGGGATCAGCTTCATTGGCTGAAAATAAAGGAGAAAGTCTGCTTAACTGTATTTAAGTCCTCGCAGAACATTGCGCCACTGTATGTCTCAGAGCTATGGGTGGAGACACAGTAGAGGGTAGGCAGGGAACTTTGAGATCTACATGCAGTACTGCTGTGAATAGACTCAGGGCTCCCTGCAGAAGCAACATGGCCAATTATTTGGATCGTGTATTTTTCATTGCCGGCCCTCTGCTGTGGAATGCCTTACCACACGACCTTGTGCTGTAGAGAGTACAAATGCTTTTAAATCAGGATTGAAGACATGACAATGGCTCTGCAGTGCCCTTGCGGTGAGCCCACAAAACGGACCTACACATATTGTCAAATTATTATTATTAAGTAACTGTTAGCTGTCGCCGTTCCTCTAGGGGTTGCCAGAACCTGTGCGGAGATCCTTTGGCTCATCCAGTATGAGACTGAAGTGTTTTCTCACTAATTCTGGTAAAATTCATCCTACAGGGAGCATTTGATTCATTAAAAGTAAAACTAAATAAGTGGCATATTAAGCTAACATGGGTTTTTCAGATAAATTACCCTTTTTTCCTCTTTTCAACGAGAGAAAACACTAAAGAAGTGTGAAAATCCCTAAGTTTAAGTTTGTCATGAATATGACTTTATTATTAGTTCACTTACTAAGAGAAGGCACACTCAATAAAATATTTTTATCCATGATTTTTAAATCAGTGAATTAGCATTGATTCAGTTTTACCTTTAAGGTGGCGATATTAAAATTGGCAACTCCTGCCGCCTTTCCCTGAAACTGGGGTGGCATTGGCAAAATCAAATAAAGTTTGTACAGCATGGAGGGTCAGCCTCATACCGACCTTTAAGTCAAGGACAGCAGTTGGATGTTTTGTTCCAATATTTCAGTCTCAAGAAAAAACAGCTCTTTTTCTCAGAACTAAAGAAACCCCCGTCCCTCATAATGGGACTCTAGAAATCTGCAAAAAACTTTTCTTCTCGGTGGCCAGACATCACATGTCCTTGTGTCTACAGCCCTTAGCAACCAATAACAAAATATTGTTTGTCTTTTACTTAGCAGCCCGGCCATGTGAAGTCACAATGCCTATGGATTTTTCTTACATAGATTTTTTATTTAAAAAAAAAATGACATACATTTGTGAAGCGGAATGCAATTCAACAACCTATTTTTCCTGGCCAGAAACAGGTTTCAACCTTATTATTTCATAATTGATTATTTTAATGAATCATTAATGAATAAGTACCCTATGACATCTGTTGAGTCAGAGTCAAAGTTATTGTCAATGGGACACGATGCAGGCGGGGATCGAACTTTCGATTGTCTCAATAAGGCAAATTCGAGTGCTGACGCCTTACCCCTCCACCATAATTATTTTTGAGAGGAGTCCATCACCACCTTTTATTGCTGAAGATCTTTGATGGAAAAATGCAACAAATTCATTTTTAGTTTTAATAAAATGTCTTCAAAAATATTATTGAGAAAGCAATAAAATATCAATTTGATGGAGGAATTGTTTATTTCTTTATTAACATAGAAAACCTATAAAACGTTTTACAGACTCAATGTACAAGAAAGGATGAAGTCACTCAAGTCCAAAGGAAGATAATTTCAGTAAAGAAATTAATTTTATTAAAAATATTCCCTGCTGACTCAATGGTATTTTTATTTTCATTTATTTAAGGAATGAAATAACTACATGAAGTTAAAATGCACTTTAATGGAGATACATTACAAAAAAAACATGAAATGCCCAACGGCTTTTCACTCCTTGGACTTGTCCACAATAAATGTAGAGATGAGAGGTAAACACTCATTTTATATTAGCTAATATTGGCAGTAATCAGCTTAAAAGTCTTACGAATATATACACTCACTGTGGTGTCAGTAAAAGGTCTATCTAGCAAACATTTACGATGCTTGGTAAAATCTTGTGTTCAACACCAAAGGAGAGCTAGGATTTGATCCCCACCAAAAGTATCAGAAATTTAACCCTGTTACGGAGTTTATTTACAACCCAAGATCATAATAAAGACAGGAGTTAATCAGCCTTTATAAGAAATGAGAACCCGCCATCTCGTGAGATGGGAGACCCCGACTTCATGTTAAATGGTTGGCATAGGGCCGTTGGTTTTTACCTGGCTCAAAATATTACTTCAAGAAAAAAAACGGTTTCTGATAAAGTGTCCCTTTCTGAATATTTTCCTCTTTTGCCAATATTTCATTGAGAATTTTACTTAATTGACAATGTTTTTACTTGACGGTGTTTTATGTTGTTTTTCTCTTACACAATACTTTTAATCTATTTAAGTTTAAGTAGAATCACTTCCCGGCAGCCGTGGCCAGGGGGTTCCTCAGCACCAGGATAACGGAGTCCCCTCTGAGGAACATCTTGGATATGAACCTGTCCTTGTTTACTGCCTTACCCTGGAAATATACAACACAAAATATGAGATTTTCATACAAAAACAAAAATTCTTTGAGTCATTTAACCAGTCAGGTTAATGACATATTTAGAGCACCGATTCATGATTTAGTCACTCCAAGGGCGCTCGTACAAACATTCCAGAAATTTAATTGTCTTCAATGCACTTCGGAACTTCCCATGGTCCTCTATTTCTCTCACATGTGAGGCAAGTAGTCCGAGGCCAGAAAACCAGCAACGGCAAAAGCACACTCTTAAAACATTGTATTTACTTTTCTTTCTGGTTCTTCAAACCATGTTTTGGCTCTGGTTTCTACCGATCAGTGTTGGGCTCTTTTTGACAAGGGCGATGACCTTGATTAGATCATCGAGGTATTGAGGTGTTTTTCCAAATAGAGCATTGTAGAATGACAAGCACACTCTATAAATATTCCGGAGGGAAAATATGGCAAGACGCAGTGTCGTTGCTAGGGAAAAAGTTCACTTTTTCAAAGACCGGTAGCAAAGAGTCGTTCAACCAAGTATAGATAGAGAAATTAGTTCATGCTCTTCGCAAAGTAACGTCACAGTTCTAAGTGACTATCTAATCTAAGTTGCAAAGATATGTAACATTGGGGATTCACATTGCATGCATTCTCACAAGCAGAAACGTACAAGTTCGCGAGTGCGCATGCCGCATGTGAACCTACAATATAAAAACCAAATCTCAAATGGGCATACACCCTGCAACTCTTACCGACCTTCCCTGAAACAGGGGTAACATTGGCAACGTGAACCATTTTCTACAGCATGGGTGGTCAGCCGCATAATAACCTACAAGTCAAGGAAAGGTCCCTAAAAACCAATAAAAAAATATGAGTAGCACTTTCTGTATCACATTTACCCTGTTCTTCTGTGTGTGTGTCTATTTTACCAATAACTTTACTTTACACACATTTGTTTATTTTAACTATGATATATTTAAATTGATGATATATTTAAATTGATTTTTCACTGGATTGCTGCGAGGTGAGAGTCCGGATAATCCTTTGCAACCATCTAGAGTTCTCACGGTGGAACCCGAAGTTCCTCCACCAAGTCGAGATGAGGTAGTACAGGCAATTAAGAGTTTAAAGAAGTCAAGAGCTCCTGGAAACGATGATATCCCTGCTGAGTTACTGAAATGTGGCGGAGAAGCCTTAGAAAATGCTCTGTGGGGTCTTTATCAGGATGTTTGGAAACATGAGGTACTGCCAGATAGCTGGAAAGTTGCACTATTGTGTCCAATACATAAAAAAGGAGACAAAATGCTATGCTCTAATTATAGAGGTATCTCACTTCTCCCAGCGGCATACAAAATATTGTCTAATATTCTGCTAAGAAGAATTATGCCATATGCTGAATGTGCTCTTGGAGAGTACCAAGCAGGTTTCAGAAGGAATCGGAGCACAACGGACCAGATCTTTTCTTTGAGGCAAATATTAGAGAAGAAGTGGGAATATGCTCAAGATACTCATTGCCTTTTTGTCGACTTCAAGACTGCTTATGACTCAGTGCATCGTTTGGGGCTGTGGAGCGTTTTACGAGACTATGGAATTCCTGGAAAACTCATCAAACTGGTTCAGATATCCATAGAAAATTCAAGAGCTCAAATACTGCTGCAGGGACAGGTCTCGGATCCCTTTGAGATCAGTTCAGGCCTAAAGCAGGGTGACGCCCTTTCTCCATTGCTCTTCAACCTAGCCTTAGAAAAGGTTGTGAGAGAAACCAAACCTGTGTATGGTGGAATCACCATAGGAAGTACCATTAGGCTGCTGGGATATGCGGATGATGTGGTGCTTCTGGGAGAGAACGCTGCACAGCTCCGGGCGCTCTTCTTACCAATGGAGAGAATGGCAAGGAGGATAGGATTGAGAATTAATGAGGGGAAAACTGAATACTTGCCTGTGGCGCGGCGGGATATTCAAGAAGATTTGAATGTAGATAATTACAAGTTTAAGAACTGCAATTCATTCAAATACTTGGGTACCCTTATAAATGACAAAAATATCCTATCCTCAGAATTACATGCCCGAATTCACTCCGGCAATAATGCTTTTTTTGGCCTTAGAGGGCTATTGTGCTCAAAATGGCTATCCCGCTCCACAAAATTCAAGATTTACACTTCCATTGTTCGGCCAGTTGTGTTGTACGGATGCGAAGCCTGGAGTCTGACTCAAAAACAAGAAAAATCTCTCCAGGTCTTTGAGAACAAAATGCTTCGTCGCATTCTCGGACCTGTATTTGAAGATGACAGGTGGCGTATCCGGACCAACGCGGAGCTGATGTCCGTGTTTCAAGATGCTAACATAGTGTCGGTAATGAAATCAAGAAGACTCCAGTGGGCCGGACATGTAGCACGTGCAGAGGACTCCAGGATCATTAGAACAGTCTTGGATGGTGCCCCTTCAGGTGTTAGACCACTCGGACGTCCCAGGATGCGGTGGGCAGACAACATTGAAGCCGATGCTGAAATTCTGGGAGTGAGGGGACCATGGAGGGAAGCTGCACAAGACAGAGAGTCCTGGAGGATTGTGGTGCGGGAGGCCCTGAGCCTTCAAGGCTTATGAGCCGAAGAAAGTAAAGTAAAGTAAAGTATATTTAAATTGATAAATATATTAAGCCGTCTACTACATCCTATTTAAATGGCAAAAGTGTATAGAAGGAGATCTGCACATAACACGGCTCACCATAGAAAACATAACCTACCTTTTTCCCTTTGCCAGTTCGCGGTATTTCCGTCCACATTTCTTTGACATTTTCGAGGACCATGTTGCAATGGCGGTCAAAGGCTCTCACGCGGCCCAGCAGCTTCTTGTTATTTCTGCAATTGATGAGAACTTGTGTGTTGTTTTTAACAGATTGTGTCAACACCGAGAGCGGGCCGGTGCTGAATTCCTCCTCTTCAATTTTGGCCAATTCCTCCAAAGTCAGCTCAGATCTTGGCTTAGCGGCGGCAGTCCTGCAATAATAATTTATTATTCAAATAAAATAATATTCCATTTATTGCACGTATTGTTTAATTCACGGGGAAATACTCACATTTTAGAAATAAGAAATGTAAACTTCAAACGACAAGAAACGATGCAAGTGTTTTAATGACGCAAGGTAGGGATGGGCAAAATATATCGATATATCAAAAGTACCGATATTTCTTTTGAAAAATATCGATATTTTCATCGATATTAGAAATATCGATTAATCGTATTTCGATATTGTTTTTCAAGTATCAAAATCGTATCAAAAACGATATTTTTTTGCAAATGTGACATTTCTCCCCACACTTTAAGGTGGCTGTGTTTTGAAGCCAACATTTTTACGTAGCAAATTGCATGTCTCCTCTCCCTCCCCCACCCGTCGACAGATTTTTAACCCAAAATAATTCGAAATTTTGAGGCGTTACCCGCCAGCGACCGATATTTTTTTGGAAAATTTCGATTTTTTTTTTTGAAACGCGTTTCTATCCCCCCGTCCCCTCGTCCCCCCGTCGACAGATTTTTAACCCAAAAATTTCGAAATTTTGAGACGTTACCCGCCAGCGACCAAAACGTATTGAGGAAAAATATCGATATATCGAAATATCGTTTTTTTTTCCTCGATATATTTCGATAGTGTTTAAAAATATCGATTCGATATAAATCGATATTTTTTTTTCATCTGCCCATCCCTAACGCAGGGCAACCAACACTAACAAAAAAAAGTCAGAGACAACAAAAAATCTAAGAGATACCTACCGTAGATGAAGTTTCAATACCTGCCATCTATGATTCCAAACAAAAACTTATTAATTGCTAAGTTGCTACCAATACTATACAACCAAAAGCTTTTTACATTCATCATAAGATGTCACTTTATTTTACAAATAATAGTAGGTACTGTTTTTAATTTTGTGCCTTGACTAATAGGTTGGTATGACTGGTATGAGGCTGACCCCCATGCTGTAAATACTTGGTTCACTTTTGCCAATGCCACCCGGTTTCAGGAAAAGGTGGGAGGATTGCTTTATTCTCTATACCTATGCCTAAACATGCAGCATGTGTAAGCGCGAACATACATATGTCTGCGTGTGAAACTTATTTGCCTGTATATCTTTTCAACTTAGATTCAAGATGTATTTTACTGGATCTATTTTTTCCTTTAAATCTTTAGTAATTGGGAGTTCAAAAGGGCTCTGGAGGACTGCGTCGCACAAAAACAGCTGGGTTGAAATATTCATAAACCTTTACCAATGGCCGGTCACCAAAGGTCCATCCAGCCTTACAGCAACTGGGTCTTGCTTGAGAATTGGCAATTTGTAGCGACGACGACCAAGCTCGTAAAAAGTTATTTACCAGCCAGCCAGCCTTAGGTACGCCAACAACTTCAGTTGAAGTGGGGGTTTTCACAGCTCCCGACAGGGCTGGTCCTCATTTCTTGTGAGGGCTGAGTAAACCTTGCCGGTATTTTATTTTGGGGGTTTGAAATAAACACCGAAACGGGAATATTATTACTGATACCCTCGGCGGGATTCGGACCCAAGCTCACGGAATGGAATGCAAGCACTCTGCCAACTGAGCTATCGACCGGACTTATGAGACATCAATATTACGCTGACGTAGATCGCGCACATTTCTCCCCCTTGGTCGTTGAATGCACGTGCACCCCCCTAACCCCTCCTCCCTTCCACACAGGCCCTGCCACCCTTATTGTGACGTCATTATCACAATAACCCTACTGTGACCTCGGAGCGTCCTTGGGAAAATTGTCGAGGGGGCTGGAGGCTGGACTTGTACCTAGCCATATAAGTATGGGAGATGAAATCGAGATACAGCACTGAATTCACTCTATAAAAATCTATAATCCAAGTTGCAAAAATGTACTGATATTGTTTAATTCAGGCTTAAATAAATAAAATACCGGGAAGGTTTACTCAGCCTTCGCAAGAAATTAGTACCAGCCCTCTCGGGAGCTGGGAGACCCCCATTTCAACTGAAGTGGTTGGCGTAAGGCTGGCCCCCTTACCCGTATAAATAAATAGGTTCAACTCGCCATATGCGACCCCTTCGGGAATAACGCGGCAAGAAGTTACACTATATGTGTAGCTTAGTGGCGTTTCTTTTTTGCGTTGCGTTTATAGGTACTTAATGTGCCTACGCCCACAACCAGGTTCACGGTTATACATGCTGCATGTGTACCTACCTACTTACTAAATGCAACAAACCTCATATGAACACAATCATAACAACTTTTTCTGCCTTTTCTTGAAACTGAGGGCGCATTGGCAAAATTGAATCAATTTTTTATAGCATGGGGGTCAGCTTCTTACCAATACATACAATGGAATAAAGTATAAAATTTATTTAAAAAATAAATCGTGCTGAATATTAGAATATGTACATAGGTAGAAGTAGGTACTATAATTTTCTACAACAAAAACCCAAATCTCAAATTAATGTCGCAAACGCAACTAAGCTACACATATAGTGTAACTTCTTGCCGGCGTTATCCCCGAACAGGTCGCATGTGGCGCTTCGGGACCTATTTATTTTCACAGGTAAGGGGACCGGCCTCACACCAACCACTTTCAGTTGAAGCGGGGGTTTCCCAGCTCCCGGGTGGGCTGGTTCTCATTTCTTGTGAAGGCTGAGTAAACCTTTGAGATCGAACCCTTGCTCTCCGCATGGAATGCAAGCATTCTACCAGTTGAGCTATCGACCTTTTTACAAGCTTGATCGTCGTCGCTACAAAGCGCCAATTCTCAAGCAAGACCCAGTTGCTGTAAGGCGGGATTAAATTTTGGAGACCGGTCTTTGGTAAAGGTGTATGAATTTTACAACCCAGCGAAGAGCATATTTGAAAATATAAATATAGTTTTTTTGTGCTCTGACGCGATTCGAACCCACAACCTTCCATTTACGAATCCGAAGCGCTAACCACCAGACTACGGATCGGTCATATACCGATTACTAAATTAAATTTATTTATGAAAAATATTATTCGATTAAAAGCCATATTTTATAGATTAGATGCACTGCTAGAATAGGTAGGTACTATGATTTTTGTATGTATCTATGTAGGTACTAAGTATAACCTTTGACCTATAGGTAGCGCAGCATCCCTTACGGTTTTATACGTAGGAGTTGCATCGGCATTTCATGTGGGAGTATTGTCTCGTGGCGTAAATACGACCTCAGTGTGCCAACTTTACCTACAAATTCCCCACAATCAGGGAAAAAGTAATTTACACGTACCCAATAAAAGCACTTAATTTTTTAAGCACTTTGAAGCACAATGGTATTGTCGTGTGAAACTGAAATGGTGGGGGTGTATATCGATTATCTTGTAATGACTGCAATTCCGTATATGTTGGACAAACTTCCAGATCTATAAATGTAAGGTTGAAAGAACATAAGAGGGCTTTTAGGGGTTGGTCTGGTTATTCGGAGATGGCGGACCACTGTATCGAAAATGACCACTCGTTCAATAATGACGGTGTCAGGGTTCTCCATTCCGGATGCAAGGGCAGACAACTAATTGCCCTAGAAACTTTAGAAATCCACAAACATAAAAATTCTAATTCTTACAATTTGGTCAATGTCCAAATTCCTGCTGCCTCACCTTTGTTATTAACTAATTGTGCTTCTTTATCGTGACTTATTAATTTGATTTCTCTACGGTTTTTGTTTTGTCAATTTTTTAATATTGTAATTATAATATGTGTCATCTCATTATTGTACCTATTTGTCATAAATTATTATTTTTATTTAGATTTCTCTATGGTTTTTTGTTTTGTCAATTTGTTATATCATTATATAATATTGTAATTATATTATGTGTCATTTCCTTATTGTACCTATTTGTCGTACCTAAATCATTATTTTTATTTTATTTCTCTATGGTGTTTGTCTTGTTAATTTTTGTAATTTAGTATCCTCTTGATAATGACGTGAATAAGTCGAAAGTACTTGAGGTGGTATTAAATACTCAATTTGTGAAAATAAAACTCTGTGTTTTTTTATAATTTTTTATAATTATTTATGAAATATATTTACTGAGGCTTTTAAATTTACAATTTTCATGTTAATTAATATTTTGTCAGTTTTACATTATTATTACACTTGGTTATTATACTTTGTTTTGTATAGTTAGTTAGTTAGGTGTTTACATCAAATAAAATTAAAACTCAACTAAGCTGCATGTATGGCACAACTTCTTATCGCGTTGTCTCCGATGCATGGTTCGCATGTGACGCGTGGGACTTATTTATTTTCACGGCACAAGGCTCCTGTGTTACGCCAACCACATCACTTGAAGTGGGGGTATTCCATCCCCGCGGGGGGCTGGTTCTCATAACTTGTCTCCAGGCTAAGTAAACCTTATCGGTATTTTTATTTGGGTCTTAATATAAACACCGAAACGGGACGTCATTTCTGACACCATCGGTACTGATCGAACCTTATCCCTTTCATAGCATTCTTCCAACTAAGGTATCAACCGAACTAAGTCGTACTAAATAAAGTATACCTACTTAAAATTTACTTGGAATATACTCGCCAGGGATGGTTCATTTCCCAACGGGCAAACATCGCACTTTTCCTTATGAATATATTTTTTTCTATGTTTAATCTGTATGGGCTCGATGACGAAAAATAAATCGATTCAAATACAACAACAGTTGCTTTAGAACTTTAGTCCCCCGCTCAGGAAACGACCAAACTTCAGGGAATGAAACGCCTACTTACTTACGAGTAGCTTACTATGTATTTTTTAGTTTTCACGAAAACATAAAAATAGGAAAAAAAAACTCATTTCAGCTAAGCGATTATCGAGTGAATGAATGGCTTCCTTACTGAAATAATTATGCAACTCAGCACATTTAAAAAAAAATGGGGGAAATTGGTCTTCAACGTATGGCAACAAATTTCTCGTGCGAAAATTCTCTCCGTTCCAATATACAACCCCGAGCGAGACTCACACACACAAGATCAGTGCTAATGTGGCAGTCGTTCCGAGCGGTCGCGTGTCGGGCACAATCACTTTCATCCCCTAAATAATTAATCAGTGTTTCGGCAGTTTGTGACTGAAAACCCGCAGAGGATTGCATCAGCTGATTTAAAAAGGTAATAAATAAATTATTAATACACTCTATAGGAATATTTTCATTTTTGCAACGTTTTTTCCATCGTGGATGCTGCGGGGAGAGATTTTCATACAGGGGTATATCTGCAGACTTTTCTCATTGCCAAATTTGGAGGTTATATTTTCTTTAGAAAACGTGGGAAATATCCCTTAATTGATTTTGTTTTAAAGTTGTGTTTTTTTTCATTAAAAAAACGACGGAGATAGTTAAATAAATAAATATGATACAATCTTATTTGAATGGTAAAATTGCCTATGATATTTGAAATGAAAAACACAGTAATAAATTAATAGGTTTTTGTTTGAGGCAAAGATATCTATAATAATCTAAGTTGTAAGGATATGTTACATTTAAGAATCATATTAAATGCAATCCCATAAGCAGACACGTTTAAATTCCCGCTTACACATGTCGCATGTGGACTTACAGCATAAAACCTCAATCTCAAATGAACATAAGCCCTGCAACTCTTGCCGACCCTGAAACAGAGGTGATAAGTGAACCTTTTTCTACAGTATGGGTTATAGTTTATAAGCCTCGCACCAACCTATAAGTCAAGGAATTACTTCTTATTATACGAGTATTACCAAATATTATTAAGAATTAAAATTATTCCGTTGTACCCATGCTACCCTTGATTTCAGGAAAAGCGGCAGGAGAAACAGAATTGTGTATTATTATTACAGTTACAAATATTGAATGTGTATAAATAGTGAACATTGAATGTTAATAGGTAGGTAAATCCCTTTGCAACTTAGATTATTTTTTATTCAATTGAAAAGTGTGATAAACAGCGTGCTTCATTGCATCACTTTACTATAAAGATAGGTACACAAAGTACGACGATGGTTCATTCATTAATAGGAATATTATAATGTGGACACCATAAAACCACTTGTCTACAAAACGGAAAACTTACAGTGATTTAAATAAATAAGAAATATTCTAGTCGTTTTTCCTCATTTCCTAGATTTTCTTACCTAAGGTTCTTTCAATTTTTTTTTTGTTGATAAAATAATTTGTGAAGAGGAATTCAATTCACCAACCTATTCTGCCTAGCCAGACACAGGTATTAATATCATCAATAAATAATTAATTATTGTTTATTTTAATGAATTATTAATTAATAATTCCCCAATAACATCTGTTGAACCAGGATCAAAGTTATGGTCAAATGACCCAGGCGGGGATCGAACCAACGTTGTTCTATTCCAAACACGCTACAAATATCAGCTACTTGGCCCCCTCGGCCATAATACCGACAAAATATTTTGTTGTAGAATGACAATAACTATGTTTGAATTTAAAAAGTAGGTACATTATCCTAACTGAAACGTGGGTTAATTTTATTTCACAAAAAATGTTCACTTCTTCCAATGCTACCCCTATTTTAGGGTAAGGCAACATGAGTTGCAAGTTTAATATTTTGTGATTTAAATTTCAGATTTTATGCGCAATAACGTCAATCGAAATCAAATAAGAAGTTTAAAATAATAATATAAATTATACAATTTAAAGCTGATGATCGATAGCTCAGTTGGTAGAGTGCTTGCATTCCATGCCGTGAGCTAGGGTTCGAATCCCACCGAGGGTGTGAGAAATGATTTCCCGTTTCGGTGTTTATTTAAAACCCCAAAATAAAATACCGGCTAGGTTTACTCAGCCTTCACAAGAAATGAGTACCAGCCCTCTCGGGAGCTGGTAAACCCCCACTTCAACTGAAGTGGTTGGCGTAAGGCAACTCGCCACATGCGACCCGTTTGGGGATAACGCTGCAAGAAGTAACACCATATGTGTAGCTTAGTTGCGTTTATGATGACAAATAACTTTTTTTAAACGCCATTTCGTGCTGTTTTTACTTCAAGGGTGATAGTGCAAATAACGACAGAAATTTTCTTGCTTTCAGTGACGTATGACTCATGGTTTTCTATTTCTCTCCCATGATGAGGCAGGTAGTCCCAGACCAGAGGTCCAGCAACTGCAAATGCACGTTCTCCAAACATAATTTTTGCTCTCCTTACCGGTTCTTCAATCCGAATTAGGATATTTTCATGAATCACTGCGTCGAAGCTGTTTTCAATGAATTTACAAATGGCTCGAAAAAGTGATTTAAACATGTGACTAAATGCGACTAAGCTACACATACAGTGTAACTTCTTGCCGCGTTCTCCCCGAAGAGATCGCATGTGGCGAGTGGGCTGGGACCTATTCATTTCAACATTAATAAGGGGGCTGGTCTTACCTTATGTCTACCACTTCACTTGAAGTGGGGGTTTCCCAGTTCCCTTGGGGGCTGCTCCTCATTTCTTGTGAAGGCTGAGTAAACCTAAGTGGTTATTTTTTAAGTTTGAAATAAACACCGAAACGGGGAATCATTTCTGACACCCTCAGTGGGATTCGAACTCGAGCTATTGGCATGGAATGCAAGTACTCTACCAACTGAGCTATCGACCGGACTCGACGAATGTCCATTCCAAACAGTATGAAACCAAGTCTTTTGCAAATTTGCAATACTAATGAATTAATAAAATAAAATTGCACGTACAAGCAATACGTAATTGATATTTTGCAGTACTTAATCAATTATTATTAGACAACATAAACTCCGTTTTTTTTCGAAATATTTTCTGTTGACATTAATGCCTAGTTAACGGTGGTCTCGATATCAATTTTATAAGTACTGAACTTTACGTCTTAACTCATACATAACGATCATATAAAATATAAGTATGGAAACTCAAACAGCGTCTCTATTGAGCGTTCAAATTTTAATATATTTTTGAGAAAACAACTATGGTTAATTAGTTTTAATGGTGTATGAGACATAATTATTTTCCTATAAAATATGTGCGTTTGGTATACGGCGAGCAATTTTCACTTCATAACCGATGAATAAATAAATAAATTTCAATGTAATAGATAATTCATTGCTTCACGTATTGAAATGTAGGTGAGATAGAAGTTTGACACATATCGGTTAACCTTTCAATAAATTATTTGATCAGCTGTCATTTATTAATTATCTAAATACCCGAACATCAAATGCACCAACTGTTGATATGTGTGATATCAACCTTAAATGATATCAAGCTTAGATTATATCAACCTAAGATGATATCAACCTAAGCTAACATAAAAGTTAAACAATATAAACCTTAGATGTTATCGACACTTAAAGGTAAAACTGAATGAGTCACATTTTAAGCTAACATGGGTTTCTCAGATAATTGCACAATTTTTCCTATTTTCTTCGAGAAAAAACACTGCAAAAGTGTGAAAACTCTTTAGTTTAGAAGCTTTTCATGATCACTTCCTTATAATTTGTTTACTAAATGTGATAATTTACACACAATAAAATGTTCTATCCACGATTTTAGCGATAACATCCTTAAATGATATCAATCTAATCTAATCTAATCTAAGTTGCAAAGATATGTTACATTGGAGATTCACATTACATGCATTCTCACAATCAGACACGTACAAGTTCGCGCTTGCACATGCCTCATGTGAACCTACAACATAAAAACCAAATCTCAAATGGACATACACCCTGCAACTCTTTCCGTCCTTCCCTGAGACAGGGTGACATTGGCAAAGTGAACCATTTTTACAGCATTGGTGGTCAGCCGCATACAAACCTATAAGTCAAGGAACACATACGACAAATTACATTTTATACATCATTAAATAATAATATCGAAATACAAAATATCCATTTACAAATAAAAACAAATTCCAATTTAATAAACCCTAGCCACCAACATTACAGATCAACCGCCATTTCTTTCTGTCCTTACATACTTCTTTCATTTCCTCCAAAGTCATTACCTTCTTCATACAGGCTCTTCTTTTATTATGACTCTGGATATTCCATTCATTCGCAATTTCGGATATTTGGTCCATCCATACCTTTCTCGGTCTTCCTCTACCACGACATCCATCTATTCTACCAACATATACTTTCTTCGTCAGTCTTTCCTCATTCATTCTCTCCATATGCCCAAACCATCTTAACAAACTTCTTTTAATCTTCACTTTCACACTTTCTCTTGCACCTTATCCAACCTTATATCAGCCTTAGATGATATCAGTTCTTAAATGAAATCAACATTACATGATATTAACCTTATAAACATAAACATGGAAATAGCGACAAAAATTATGGCCATTAACGATTGAAATACGTTTTGGAAAAAATCTAAAAACAAACAAAATGGACGAAATTCGTTTCATTGCAGGTTTCTGTTTATTGACATGTTTACGTTTTGTTTACTCATAGTAAGATACTCGTACTCTAACCAACACCTGTTGAGTGTTTACTTCCTTGTGTATAAAAACAAATGAGATGCTAAAATATATAATCTATAATTTAAGTCGCAAATACGAATATATATTGTCATTTCATCTCATATTTAAAGCATGCCCACAAGCATGCGCATGTAAGTTCGCGCTTGCACATGCTGCATATGTTCGTGCAAAGCATAACACCATAGAATAATATTACTCTATGTATAACACAAAACAATGCAACATAAACAATGCAACTCCTGCCGCCGGACCCTGAAACGGGGTAGCCGAGGATCAGCCTCATACATATTTTAATACATATTAAAATTTATCTATTATCAAAAACTAAAGCAAGTATTTAGAAACTTTTAAATTTAATGTTTAGGCAGCCCTTCACAACTGCACTAAAAAACTTACATCATCTTCTTTGACTAATAGGTTGGTATGAGGCTGACCACACATACTAAAAATCGATCACATTGCCAACGCCTCCCTTGCGTCAAGGAAGGTCGGCCAAAGTTGCAGGGCGTATATTCATTTAAGTCTTGAATTTTAATTTGTAAGTCATATTTGTGTCACACGTATCTGTCATCACGTATTTTTATTTTTATTGCTATTGCTTTATAATTGTTATTTTTATCATTAACGACAACAAATTATTTTTCTATGTGTTTTTTCAGCACTACGGAGAAATCTAGTATCCAAGACTTGTACATATTTTTATCATTTTTTTTATATTAGGAAATTCCTTCAATTTAGCGGAGCAATATCTATACTCTGAGCCTACAAGTTTGCATTCTAACTCAGTTGTAGGGTTCATCAAAAACTGTACTGAAAATACAGCACCGCCTTTCACGGTGAGTTTTAATTTCCAAACATTATTGGTAAAATACTATGGTAGAGTTTTAACGTAAAGTATTATACTTGAAGTGTAATGGGGTGTCAGGAACAGATTCCATCACGAATAGGAAATAATTTTATAATAATAGAACAGTAGTATTATATACTAGTTATACAAAAGCGCCTGGAGTATAGGCAAATTATTCATCCCGCACATCACTTCTTAATTATTGATTTTCTACGAAGGCATAAGTTCCAAGAAGGACAAACTAAATATAAAATGAATGATTGATAATCATAAAACTCGTTCACTGATTTATGTTTTTGAAATAAGGTTTGATTTAGATCGAAATAATAAATCATCAAAATTATGCGAAAGTATTATTTTTTAAATATATGCAATAAATGCAACATATTTACAAATATTAATCGATTTTTTATAAATATTAAAAATAACGGATATAAAAAAGAACCGTTAATTGGAGAATTTACTTTATCCTCGATGTTTCTTTGGTGCCGTAAGCAACATCATCAGGAGACACCCTTTTTTATGTGGTGAACAAGGATGTAGCACGCCTTTGTCTCCTGAGGAAGTTGGTAACTACCACAACGAAACGTCGAGAATACAGTAATCTCGGCAATCAACGCTCGGATAGTTAAAAAAAAATCAAAAACCTTCAAATTTGTGTGGAATTATTGCTGAGAATTTGTGCACTTTCGTCCACTGGAACATTTTTAAAACAAAATACGGATCATTTAAATCACGTAGAAAAAACTTATGATGATTCATTGGTCTTCAAGGCATTTTTTTTTGCATCGCAAGCCAGTTTAGCAATACAGAATGAATGCTTTACTCATTTATTTATTTTAGCACGTACTCCGCAATTCCTCAGAGTCCATGGACCATGGAGGACTACGGTTCTAAAAGGTTCGATTTAATATAATCATACTGCAAAGGCTGCAAGAATCTTGCAAAAACGACATCATCGACCGCAAATTTGCAACCAACAAACCAATGTCTTGTTCTTTTTTATTTGAATGAGATTGCATTGCCATATTTTTTTTATTTCAGTATTAAATATAGACCAACAAAACAAAATGCGTTTCGACACAGTTAGGAAACCTAATCTAAGTTGTAAAGATATGTTACATTGGAGATTCACATTACATGCATTCCCACAACCAGACACGTACAAGTTTGCGCTTGCACATGCCTCATGTGAACCTACAATATAAAAACCAAATCTCAAATGGACAAACACCCTGCAACTCTTGCCGTTTTTCCCTGTAACAGGGGTGAACCATTTTTACAGCATGGGTGGTCAGCCGCATATCAACCTATAAGTCGAGAGCCCTTTGCGAGCTTGGTGGCGCTGTAGAAAGCTTCTCGATTCTCAAGCAAGACCCAGTTGTTGTAAGGCTGGATGGACCTTTTGATGACCGGTCTTTGGTAAAGGTTTATGAATTTTTCAAGCCAGCAAAAAGAACATTTGAAAATATAAATGGTATATTTTTTGTGCCCCGCCGGGATTCGAACCCACAACCTTCCAGTTACGAGTCCGATGTGTTACCACTTGGACTACGGACCGGTCAAAGTATTGAGTGCGAGAACCTTTTTTTATTTTTTTTTCCAACTCTAGAATTTTCAAAGCATCACAAAAAAATTATAAAAGTAACACTGTTTGTTATATTGTACGGATAAAATGATTCGTCTCCTCCAAGATGCAAAAAATAAGTGTTGCTAATGCAGGCAATAGAATAATGACGACTCGGCGGGATTCGAGCCGCCTACCTACGGCAATTTGTACCGACTGAGGTACCCACTAGGCCATTGAACCAAGTAGATTGTGGATGATTATATCCGTGATAAAATTTACATAATCATACACAAGATTTACGTAAATTTCTCCGTCAAAATGGAGAAATACCTACTTATCCCCATTTAGAATTATTATTTTTTGAAATAAAAGTTTTCGACAATTCCAATAATGAAAATTGTAAGTGTAATTGTAATTCATTGATTTATAGGTTGGTATGGGGCTAACCAGTCACCACCTATACTGTAGAAATGTTTCACTTTACTAATGTCACTCCTGCTTCAGGGGCAGTCGGCCAAAGTTGTAGGGTTTATGGTTTATGTGTATTTGAGGTTTGGATTTTGAATTTTAAGTACACATTCATCATTTGTAAGCGGGAACTTACATGTCTCTGTTTGTGGTCATGCATTTGATATGAATTAAAAATGTTAACATATATTTGCAACTTCGATTATATATTGTATGTTTGAGGGCTTTAAATCACAAAAAAAAAAATTAAAATATACATTCAATTGTTTTAAAATATTTCTCCTTAAAACTGCAACATGATATTGGTTATGACTCTTATGAGTAATATCGAAACAAAATTTTCAGAAACAAATTTGACACCTAGAATGTACTTTTCAACATTAATCAAACAAAAAAAACTGCACCCGTGTTCAAATAACATTTGCATAAATGCACGTTCTGCAATTCTCGCTATAAGAATGCAATTCGACACTAGGATAACATTCACTCGGAATATTCGTAGAACTTTTAATATGCAATTCTACAAAAAAATTACAACAGGAAAAACCTAAAAGAAATAAGTAGGTACTTATTTTGGAAATTCTTTACCTCCCACGACTTTTTTCTGTAAAGAAAACGTTTAAAATATTATTATAACTGGATCCTTCTTTGACTTATAGATTGACTCATACTAGAGCGGTATGAGGCTGACTTCTCATTCGCGGTTTAGATTTAAATAGAACACATGCAGCATTAATTGTAAGCGCGAACTTACGCGTGTCTGTTTGTGGCCAATTGGCCATGCATTTATTGTGAATTTTAAAAGTCAAATATTTTATTCTAGTTCTTAATCTAATTGTTAACGGTACGAAATCGGAAACTGAAGGTCGTGAACTCAATTCTCAGGGAGCACAAAAAATTCAAAGACACTCTTCGTTGAGTTAAGAGAATCGTATCCATTTGCCAAAGACAGGTCCCAAATGTGTATCCAGCAATACAGCAACTGGGTCTTGCTTTCGAAATTGGCTAAAAAATTGTTCGACTAACAACAAACAAGCATGCATAGAGCTCTTGAGGTGTGATTTACATATTAAAAACAGCACTCACCAAATTAAGCATCCTGAATTTTATTATTTATTTAACACCCTAGATTTTTAATAGTATGGGTAGTCAGCTTTATACTTACCAATTACACAATGAACTTTCATCGATACATTATGTATATTTTCTAATTTGAAGCATCAAAAGCTTAGAGAATTATAAGTTCATGGTCAAATTGGACACTCCAGATAATTTATGTACTTGATCAACAATCCTAATTTGATAATGAACTTTTTCTTAGAAAAACCTTGAACAAGTGGAAAGGTTAATCAATTTAGTATTTTGATAATTCTGTAAGGGAAATTACACTCAGCTAGTTTTTGGCGTCAGTTCAAAATTTCGTGAAAATAGCTTTTCAAATTAAATTTTTGGTAACAAACAAAAAATATTTTTTCTGGGCCTTTTTCTCAAGTAACAAATGAGTCGACCTTCAGTTTGTTGTCATGATTGTAGGTTAACTCTTTGCTCTTAGGCCCGGTATATTCATCGTTAGTATAGCGACTTTATACTGAATGAAAAGACGCACTTATGTCAATCATGTGGGTCGTTTTTTTTATCAGTTTTAAGTCACATAAGCTAACGTTGAAAATACCGGAACAAATCCTTCAGTCCTTTGGTCACGTTGTCCGTAAAGCTTCTGATAACCTTGAGAGTATTGTGACCTCTAGAAGATAAAAAAAATGAAGTATAGAATATGCATACCCAATTCAACGGGCTGCAACTAAGCTACACACATAGTGTAACTTCTAACCTGCGTTATTCCCGAAGGGGTCTCATGTGGCGATTCAGGACCTATTTATTTTTACGGGTAAGGGGTCCGGTCTCACAGTTTCACACCAACCACTTTCAGCTGAAGTGGGGGTTTCCCAGTTCCCGGAGGGCTGGTTCTTATTTCTTGTGAAGGCTGAGTGCACTTGACAGTATTTATTTTGGGTTTGAAATACACAGCGCAACGGGAAATCATTACTGACACCCTCGGTGGGTATCGAACCTTTGCTCTTGGCATAGAATGCAAGCATTCCACCTACTTTGATTACAATTGAAATTCAGCTTACACTCGGCTACGCATTTCAGTTGCTAAGCACCCAATGACGTCATGAAAAATCTGTTCCAACTTTTCCTTTTCTCCGTCTGATTAACATAGAGAGTGGGCAATTATTTTTAATCATCAACCTAAAAATGTATTCGTACCCAGATACAGATTAAATTTTCATACAAAATAATAGCAGGCAGGCCCGGATTAACCCCTCTGGGAGACCTGGTGCGGGGAACAGCTCGGGGCCCCTTATATGCCCCTCCCTACCTTCCCCTTATTTTTTTCACAACGTCAAAGATGCATACTAGTGTTGAAATGTTTTCTTTACATTTTTTTAGGGCGCCCAAGGTCACGTTTGCCTCATAAGATTTGAATCCCCAAGATATTTTTTCTGTCTATAATTTATAATCTAAGGTGCAAAGATACATTAAAATTCACACTAAATGCATTCCCAACAGCAGACACGTATAAGTTCACGCTTACATATGTTGTATGCGGACTTACAACATAAAACCCCAATCTCACTTGAACATAAGCCCTGCAACTCTTGCTTCTATGAATCAGGGGTGACATTAGCTAAGTGAACCATTTTTTCTTAGCTAAGTGAACCATTTTTTCACAGTATCGGTGGTCAGCCTCGTTTCAACCTATAAGTCAAGGGATTGTTGAAATGCATTGAAACTATTTTTTATTTAGTCTGTTATCGGAGGCCCCTTGGTTGCAAATGTCTGCAAAGATCTGGGCACTGCAAAAAATATATTACTTATTTTGACCCTTTGGGAGCCCCCTAGGTGTGGGAGCCTGGTTCAGTCGCACCGCTCGACCCGCCCTTATTAATCCGGATCTGATAGCAGGGGTTGAAAAGTTCAAAGTATATTATTTGCTCGTATTATTTCATAATACGACACCTTTTTGATACGAGCACATCAATCTTTTATAACGAGGTACTTACATTTCGCATTTTTATTTACCACTCATGATACTTTACTATAAATCAGCTGACAGAGTGTTCGCTTTTTAAAGTTTTTTTTTAATTAAAAGCTGAGAACTTTAGACACTATTTTCCATTTCAGTGTTTCTTTCGAGCCCTACTATGAACTCTATCTTACTCTAATAACAGAGAGTCCTTCGACTTTGAAAAAAATATTGGTGTAAGACAAGTAGGTCAAGTCGCTGGTATGATCAAGGGTAGAAGGCGTCAACACTAGAATTTCATTATTGAGACAAACGCAAGTTCGAACCCCGCCAGCGCCGTGTCATATCGATAATAACTTTGACCCTGGTTCAAAAGATATCATTGGGTAATTGTTAAGTATTATTTTTCGTGTTACTGGCCAGGCAAAATAGGTAATAATTGAATTTTATTCCTCTTCACAAGTATTTTTTTTGTTGATAAATTGTTCTCCCTTAGATACGAAAATATGTTGAAATCAATTTGTAGGTTGGTATGAGGATAATCACCCATATTGTAAAAAAAGGTTTACTTTGTCAATGTCACCTCTGTTTCTAAGAAGGTCGGCAAAAGCTGCAGGGTTTATGTTAATTTGAGGCTTTGATTTTAATTTGTAAGTACCCATGCAGCATTTGATAGCGCGAACTTACACGTGTCTGCTTGTGGGCATGCATTTAATATGAATTGTAAATGTTAATATTTCTTTGCAACTTAGATTATATAACATGTTACGGGTATCGTATATTTTATCGCTAGTTGGTGAGATTAGATTAAATGATAGTACAAAATCGGATTACAAAAGAGCACTTTAGTGTCGGAAAAGCAGATAGGGGTGGTGGGTTTTTAGTGGGAAGGGACTATTGAGTTACAATATTGATGGAGAAGAAACTAGCTATCGGCATAGATACTTCTATGATTTACGGGCTCAATTTATTAAAAACTTTGCTAATTAATTACTTAGTTAACTAGTTAATTTATTTTAAATACGGTACGTTCCCAGAGTGGCCTTTGAACTGTATTGCTCGACAGCTTAGACACAAGTCTACCGTTACACACAGCTCTGGCTTTTTTTAAAGCAGACACAAGGATGGTTATTTAAATATTGAGAACTGGAACGTGCGAGATTTTGCCATAATAATATATTTAGAATATTGGAGCAAATACAAGTACAATTATTTAAGCCCCTACATCAAGAGACGCAGACAGACTCACATAGACACACTCACAACAACTCACAGAGACACACAATAACACATTCGTAAAAATACATAAGACCACTTAATAATCATGTGAAACTCTATGTTTTCTTGCTTTCTCCATTTTGTGTTGACACGCAATGATTACACATGCCATAATGTTTTAAAAATATATTTTTTTTCTGTAAAGATTGACCATTTAACCGGTCAAAACATTTATAACGCGTAAGCACAGCGTTTGCGCAGGCACGAATTTCAATGCTGCAAACTTTCTGAAAATATTGCGCTGTTTCACCAAAGTTTGTTTTCATTTACAACGAAAATGCACTGTGAAGAGCTTTGTTATCTTTCTAAATAAGGACGATTTGCGGTTAAGTAAGTTGAAACGGATGTAATGTCTATTTCGTTAAAATAGTTTCTTGTCCACAGATATTTTATGTCAATGGAAGGGACCCAGTAGAGAATCCACACCAAAAAATAAAATGAGTCATACATAGGTGGAATTATTTTTGAAATGTCATGGAGATGAGTCATTGGATAATGCCATACCTAATCTATATTTAAGGAAATTTATATTTGATTCAGTTTTACTCGTAAAATAGGAGTAACATTTTTATCTTGAATAATTCAAAATCATCTTTATCAATTCATTTTCACGTTGAAGAAGCCCATCGTAGACATGAGCGAAACGGCAACAGATCCCGGAAAGCAACTCTCCAGCGTCTCCTAATATGTGTATATATTTTTTTAATATTCCAAATCAAAAATAACCATCAATGCCAACGAAAAGGTCAAATAGGATTTAAAATCATGAAGAAAATACAGAAATTTTTATCACAGCATGTTTTATTATTCCGATGTGAAATCCCTTCATTTTCCTTAAAAAATACATACTAACTTAAATATAATTCAATTTTTTTTATCACGATTGATACCCAAAAAAAAATTTCCAACGAGCTGACACGTGTCTGCTTTAAGGCATGCATTTGATGTAAATCGTAAATGTTCAATACCATTGCAAGTAATATCAGTTAATTTTTTGTTTTAATCTGTCAAAGCCTTGCATTATTTTCCGAGTTGTTCCTTCTTTGTCCAATTTCCTAACAGGTTTTAATTTTCATTTCCTCATCAGCCACTTCTTTTTCTGTCAACGACGATACCATGTTGAAAGCACCGGTTCTCATCAGATCACCGAAGTTAAGCAACATTGGGCGCGGATGCTACTTAGATGGGTAACCGCCAGGGACACCGCGTGTTGTTGGCATTTCTTGGACCGGTCCGTAGTCCAGTGGCAACACTTCAGACTCGTAAATGGAGGGTTGTGGATTCTAATCCCGGCGGAGCACAAAATATACCATTTCTATTTTCAGATGTGCTATTCGCTGGGTTGAAAAATTCATAAACCTTTACCAAAGACCGGTCACTGAAAGGTCCATCCAACCTTACAACAACTGGGTCTTGCTTGAGAATTGGCGCTTTCCACAGCGACGACCAAGCTCGCAGAGGGCTCTTGAGGTGAGATAAACACAAAAACAGCGCTTCCCAAATAAATCATCCTAATATTATTATTATTATTCTCCATTCCAGGGTTTCTCCTGACCAACCATGGGCAGCGACAACGACAAGAAGTCGCCTGTGGTGGAGGACCACCCCGCCACTAACGGCGTGTCCACCCCACCAGCCGACACGGGGGAGATCACCCTCAAGGCCAAGATGACCTTGCTCAACGGCTGCACAGTCATCGTGGGCAGCATCATAGGCAGCGGCATCTTCGTCTCCCCAACTGGGGTCTTGCTGTACACGGGGAGCGTGAACGCCTCTCTCATTGTGTGGATCATCTCTGGAGTGTTCTCAATGGTGAGTCTTTACATTTTGCAATTTAAATTTATCTTGGGGGCCGTCCATAAATTACGTCATCGATTTTTGCCAATTTTCGACCCCCCCCCCTTACAATCATCCTATAATAATAAAATAATATTAGGATGATTTATTTGGTGAGCGCTGTTTTTGTGTGTATCACACAAAATTATTATTATAGATTATGTATATATTGTTATTTATTGATTTTTAAAAATGTAATTTGTCATGTATGTTCCTTGACTTATAGGTTGTTATGCGGCTGACCACCCATACTGTAAAAAATTGGTTCACTTTGCCAATGTCACCCCTGTTTCAGGGAAGGACGGCAAGAGTTGCAAGGCTTATGTTTATTTGAGATTGGGTTTTTATATTGTAGGTCCACAGGCGGTTAGTGTTAGCGCGAAATTATACATATCTGCTTGTGGGAATGCATTTAATATAAATCTTAAATGATATATATCTTTGCAGCTTAGATTAGATTAGATTAGACACCTCAAGAGCCCTCTGCGAGCTTGGTCGTCGCTGTAGAAAGCGCCAATTTTCAAGCAAGACCCAGTTGTTGTAAGGCTGGATGGACCTTTCAGTGACCGGTCTTTGGTAAAGGTTTATGAATTTTTCAACTCAGCGAAGAGCACATTCGAAATATAAATGGTATAATTTTGTGCTCCGCCGGGATCCGAATCCACAACCTTCCATTTACGAGTACGAAGTGTTGCCACTGGACTACGGACCGGTCCAAGATGCCAACGACACGCGGTGTACCTGAGCGGTAACCCATCCAAGTACTATCCGCGCACAATGTTGCTTAACTTCGGTGATCTATGGGAACCGGTGCTTTCAACATGGTAACGTCGTTGACAAAAGGTCGGCAAAAGTTGTGGGGCTTATGTTCATTTGAGGTTTGAATTTTATTTGTAAGTACACAATCAGCATTTGTAAGCGCGAACTACACGTGTTTGTTTGTGGGCATACATCTGAGAGCTTTGAATGAATATATCCTTGCAACTTAGATTATAGATTATAGACGTCGTTTTTCGTACTCGTAAATCATTTGCCATCATCCGCAGACCAGACTCCCCCCCCCCCCCCCCCTTTAATGCGAATGACGTTACATATGGACAGCCCCTTTTCACTTGCCTTTGAGGTCAATTGTCAGATGTTTATTCTTCTTCTTTTGGTTTCACTTCCATCGAAGATCGGCGATCTTGACCTAGGATGCTGTGGATGTGATGTTTAAAAATAGAGAGAAAACAAAAACAGGTCACCAAAGGTTCATCCAGTCTACCAGGAAATGTGTCTTGCCTGAGAATTGGCCCTTTCTATAGCGACAACCAAGCTTTTTAGGTGTGATTCACACGAAAAGAGCACTAAGCTACACATAGTCGCATGTGGAGATTCAGGACCTATTTATTTTTACGGATAAGGGGGCCGGCCTCACACAAACCATAGTTGAAGTGGGGGGCTCACAGCTCTCGGGAATTTTCTTCTGAAGGTTAAGTACACCTTGCCGGTATTTATGTATTTAGGTTTGAAATAGACACCGAAACGAGAAATCATAACACCCTCGGTGGAAATCGATCGGCATGGGATGCAAGCATTCCACCAACTGAGGTATCGATCGTACTTGTTCCTTCTCTAATCTAATCTAATCTAATCTAAGTTGCAAATGTTACATTGGAGATTCACATTACATGCATTCTCACAACCAGACACATACAAGTTCGCGCTTGCACATGCCTCATGTGAACCTACAACATAAAAACCAAATCTCAAATGGACATACACCCTGCAACTCTTGCCGTCCTTCCCTGAGACAGGGGTGACATTGGCAAAGTGAACCATTTTTACAGCATGGGTGGTCAGCCGCATACCAACTAATAAGTCAAGGAACTACTAACTCTATGAATTTATTAACATGACACTGTTCATTTATTATTTTTGTTCCTTAACTTATAGATTGGTATGTGCCGATTTGCTTTTTGATGAGCCGCTTAATTCATTTACCTTAAAACAAAGACCGATCACCAAATTAAAGGTTCATCCATTCTAATGGTCTTCACTGAGAATTTGCGCTTTCTATAGCGACGACCAAGCTCGCAGAGGACTGCCAAAGGAAATTCATACGAAAACAACGCTCACCAAATAAATCATCCGTGTTATTATTTAAGGACGTAACTGTTTTTTTATCCTTTGGCAGCTTACGTTGTTTGGCAAAAAAGGTAAAGAAAAAAGTAAGGGCGTACAAAGGTTGTTTAAGGTTGCATATTTCAAACCTTTTTGTTTTTACGTGTCAAAATATATTTGCGTTTAAAAAAATGTTGGCAGCGTTCTGCACATATAAATCAACGTGTTCACTTATAAGAAATCTGATGGAACTCCCGCGGAGAGATGAGGCAACCAAAAATATCGCCGTAAAGATTTGAAAGCCTGTAGGAATACGTGTTATATTTCTTTTAAAGGGCTGGTGAGACAATAAATATGGTTGCAAATTGAAATTGTCTTCGCGAAAAACAGATGGGGTTTTTGTTGATGATGCAATGGTTAAAAAATGAGTTATATTATGGTTCGATAGCTATATTTAATAAGTGATTTTAAAATAAATTACAAACGTACAAAAGCGTAAAATGTACACATAAAGTCGTAGTCACACAAAAACGGCAATGTAAGTTTTATTCAGATTATGAGAAGATATACAGAGGAAGTGTGAAACGGAAAAGAGGTAAGGGACGACCGAGAAGAGTATGGAGTGATCAGATTGAGGAGATTGTGCAAGAATGGGATACACACACTACGCAGCTAACATCTATCTACAATCTATAATCTAAGCTGCAAGGATATGTTAACATTTAAGGCTCATATGAAACGCATGCCTACAGACAGGCACATGTAGTTCGCGCCTACACATTCTGCATGTGTGCATACAAATAAAGAAAATCTCACATGGACATAAGCCTTGCAACTCCTGCCTCCGTTCCCTGAACCGGGGTGGCATTAGCAAAAGTAAACCGATTTTTCCAGCCTCCAGGTCAGCCTCGTACCAACCTATCAGTCAAGGAGAACATCCTTGTGACAAACGATCAGGATATCAACCAAAACATCACTCACACCTCTCCGGCACTACAACAAGTGTTATAGCCCCCAAGAGTGTCCGAAATCTAGAGAATCTCCCGCACAAGATTCATAAAAAAATACAGAGTCAATGTACAAGAAGCAAATGTACAAAAAAGGGGATGGATATGAATGAATTGAAGGAGGTATGTGAGGATAAGAAGAAATCGAGGCAGCTCTGTAGAGGCTCTGGCCATCCCTAACAGAATGGTGACAGGGTTACAGTTACTGAAAATTATTTTTATTTTGTTAATTAATTAGAAAATTAGTAATTAATTAGTTTTATTTTGTGTGTCCATGATAGTATCTGTGATGCAATTATTATTTTTCTTGAAAAACAAAAACCTAGCTTTGCCAAACGTCACACCTCCTAGCCAATTTGGTCATTAGCAAATAATAACAAAATATTTGTGTTGTCCTCAATGGTGTTGTCTTTTCCTTAGCAATCCGTTGCCGTATGCCGTTATATTTTTGTTGTCCATTGATTTTTTCCGAGTTCTTCCTGATTGATAGTTTTCATATTGATTTCAAATCAGAGAAACATTCTGCGCATTTGAAACATGTCATTAGTATCTTGATTTTGTAAATAAGAATGAGATGTTCTAAATTTGCATACCATACCATCCGGTTTCTCTTCAAAAGTTGTCATTTTAATGTAACCACTATTCCTCATTATTATTCTATACTTACTGTCAAGGCCAACCTCAACAATTACTTTGTTATTCCATTAATGGATTATGTCTTGCATCTTTATTCTAAAATTGTCTTCCTTTTTTCCTTGTTAATATTGAGGTCTTTTTAGACAGGATATCGCGGTAAAACTGAATAAGTTCTGATTCACTGATTTGAGATATTGTGGATAAAACATTGTATTGAGTGGAATTTCTCATAGTATGAGAAATAATTATAAAAAGGTGATCATGAAAAACTTCTAAATTTTAAAGTTTTCAATATTTTTTAGTGTTTTCCCTTAAAGAAAATAGGAAAAAGGTGCATTTATCTGAGAAACCCATTAGGTAGTGTAGCTAAATAATAAAGATTTTCAATCTCCTCTTCATATATTAGGTTTGCAACAATCTTCTGAGGTAATAGTAAAGCCTCTGAAACATCAAACGGCTCACATCCATCCCTTAGCATTCAAAACTATGAGAACTTGGTGTTTTCACGACACATTCCTTTTCCAAACTGCCCGCTTATGGAGCAAATAACCGGCATCTGTGTTTTCACCCCAATTCATACAAACCAATATCAATCGTCACTTCCTTTCAGTGTCTTCAAGCAAAGGCAACACAAAACACAATACTATGCAGCTAGCACCCCTGCTATAAAGGATCGGGGCATCAACAGTTGGTTCACTAACACTCACACCTCTGCGGCACTCCTACAAGTACCAAAGGCCGGTCATCAAATATCCATCCTGTCTTCTCTTTATATAGCGACGACCTCGCAGAGGGCTCTTGAGGTGTGATTCACACATAAACAACGCTCGCCAAATAAGTCACCCTAAAATTATCATTATTGTTGCTTGCCGAAGACATTTTTTTATAAAAATAGACTTATTGAATATAATGTAAAATACTTAGATGAGAAAACAGTAGATGGGACATCGCAGAGAAGATTAAGGCTATCGGAGAAAATACAAAAGACAAGTGGCTTGTCCCTTGGAGACCAATTAGGGGGTGCTTTAGATAATGCTCTGTAGTCTCTACCGCACACTAATAAAGCTTCTTGGAAAATGAGAAGGAATGATCATTAATGAACAAGTCTATTCGTTACCTACATCTTTCCTGAGGTCTGGTATTTTCAACGTTAGTATAGCGACTTTATACTGAGTGATATGGAGGCACTCATGTCAATCGTGTGGGTAGTTTTTTTAGGCCCGGTATTTTAAACGTTAGCTTATGTGAATTAAAACTGATATCAAAAACTACGCACACATACCCGACAAAAGAGCCTCCTTATCATTCAGTGTAAAGGCGCTATGCTTGGTCTTAGTTCTTGTATTTCTTTCCATTGATATTTTTGTACAATCATCCTGTCTTTTTGATTTTTTTATATTTAATGAATTTAAAACACAAGGAAGGTTTTGTATTTGGTTCTTTCATACTGTAAAAAAAATGGTTCACTTTGCCAATGTCACCCCTGTTTCAGGCAAGATCGGCAAGAGTTACAGGGCTTATGTTCTCCCGCAAGGTTGCAAACCGAATATCTTATAATATGATATTTACATTTTTAATAAATTCGTGAAGAGGCATGCAATACAACAACCTATATTTGCATATCCAGAAAAAGGTAATAATTTTATTTTAATGCTTCATTAATCAGTTATTACCCAACAACATCCGTTTAATCTGAGTCAAAGTTATCGTCAATGGGACACAACGGGACTCGAATTTGTGCTTCTTTCAAAACCGCTAATTTCACTGACAACGCCTTTACCACAAACCATATCATCAACATTGCTTTTGATAGCTAAGGACCCTAGTTAAATAAAATGCTAGACCTCTGAAACGTCACCGCAACAACAGTAATTTGAAATTTGGAAATTCGTTCCGACTCCATACTTCCAAAAAGCATCGCAAGTTCTAACGGCGGGAATCCAATGGTAGACCAATAAAAACCCCGCCAAAATATTGTACCTATCTTACAATGCCAGGTAAGAATATTTTCTATACAGGTCCTTCCATACAATTCACAGTACCCCAAGTATTAAACTTTACGTTTCAACTCAACCACGGCGTTAATAATAAACGCACAGAAACATAAGCAGCGCCACTACTGAGCATTTTATAATTGATACATCTTTGGTAAAACGCCATGATTGCGTTGAAATGCAGAGCTTCATACTTGGAGTCCAGACATGAATGGTGAGTTTTTTTGGCATTGTCTGCAGTCCCCTACGTATGCGAGTGGTATCATCATAAGGAGACAGTCGAATTCGACTTCGTTTTGTATTCTCAATTATCAGATTTTTTCAATTAGGTAGGTACTAGAATGAGATTTGGAATTGAATGGATAAAAACAAAATTGTGTCGTCACCCGGCCGAGTTGCTAGAGAAAAGGCAAGCAAATATTTTGTTATTTCTTTTATTATTCCTTGATTTATAGGTTGGTATGAGGCTGACCACCCGTACTGTAATAAAAGGTTCACTTTGCCAATGTCACCTCTGTTTCAGGGAAGATCGGCAAAAGCTACAGGATTAATGTTCATTGGCGGTTTTGATTTTAATTTGTTAGTACACATACAGCATTTGTAAGCGTGAACTTACCCTTGCCTGTTTGTGGGCGTACATTTGATAATAATTTTTAATTTGCAACTTAGATTATAGATTATAGATATGTTGCTAAATATGGCAGTCCTATAGGTACAAGACTAACGTTTACTCGCCTAGAAAAATGTTCCGAGTCAACTGTACACAAAAACACACATGAACAGTATTTTTTTTTTAAAACCACCATGAAATTAAGGTTAACCACTTATTTTTTAAAGTGCCACAAATTTAAAAAGTTTGTACCCTCTCTGTATCATGCTGTCTCTCCAGACCGGTTCCAGGTTTTGCAGTTTTTATTTGTGGTACTGCGTACTGGGAAGAAGGGAGACGTTGGAGGAACGGGTAAATTATTTGGCAAACCAAAAAAAACATCATTCACTTCGTGCTTCGGTTTCAACCCTCAAAGTCTGCAATTCAATAAAGTTCAAATATAAAAATATTTTTAAAAAACATACATAAATTATTGTTAAGTTAATACTCGAACAATATAATAAATGTCTAGAAAAATACGAAATACGAAAAATTAGTCGTAGATTTTCTTTTATTTACATTTCTTTTTTTGCCGAAATTGTAACTAGGTAGCTCGCATAGATTTTTTAGGCATTTTTCAAGGAGCACTGAAACGGCACTTTTATAAGATATCTCTCTTTTATCATGTAGAAAATAAAGTTAAATATTAAACCAACCTCACAGATAGATATCATAAAATAAATTTAAAAGAAAAGAAAAGACTTTATTCACTTACGTTAAATAATAATTGTATTTTGTTAGTCTTGTAAATTGACGCCAAACTTAACAATGGCAAGTGAACTTTTGAAATTTGAAGTTTTATTTTTTTGTCAACCAATAAAACCTGAATCACTGGGCAGCGCGTGAAGCATGAGCACTGAGCAGGAGCAGTAGAAGGAACGTGTTTACATTCGTCCTAGCTAACTATCCTACTCACTTACCGTCTAAACAGCTGATTGTAAATCCCACATTAATTTATGATTTTATATTTTGTATGATTTGTGTATCACTGAAAATTCATATTGATTGAATTAAATTTTTAAAGTTCTATAAAGTTTGATAGAATTCAAGACTTATGATTTTATCTTTTGTAAATAACTTTATTTTTGGTATTTTATTCCTTACAATTTTCTCCTTGCAGTCATCTTAGGGTTTATCAGTATGCGTGCTTGTATGAATAACCGCCCTTGCCTGTTCCTTGTACCCCTCCCCCACTCCTTCTTACCCCTTCATCCCAGGAATAAAACTCTACCATTGCGTTTTATCAAAAAATACATGGAAATGTAAACGCCTCCTAGGGACGCTATTTTAATTTCGTTGTATATTTTTGTTGTACATATGGAAAGGTGTATACTTGGGGTTCTGGTCAGACCTGTCATTACTCAAATTAACTTCAAATTTTTCAACGCTTAACGGGTCATTAACGCAGGCCCAGCGTATTCTCGCAGGTAGGAAAAAAATTAGGGTATTTACCCCAAAAAAAAAGTGATAAAATAGTCCTCGACAAATTGTAGGTTCCAATTTTTTAATATTGGAATAAGATGATATGATATCTTAAAGTTGTACAAAAAAATATGACAGTTGCCTATTCGACTGGAATATAATCAAAAGCGGGGATCTAGGATTTAAAAAAAAATAGAATACGAAGTATGGAAATGATGAGAAAATTACATCCTGTGTTTCCTTATAATTTCCTAATTTTATTTTTAATTTTTTCTTCGCGAGTTTATTTATTTCCTCGAGCGCTTTTGATGTTATTACACCATAATCAAGAAAACAACTCCGTTCTCTTGATAACGGTGCGAACTTTTTTCACGTTTACACATGCTGCATGTGCACTACAAAAACATCAAACCTCACATGAACATAAGAGATGCAACTCCTGCTGCGCTTCTCTAAAACAGGGGTGGGAGTGGTAAAAATGAACCAAGTTTTTACAGCATGGGAGTCAGCCTCATACCAACCTATCAGTCAAGTAACAAAAAATATACAGAGAAGTGGACTGGAAGCTAACAGAAAAATACACTTCATTAGATTAACATTAAATAAAAATAAATTTTAATTAAGAGCCCTAGCCGCCATTATTGCAGATCAACAGGCTTCTGGGAAACCGATCGGAATGCAATTATACTACATTGTAAGAAAATTATAAAAAGCACAGAATGAAAACCGCGGTATCAGTTAGTAATTAACTGAATTATTTGCGGTAAGTAATTTGCACAAAAAATACCTTTTAACTCGCTTACTGGCTCCGTTATAATTTATTATTGAATTAAAATATGTGTGTCAGTAAAGACATGAAAATATGCCAATTATTTCTCCATATCAGTCAAGTTAACGATACATTCGCTGAATATGCGCTTAAGAACTTACAAACATAGAAAAATGTTTCAAACTATTAAATAACATTTTTCTCCGATGAATTAAGAGTGCTCTATACCCTATACCTGTCGTTTTATAAAAAAATATGTTTCTTCAACTTTATGGTTTTAGTAGAAGTGTGAAAAAAAACTAATAAAAATATTTTTTAAAAACTATAAAAATATGAATAAACGTGATTTTTAAATATATTTTGTGGTGACACTTTTTAGCTAATATTTTGTAAACCTGTATAATTTAGATAAATAATAATTAATCAATAAACACGCCTGATTTCGAATAAAATTAATTTTGTTCTTTCAACCTATCTATGTAATAAGAAAATGCTTATTCTATTAATTACATTGTATATTTTAAGTACCTACATTGATAGTATAAACATGGTATTTTATTGTTTACTACAAGGTTGTTCAACAATAAATATCATCATAAAGATGAATATTTTAATCAACAGTTAATTCTTTAATCGTTCATGTTTTAATTATAATTTAACTACAGATTTACTTATTCAATTAATTTAATTTACAGTCTTTCAAAAGGTTTTGTATTTTTCTTTTACAATCTTATAAAATGTGGCTTTGTTTGTAAATTAAAAAGACTGAAATCAACGCTTACTCTGTAATTTGGTCATGTCATATTTTAATCAAATCACATACCTATAATTACATCTATAATCTAAGTTGCAAAGATATATTGACATTTAAGGCTCATATTGAATGCATGTCCACATGCAGGCACACGTATGTTCACGCCTACACATGCTGCATGTGCACATACAAAATATACCAAACCTCACGTGAACGTAAACCTTGAAACTCTTGCCGCATTTCGTTGAAACGAGGTGGCATTGGCAAAAGTGAACCAAGTTTTTACAGCATGGGGGGGTCAGCCTCATCATAATTTATTAGTCAAGGTACACAAAAAAATCGGAAAATGTCTTTAGCTTACAAATAATAATTACTTAAAATAAATTGCAATCAAATGAAACTTTTTTTTCTACAGCAAAAATAAATCCTACTACTAACTGCCACCCCTGTTTCAGATAAGACAACTATAAAACAAAATGAGAAGGGACAAAAAAAGACAAAAACTACTTGAATCGTGAACGAAAAAACAGTATGAAACCTGTTGATCATTCTTGCATCATTCACTGTTGGAGGTATTCCATATAGATATAATATATTATATACTCTTGTGGAGGAGATTCCAGGAATCTTTGCAAGGAGCGTGGAATTTCAACAATACACCTCACATGCGCCTGGTCACGTTATATTCTCGGGAATAAAAAGAGACAAGGAATTTTAAGAAGAGTGGAATATATACGTCTGGAATCTTTCTCTTGAAGATCTATCAGTGTTATTCTCAAAAAAAAAAAGATCCATAGTTCATCGTTTTTTTGTATGGGAAATTCGCATTAGGTAACGGTTAAACCATGGATTTGCTGTGTGCGAATAACACCGTATATGTATATCAAAAGAAATGTATTCAAACTGACTGGATGGAATAATGGTACTGGAGGAGAAAGGAGTTAGACAGACAACGCTGAAAACGGTTGATCAAGGAGATCAAGATCCACAGCCAGCGATGATGATGATTGCCAAAATACAAATAAAAATACGGTACCTTGACCGGTATGTGGTCTAGTACTTAACGCTACAGACTAGTAATCTACAAGTCGTGGGTTCGATACCCGGATGAGTACAAACAAACAAAAAAACAAAGTACTTGTATGTTTTTGCTTGTCTAATGGGCATTTTCTATAGCGACGACCAAGTTAGCAGAGGGCTCTTGAGGTATATTTGGTTATTTGTGAATGAATAGTCGGTCACTCAGCTTCCATCAATTTCTCAGTTTATTTGACATATAATCACATCAACATCACCCTGAAGAAGCTTATCGTAAACATGAGCGAAACGTATGGAAGCTTCAGTTTCGATGGACCACAGCTACAGATCCCGCAAAACAAACCCTAAGTTGTCCCCTTAGTGATTGTTTTGTCTTATGTCCATCAGAGGTAATTAATTCACATTAATTAATGTTTGTATGCGTACCTACTGGACCTAGATGTGTCTTATGAATGCTGGAAATTGGTTTTGAAAATATTAAAAACAACTCTCACATTATCGTATCTTACGTTTTTTTCTTAGCTCCGATTTTGTAATTTCATTAAAAGGTCATCTTGAAATCAAATGCTAAATAAGCCAAACAAGAACTTGGGTGATGAAGTGACAATATTATGTTATTTTATTTCATACACCATTCAATGATTTGTTTATTTTGTTCCAGATTGGCGCTTACTGTTACGCAGAGCTTGGAACCATGATCACCAAGAGTGGAGCTGACTACGCTTACATCATGGAGACCTTCGGGCCTTTCTTGGCCTTTATCAGACTCTGGATAGAGTGCATGATAGTCAGACCCTGTTCACAGGTACGTTTTCAACTATTTCTTGTTCGATAAACATAGTGTTATGATTTTACCGGGTTCAATTCAATAGAAATTCCGGTTATTTATTTTACACAATTTATTTCAGATACGGTTCACATTCGGTTCCTACAAAAGAGCTGCTTTTGAACTGTATAGCTCGACGGCTTAAATACAAGTCTGGATACAGAGTATCTCGGTCTCTATTTATAGGTGAGAGTAAAGGTTATTCTTGAAACATTGTTAACTGGCACATGCGAGATTTCGCTAGAACATTCAACTTAGCAACAATTACTTACTTGCCTACGTACTATTCAAAAAGTGTTTTGCTTATCTATATTTCCAAATTTCGATTGTGCACATGAGGGGAAGTGAGCATGCAGGGCCTGCGCTAGGCTAGGGCGCAATTTGGCGACCGCTCAGGACGCCAAGGATAGAAGGGCGCCGCAGGAGCCCCTTTAAATGTTTTTCGTATGGATTTGAATGGTGGATAGTGGGGTCCCTTAGAAATCTCGCTCAAAGCGCTGCACTGGTAGTGCTACCGTCACTGTGAGCATGTGTTTATTTGAAAATTATGATGCTGAATCAGTTGACTTATATCATTGGCGCCATTTCGTAACGTTGCCACTCCAAGTGCGCCCCAAAAGATTTGGTGAACAGATCGGTCTTGATGATAATGAGTTGATGGTTTATTTATAGCGCCGTTTCGTGATGTAGTCACTTCAAGGGTGCTTGCGCAAATGATGCCAGAAATTTGCTTGTCTTCAGTGCATTCCGGAACTTTCCATGGCTCACATTTCCTCTAGCTCTCTCACATGATACAAGTACGTCTTAAGACGTCTCTTGAAGTGGCAAATCAAACCATAGGTTGCAATCAGTAAGAACTACACGTTGAGGTTAGTGGACGGAAACGACAGTGAATAGAAAATGTTTTCAAAAGAACGAATGAAAGATGGGCGAGAAAGTTTTGGTTGATGATTTTGAAAACAACCAAATAAGAGTTAGTGTAAACAGATGATAGACACTTGCTTAAAACAGGAACGGCCTTATTCATTAGATTTGTGAAACCAAAATCAGGTTTAAATCTAATTTTTTTTGTATGGAAAAAGACTGACTTTAAATCGGATTAAAAATGATAACATTTTTTTTTATTTATTAATAAGGAAGAATGATTGGCCGAGAATAGAAGATTGATGATGATTGAGAGACTCTGAAAAAGAAGACAAAGAAATGGATACAATAATGAAGAACTATCATTTGTTGATGCATTGAGATAAGAATCTGTAAAAATATAATGCAGTTAAATTGCAATGCAGTAAATTAATCCGCAAAACCACATCCTTTGGTTCGTTACTATCATATTTTGTGGTTTCTCTACTGATAAGCACAATGAATAAACATGTGATTTTAAAGTATTGCATAGGCCAATAACAACTAATTCCAAAGAAAGAATGCAATTACCATAGGTTATTTTGATGAAAAAAGTCGTATTTCTCACATCTTGATACATGATCGATGTCCAGATGAAAGGAAACTGGTAAAGAAGCCTTGGCTTTGGTGGAAGAATGGAGTGAGGAGAGATGCCAAACAACTTCTCCAGGTGGCAAGTTAGAGGACTTTGCATGGAACAGGAAAAGTTTCTTTATAGTATTCAAGACACCAAGACCGAATTCGGAGTGTGACACTTATAGAGACACATATATTTGGCACATTTCGGACTTTGAAGTCCTTGACGTGATAAAAGACATGCCCCATCAAATAGATGTCAGATGTGGTGTAAAGAAAAAAATAATTGAGGTCACAATCGGTCAACATATTCCCGACACTGACCTTTCTTCAAAGTCAGGATCAGATTGTTACCAGGTCATTTACATGAGAGTTATTTAATAGTATCCAGTTGTACTATCGGTCGTTTAAATTGATTGAATGAGGAATACAGTCAAACCTCGACTTGCCTCACTGTGATATTTCGTTCGAGATTTAAGCCGTTCGTTTATCGATACATTTTTAAAGATTTTTTTATTGTTAAATACATTTGTGAAGAGAAATGCAATTCACCAAACTATTTGGCCTGACCAGAAACAAGTATTGACATTATCAATTTATAATGGCTTTTTAAATTGATAGATAAGTATCCCATAACTTCTTTTGAACCAGGGACCAAGTTATTGTTGATATGACGTGGCGCAGACGGGATTCGAACTAATGATTGTTTCAACAACGCAAATTCGAGTGCCAATGCCTTAAACATAGCAGTGACTTCTTCAGTTTATGAATTCGCAACTCGCAACTAAGCTACACATATAGTGTAACTCTAATGTAAAATTAATCTATTCAATTCAATTAATCTATTTGTTTTTATACTCTTTAAAACAATTTGAAGCCCATCATAATTGTTCTTTGTGGAAATAGATTGAAATAATGAACTATGTAAAATCAGGAATAAACATAAAATATTTTGTTTTGGGCCCGTGTTTTTTTTTCTGAAAAATATCACCTTCTCAATTGAATCATTCATAAAGAAAAACGTTCTCATACTGAGGTTTTACTCTTCTAGTACGATTGGAAATTACTACATGACAAATTGAGAGTGTAGACTTCACTAGTTACGAAAAAAAATGGGTCAAACCATTTAAAGAAAGTTCTTGGTAGATACTTACTATTCACAACTAATAACTGGGTACAAACAAACCCATATAGAAGTAGTTCCTCGAGTTTGATTCCCCATGACTGAAGATGGTGATAGTCCATCCTGTTTTCAGTACATACTCAAAGGAAAAACCTATTCTTCTCAAATTTTGTGGATATTCAACGAAATCCAGCAGATAGGTACAGAAGGACAGAAAAAAGTGGAGGCGCATCTGCGGAGGTACCGGCCACCCCTAGTGGAACAGCGGCAGGATAAAGTACAGTAGGTCAGTAGATAGATTGCTTGTACTCCAAACCAAAAGTTTGGATTCGAATCCCACCGAGGGTGTCAAAAATTATTTCCTGTTTTGGTATTTATTTCAAACCCAAAATAAAATACCAATAAACCTTTGTTGGCCGTCTTGAAATTGGCATAAAGTATTCCCCCCCAAGCATTTTGAATGTTAAATGATATTTTTGGAAGATTTGAATCAGGGGCCGTTTGGTCAGGGGTTCAAGAGATAATCGTTAGACTACAACTGGTCTTGATGAACTGACTTACGTTATTTTTTTGGTAGAAATATTTTTTTAAATCTGTATTTCAGGACTAGTGGCATATTTTGTGTCAACAATTTTCAAGGTCTCAAAAAACGAAGAAGAAAATTATGCGGTCGAAAACATTTTTCAATGTTACGGAAAGGCGGTACTTTTTGTAATCGTTGAGTGAGTACCTAATGCAGTTACGGTTAGTACGTGAACAATTACGTTTTTTTACGTCACGGTGTTGTAAGTTTTCTTATACTTAGAGCGACTTTATCCAAAGTAACTTATGTAGTACGTTGCCATAGCAGGGGTGTGAATTACAATGTAAAAATTAATATGGCATTCCTTCTTCTTCCTCTTTTTGAAAATTTTGAAGAGTGATATAAAGGTAGGTTAGAAAGACATAAAAATGTTGTAGGTTTTGTACAAACGTATTTTTTTTACATTCCAAATTTTTTTTCATGATGTTCTATCATCATGTTCTACTTAGCTTCATAGAGAGTCCTCTAAAATTGGATTCACAATTGCTTTTTCCTTTAATGTCCTTCTCCCCGCTAGGGACTGAAAATCATAAATCATAGATTACTTTAGATTTTATCTGCTAATGGATTTTCCTAATATTCTCCTGAAATCGGTGTTACGGCCGAGGGGGTCAAGTGGGCTGATCTTTCTAGCGTGTTTGGAATAGAAAAACGTTAGTTCGATCCCCGCCTGGGTCATTTGATCATAACTTTGACCCTGGTTCAACAGATGTTATTGTGTAATTATTCATATAAAACTCATTAAAATAAACAATTATGAATTATTAATTGATGATATTAATACCTGTTTCTGGCCAGGCAGAATAGGTTTGGTGAATTGCATTCCTCTTCACAAATCTATTTTTTTTATTTAAAAAAAATAATAATGATATCTAATAAAATCAATAATTGCATCGATTTATCAATTTTCATTAACATTTCATGTACAGTTTTTCTATTTTATCAAAAACGAAGAGAAACTATTTTCTTCTATAATTTGTTTTCCAGTAATATATCTAAATATATTCACAAAAATACGACCACATTTTAGGTTTTTTGCTACATAAGAGTACACCTAGCTTCTGTCTGCAAATACAAGAAGACATATTATAAGGAACTCATTAACAGCCAACCTAGACATTCTCTCGAGCACAAAAGGAGAGTTGGAATGATCAGTCTCTTCTGTAGCTTCTATAACGGTGTCTGTTCTGATTAAAAATATCCTCACTTATACCTCCTCCTCTCGTAGCAACAAGGGCAACTCGTAGAACGGCTCACATTTATCCCTTTGCAGTTGATATCAAAACCCTGGGGTACTTGTTGTTTTCAAGATTCATTTCTTTGCCAAATTTCCCGCTTATGGAACGAGTAACCGGTATTTGTGCTCCCAACCCTATTTATTCTTGTCCTATTCAAAACCTATACCTATCGCCACTAGCTTCCAGTGCCTCAAAACAAATCCTACACTATGCAGCTAAAAGCTCTGCTACAAAGAATCACGACATCAACTGCCACATCACCAACCCCTCTGCGGCACTACAGCAAGATAGAACAGCAAAGAGTCTCTGAAATCTAGGAAGCCTAAAAATTCAATAAAATAAAATGAATTCTGACATCACATCACGTCGTAGCCCTACAGTTGTTACGTGGGTACCTACACGAATAGTATCGGCTCTTCTACGATCGCACCGGTGATGTTCTCGTGGGGCTGTCTGATGTATTTGACATTGATGTCAGTACTAGTATTTCATCAGACGGATGAAAAAGTGATGAAACACCAATGCGGTAGCTGATCATATTGTTGTATGGACTTCATGACAATGGGATCAAAATATATAACTATTTAGTTTGATCAAAACATTGAAGATTAAATGTTCTACAATTTACAAGTATCATTCAGTAAATGTCGATGCTATGGTTGAGTGGACAAGGCGGTGGCAATCAAATAAGCGCTGGTTCGAGTCCCGTCTTGCCCTGTTGGCGATAACTTTGATACAGGTTCTACAAATTCTTTTCCTTTAGAAAAGAAGTAGAAAAAGTGTCCTCTTAGCGGAAACGGACGATTTTCGGTATCAATCAGAGACATTAATTAAAAAATGATCCATTTTTTTGGATCAAAATTCGCTTTATGCGTCGAATAATCCTTGAATGAGAAATGTAAAATATTCGCTCCTACCTCTCATCATACACGGAAGAATTGAAGGACGACGTCGAAGGAAAACATCATGGTTGAAGGACTGATAAAATGGTTTGGCAGTAGCACAACACCTCTCTTTCGTGCAGAAGTTCCGAAGGTGAAAAATGCTATGATGATCGCCAATCTTTCACAAGATGGAGAAGAAGCTTTATTTGAATTTCCAAAAAAAAATCAAATTGTACTTTTTTACGTACTGAACTATTCCCCATATTCAAAATTTTTGGTTGATGCTTGTTCGTATATTTGTACCATTATAGGCTTCCAGACCGTTCGTAGCAAGATGCTGAATTTCGCACACCCCATAAAATGCTCCAACTTAGATGATAGGCAGGGTCTCGATGACGTTCTATGCATGTTTCACATCCCCGTACTACAAACTGAAGACTCCTTATTTTCCTATTATTCTACCCCTTGAACAGTCCTGTTAGAAGTTACGACAATGTTTTGAATGTCTTGTTCCAGGCTATAGTGGCTCTGACCTTCAGTGTGTACGTTTTGAAGCCATTCTTCCCAGAATGTGCTCCTCCAGATCAGCCTGTCAGGATGTTGGCCGTCTGCTGTATATGTAAGTTGTTCTCTTCATTTTATTCTCCCATCTTCATTTTGACGACATTGACGCGTACTTTTTGCTTGTTTTTATCTCATTGACGCCTACTATATTCCGTACGTTTCTCCTCGTTTTCAATTCATTGATCCTTTTTGTTGTCCATATTTTCGATCCAGTGGTCTTTATTTTTGATATTATTTAGTATATACCTACTTTGTCTTATTTTCATTTCGATTGCCCTTACTTTTATTATGTTTCAAATGTCGATGGTTTTTATTTTAGCCCTGTTGTCATTTCAGTGTTCTTCTTATTTAAGATCTGAGATCTGCTCATCTGTTTATTTTGGAACTCCCTCCTGTGATGCAGAAGACTAGTTGTTTCTCCATCTTTGCCTGGTAGACGCTGGCTGTCTGGTATTTCGTCGGCAATGATTCGAGTTAACCTATGTCACTCATGCGGTCTACACAACCGTCTCCTTTTCGGGGTGTCCTAAATCCTACTCCATCTGACGATGTCTTCATATCAGTGTCGCACATGCTTCTGATTATCAGTGATATATACTTTTTCTCTTTTCATTTCAGCAGTCCTTATTTTTTGTCCTTGTTCTCATTTCAGTGGTCTAAATCAGGCTATTCTTTACTTCAAAATTATTCTAACTTTTTCTATTTCAGTTGTTCGTAATGCACACCTCATCACTCATCACATTTCAATGATCCTTGTTTATTCTTGCTTTCATCTCAGTGATCCTTACTTATTATTGTTTACATTCCAGTGGTCCTCACTTTTGTCAACTGCTGGTCCGTCAAATGGGCAACCAGAGTTCAAGACACCTTCACGTACGCCAAATTGATCGCCCTGTTCATCATCATAGGAGCCGGTGTTTACCAACTCTGTCTAGGTAAATACAATTTTCATTCTTTCAAGTAATTCCACAAATTTCATTTCTTAAAAAATATTTTTTGAATTACAAAATGCGTACTTAATTGTATTTAACAAAACGTCAAAACAACATCAAAATATTTTTTTTACAATGGAATGCATTTTATAAATTTGTCTGCAGTCATATGAAACAGGTGTTTTCATAATTAATTACTAATTCATTAATTTAATTAAGTATTCATTAGATTCATGACATAGTATGCGCCTGCTTTACCTTTACACATTTCATGAATTTAAAATCGATCATTTTCGCCTTTAAAAATGTGAGGTCCGCACATTTGACGCCGACAAAAAAACTGTAACGTCACATTGCGGAGTTGCTAGGGCCAACTGATAAATATTTTGTTATTGGTTGCTTAGAAACTGAGAAAAATTGGAGCATTCGTTCCGAGTTCATTTTCAAATGAGGTCGCAACATCTCTGAATTTGTAACTTTTTTCTCGGCGAAAAAACGTCAGTCTTGTATGGGACTGCCGTCCTTAGCAGCAAAAATATTTCTATACTTTTTCCCTAGCAACCCAGCCACACAATACCGTCTGTGTCAACTTACGTGTTATAAAATACGTTTTTTCTTGCTGTTAATTTTTTTCTTTTTGATTCTTCAACATCCTTTCTTGTGATCATGGTAAATTATTAGTGTGAGAGAGTACCTAGCAATCTTGTATAATATGGTCCATCCTCCTTATTATGTCTTGATTAGCCCACAAAGGACTATACAAATTTGTCCTGTCTGCTTTGTATGTAGGGTCAAGCTGATTTGTTCCACGACAAATCAGTCAAAGACAGCTCGGCTACAGATCAACTCATCCACAGACACATCGACCCCAGATAATTCAGTTACACGACAGTTTATCCACACGACTTTTTTGTCACATACTAGACCGTCCCCTTAGTGCTAGTTTGTCTTATGTCCACTATAGGAGACCGGTCCGTAGTCTAGTGGTTTACACTTCTGACTCGTAAATGGAAGGTTGTGGGTTCGAATTCCGGAGGAGCACAAAAAATGTACTATTTAAATTTTCAAATATGCTCTTCGCTAGGTTGAAAAATTCAAATACCTATACCAAGGACCGGTCACTAAAGGTCCATCCAGCCTTACAGCAACTGGCTCTTGTTTGAAAATTGGCGCTTTCTACAGCGACGACCAATTTCGCAGAGGGCTCTTGAGGTGTGATACATACAAAAACAGCGCTCAACAAATAACTCATCCTAATATTATTATTTTTTTTATACGCAATTTCACAATGCAATGTTTGTATGTGTACTGGACCAATGTGTCTTATGAAAACAGGAAATTTATTAAAAGAATACTTTCTTTATAGCCTTCGGAAAGCAAGAAAGTAAAAATATTGAAAACATCTCTCACAATATCGTATTTTACGTTTTTTTCTTAGCTCAGATAGTGTAGAATGTGATTCTTAATTTCATTTCAATTTTACTGAAAGGTCGTCTTTGAATCAAATGGCTGTTAAGCCAAACAAGCACTAAGGAGACGAGACAGCTCCATCACAGAAAACTGAATTTAATGAAAACAACTTTAATTACAACGTTTTTTTGGAGGGCAAATTTTCAATGATGGAGCTGTCTGTGGACCTATATTGTATGTGATTGGAATGTCGTTGTCTGAAAAGTCGTATGGACGAACTGTCGTGTGACTGATTTGTCAATGGATGAGATGTCTGTGGACGAGTTATCCTTGACCAATTTGTTGTGACGCGAGATTACGTGCCATTCTAGAAAGATTACCTATATGTTGGACACACACAATTGCAACAAAATATATAATCTTATAGAGAACTCTAAGCGGTAAGGCGACAAAATGGGATTCCCAGGCTTTTTCCACAAGTTCTTGATGCGTGAAAATTTCAAAGCCATGACGTCACGACGGCTTTTTATGTTAAAGTGGAGTTTTAGTTAAAATTCGTCATCCAAATTCAAATCAAATTTCAAACAATATGTTCCGTTTACTAGAATGAAGTCCGCAGGTGAATTGGCATAGAAAAAATTGTGCCGTCACTCGGCCGGGTTGCTAGTGAAAATGCAGAAAAATATTCTGTTATTGGTTTCCTTGACTGATATGTTGGTATGAGGCTGACCACACATGCTGTAAAAAAATAGTTCACTTTGCCAATGTTTGTCGATCTTTTTCAGGAAAGATCGACAAAAGTTGCATGGATTATGTTCATTTGAGGTTTTTATATTGTAGGTCCACATGCTGCATGTGTGAGCGCAAAATTATGCGTGTCTGCTTGTGGGAATGCATTTCATATGAAATTTTAATGTTAATAGGTATATCTTTGCAACTTAGATTATGGATTTTCACCAGCGCCCTTGAAGTGACTACCTACATCACGAAACGGCGCTCTAAAGAAGTCATCATCATCACATCCATCAATAAATCAATCTTTTATATTTTGCAGGACACACTGAGCACTTCACCTTTGACAATACCAAGATGGAAGTCACTTCGCTTTCGCTGTCCTTTTACTCTGGACTCTTCGCTTACAATGGATGGTGGGTTTTTTCTTTTTTAATGAGAAGTGCTTTTAGGTTTTCAATATTGCAACTAGAAGCGCTATTCTGCTAAATTCCTTACGACCTTAAGGCGACGAGATAGCGATTTGTGCCCAAAAGTAAGGTGTAGGTACCTACTGTAATTTTTTATCTATGGAGTTCTTTCGCAAGCGCTAGCAAGCTCCGACTTGGATTGATATTCAAAGTAAAGGAATTCAGCAGAGTACCGCTACAGTTTTCCTAATTCATTGATCAATATAAAAGATAGTTGATCGATGTCCTCATTTTAAAGTAAACAAAACTTTTTAGGCTATTGCGTTCCTAAATCTTATGAAGCAAGAAGACCTATAAACAAAATAGAGAACGCGACAAGGAGTTCCGCTATAATATGTGTTGCCTTGAAAGGGGGGAACACTAACAAGTATCTTCTTTTTTATATAAAAAAGAAAAAAAATACAAATTGAAGTTCATGTTTTATGGCAGTACAAAAACAGCTGATGTCGTTTGACATTTCTTCAGTGAAATAGGTCAGGAGATATTATTATGTAGTTCCTGTGCAGACTGGCACACAGAATTCCATTTCATTCTTCTGTACGGCTTAATTGAGTTCTTCAGATCCGCTTAGAGAGTGTGACTGTGGGAAAATAAAGTATAGACTTTAAAGTGTATGTGTGCGTTGTAGTGAAAAGCCTTTGATGTGCTTTGGTGTTATACTGATTGTGCTTATACTGACTGTGCCAGTGTTGCCACCTTAGTTTTAGTAATGGGGGCAATTGAAGAAGCTAAAAAGGGCTAGATCGGGCTAAAAGGAGCACAAAAAGAGTTGGTGTAAAAAAAGGCTAAAAAAAGACCTGGACTAATGATTTTCAATTATGTATTTATTTTTTTGTATGAATCACAATACTTTTTTTCAAAATTAGGTTAAAAAATTAAAAATATTAGTTATTTTACAAACTAAAATTAACAAATTTTCCATTTATAATCATTTAGTTGCCATAGATATGTTGCCATAATCGAACAAATGGTATCTACCAAAAAAAAAAACAATATAGGTATATGATAAAAATCGCGAAAGTTCGATGTTGTCGCAATGTCATGGCGCAAATTTCAGATTTTCGTACAATATTTTTAAGTAAATGAAAAGGGCTAGATAGCCCTTTTCGGGCTAAATCATTAAACAACGAGTTCACCTACAGTAAAAAGTGCTAGATCTAGCCCCAAAAGGGCTAAGGTGGCAACACTGGACTGTGCTGTGTTATAGTGATTAAATACATAGTGTGAATTCCCCTTTATCTTTTAAATAGAATAAACGTATGTTACATTAATTAAACTAAATTTAACTTAAGTAAATTAAGCTCTCTAGGGGTCCGGTTGATAGCTTAGTTGGTAGAGTGCTTGCATTCCATGTCGAGAGCTCAGATTCGATCTCACCGAGGGTGCTAAAAAAGATTTCCCTTTAAGGTGTTTATTTCAAACTCAAAAATAAAATACAGATAAGCTTTACTCAGCCTTTACGAGAAATGAGTACCCGCCACCTCGGGAGCTCGGAAACCCTCACTTCAACTGAAGTAGTTGGCGTAAGGCCAGCCCCCTTACCTGTAATTGAAATAGGTTCCACTTACCACATGCGGAAAACACGGCAAGAAAGTGACACTATGTATGTAGCTTAGTAGCGTTTAGGAGTGCTTTTCGATCTTTCGTACATATTTTTTATTTCCGCAATGGGGTGGAATTTAAGTACTGTTACTTGCAAAACATTGGTTTTGACTTAAATACCTATAAGTAGGGTTAATGGTAAAATGGCGGTTGATCTGTAATGTTGGCGGCTAATGCTTTGAAATTTATAATTTCAATTCACTTATATTTTAAGGAAAGAAATAGCAGCTAGGTATCAATGGGGAAAATACTTTTCGTAATCTGATATCCATGGAAGGGATTCACAGGCAAGGTAATTTTCCTAATCTCAGGATATAAGAATAGATTGTTACATTATTCAAATAAATAAGTGAAGACTTTCCACATTTCATTTTCTGCAAGTAGGTAAGCATCACAGAAGACTATCACTTAATAATTGTTTCCTATTTCCCTAGCAACCCGACTGGGTGAGGCTACAGTGACTGCATTTTTGGGCCCAATGTACAGACCAACACAGCTTAGAATTAATGTGGGGAAAATCACAACTAGCATTGCCATCTTGTAAAACGTCGCTTTTGATAGTTTAATATGATGTCAACTGCAATTTATTTTAAGAGTTTGAAGAGCGCAAAGTCTTAACAGCGCCCTCATTTAGCTGTCAATCGTCATCTTAATTCACTAAATATCCATGTAGCACCGTCCTTATATTTTTACTAATCTGTACAAAACCCCATCATATGACATGCATAAATAATTAAAGCTTAAAAATAAACATCAAGTTTCTTTCCCAAATTTTAGGAACTACTTAAACTTCATCATCGAAGAACTGAAAGATCCGATCAAGAACCTGCCCCGAGCCATCGGCATATCCTGCACCCTGGTCACTGTTGTCTATGTCCTGACAAATGTGGCCTTCTACACCACTCTGTCTCCGGAAGAAGTCCTGGGATCTGAGGCTGTGGCCGTCACCTTTGCTGACAGACTGTTCGGATATATGGCCTGGACTATCCCAGTTTTTGTGGCCATGTCTACATTTGGAGCCGTCAATGGAATACTCCTGACATCCTCAAGGTTTACTGTTGTTCTTTTATAGATGTAAAAAGATATTCTCGTATATTCTATATAGTTGTAAAGAGATATTCTCATATATTCTCTATGGATGTTAAGTTCTCTATAGTTGTAAAGAGATTTTCTCATAATTATATTCTCTATAGGTAGATGTAAAGAGATATTCTCGTATATTCTCTATAGATGTAAAGAGATATTCTCATACATTCTCTATAGATGTAAAGTGATATTCTCAGACCTGACACAAAAGTGGAAGAATATTTACATATAATTACATTGCAAACTGTAAAATATTATAATGAATAGGGATGGACCGAATTTCAGTAGCTTGAACCGAACTTCGGCATTCGGCCGAAATTTGGTTCAAGAGCCGAACATTCGGTGTAAGAAAAAGTAAAATAAAATACCTACTTGCACCATTTTGACTATTATAATTGAATGTCATCGTATCTTTTACAACCGTAAAATAGTACTAAGGCCTTTATATATGTACCTACTCAATCATGATCATTTATTTTAGTAGGAACAAGTGAATATTAATTTACAATTTGATAAAAATTAAATCTTCTTCTACTCCGTTACTTGAAACAAAACATCACATTGAAACAAAAATGTAATAATAAACTTTATTCTTATAACAAATAAGTAACAGTAACTATAAATTATAATACGTAACTTTTTTACCGAACCAAAGTTTGGCCGAATTTTGTATTTTAACCGAATGTATTCGGTTCAAACCACATTCGGCCCATCCCTAATAATTAAATGATCAACACAAACAATAAGCATCACTTCTTTAAGAAATGAAGTAAATTCCTTCCGCTGATAATGAAGTTGCTCGTCAACTCATATGTAAAAGTGTTGATGATTTTACTGGGTTTAATTTAATAAAAATTGTGGTTATTTTATTTGCACAATTTATTTTAAGATACGGCACGTTCACATAGTGCCTTTTGAACTGTACCTATTGCCCGACACCTTAGACACAAGTCTTCCACTACAAACAGCTTTGGCCTTTTTATTGCATGCGTAAGGACGGTTCTTGAACATGCAAGATTTCACCAGAATATTCTATTTAGAATATTTGAGTAAACACACACAATCACACATTCCTAACAATAAGTTAAACGCTCAATATTGTAAGAAAATCTTTCACTAAGAGAAAGGAAGTCACACTTTTACAGTAAAGCAATAATGTTATATTATGTCCTTAGATATTTGCCTGCAAATCCCCTGTGTTCCCTTTTATTGCCTTCCCGTCCTAGTTTACACCCAACAAGGAATAGCAAAGCTTCCACCCTTCCTTATATTGGGTTCTCTTTCTCAATTCAATAAAGATATTTAGTTGGATCCTCGTAAAAGATATAAGGTTGGATGTGTTTTTTATTCAAGCATAAAATTTATTACAACTGTCGATAGGCCAACGGACTCGGGAGCATTTGAATGACTTTTCAGGATTTTTAATTATTGTTCTCGGCAAGCAAATATCACGGCTCTATGTAAGTAAGTAGCGTATTTAGAAACCGATTACAAAAATATTAGTTAGCCCTTGCCCCAGCTGTGTGAAGTAACAACTTTTTTTGACATTTTATAACCACCCCATTTTTAAGAGAGTAAGACGGACTGATTCAGAAGCATCCTTGAAAATAATGATCATTACATAAACAATGAGGGTTTTTATTTTAAAGGAATCCTGTGCAGATTCACAGAATCTAGAGGCCCACCAACACCACACCTCTGCGGTATTCCAATATGACATTTGCTGGAGTGGTGCAAGTGTTGGTGATGCGGTGGTTGATAGCTTGATCCCTTGTAGCAGAGGTGTTAGCTGTGTAATGTTGTGTTGCCTTTGTTTTGAGACAATATCACTAATAAATTGTGAAAGTAGTGACTGATGCCAGATCAGTTGCACACAATTTACATTTGTTGTATGTTTTTAGATTGTTCTACGCCGGTGCCTGTGAGGGCCAGATGCCCGAGGTCCTCACCATGATCCAGATGCAGCGCCTGACCCCCACTCCAGCCGTCCTGGCCATGGCCCTGCTCTCCATGCTGTACTTAACCGTCTCCGACATCTTCGCCCTGATCAACTATGTGGGATTCGCTACTTGGGTATGATTATTTTGCAATGTTCAAAAGCAACACCGCACCCAACAATACACCATGTAGATAACACCCCTGCTAAAAAGAATCAGGGCAAAGATGGCGACTCATGATGTTTTCCAGTTTTTTTTCTAGTTTAGTTGAGTTTATGTAAATTTTTGCCTTTTTGCAAAATATATCCATGATTGTTATTGATTTCATGCAACTAATTTACGCAAAAAATACATAAGTACTCCTTGAATGTTTTTTAATATAGAAAGTATTCCTTATTGCTGAAAGACGTAGAATACTGCCTTTAGGAATAATCGAGCACAGCTGAAATAATTCTTTATACAAGCAGGATTTTAAACACTTTTATACAAGATGCAAGTCTCGATGACCGTTGATAGATCTTACCATAACTATATGAAGATAGGACGAAATAAAACATAGGGGAGTATCAAAAGGTGGTCTATTTTATATGGAACAACGATCAGCTGCTGAGGCACCGCAGTGTTTTATTCCATCCTATCTTTAAATAAGTAGGTGCATTACATAAGATAAACCGATGGCCGTTGAGACTTCCATCCCTGGTGGCTCGTGAACTGTGATGATGAATGTTTTGAATGCTTGTCGCAGGCTCTGAACTGTGATTATAAAATTTATAGAATACAATATTACATACCTACATCGAGCAGAAAACAAAATTAGATTCTTCTTGTTGAATGCGTCAATGCTACATTTTTTTATTTACTACAATCCAGTCACATCAAAAAACCAACAAAGAATCTTTTGTATGTACTACACAGTTTATTTTTTAATTAAGTATATATTTGACATTGTAACTATACCTACATTTTTATTTTCAGCTGAGTATAGGTGTCTCTGTGATCTGCCTGCCTTGGTTGCGTTGGGCCCAGCCTAACCTAGCACGTCCCATCCGAGTCAACCTGATATTCCCCCTCATCTACACACTGGCCACCATCTTTGTGACTGTGGTTCCGATGATCGCCAGCCCGGTGGAGACCGGCTACGGAGTACTCATGATCCTCTCATCCATCCCGGTCTACCTCGTCTTCATCTCTTGGAAGAGTAGACCTAAATTCTTCCAACGAGGGACAGGTATGATCTTTTTTATCCTACCTAACTTGTAATTTACATACATATATGTTTGAAAGTTTTTGTGAAAAGCAGTGAAGTGTAATGTGTAATGTTTTCTGAAATCTGTTGCCGTGGTCTGTGGGAACTGGAGCTTCCGAACGTATCGCCCATGTCTACGAAGGGCTTCTTCAGCGTGAAAGTGAAATGATGAAGATGATCTTGATGAAACTGAGATGAAAATGTGGGCACACTCGGGATATAAGTATGAAAAGTATGGTGTTACCGATTTGTTCATGTCCAAACTGTCTGTGTACGGTTTGTCTTTGACCACTTTGATGTGGAACTCAATTTTGTTTCACCATAAACCTTGCTTGAAGACATTGTGTTTTTCATTTGATGGTTCTGGGTCAACATTTCACAGCTATTGCACAATGGTCGATGGATAATCATTTCTAACATATATTTCACTTTTACTAACTCAACACATTTTTCAGCATCTGAAACTTTGGGCCATAAACTTCAACAATACTTAAAGAAACTTTAAACTACAAAAATAAAATACCTTGTACAATTAGTAGTTACAATTAATTTTCATATAAAACCACCAAAATTGTTGAACTACTGGCCCAAATGCTTGTTTAAAAAGCTAGGTGAAAGTGAGGTGAAAGATTTACAAGTTAAAAAATCACGTAACTGAAAAGCTAGGTTTAGGGTTACTACGTTTTCAGGATAAGGAAGCGAGAGAGTTGCCATGAAGCTTAAGAGATCTACAACATCTTTTTGCATGAACTTTTTAAACTCAGTGGCAGTTTTATTTTTTAAAAGTGTATGGAAACTTGAACATTCACTGGAGGCGGTGTTGTAATTTCCATACATAGTTTAGTGAACACTATGTTTGAGTTTAAACATAAAGCTTTATGCGGGGGGCACAGGCATTTCAGCTAAAGAACCAAGGCATTACGACCATAACAAATTTGGAAGAAGGAAAGAAGATGAAATCCCGAGTAATGAAGATGACAGGATTGAAGATTTTGTACAATTTTACCAAAAACATTTATTTTTCTATGCTTTAATATAATCATTTGACCTGTTGAATTCATTTTATTTATCAACTTTTGTTTTCTAGAATGATTTATTAACCTATTTAAATCGACATTAATTTCAGCCTATGTTGATTTTGTAGACTGTTTTTAGTATGATTTTATTTTTGCTTATTCCAACAGGGGCCGTGACACAAGTACTTCAAAAACTAATGATGGTTGTCCGACCAAAGACAAAGGTTTACACCCAAACAATTTATTTATTTTTCTTCTTCTCTTCTTTGTGTAATTTTACATTAACAAGTTTATTTCCCTGCATGCTTTTTCATTCATTTGGCACTAACACTGCATGAATTCACATTTTGTTTATTTAACAATTACCTAAGTAGTAGACATGTTTTTTAAAAGCAGATTTGTCACAAATTACCTTTAACTCACATTATGCACTATTATTTAGGAATCACCATAAAACATCACTTTGCACTTCAAGTGGTATTATAAACAATCCTAAGGGATATATTTTCGTTTACTATTTGGTAATGTAGGTAAGATCTATTGCCTTGTTTATTATTGAAAAATTCTGCCCACATATTAATAATGATAGCCAATTGTAGAACTACATATGAACTGTTAACTTCAATATTTTTCAAACACACATTATCAAACTGTTATTTGCAGCTAGTATATCAATTGTGTGAATTCCCTTCGCTTGCGTAAATAGAAAAACATACAGAAGGTACAACACATACACATTAATTTTTTTTTTTTTTTTACATTTTTCTATTTACGAGATGACTGAGAATTCATGCAATGTTTACACTTGGCGTACCTACTAATTATCATTTGGGTAAAATATAAAAATTAAGACATACATTTCCATAAAATGCCCAGGCCAGACATCAGAGAAATTATTAAAAGATTACATTGATTAAAAAAATTCCAGCAGGAGTTGGAAAAAGAACCAACACATATTTTAGACATTTTGGAAACCCAAAAATCTATTAATTGGATGGATTCCTTGACTTATAGGTTGGTATGAGGCTGACCACCCTTACTGTAAAAAATGGTTCACTTTGCCAATGTCACCCCTGTTTCAGGGAAGGTTGGCAAGAGTTGCAGGGCTTGCGTTCATTTGAGATTGGGTTTTTATATTGTAGGTCCACATGCGGCATTGTGTGAGCACGAACTTGTACATGTCTGCTTGTGAAAATGCATGTAATGTGAATCTCAAATGATACATATCTTTTCAACGTAGATTTAGATTTTTAGACATAACAAAAAATAACAAGCACCTGGACAAAATACTTAATCAAAATAAACAGCAACTACCTAAATGCAATATTTGAATCATATTTTTCTTAGTGTAGTACATTTTCTTAATTTGTAGTTAATACATAATTTTTAGTAGGATAATTTTTCCCAAGACATTGAAGAAGTAAAGTAATATTTACTACTAAGTAAGTTCATAGTGCGTAGTCTAGTGGGTTAAAAATGATGCGACTCAAGAAGTTCAGAAAGTAAATCACTTCTGAGGTGTGTCATCGAGCCACCTACAAACATCAAATGTCGAGTACCTTTACAAACCATATTTACCTGATCAAACCAATACTATGTACCTAAGTCACTTCAAAAATATTGCCGCAATGTAATGTCATTTCTTCCATGTTTTGTCGCATACCAATATCAATCCCCTAATTAAGTAATCTGTTTTCTTTATTTTTCAGTAAGCGTAACACGTCTGCTTCAGAAGATTCTGATGGTCGTTGGGAAAACGAAGGCTGCTCAAGTTTAATGTATTATTTCCTTCTATAACTTTGTTTTATGATTTCTTCCATATCTGAAACACACACAAATGGTATCTTGGTAAAAAAATAAACCAAATCATGGTAAAAATATATAATCAGGTAACAAAAAATATCATAGGAAACAGTCGTAATTTTTAGCACTGAAAACATCAAAGATACAAAAGTAATCTTGCAAGAAATCTATAAAATGAACAGCAAACAAAAAGAACCATGGTAAACAATGAACAAAGGTAATCGTAAAACAAAGTCATGTTGAATATTGTAAGACATTAGTTAGCATTTATTTAACAGTATTTTTAATGATTTAAAATCAAACAATTATTTTTAGGAAGCCATTTACAATTTTTTTCATTTTATTTCATTCAACAGTTTCATAATAAAACGTAAACAAAAATCATTCTTCCATACATCCTATGTATAGGAACATAAGTATTTATATGTACTAAATTACATTATCCTCTCCATCTTTTTGGTATGATGGCATTATACCAGGGAATGGGTAATATTTGTGACTAAAATATTTATTTTTGTAAAATTTTGATAGGTTTTCGTCTCATGTAGTTAACTGAAAAAAGACAAATGTCATCAATTTTCACAATATGATGAAAGAAAATCAAAAAGGCAACATCATATTTAGAAATAAAACTATCAATATATACATAGATTTAAAATATCTGCTTCATAAACATTCAAACATACAATATAAGTGTTTGTAAGCGCATGTTGATTAAAAGTGTAATCAACATCTTCTAAAGGCGATGACTTGTTGTGCAGTTATTTGTCTCTGCTAGTTGCCATGCTCCCAAGTTGTGGATAGGAGTCCATATCCTGGAATTATGATGTTCTAAGGTGACCACTCGTTAGTCTTTCTAAGATGCTTCCTTCGAACATGTTGCTGTTGGATTGTTGATGAAAGTGTATTAACATAAAAAAGACAAAAATTGATGGAAGAAACTATATTCCAAAAATCTTGATGATAGCAATGTTTCGATTGTGCAGGAGTTTTAGGCTCACATAGCCAGCAGTTGACACTGGAGTGTTGTTTTCCGGGATCTTTTATTGAGGTCTTGTGGTTTGGCCCATGACTGCAATGACATAGATTGTGGATTGTCATTTCATTCCTGTTGTCACTTCAAGGTTGGTAAAACTCTTGCAATGTTTCCTAAAAAGGGCATAATACAATTAAACATGTATTTTTAGAAAAATTGAATATCGCACTTTTAAAATATAACAAAACATATCTAAAAAATGTTTACATGAATTTTAACCAACATACTTAATCACTTCAAAACATACCTATCCAAGGACCATAAACATACATATATTTATAGCATTTATTAGTATTCGTCGAGTCGGAACAAACTTCCAAATGATTTTTTCTGGAGCAGATGTCACAGATCTTGGTGACTGGTTGTTTAGCAACTTATGACGACAAAATATTGGCTAGCTATTTCCCTAGTAACCTATGGGGTGGAAGTCTCGATGACCGTCGGTAGATCTTACTGTAAATACCTATTTGAAGATCGAAGAAGACTGATTGAAAAAAACATGGCGGTACCTGAACAGCTGATCGTTGTTCCATATAAAATGCATCAGCAATTGATATGCCGCCATGTTTTATTTTATTGTATCTTCAAACAGATACGGTAAGATACATCAATGTTCTTCGAGACTTCCCTTCTAGTGACTTTACAATTTTTTGTCAATGCCATTTGTTCCAACTCCATTGTCATTTATATTTTAGATTTTCAAATTAAAAGTGTTGAAAAAATATGAAATAGCAATTGAAATACACCCTTTCATCCTTCAAGTGAACCTTGTCGTATAGAAGGATATATTTCTGTGATAGCTATTTAATAATTTTAATAAGAATCTCACACACTAGAAATCATTGAGGATACATAAAAATATGGCTGTAATCAATATTTTATAAGAATGTACAATAATATAAATGCCAGAGAAAGTAATTTTAAGTTTTAGCTCTGCTTCTGTAGAATCTCATAAATATTTGATTTAATGAATTTGACACAAACTCCATAGACAAAAAAAACACACAGCCAGGTCTCTAGGGAAAAGGCAAACTAATATGATACTGTTATTGATTGCCATGGAGTCTAGTGACCAAGACCTGTGATGTTTTTCGGCTGAGAAAAATTCTAATATTGAATTTCGTGCAGAGTTCATCATGAAATATGTTTTTGAAACTTTTATTGCCTTTTCTATACAACAGGTTATGTGTAAACAACATCAGTAGTCATTTTTTAATGACTACTAATTTTTATGGGCTAAATGCTAAATTATTTAATTTACTTCATAGATCGGACACACATTTTTTTTCACAATGGCTCAAATTCAAAAAACAATTAATAGTTTTTATCTCACTGTTTTACACAAAAAAAACCTTTTTAGATGATTTTTTAAAGTTGTGACTACTTAAGTACTCTCTTTGAAACATCTACAAACAGAATAAGTGGAACACTTTGTTCCTGATAAAAAAAAAATACATTCCATTGAGATTATCATTTCCATCGAATAATTTAAAACTTAGAACTAAGCTTATTGTTACATATAAAAAATTATAAAAGACATAAAAATAAAATTTCTGTTAAATTAGTATAGAAGAATTATGTGTCTATACCTTCCTATTGATTACTAACAATTTGGCCGGATGCAGATTTCTGGATCAATTCGGCCTATGAATGTGCCAAAATTGTTGTTAAATATTATACCTACATAAATATTTTTAAAGTTAGCTTCACATTCTCTTTTCACTTTGTTCATCTCCTTTCAAAGCAAATTGTTTTAACAATAATTCAAATTGTAAACTATGAAGTTGATCAAACTATTAGTGAAAAACCTAGCCCTTACAAATGTAAACAAACTCTTGTTTTTCATATTTTGACATCAGGACTTGCCCTATCAAATGAAGTCGGAATATATTTTCACAATTCGCTTTTTCCTCGGCGGGTATACGCCCCAAGTCTATGTGACTAGGGTCATCGCAAGCAAAGAGAAAATATAAGTTATCTTTCTCTCAAGTAGCCTGACCGGGTGATGTCAAAAAAAAATGTATCATTTGTACAGACTCCAAATTGAAAAAACCTAGACCTTTGAAGATAAATAAAAACTGTAATTCATTTTTTGATATTTGATTCTAACACAATATATACACACAGCCTAAAGACGTGTGGACTGGTATAAAAAGGAATTTAAGGAATCCGTTGACATTTTGGGATTTTTTCTTGAATCTGTTATCCCCGTTTTACTGTTCTGTCAGTCCACCTGTAGAATAAATGTAAGTTTAAAAATATATGAAAATGACAATAAGGATGTAGACCAGATTTACACAATAAATATTAAGTATGTACATTTAATGCATATATATTTATAAACATAAGAATGAATGTAGCTTTGTTATCAATAATATTATAACATGGCGACAAACAAAAATACAACTGTCAGCTTTATTTTTAAAGCAGGCATAGAGATAGAACATTCCTATTTCAAAAAGTTTTACCGAGTTTAAGCATAAAGCTGAAAATAGCATGTATTTATTTTCACAGAATATTTGTTTCAATGGACAACATAAACTTTCACAAATCCTTGATTTTTTTTTTAAATTATAACTTTACAATATTTTTAAGGCTTGTTTTATTTGTGATGTTACATTTAGTAAATAAAAAGTTTGCAAAAAGTGTTTGAATGTTTTATTTTTATTCTTCACATAAAAGATTTTGAAAAGAATTTTTCATTCAAAGAATCGGAATGAGGTCCGTACGTGGATTGGCACAGACGATATTGGGTCGTCATCTTGTGGAGTTGCTATGGAAAAGGCACACAAATATTCTGTTATTGGTTGCTAAGGGCGACAGTCCTATACAAGACTGACATAGTTTCAAATGCAAAAATGCTCCAATCTCATTCTCAGTACTAGATTGGAAGTGGCGTAGAGTATGGAGATGTAAGAACCCAGATAGCAGGTCAGTTTGCTGCAAGTTTGATTTGTACTTAAATTTATATTGTCATGTCAAATATGACAAAATAAGTTTGTTGCAATATTGCTGCAACGTTGTGCTCACAGCATTATATTTTTTCTTTATGTTTCCTGCCTGCATAGTGCATTTTAACCGCCATAACGTCTGTCAACTGTCAAGCCGGCTTGCGTTTCAACTCTGACAATTCTTCCCCTCGAACTCGTCAATTTTCAAGGTAATTATACATTAAATTGAAAAAAAAATCATTTTTAGCGTGTTCCTTAGTTCATAAACTATTTAACAGTATATAATTTGTAGCAAGTTCTATGTTTTTTAGTACTTTTTTTTGTATACAAAATAACAATGGTTTGAACATACACAGGATTTTGAGGTCATTTTTAACAGCCTTACTATTTTATTTTTTCAGATGTCTTACTCTATTCGAGAGATTAATATGTGTTTGAATGGAAATGCATCAGATGTAGAACTTGAAGATAAAGATGACGAAATTACAACCTGGTGGGAGCCAAGGATCGAAAACGGTGACCAGGAGATGGCTGCAGACGAGTTGAGCCAGATAATTGGGATGCCCATTGAAATAAACGTTAGTATTTTATTTTTTTATTTATCTATTAAAAAATCCTCATTTTATTCAAAATATATCTCAACAAATTAGCTATAAATCGGTACCTTTAAACTCGTATCTTTATAATTAATCACAGATTGTACTGCATTGACATTGACTGAAGTCCTCTAAAATAGGTTTTCTATGGTTCCAATTTCTATTTTATTTGTGGATGATATTATAAACGTAACTATATATTTCTTTTCAGGCACCTAGTGATGTTGACCAGGAGGAAGAAGCAAATGCGGTGGAAGGTGATGGACAACATCAGGCCCATTCGTTGTGGACAGAAGTACGCTGGCGACACCGTGACTTGGATATCCCCGACACAACGTGTACTGCCAGTTTTTTACAATCCATTAAAATTTTAACGTCACTGGAATATTTTCAATTATTTGTAGATGACGCAATAATTGAAAATATGGTTCAGCAGCCCAATTTATACTCATCACAATCGGACGGCGGACAGTGAGAAGACCGCGTTCAAGATGGCTGGATGGAGTGGTGGCGGATAGCCGTGCAGTGGGAATGTGGGACTGGAGGAGGAAGACGTTGGATAGACAGCGCTGGCAGCGGTTGCTGAGGGAGGTCGTGCCAGTGATGATGATGATGTGACTATTATAAAACTTTGTTACTACTATAAGCAAACTGTAAATGAAATAAAATAAAAATATTTCATCTTTTTATTCTAATTTTGTTTTTTTAAATATTATAATAATATCAAAAAATGTATATAATTTGCAGAAGCAAACATTTTGCAAGTTTGTCATGACAACCTTACGGGAACTTTGTTATGACAAAGTTTCTGCAAGCTTGTTGCTGGGAAACTAGAAAGTTTGATTAAAACTTGCCTCAAGTGTATATACTTGCCATGGTGAACTTGCAGCAAGCCTTCACTTTTGACACATCAAACTTGTTGCAAGTCAGATACAAGTTTAAAATGCTATCTGGGAATGTTAGTTTCACACCATCTGGGGTGGAAGTCTCAACGAGTCGATAGATCTTACTTACTGTACCTATTTGTAGATAGAATGGAATAAAACATGGCGGTGCCTGAACAGCAGATCGTTGTTCCATATAAAAAGGACCAGCTGTTGATACGCCGCCATGTCTATCGGTGGTCGTCGAAACTTCCCCCTTTAGTGTGGTTTGTCCGGCGATCTCATACATTTCGTGACCGGGTAGACACTGACAGATAGTTGAAACCAAGTGAAAAGGGAGTAATAACAGTACAAATATAACAGGTAAAAGTTCTAGTAAAAAGTCAATCAATCACAATAAAAACAAAACAAAAGGTTAATCAGTCGATAGCTTCAATAGAGTGCCATTATACTGAGCGCGAAGGCTCGAGCTCACAGCCAGCAGGTTGTGTGAAAGGATTCTTAGGTAGTTAGTTATTTGTAGGTACCTATGTATCAGTGTTTTCTTCTGGCCTAAGAAATAACATTATTAAACAGTTATAAGAACCTGAAAATAACCAGATTTAGAACATTTCTACCAAAAACTTGTCGAAGAACAATAATGAGGTACCTCTACCAATGCGCCTTCATGAAAAATAGGTAAGAAGTTAAATGCAAGTACCAACAATTCAAATTGAAATACTATTATTTAGGAACACATCTTAAATGGCACCTCACCACAATTAGATTCACAATAATACCACATTCAATAATCACAGATTGATATAAAATGACATTGTATAACAAATTACAAGTAATAGAAAACAATTAATACCGCACTCACAGAAAACCGACCGCTAAAATATTTGAAATGTCAAAATAATAAAGTAAACAAAGATCTGAAGCTGGCCGCGAATCAAGCCAAAGTGCTGTGAACAATATTTTTGCTCTCGATAGGTAGTCAAGTTCCCAATAAATATTCCCATTCAACATTTCCCTAAATCGGAAAATAAGTTCTGTCAAATCGCTCGCGTTTTTAAGGTTATAATTTTAAATCTCACGTTTATTTATTAAAAATCAAGTATTGTTATTAAAAATTAAAAATGAATGAAGACGCCAAGATTGCCGTTAAAAACAATGAACTTATTGCGTATCCCGGTTTAAGGCTTTGTTCTGCTGGAGACGAGTTTTTGTCCGGAGACGGCACGTATGAAGACCAGGGTTATATTTACTCAAGTTTAGTGGGGTTAGTTCAGATTATTGACGATTATTGACATCAGTAATGAGAAAAAGGTGAGAAGAAATCCATTATTTGGTCATTTTTACTTCAACCGTAGATTTTCCTCATACATAATGTCACAACCAAGGGATTTTTTTTTATTTGACACCAAGGAATCCATTAAAATATTATTTTAACCAATTATTTACAATTTCCAGCGTGTGGAAGTGATGGCCTGCGGTGGTGGTACGCCATTGATCCGTGCCGGTGAGCTGGTCACGGCTATTGTTTGCCGAGTCACGGCCGCAGCGGCCCGCTGTGAGGTGAGATGTGCCGGTGCTCAGCCTCTCTCAAGGCCCCTGAGGGCCAACCTGAGGCGGGAGAGTGTGCGCACAACTGAAATTGACAGAATAGACATGCACAAGTGCTTTAGACCAGGAGACGTTATACTTGCTAGAGTTGTATCCTTTTTAAAAGCTTTCAAAATCGCCCACTTTTGAAAAAATGCAATAATTTTCCTGTTGTTTTTTTATAAAAGAAAACAAAGGAATGTCATTTTGTTTTCAAAGTAAGTTTAAAAATGGAACAAAACTTTTCATAAGAAAAAAAACAGGGAGGTACATACGTATTTATTTATTGTTTACCTACTCAACATATTAGTTACCTGGGCTAGGCTGGAAGTCTCATCACCACGGTAATTCTTAACTACCGAATATCGGTAATCTTTGTATGGAGACCTTACTTTATTTTTATTTTTTTGCGCGAGAGGAAAAAACCTTCAAAAGGCTTCCCCGGCGCGATTCCGGGGGTTGTGTGGGATTTGGTAAACTCAGCGAGGAGTCTCCCAGACTGCACTAAAACGGCCTCTCTCATTCAGCTGCTGCCGGACCCGCACTTAAGCAATACCTGACAGCAGCTTGTATACTTTTCATCATGTTCGCACGTATGTGCCGATGGGCACAGTGGATAAGTAAATGAATTAAGATTGTGGCCTAATATCCATTCACATTAGATGCTAATTTCATGATTTGTTTTATATATGGGTTCCGAATAAATTGTGTATTTGGTTTTCTTACATTATCAGTTTTTTTAACAATTTTGTGTTGAAATACATTGTACAAAAATAAAATATTTAAGGTATAGAGACCTGTCGATCCAAGATGGCCCCAAGTGAACAGCTGATTACAAATCTTACATCTTCATACAAATATTATAGTTATTCCGTAGGTAAGAATTACCGTGGGGATGAGTCTTCCAGCCCAGGCTAGGTATTATTTTTGTAAGTAGCCAAAAATAAATGAAATGAAAACAGAAGAATCACATTTTCAGTCAAATGATATTTTGAAAACGGAACTCATTTTTTAATTGGTAGGTAAAAAACTTAATGAACTACTATGTGAAAAAGTTATTACTGCCTGAGTTGTTTTTTCAAAATATATTTGAAAATGGAATAAAATTTGTCAAAAAGCACATGTGTAAGAAGGTATCTATTTAATTTTTTACCTGCCTATCTATGCATTTTCTTTACCTTGCTTGGTATAAATTTTGTAAGTAGCCAAAAATAAAAATGATGAAAACAAAAGAATCTGATTTTTCAGTCAATGAAATTTTGAAAAAAGAACTAGGTAATCAATTTTAAAATGATTAGGTAAAAAACCTAATCAAATAATGCACAAAAATGTTATAACTGGCCGAGTACCTTTTAGAATGTTAGACTTATTTTGAAACCTTTTACTCAAACTTTCATTTTTATCTGGAGTTATAAGATGATGCATTTTTACAAATAGTTATTAAAAATAAATTATTTTTACATGCATTCAGTAAATGAACCATAGGTACTGTTTCCTTAATATGAGAATATATTTTTTTTATAAAATTGTGTTGAGTGTGAAATTGTGCAAAGTAAACCACATTGGCAATGTGGTTCACTTTGCTGAATTGCAAGAGTTGCAGGGCTTATGCTCATTTGAGATTTGGTTTTTATATTGTAGGTCCGCATGCGGCATGTTTCGCATGCGCGAAATTATACATGTCTGCTTGTGGGAATGCGTTAAATATTAATCTTAAATGATATATATCTTTGCAGCTTAGATTTAGATTTAGAATACACAAACTCTTGAAAGGTTTTCCTTAATATGTTCATCAGCTACCAAAAACAGAGCTTCAGTGTTGCCAGATAACCACAGCGGAGCCGGAGCTTGGTGTTGTCATAGCTCGGGCCGCCGAAGCTCCTCCAGGTGTCAACATGGTGCCTCTCAGTTGGGTGGAAATGCAATGTCCGGCGACACTGGTCAAGGAGCCTAGAAAGGTAAGCCGGCCATCTTGAAATTCATTGATAATGCATTGATTCTTGCTCCAATTTTCGCTATTCTTATAAATTGACAAGCGCAGTTAGATTGAGATCTGCATGTGAATTGACGTAAATAAAATTGTGTCGTCACCGGTTAGGTTGCTAGGAAAACTGCATACAAATATTTTATTATAATTCCTTGACTAGGTTAGTATGAGGTTGACCATCCATGCTGTTAAAAATTGTTCACTTTTCCAATATCACCCCTTTTTGAGGGAAGGCCGACAAAGTTTCAGGGTTGACGTTCATTTGAGATTTTAATTTTAATTTGTAAGTACACATGCAGCATTTGTAAGCGTCTGTTTGTGAGCATGCATTTAACATGGATTTTAAATGTTAATATATCTTAGTAATAGCGATTGTAGATTGCTTAGGGCGGCAGTCCATACAAGGCTGACGTTTGCTCGCCGAGAAAAAAATCCCAAATTCAATAATGTTCCGACCTCTTCATATATGGAGTTGAAACAAAAAAGGTTAGAAAATTGTCCAAACAAGTCCAAACGCCAATTCTAAGCCTTCAGAGATAAGCAGTATGAAGTTGTACTTACAAAAATGTGCAGCATAGGAGAGATGAATATGGTTGGATCTTATAGTATCAGGAGTTTTTTTTTTATTATTGTGGTAGTTTGTAAAAGATTTATTCAATTTATTAAAATGAAAATTAAAGAGAAATTGTGTTATTTTTCAGGTGGCCAAAGTCGCTCCAGAGAATGTGTACGAAATCATTGAAAAGAATTTAACAAATGGTGATACGGGCGAAACTTAACTATTACTAAAATAAAAAAATTATGTAAGATATTTTGTAAGTATTTTTTTAAATAAAATTGATTAAGAAAAATTCCATTCAATCTTTGTTTGACCCATATTTTTCAACCTCTCTAGATTTGTGTTGTTTGTCTATGTTATTTTTGAGAAAGATATTATTACTATAAACAATTTCTTCCTTATTTGTTATTTATGTCATCATTTGTTCTTTGTTCCAGCTTCTCTTTAAGAATCATCGCTCTTGGTTAGTTTCACAATCATTTCTTCTGATGACATACTTTTCATGAAATGTGCACTTCCTTTCTTGATACATGAATCAATTATAGTGGCATCTTCAAAATACTTCATCATGTTTGCATAGAACTCACCTAAAACGTAGTGTACAAAAATAATTACTTTTACTAGTAAATAATACTGCCAAGCTAGACCCATTTGCTCATTTTGATACAGTTTTTCTACACAGTCCACACCACTGCTCTGCACAGCTCCAATAAGTTTGAGTGACTCTATCCTGAGTATAAAACATTTGACGAACTCCTCCCTCCCCTCCAAACCCCCGATCAGCGTAAATAGAAAAAATACTTGTACATGAAAACTATATCACCCACTAGGGAGGCTATCATATCAATACTTTAAAGGTAAAACTAAATAAGTGACATATTAAGCTGGTCCGTAGCTCAGTGGTAACACTGCGGACTCTGAATGGGAAGGCTGTGGGTTCGAATCCCGGCGGAGCACAAAAAATATACCATATATATTTTCAAATTTGCTCTTCGCTGGGTTGAAAAATTCATAAACCTTTACCAATAACCGGTCACCAAAGGTCCATCCAGCCTTACAGCAACTGGGTCTTGCTTGAGTATTGGCGCTTTGTAGCGACGACCAAGCTCGTACACCTCTGCGGCACTAAAACAAGTGTCATAGACCCCTAGAGTCTCTAGAATCTAGGGAGTCTCCCGCACAGGATTTCTTAAAAAAAAAAGCGAACATGGGTTCTCAGATAAATGCACCTTTTTTACTATTTTCTACAAGAGAAAACACTAGTGTGTGGGAAAATCCTGTAGTTAAGAAGTCTGTCATGAGCACTTCCTTATAATTAGTTCGCTTACTATGAGAAATTACACGCAGTAAAATGTTTTATCCACGGTTTCTCAAAAAAGTGAATCAGCACTTATTCAGTTTTACCTTTTAGATGGCGATATTTTTCTATTTACGCTATCGAGAAGAGTTATCAATATTTTTTATACTCAGGGTAAAGTTGCCTCAAGTTGGCCATTTGTGAAGAGCATCATAAAAATATCAATTTTACGGGACTCACTTTCCCTTTCTCTGAATTTTCTTTCTTCCTCAGACATCTCGTCAGAAACTACCATCCGTAATGATTCCTGTTGGATTTCATTAAGATTATCATATTTGTAAATGAGATTTTGGCAATAAACAAATTAATGAAGCTAAATGGTGCTCACCTGGTGAGTATCTTCTGGCTGTTTGTAATCTATTGTCACAGATATTATTTCCTCATTGGAGCTAGAAACAAACTCATATTTTATTTGAGACACAATCATAAAAAAAATGGAAAATCTGGAAAGCTTTGAAAACTGCTAGACAAACAGCATTCAAGGCTGCTAGGTGACATCAGGGGTGGAAGTCTCGCCAGCCGTCAGTAGATCTTACCATACTCCCCAAAGGGTTGCATGTGGCGAGTGGAACCTATTTATTTTTTCAGGTAAGGGGGCCAGCCTTATGCCAGTCATTTCATTTGAAGTGGGTGTTTCCCAGCTGCCGAGGGTGCTACTAATAATTTATTATGAAGGCTGAGTAAGCCTTGCTGGTATTTTATTTTGGGTTTGAAATAAATAGCTAAATGAAAATCATTTCTGACACCCTCAGTGGGATTCGAACCCAAGCTCGCGACATGGAATGCAAGCACTCTATCAACTGAGCTATCGACCGGAATGCAAAGAATGAGAGAAGAGGAGAAGAATGCGAAATACCTCCATCATTTCATTGGAGTCATGTTCAATATCTATTATTTTAACAGAAAAGCTGGGCATACAGATCAAGTACTCATTTTTAGATGTCTTTTTGTTTTTAACATTAAAATTAAGATGAGACAACAAATTTTTTCATTTATACCACGCAGTGAGCTACATTTTATCTCATGACATCAGATATTTACCATTCTTGTACATCCACCTCAAGAGTTGAAGTAGTGGATGATGAATCACCAGACACATTGTAATTATTCTCTTCTCCAATTGCTGTATCCTCATCAAGATGAGTTGTAGATGTTAATTTTGACTTCATTATAGCAGCTTCGTATTCTTCCAATTCCTGGTGAACTATCAAATCAGTTGGTTCATCCAAATCTTCCAACTCACTTACACTTTCGTCTGTAATATCATTTTTATTATATTTATGAAGATACTCGGATTAAAATTGGGAATGAATAAACTGTGAGCAACAGCACCAAGATAAAGCTTGTCAGGAGTATGTTCCACTTAGAGTTATGGTCCACTCCATTTTATCTATGCTGCTGAAACATAGACCTTAAAAACAGCAGAAAGGAGAAAAATTTACACGTTTGAAATGTGGGGCTGGAGATGCATGTTACAAGTCCCATAGACAGCTAGATGTATCAACGAGTCCATTTGTTAGAGCTGCGCTTGAATGGTTTGACTCTGGTCAGTGTATGTACATGACTGATTCTTTATTTCTTCGGATATGTTACCCATTGCAATGAATATAGCCTGGAATGACTGGTTGTGATTGGTAGCCTGAAGGGGAAGAAAGGGAGAAGATCTCCCGCATAATGGAGCAATCTAGTGAAGACGTCAGCAAGCACCTTGGTAGTTGGAGTGCTGCGTAACGACATGTTTGTTTCGGAGACGTTACAGTTGAATAGTGCCCTTGCATTGATTTATCACAAAACAGCACTATAACTATTGTGTTATTATTATTATTACGACGAAAATTTCATTTTATGTACTTGCCTTCGCTGCTTGTTAGAGATATTCCTTCACCCTCAATTTCTTTGATATTTGAATCACAAACAGAAATGGCTAACAAGCGTTTTTCAATGTTTGGGATAAATTCAAGCTAAAATAAATTACTTTTATTAATTAAGTACCTACAGGGAATGTTGTTTTAAATATCTCAATGGATGTACCTGATCTATGGGCATATTGAAATGTAAGGACAGAAGTTGCCGGAATTCCTTACAAATCACAGCTATGTTTTCCCTTAAATGTTTTTCAATACAACGCGTTTGTTCCAGCTTATTCTTTATTTTATCAAACTTTCTCTTGTACTGATTCAATTTCAGGTTCACTTTATTAATCTTGTCATTGTTAACTGAAAAGGTAAAGTAATACGTGATCATTTACATGCACTACGGACTGCGGTCGATAGCTCAGTTGGTAGAATGCTTGCATTCCATGGCGTGAGCCCGAGTTCGAATCCAGCCGAGGGTGTCAGAAATGATTTCCCGTTTCAGTGTTTATTTCAAACCCCAAAATAAAATACCGACAAGGTTTACTCAGCCTTCACAAGAAATGAGTACCAGCCGTCTCGGGAGCTGGGAAACCCCAACATCAACTGAAGTGCTTGGCGTAAGGGGCCGCCCCCTTACCTGTAAAATAAATATGTTCAACTCGCCACATGCAACCCCTTCGGGGATAACGCGGCAAGAAGTTACACTATATGAGTAGCTTAGCTGCGAGTTGCGTTATTTAACATTATTGTGATAAGAAAAATACAAAGCTTCTGAAAATATAAGATATTTAAAGTCTTTACAGAGGTTCTTGTTAACAACCTCATGTTTTTAACTGCAAGGTGAATTTAAATCATAATATGTGAGAAAACTAGTATAAAGCACTATGGCGATCGTTGATTCTGTGCATGCCCCAAAATCACCACTCGCAGCACCTGAGTAAAAGGGAAAACAGCTGATCTTTGTTATTACGGCATGGACCAATGGGCACGCGGCATTTTTGGACAGCCAATAAGCTTGTCTGGAATATTTGCAGTTTTACCCTTTTCTCTTGCGTCTAGCTTCATCAAATACTTATGTCTTTCCATGGAAGCAGCATATATGAGATTGACTGTCATCTGACTTTCCAGCTGTTGGCGATGTGCTTCTGAACGAGACTTCATCTCCTCCCAGAGACTCTCTTTTTCTGTCCTAAAACATGTAACGACTAAATCGTAGCTTATTTAAATATGAACAACAAGGTTTGTCCATTTTGTCAAGTATATAAGTATAATACTGTAGAAGAATAACAATGAAGTCCACATGTGAATTGACATAGACAAAATTGTGTCATCACCTGGCTGGGTTGCTAGGGAAAAGGCAAAGAATTATTTTGTTGTTGGTTGCTAACAATAGTACCATACAAGACTGACGTTTGCGAATCAAGAAAAGAATTTCAAAATTTAAAAAAAGAGTCCATTGGTTGCAATGGAGTTGGAATAATAGAGGGGCAAGAATTGTGACTTGCTCGGCTGGGTTGCTAGTGACATAGCTTATGATTTTGCTTGGAGTTGCTAAGGACTCCAGTCACTCAAACTTTGAACGTCACCCCACTGAGAAAAATTGGGATTTTCCAACTACATTAATCAATGAAGAAGGCCAAAGCATATGCCAATATCTTGAACCAAGAATTACCTTAACTCATTATCATATTGTTCTTTGAGTTGAAATCTTAAATCGTCCATTTTGTTTCTGAAAATATTCTTCAAGTGCACACCCAAATCATGTAAAGCGTGTTCCTTTTCTTTTTCAGCGCACATTTTTAAATCCTTGTTGGAATCATTTACTGCCCGTTCCATTTTCAAATTAAGACTTTTTTTCAACTGCTCCATTTCAACCTGATAAAGAATATTGCCAGCATTGAAAACTTTATATAAGAACTAACTTATTTGAAAAGCTAGTTGAACAAAAACTATTAAGCGTTCATAGCAGCGTTCAAGCAATGTAAAAAAAATATATTATGTGGAATGAAATAAATAAACCTTGTGAACTTTTTGAAATTCTTCAATCATATTTTCAATATCTTTATCTTGAATTTTTCTTTCTTTTCTAATAGCTCGACGGACACATTTTCGACATTCTTCTATAAGGATCCACTTCCAAAGTTCATCTTGGTCTCGAATGACATCTTTTACATAAAGGTCTTTTTCTTCATCAAATTTCTTTAGAATTTCATCTCCAATGGCTGTGAATAAACAAAAATCATTTAATGAGGGCGCACAATATGAAAGCCAGCTATAAACAATTTAAATGATAAAAAAATAATGTACCAAGAATCCCTTGGTGTGTAAGAGCCTTGATAGTTTGATTTACAACCGGTTTGATTCTGAAAATATTATTTAATTTATCCTGTGGATAGGTCCATAAATTACTTCCAGGTCCTTTCAAAAATGGTTCTAATCCGAACGCTCCTTTCAAACTATTTGGTACATGTTGGAAATAAATTTCGGCCAATGGATCGCCTAAGCTTTGTCGAACTGCCGTTATTGTTGGAACTTTTTTCTCTTTGATTAGCTGTTTCTTAATATTGTATGTTTTACTAAGCTTTAAACAGTTAATATCCATTTTTGGTAAAATAAAGAGACATATATTGCAGGAATTAATAACAATAAAAAAATTGAATGCTCAAAGAAATAAAATTCAAATTTTAGCGCGCTTAGCGAAGCATAGACAACTGAGCGTTGATTCTGTATACCTACTGCTAAAAGAACGTAGTTTTCAATATTTATGGATGAAATAAATCACAAAAAAATATATATTTGAAGAAAAGTATTTTAAACATGTTATTTATCATGAAGTCATAAGTTACTCGCATTTTCTAACATTATTTTTCATACTTTTGAACCACCCTTCGTAAAGTAAAGAAAACGTAGCCACGTGACACGACCGTAGACTTCATTTTAGCATAAAAAGTTCAGCTGTGTGAGTGACATTACCTAAGGTTGAATTTCGCTCCATGTGTTTTGATTCCGAATAAACGAAACAAACATAACGTTCCCGTGTCGCAATATCGCGAGTTTATATTAAAAAGTAGTGTTCAATTTTGTGTGAAGGCGTTTTAAGTGAGTGCAGTGAAAATACAACAGGCCTTGTGGAATTTGTTAGTGGTATGCAGGAAACATAACCATACTTCTAGAGCAGCTTATTTTCAATGGTATGTCGGAAATAGATTTGTTTAATGTCGTTTTTAACGTGGGCGGGTTTTCCCGCGTGTACTGACTTTGCGTTTTGTTATTAATGGACGGTCACAAGGATCGCCTCGTTGCTTCATGTTGCTTGTCATTTCCATCAGTTAGGTTAGGTCGGAGGTTCCGCCGGCCTCGTGAAACAATATTTACCAATAACATTACTCATACTTTAATACCTCTCATAATAATTTACACATTCTGTGTATTAAATTTTAAATTATAAAAGTCCATCGTCGGTTGTCCTGTAATTGTTTTAAAAGGGTCATTAAAAACTCATTATTTGGACTTTCCCTCATTAGCAGGTAGCATTTCTTGTAATAAGTGATTCGTGATTACCCTTTAGTGTGACGCGTCGGTTAAACGCGCGTTGGTTTTAATTTTAACCCCAAAACAACTGCCATATTATTCTTTCATTACCACATGTCAATATTTCCATATTTATTATCACTACATAACCTATAAGTTATTTTATTTCATAATATTTCTGTGTGTTTTTGTATGGAGTCTGACATTCAGTTCAGTTTTGTGTACAAAACTGTTTATTTGGATTTAAATCAATGAGGTATTTATAATTTTGCTGATATAATAGTTCTATGTAGAAAGTAATTTGGAAAAAAATCAAATGAAACAGCTGTTCTTTGACCTTTTCAAATAAATAATAATAATAAGGTCTTTATTGTTTTTTATCAATATGTACAAAGTATTACAATAAAAATAAATTTTAAAAATCTAATTACAATAAATACTCCCCAAAGTAAGCATAGCTTGTGTTTTGGGGAGGATTCCAACTTATCTTAACTTAAAATTAATCATTTAATAGATAAAAATCATAAAAAACAAAAATAATATATACACCATTTAGTCATTTACTCAGCAAAAAACAGAAAGACAAAAAATAAAATAAAATAACATAAAGAGGTAACATGTTTAAATAGAAAATACAGAAATAGGAATTATACATATATACACACATGTAGATATATGAAAAAAATAACAAAAATAATAATGATAAGAATAATATATTATATTTTATAAAAGTTCTACGGTTGCTTTGGTTAGAGACAAAAATAAATACTGGGACCGTTGGAAGAAATATAATAATCTATGTGACTATGCTGCCTATTCTAACTTTAGATCTAAACTCAAAATTGCACACAGACACGACCATAGACACTATATTGCTAATATTGAACAATCTATCAAAACAAATATAAAGCCATTTTTCTCCTATATTAACAACTTAAAGACATCAAACTCATATCCCAAAAACATGCATTACAAGGATATTTTATCTGACGATCCTAAAGATATATCCAATCTTTTTTGTCAATACTTTCAATCTGTTTTCTCTAAAAACACTATAGCTGACACAGATCACAATCCACTAAATCATACTAATACATCTTCACTTTCATCGATTAACATCTTAAGTTCCGAAATTTATAACAAACTTATCAACCTTAACACTAATAAAGGTGCTGGACCTGACTCGATTTCTCCCATTGTTCTCAAAAAATGTGCGTCTCATCTGACCAAACCTCTACGTATTCTCTTTAACAGGAGCATCAGGGAGGGCTGCTTTCCAACCATATGGAAGACAGCTCATGTTACCCCCATCCATAAGGCAGGCAATAAGGATGATATTACAAACTATCGCCCAATATCAATACTCTCCTCTATATCCAAGGTCTTTGAAATGATAATCAAGGATCACATTTATAATTTTCTCAAACCTTATCTCTTAGAGGAACAACATGGTTTTATGATCGATAGATCGACCACCTCAAATCTTCTCGTGTATACAGACTTTCTTTTCAGGGCTATGGATCAACGCATACAAGTTGATTCAATCTATACAGACTTCCAGAAGGCATTCGACAAGGTTGATCATGCTTTACTGACTCGAAAGCTTTCATACTATGGTATTCACGGTGACCTATTGAGGTGGATTAGTTCATATTTAAGCGATAGACTTATGACAGTAACTCTTAATGGGTTTAAATCAGAATACGTGTGTGTTACGTCGGGGGTACCCCAGGGTTCTGTTCTGGGCCCTCTGTTATTTCTAGCTTTCATCAATGACATAGGAAATTGCTTCATTCACTCAGATTTTTTACTATTTGCAGACGATCTCAAAATTTATCGTACCATAAGAACTGAGGAGGACGCTGTTTTGTTGGAAGAGGATCTCGGTAGGGTCCATGACTACTGTGTTTGCAATAGATTGGAACTAAATCTGAAAAAATGTTTTTCCATATCCTTCACTAAAAACAAAAACATTATTTCTCATAATTATGCGATTGCTGATACCATGCTGCAACGACTCGACTCGGTAAAGGATCTTGGTGTTATCTTTGACTCCAAACTGCATTTTGACGATCACATCGATAAGATTCTAACACAATGTAACAAAATGCTTGGTTTTATCCTAAGGGTGACCAGGGAGTTCAGAGATCCCACATCTCTTATGACCTTGTATGTCTCACTTGTACGCTCTCGGGCCGAGTATTGCTCCCCAGTATGGAATCCCTTATATGACAAATATAACGTTGCATTGGAAAAAATCCAACATAAACTAATACGAATTGGAAATCACAGATTCAGAACATCCCGTTTCAATGACTTAATAGACCTCTCGTCGAGGCGTGAACTTGCAGATGCCTGTATTCTACGCAGAATTTGTATGTCTGCACTAGACACACCCCTATTACTGAAATTGATAGACTTCGCGGTCCCAACAGTTAGACGATCATTTTGGCCCTTTCACATTAAGCGTCACGTTACCAATGCAGGTTTGCGAAATCCTCTGCTAAGAATGACTAAAAATTATAACAATAAATTTAAAGATGTCGATCTGTTTCACGGTAGTTCTAATTTATTTAAAAGATCAATTTTAGCTATACTTGAGCAGTGAGTATCCCTTCCCCTTCCCCTTCCTTTCTTCCCTACTACTTCTATTTATATTATTTTATTATTGTTGTTTGAATTTTTGAATGTTGTATTCCGTTTTAAAAAAAATGTTTTTATCCTTAGTATGTAAGTGAAATTATCTTGATATTTTTGTGTGCTTTTTTTATCACATTGTATTACGCTTACACCGGTAATGGGGTGCAACATGATTTCTTCTTTTGTTAATTTGCCTAATGTGCTATTTTTATGTTGTGCCTGTTGGTGTATGATGATTGTGAATAAATAAATATACAAAAAACCAATCAAATATAAACACTCAACTATTTACACCTCTTTCAAATATTTGCTGATCATGTACTTAATGGCCCTAGGATCTGCGTGCTTATCATGCTCATACCTGGAAAAAAGTGCATTGTACCACCTTACACCCAAATAATCGTAGTGATGTTGGCCGGTTGCTGTATTCTTTCTAGGAACTTTGATTAGAAGCGACTCTCTACGCGATCTACCACTCGGGATTACAATATCCCCCGGATTATATCCGTGGATAAAGTAATCCTTATGAACTTGGTAGAGAGCCGCTCTCTTATACAATTGGTCAATTGTTAGCACCGGAAAGTCATGATATAATTGCAATGTGGAATAGTCGAAAGGCTTCTTTAACATTATTTTGATAACCATTCTCTGCACCACCCTAAGAGGCTCGAGTGTTGTTTTAAATGTGCCGCCCCATCCGACCATTCCATACTGCATCAATGACTGTCCAAGCGCAAAATAGGTAGACTTCAAAGTTTTTACCTCTAGAATATCTCTAATTTTGCGGAATACATAGTAAATTTTCCTTAGTCTTTCAATAGTTGTTTCTACATGCTCCTTCCATCTAATTCTGGAATCTATTTTAATACCTAGATATTTAACACTTTCCGCTTGAGAAATTAGGGGGCATGAGCAGGAGCACGCAGTTCCACTGACCAAGAAGTTAGTACAGCTATGTATTGCTATACTAAGTGAAAAAGGAAGACCCCTATTGTAGAGAGAGAATGGAATAAAATTTGTTTTTTCGGTATTCAGAGACAGGAAATTTTTGTCGAACCAATTTTTAAGTATGGTTAATTCCACGTTCGTTCTGCGAACCACCTCTACCCATGACCCTCCCCTCACAATCATAGCCGTATCATCAGCAAAGGACAGGATTGAGGATGTGATCGGCAGAGAGAATATCTCATTGACATAAATAATAAACAATATTGGTCCAAGGACGGTGCCTTGCGGAATTCCGAATCGCGTTATTTTTCTAGAGCTTACTATAGTTCCATAATAATTTCACCATATTTTGTATTCATGTAACCTGTAAGAAATTAACTATGTTTATTTAAGAATTTTGGATGCCCTGACGATAGCTTAGCTGAGAGAACGCTTGTATTCAAAGCCAGATGCTTATGTTTCTATTTTACCAAAGATGACGGACATCATTTTCTTCTAACACAAATTGTATTTCTGGTAATATGTACTTAGCCTTCATAAGAAATAAGAACCAACTCCTTCAGGAACACCTCCCCAAGTTGAAATAAACTAAGTATTGAGCGGGGACCCCCCTTTCTGTGAGTAAGTGCTTAGCTGTTCCTAATACCAAACAATACACATTTTGGAACAGCACGGAAAGAAGTTGCATTTAATTCGCAGCTTAGATACAATGATGTGTTCCTATAATCTTTAATGTAAGTTGCATAGATATGTTGATATCTAATGGTCATATTTGACAAGCTGCATGTGTGCATACAAAATAAACCAAGCCTCACATGTCCATGGATTTGAATCCTAAGAAATGATTTCCGTTTAGTGGTTTATTTCAAACACCCAATATAAAATGCCGGCAAGGTTTACTCAGCTTTCACAAGAAATGAGTACCCAGCCCTTTTGCGATCTGAGAAACCCCCACTTCAACTGAAGTGGTTGGAGTAAGGCCGGCCCCCTTATCTGTAAAAATAAATGAATTCTGCTCGCCGCATATGAAACCCTTCAGAGAGAACACATATTTTAACTTTTGTATTTTCTTGAACTCTCAAGTATTTCTTAGGATTGGAACACAAGTGAAATCCAGTCTAATCTTTTTTCGCTGTATCTTGTTTTATTTAAGTTGTTGCATTAAAGTTAATTTTAATGAATCAAAAGCGTTAAGCGTGCCCTGACCTCCCTCAACTTTCCGAAATGGCCGTCAAAATTGTGGACCATTTAGAAATTCATACATAATTAAAATGTATGCACACATCCATATTAAATTACTGCTATGAATTATTGAAGTGTTTAAGTACTTGTTAATGAATAATTTAATATTTATTTGTTTCATTACTTAACAGAAAATGTGTAATTATGTTCAGATGAGTAACTTTTTCTGTCAAATCAAAAAATACTGAAGGCTATTTGTGCAAAGAACGTGTAAAACGTAAATATTTTTCATACTGTATCCAAGTTGCATATTTTTAGTCCACAATCTCTTACCGTTTTATCTCGGAAGGCATATCATGAGCGTGTTGATCCTATTGTCGCAGCTAAGAAGGCAGCCTTACGCCAACTACTTGAAATGTAAGATCCAGAAAAAATAGGCTCTCATTGGTTGTTGAGATTGAATAAACTTTGCTGGTATAAATATCTGGGTTAAGAAGATACCGAACAGGAAGCAATTCCTAAGAAATGACCCAGATGACGCAAGCTCCACACATGGCCGCCCTGCATCCCCTTCTTCCCTCATATCCTCACACGACACTCTCAATGATTGCATTTTTGAAAGCTCCATTATTCTTATCGGTCCGGCCAAAGCTTTCACCTTATCGACAGCTTTTCTAAACAAAGATTGAGTCCTGAAATGGAGCCAGTCTCACAAGTTTCTCAGTCACTTAAGTTGTTGTTTGTCACCTTCTTCCTTAACTGCTTCTACCTGGAATTACCCTCGCAGAAACAAACTTCTTCTTAATTGCATGTAATCAAAAAATGGTATAAAGTATGCATGAATGATGATTTATTTTTAATTATTACTTCACATTCTCAATTTACTGATAAAAGTACTACTTATGTATTCAATAGTATGTATAGAATCAACAGAAATACAGCTGCACCATAAATTATTGTGAAATGTATAGGAATGCTGAATGTCAAAAAAAGAATCACAAAAATAGGCTTTATTTTTGTAGGAAATATATTTGCAGTTCAGTCTTGAGTTAGATTTTTTACATACAATATATCCCATACCTTGTATACTATAAGTAAATGATGAGCCCTTTTAATTTCACTGTAAACATCTTGGATACATGGATACCTTAAAGTTAAAACTGAATAAGTGGCATATTAAGCTTTCACGGGTTTCTCAGATAAATGCACCTTTTTTCCTATTTTTTAAGAGACAAAACACTAGAAAAGTGTGAAAATCCTGTAGTGTAGAAGTTTTTCATGAGTGCCTTATGATTAGTTCTCTTACTATGAGAAGTTAAAATTAAAATGTTTTATTTATGATTTCTCAAATCAGTGAATCAGTGCTTATTCAGTTTAACCTTTACGGTGGCGATATGTTCAAAAGGTACACGGTTTAATAACCTTGGGAGCTTAAATATTCTTTCATTTTCTAATTCTCTCGTGTGTAGGTATATTTTTAAATGTATCTCAATAAGGTTAATAAAAATCGCACACCATTACGGTTAATGGATGTTTTTTTATGAATCTGAAGTCTGGTAGTGTATGGGGATTATTACCGTTCAAACACACTGTCACATGAGGTGTTACATGACATTTACCATCTGCACAGCCTAGAATCGTAACCTCATATTTTTTATACCTGGCTAAGCCAAGCCACCTTTCTGCAGGATCCAACCAATGAGGATCCTTAACTCAAATCGATATTGGCGCCACCCATAAGTGGATTAATAGATCCCACGAGCAAATGAAGGTCACAGCTTAACCTTTACCATCTTGGCTTCAGCATCTTCTGTCCGTAGACTACACAGATTCAGGGTCGAAACTCTTGTTAATAAATTCATTAAATTGAAGTAATCATCGTTTTTTTATTAAAACTAACCACCGATCAATTCAGCTATAACAGGGATGTTGGTTATTTTTCACATGGCTAGCCCATAAATTTCGCAACTGGATCCGCACCAAATGAAAAGAGAGATAAACTAGATTCGAAACACTTCTATAAAATCAATAAGCAGTAAATAATACAGAAATATTCTTTTCTTAATCAATCTTGTTATAAGTCATTGTTTTTGATTTTTTTAATTTATCTTTTTTCTAGACATATACTTTATTATTTTTCAGGTTTGGTCGTTGTGATGCAGTCCGGAATGAAAAACTCATTCCACAGTGAAGAAGAACAGTTTTCTGCAGGTCTCAATACTGAAGAAACTCACTCCCTGCTCTGGCCCAATGTTGATCTGTAAGCATGTACTTACTATTCTCCCTTTTCTTCAAGTCGGCAAATCACAAAATTGTCATCCTGTAGTGAGCGACAGTAATTCCTTTTTTATTTCAAGCCAAGATGTCTTTGAAAATGTAGGTTGTAGCCATTGCGTTGTAACATAGACATGTAGAAACTGACTTACGGCATTGATACATAATATGCTCTATGGGCCACAGTTGTCCCCAGTCCTGTCAAACACAGCAGTGGTGTAGTCACATAAAACATGTTCTTACCTGTGAAATACTATGTTTTCTTGCATTCTCCATTTTATGCTTCAGCACCCAATAATTACACAAGTGCAATAAAAGAAAAAAAATACAGATTTATAGGTTTATTATGCGTGCGCACAGTATCCGGGCAGGCACGAGTTTCAAAGCTACCAACTCTCTGGAAAGATTTTATTTTTTCATGCAAGTTTTTTTGTTTTCAACTTAAATGACTTAAAAGCCTTCTTTATGGGATTGTTGTTTCATATGAATCACACTGCTTGAAGTAGCATTATAATATTGATTTGTTTATGTTATAGTATTTGTGCAACTTCAGCTAGTTTTAGTGTAAAATCAGCGCATATACAAGTATATATGATAAATAATTCATTGATGTTTAGCAATATTTATCTATGTACATATCTTCTATTATCCAATCACAAACATTTATTATTGATAATATGAATATGTAAGAAAAACTACAATGATGAATATTCTAGGGTGATGAAATTAGTCATCCCTTTGGTATTATATGTAACGTTGATGTGTTGCAGTGTTTTGGACGGTCACAAACCAGATGAAATAGAGGAAGATTATGGGAGGTCACTTATTGATTGGAGACAACATGTCGCTTCAATCCCAGTGAGTATTCTGAAATAATGTTTCAAAAAAATTAACTACAAGATAAAACCAAAACTAGCTCTTTAGGGGTGAAAGTCTCCACAGCTGCCCGTAGATCTTGCCTTACCTATTTGAAGATGAGAATAAATCATGACGGTGCCTGAACAGCTAATCGTTGTTCCATATAAAATGGATCAGCTGTTGATACAATGCCATGTTTTATTCCGTCCTATCTTCAAATAGGTACGGTAAGGTCTATAAACGGTCGTTGAGACTTTCACCCCTGGGCTAAATTTGAGGCTATCAGTTGGTGTTCCTAAATTAAATTCTTGATGAAATTATGTTGATTTTTTATGTTATTGTAACTCTCTCCTTTCAGATGCTGCACTCGTCAGATTTCATCGCGACAGACGTCCTGCCGGCAGACATTTTTGAGCCGACCACCCCGGTCACTCCCGATCAGTTCACATTCTCGCTGGACGACATCACACCCTGCAATGGCAGCACTGAAACGCAACACCACAAAGAGACCAAAGAGAAAACTTCCAAATTCAAATATTCAAAAAATGATTCCATCGACGTGAATCATGATAACGTAGCGAGGGGCGACAACAGATTCATGGACAACGACAACACCTCCATCATCCAAACAACCATAGATAATGTGTATGAATCAGATTCAGATGTGATTGGTAAAAAATACATAACATATCGTCGCACGATCTCTGAATGCGATCCCATTATGGATGTTGGATCCATTCAAATTATTTCTGTTGATCCTGACTCGGATATTTATGATGATGACAGCGATTTATCTGAGAATTCTTGTGGAAGTCAGTCACCGGATTATTATTCTGAGAATGATGCAAAGGATCATCATATTGAAGACGATGGAAGTAATGAAACATCCTATGAAAATAATGATGATATAGATATTAAGGAAAATTTTGTTGTACCCGATGAAATAGATATGAAACCTATTGTGGAAACGAATCAAGTTAAAACTGAGGATAAAATTACAAATGATTTTGTTGATGAAGATCCTGTGCAGACGATAAGTAAACGTGAAACATGCAACAATGTTGAATACCCTGAATGTAACGATGTATCAAAGTTGAACTTAACGACTGACTCTTTGCTCTCTGAAAGGATGATGGACGATTGCAACTTTGAATGGAATAATTTTGATCTGCCCAGCTACATAGCCGGAGACATCAGCATAGATCCTTCTATCTTGGACACTCTACCTTCTCCCAAGACACCAAGAACCACCGGGAATTCTCTACTTAATGCAACGTCCACTCCGACAAGCATCGTCCAATTGAAATCCGTTAGATTGCTGTCGCCGATTCACTATTTAAACGAGCCAAAATTCAAAACTGGAGGTAAAAACTTGAACTTGATTAATCCAAACTTTGATTTGGCGGAGAGCTTAGAGATTAATAACGGGAATGGTAAAGTTGATGATGATTTTATTGATGTGGAAACTGTTAGTGATAGTGAGAGTATACCGGTTATAGCCGCCAACAATGTGGAGTCCCTGTTGGAGCAGTTTGAAGCCTCTCAGAACATTGATGCCAGCATGAGGAATATGGCTGCGGAGGCTGTACAAAGTGACTGTTGTTCAAGTCTCGGGAATGGAAATGTGAATCCGTGCATTGTCATTCCGAGTGTCCCAAGTTTCAAATGGCACCACCCTCAAGAGAATATGGAGTCTCCAAAAGTTGTAAGTAAAAATGATTCTTGAATTTTACCCTGGGATTTTATTTGAGCATGGGTTAACATTTGCATCTTATGAGCCATCTTATGTCACAGTTAAAGAGTAAATTTAAATAAAGTTGTTTCTGTAAATTTTGGTTCTTTTATCAACATCCCGCCAGACTGCCGGAATAAACTGCTTCATTGTCAATTCATTAATTTATCAAATTTCCTTGGTTGAGTTACAAATAGCTTAATTATTTGGTTCATACTTTAACATCACCATATTAAACTTGTCAAGTATTTTCACAAAGTGTGTTAATAAAACTTTACTATATCTTTGAAACCTGTAGTCTATTAAATTGATATAGTTTGTTGGCAAGTATTTCCGCAGGTAAAGCATTCCACAATAGAGAGTCGGCAATCCAACTAATTGGCCGTATTGTCCAATTTCTAAGCGTATCTGTTCAGGAGATGCTATGGCTCTACAGTGCCCTTGTATTAAATTCACAAACTGTTTCATTTGTATTATTATTAATATTCATGTTACATTATTTTTCATTCCTTTCAGGTTACTTCCAAGGACTTAAATGTCAGCTCTGAGTCAATCCAACTAGATCATGATTACTGTTCTCCTGTCAAGAAATCTCAACTCGGAGTGCCTCAAAGTCAAATCAAAAAGGAAGGTGTATCAGTAGTTAATCCGGCTTTCCTCAGCCCTAAATCTGACATCAAAAATAACATTAAACTACTGAAGAACTTCAGGAAAAAACCTAGAGATGTGCCAAATCCTCAGACACCTGAAACCAACCTGTCACTTTTGATTAAACCTTTGGAAATTCAAAATGGTGGCTCCCCAAGCATGGGTCATAATAAAAACTCTGATTTCTCGGATAGTGATTGCTCAATGAGCGACCATTCATATTCTAAATGTGACAACACAAAGAATAAGATGCCCGTTAATCACACCAGTAACAGAATATCAGATACCGTAACCGTTATCAAGAAGGTTGTAGAACCGAAGATACTTGTTAATGGAAAAGATAAACCCAAAAATGTTTTGGTTTTGAAAAATGAACTGAATAAGAATCCCATGCAGTTTGTGAAGATAATCAAAGACAAGAATAGTTTGTTGATTAATAATTTCAATAAAGCTGGATTTGTGAAGGCAACGGATAAAAATGTTAAACAGAAACAAAGTCTGCTGAAGCCAGATGTTAGAAATGAAATTAAAATGTCGCTGTTAAAAAACAATGCGGAAAACTCTGCTGCCATTGCTAAATCACCAAAAAATAATGTCACGCAAATGTCATTAATTAAAACTGATCTTCTGAAGAATGTCCCCCAGAATTGTGTGGATTTGGGAGTCAAGAAGATTCCAATGAAACGGAAGTTGAATCTTGAAGAGTATAAGAAGCGCAGAGGTACCACGACCAGGTCTTGTGAAACTTCTAGAACTTGCAGTCCGATTTCGGGTTACATAGAAAACTTTTCATCGCCAAACAGTCCTGCTATTCTAAATGAAACTGTTGATAAAAAAGCAAATGAAAGTGCTGTTCCAAGTTTGAATGAAATGCTTCAAAATGTTCTTTCAAATTCTAAAATGCTAGATAAAAATATGGTGAAGAATTCGGGGATTGTGAATGTTGCCGTTTATAATAAAACGGAAAATGTTGTTTTTGATCCAATTTTGGAAGCTTCAAAGAAAGCATTGCAAAAGAAGAATAAACCCCCAAAGATTTCTAGGGATGAGAAGATCATTTTGCAAACGATTCCCAAAGTTGAAAATGTTGTAATTTTACCGATCGCGACTGAGAACGGAAAATTACTTCCAATGATTAAAGTTGGAGATGGGAAGGAAAATGTTGAAGTTGTCCCGATCAAGAAGAAAATGATGGAGTATGAAGAAATTGTGATGGTCAGTATGGGTGTGAATACAAATCCCGTTATCTTTGTTGAAGAAAATATACTGCAGACGGATGAGAAAGTTGAAATTGTTGAAAGCAAAAAAACTGGAATCAATTTTAAGATTCGCAACAAACATGTCCTTCCGACAAAAAATGTATTCAAGGGTAAACAAGACGCAAATGTGCAACATGTTGAAGTGGAAAAAGTTGTGGATAAAACGACAGAGAAGAATGTGGATGACTCTAAAATCAATGTGGTCAATTCTCTCTCTAGCAAAATAAATAAGAGCTTAGAGAAAGCTGATAAGGGAAAGGACGTTAAAATCAGCAGCAATTCTTTATTGGCTAGTATACAAGATGTGCTTATAAAGAAGAAGTCTAAAAGCCCTCCCGAGTCCGAGCATTGTGGAAGCGAAGTGAAAAAGCATAAAACAAATGAAGGACATAAGAAAATTGTCGTGCCGCAATCTGTCAAGGTGAAATTGTTTCAAAATTCAAATGAAAGTAAAATTATCCCCGTAGAATCTATGAAAGATTTGGGTAATGAAACAAAGGAAGAACATGGGGAGGATAAAGTTATCATGCATCTCATGAAAAACAGAGTGAGACCCGTGGTGTATAGTGTAACTGTACAAACTGATGACGTTATTATACAAGAGGAAATACAAGAAATTGAAATGAAAGATGTAAACGAAGGGAATGGAGTTGAATGTGGCGTATCTTCAATTCCCATGCCAGAAAGTAAACCTTCTAATGGTATTTTAAATGGGAAGGATGTTACTTCAAAGAAGAAGTTTACTGAGAGGACGTACAGAAATAGAAAAGCTTCAGTTTCTAGCGACGGCAGCGTAGAAGATAGAAGGGAAAGCCGTAGAAGAGACAGCAGAAGGCGGCACTCTTCTCCTCGAAGGGGGAGATCGAGAAACAGTTCACGGTGTTCTAGGAGTCCATCTAGAACACGCTACCGATCCAACTCTAACAAGTGGCGTCGCAACTCTAGGAACCGCAACAATTCAAGAAGCACCCGCAGCTATAATTCTAGGTACAGAAGATCTTACACTTTATCCAGAGATAGGAGGAGTAGAAACTATTCTAAGGAGAGATACAACTATCGGGAATCTTCAGTGCGCAGAAGCAATAATCGAAATGATTACCGTTCTAAGAGTCCTTATGATGACAACAGAAGCGTCAGCTCGCTTCCTGTCAAAAGGAAACGGGTGTTTTCTAAATCCTCGCAAGATGCTAGAAGCTCTGTCGCTAGAGATTACAAAAAGATGAAATCCGAGGAGAGTCGCCATCAGAAAGAGGCAAGGGATTCTTCGGTGGACACTAAGAATTCAGCGGGTAGAAACCGGAAATCTAGAAGGGATTCTGGGGCATCTCAGTCTTCTAGGAGTTCTGACAGCAGTGACTACAGTTCGTCAAGCAGCTCCTCATCTTCCAGGTATGTTATCATTCTTTTCAACTCTTAAATTTCTGCTTCATATGATATTTTGTGGACTTACAATGGCAGTTTTTACAACAATAAATACCATAAAATACCATTTGACACATCTTGAATCAAAGATAGCGATCTAGGATTTTTTCCGTAAATGAGAAATACACAATCGTTCAATACCCTAACTGTGACTCTGTCGTCATTCCGCTAGAAGTGGCCGGAGCCTCTGCAAAGTTGCCTGTTTCTTTCCTTGCAGCTGAAATGGTTGCCATAAGTCCATCCCTCAAAAATAAATAGGTTATACTCACCACATGTGTGATCCCTTTGGGGACAATGAGACAAGAAGTTGCACTATACTTGCAGCTTAGTTGCGTTTTTGCATACCTTTTCCTATTCATTCACATACATCACCTTTTTTACTTTCTTGCTATAGCCGAAGGCTATAAAGAAAGTTATGATTTGGTGTAAAAAAAAAATTTCGAGGTTTTCACGGAAATGAGTTGTCCTGGTGCAGGACATGCCAAAAAACACTATCTTTCAAAAACGTCCGTCTGTATGTATGTATGTATGTATGTATGTATGTATGTATGTATGTATGTATGTATGTATGTGTGTGTGTCACTTTCCAAAGTATAAGACCTAGAGATACCAAATTTTGGCTACATCAACTTTTTTGGACATGTATTAAGTATGAATAACATGGCATTACACCAACTTGAAAATTCAAGATGGCTGCCATACAAAAAAAACATAAAATTGCACTTTTCTCAAAAACGGCTCCAAGAATTTTTTTTAAATTTTCAGAGTTGCCATTTATTAGTTTTTAACTTAATAAATTAGTTATGGCAATACTCTTACTAATCTGTGTCTATGGGCTGCCATATGAAAAAAACAAACGATTGTGATTTTCTCGACAGTTAAGGGGTCAACAAAAATATAATGTTCTACAATATTACGGACAACATAAATTTCTACAAATTTACAAAAAAAATTTTTTGAAAAAATAAATATAAAGCACCGTTTACACGACCTGAAATTTTAAATCGAAAATATTACAAAAACCTATTAAAATGCAAGATATTTGAATTTGTTTTAGATTTGATAGAAAGAACAAGCTTATCACTTTAATTCGTAATCATTTTTTTTTTACTTTTTTGAAAATTCAAGATGGCTTCCGAAGAGCTGAAAATTTAAAATGCGATTTTCTCAAAAACGGCTCCGACGATTTTTCTGAAATTTTTTGTGAATCCATTTATATAATAGTGCTATCTAATAATTATAATCATTTCTTCATCATAATCTCGATTTAGGGAGTTGCCATATAAAAGAAAAAAATAATGGAAAAATTCTCGGCAGTTAGAGGGTTAATAAAAAAATAATGTAGTACAAATGTAAAATAATAATAATAACCTATATATTGCCATCATTATTTTTTCCAAAAAGTGAATCAAAAGTATAGCCGCCATACAGAGTGAAAATTTTCCATACAAAATGTATTAGCAATTTTCTTGGTAGTCAAAGGGTTAAAAATAGATAAATGGCTGCGATTCTTAAAATTTTATAAATACCAATAATAATCAGTCGTTACTTTTTCAAAATATAACTAAAAAGTTTACCCACCATACAAAGTACTAGTTTGCATACAAAAGGGTTCAATGACCATCTATAATAATCTAGAATATAAGTTGCAATGAAATATAAACATTCAAAACTAATATGAAATGCATGCCCACAAACAGGTATGTGTAAGTTCGCGCTAACGAATGCTGAATTTGTACTTACAAATTAAACATAAAACTTGCAACTCTTGCCGACCTTCCTTGAAACAGGGGTGACATTGACAAAGTGAATTATTTTTTACACTTTGGGAGGACTGAGAAATGCGAGAAAATTGAGATAAAGACTGAATGAAAAAAGAGTGGAGGTCTATAATAATCTATAATCTATAATCTAAGTTGCAAGGATATATTCATTTAAAGCTCTCAGATGTATGCCCACAAACCAACAAGTGTAGTTCGCGCTTACAAATGCTGAAAGTGTACTTACAAATAAAATCCAAACCTCAAATGAACATAAGCCCCACAACTTTTGCCGACCTTCCCTGAAACAGGGGTGACATTGGCAAAGTGAACCATTTTTTACAGTATGGGTGGTCAGCCTCATACCAACCTATAAGTCAAGGAATGGAGGTCGTGAAAGAATTTGATTATCTGGGAAGCAAATTTGAGTCGAATGCGAAATTGACGAAATAATTGGAAAAGCGCGCTAGTAGAGGAAGAAGTGTAATGGAAACGATTGGAAGAATTGCAAGAAATAGGAAACTTACGAAGAATATGAGATCGGCGGTCCACAATGGCATATTGGTTGGTGGAAGTGAGGCTTAATGAATGTGAGCTGAGTAAAGTATGTAAGTACGGTTGAAATGGCTTACCTGAGAGCAATGGCTGGAAAGACACTGAGTGATAGAGTACGTAATGCTTGAGTGATGAACGAGTGTGGTATAAAAGAGAATATGAGAATGAAAGTACAAAAAAGTACGATGAGATGGTTCAGACATCTTGAAAGAAAGGATGATGAACAACTAACGAAGAAAGTGTACAAAGGAAATGTCAGAGGAAAGCGCAGAAGGGGAAGGCTGAGGAAAGAATGGTTAGACCAAATAGGTGAGATTGCGAAATAATGGATTCTGCAGAGTGAGAATAAGAGAAGAGTATGTATGAAAAAGGTGATGACAGCAAAAAGTGGAGGCGCATCTGCGGAGGTACCGGCCACCCCTAATGAAACGGTGGCAGGATACAGTACAGTACAGTACTGAGGTCAGCTTCATACCAACCTATGAGTCGAGGATCTTTCTTGTGTAATTGGTACTTTTTCAAATAAATCAACAAAATATTTATATTCATTTAAGTATTTATATGCCTATATCCATATTGTACGAGTATGCAGGTACACACCGCGGTGGAATAAAATTGATTTATTATTGATATATTACATTTTTATTGAAACGGCATAAGCTGGTAGATGATTCTAGCTTTACATACGTCATACAGTGGGTAAATTTTTGCAAGAAAGTCGAGTACAGATTCTGTGCAATTTATTATACATTACCTTTGTTACTACTATGAAAAAATTGTAATATTAACATCTAGTTCATTTTTGTTTTTCAGTTCTTCGGACTCGGATAGCTCTTCCAGCGATTCGGAAGACGACAAGCCACGCTCTGTCAAAAATCAGTCTTACGAGGACAATTACCCGCGGCAAAATCAAAGGTAAATTAGCAGCACACACAAGGCAATGAGTATCAGGGGATGATGTATATATTATACACCATCAGGCTACTAAACCTTGACTGTGGGTTTTCAGACGACAGAATGAGTACATAGAGGAGAGGAGGGTGGTGTTTGTGGGCAGGCTGGAGAAGAACATCAGCAAGTTCAGTTTCCGGGAGAAGTTCCTCAAGTACGGCCAAGTCATGGAGGTCACGCTGCATACCAAACTTGATGGGTAAGAAAACTTTCATAAATATCTTATTTTGCTAAGTTTTTTGTCCATTATGTCAACGATTGGCAATACACCTTTTGGTGTGTTTGAATAACCTTAGTGATGGAAAAGTTTTTATATTTCAGCATTTTCTTTTTACTCAAGTAGCTAAAGCAGTTTTTAGTAGAAAAAATATTTCTAATAGCTTAAAATAATACTGAGCATCTGAACATCATAAAATTGATATTTGACTGGTTCCTAGTCTTGTAGTTAATGCTATGGACTTGTAATCAGAAGATTTCCCGGTTGAGTATAATTTTTGTTTTTTCGAAAATGCTCTTCGCCGAGTTGCGAGCACATGTGAGCCCTATGGGGACCGCGCGGTAAGGAGTTGCAATATAAGTGAAGGTTAGTTGCAAATAGGATATTTCATATCTACCTACATAGCAACATTGGGCGCGGATAGTACTTGGATGGGTTACCGCTCAGGTACACCGCGTGTCGTTGGCATCTTGGACCGGTCCGTAGTCCAGTGGCAACACTTCGGACTCGTAATTGGAAGGTTGTGGATTCGGATCCCGGCGGAGCACAAAAAATATACCAGTTATATTTCGAATGTGCTTTTCGCTGAGTTGAAAAATTCATAAACCTTTACCAAAGACCGGTCACTGAAAGGTCCATCCAACCTTACAACAACTGGGTCTTGCTTGAGAATTGGCGCTTTCTACAGCGACGACCAAATAAATCATCCTAATATTATTATTATTATTACATACACTTGCAATGCTGTGTACGCTCCTGTGTATCCGTCATAGGCTTTGTCTATAATCTAAGATTATTACTACCCCATTTAATCAACATGTTATTTTACCAATGTTTGTGCAGAGCTCGTTATGGTTTTGTGACATTTGCCGAGTCTTCCCAAGTGTACCGCACGGTGGAGAGCGCCTCCAAGGATCCCGACCTCAAGAACTATGATGTGTCATTTGGAGGAAGGCGGGCCTTCTGTGGGAAGATATACTCTGACCTTGGTAAGCCACAACTTTACTTTAAATATTTCTTCTTCAATGCCCATACAGCCTATATCTCTCCTGGGTCTCTGCTATCTTGACCCTCCATCTGCCTCTGTCTTCGATCGCCGTCCTCCGGCTTGGCGCCTGCAGTATTCGGACTCAATTATGCAATTTACAATGAAATAATGACAATGCTTTTTCCATTTTGCTGTATAGATTTATTAGAAACCCTGGAAGAAATCCAACCTCTGCCAAGGCCGGTGGTGCCTCGTGCGGAAGTTTCCTTTGAGAGCCTGCTGCAGGAAACCAAGAAGGCTGTAATGGCTAGAAAGGCCAAAGAACCAAGAAATCCCATGCCATGACTGAAACTCTGCTCGTGGACCCTCAAGGCTAAATGTCAAACATTACATTTACTGTTTTCTAGTTTTAAGGTTAGATTGGCTGTACCTTATGTTAATTATGAAGTATATGATATTCTATTGTACATAACTTAGGAAGTTTTCAACATGTTCATGTGTTTTGGGGGTGATTGTTGTATGCTGTAAGACTAAACGCAATATATCATGGGTAGTGTTTTTGCAAATCATGTAAAGTAAACATAAAAGTTAATCAAATGTGTATATATGGACTATAATATTATTTATGGAGTCCTAAGTTTAGTTGCTTTCTGTAAATTGGTGTAGAAATCGTGATACGTCATGATAGAGATAACCGATTCTCCTTTTTAAACCTGTCTTTATGGTTTATTAATTATCGTAAACTAGGTATTTTACAGAAGTAATTTAGTTTTGAGGTTCCTTTTATCTTTTTATTCAAGGTAATCATGATATTAGGTCACATTTATCTTCCATTTTGAATTGATTATTTCCCTCCATTTCTAATGTCAACCGTTGCCAACATTTAAATTCAATATTTTGTTCTACTGTTCTCAATTTGAAAATAATGTTACCTACCATAAGTTATGCCTACTTATTTTAATTTTTATCTACTTTTGGTTTATGGTTTTTGTTCAAAATCATGAAAGTTTTTAGTTTGTTTTCTTAACCATGCAATGTGATAATTGTTTATAAAAAATAATATTGAATAAGCTCTCTCTTTTCATTGAGATTTTGTTTGTTTTTTTTTCTGTGAAAAAGATTTTAAATCTTTTAAAGGAAATATGTTTGTATTAAAAAATATGTACATACTAATTACATGCTTTTTCATCATGGTATATTTCAAAATATAATGTATTTTATTCAATTAATTATACTAAAATATTGAGTCATTTCAAACAAAAATGCACACATGTTTTTAGGATACAACCATAAGAACATTAAGTTTCTCAAATCAAATGTTTTCAATACATAACTTTGTACCATTTTTAAGATTCACTAAATTTTATTTAATTTATTTTAAGTAACCGATGAAATGAACTAGAGATTCACTAACTATTTTTACTGACTGTAAAAAGCGTTGTGTATGCGATAGTGCAAATTTGTGTATCTATGCTATGATCAGTTAAGAGAGTTGCGAGTGTGATCTATAATCTAAGTTGCAAAGATATATTAACATTCAAAACTCATATCAAATGCATGCCCACAAACAGACACGTGCAAGTGGGCGCTTACAAATGCTGAATGTGCCTCAAACCTCAAATGAACACAAACCCTGCTACTTTGGCCGATCTTTCCTGAAACAGGGGTGGCATTGGTAAAATGAAACATTTTTTACAGAATGTTTGGTCAGCCTCATACCAACCTATAAGTCAAGGAAATGTACTTAATTTGATGAATTAGGAAAAAGTATAAATATGGGAAGTCTCTCTTCCATGCTTTGACTGTGGTCCAACGTTTGTTCATAGAGACTTACTTGACGTTTCAAATCTGTGTGTAACTTCTTCAGAGCTTTGTTTCTCAGTAATTGGATTTGCGTCGCCGTTGCCCTTGTATATTTCTTGCAGTTATATAATATGGACTCTCAAAATTTTAATTTTTGAGAATCAGTGAGGCTTAGCTTATTTTATGAGGTATTCATTTCTTATATAAAAACACAACTGCAAAATGCACCTTCTTCTTTTGGTGCCACTTCTATCGAAGATCGGTGATCATCATGGCTATGTTGACCTTGGATGCTGCGGCTCGAAACAGGGACTTGGTGCTGCACCTACGCTACATCTAAAATTGCTTATTCACACTTTTGCACTATCAGTCACATTTTTTTTGCATGCCTAGGTTGTAAAAATGAATTAGTATTTTTGTAGAATTAGTTATAGGTAGAGATACACTTCTTTTAGGATTCACGAAATAATATAGATTATAAAATTACTATGTAGTAATTTAAACAAGAACTGTTGCTATACTTTTGAAGGCATGTTTGTGAATAACTTTTTTACTTTGTTTACATCTCCTTCTTTCACATCAATTGAAAAATAGATAAAAAAATATATTCTCTTTTTTCAATACAATTTTTCCTTAGTTCAAACAAAAAACAGTATTCAAATCATTATGAAGTTTGACCGACTTGTAGTAATTTATTTTTAGAAATCAAACTTCATTGTGAGATGTTTGCATTACAATCCAATTCAATTTGTTGATTTTATCAAAAGTTCTCAACTTGGCATAGAAAAATAGTCACTAATCCATCATGTTTTAAGTCATATTTTTCTTTGTAAATATTTCCTTATTTAATAAGCTAGTTTCTGTTGTTTTGTTTATGTATATAACATGAAATGCATGCCTTACGTTTACTAGTGTGTAAAATTTTCAAAATCATGTAAAGTTATCAAGGCCCAGTATTTTCAACGTTAGCATAAAAACTTTATATTGAGTGACAAGGACGCACTTATGTCAAACGTGTGGGTAGTTTTTTTTATCAGTTTAAAGTCACACATGCTAACGTTGAAAATACTAGGTCCAAGTATTTTGACTTACTTTTACTTGACATCCTGAAAATTACTCTCTTGAGTAAAAATACTAATGTATTTTTATTGTTGGTTTCCTCCTGATTTATTTAAATAATCTGTCAGTTTATAAGAACAATAAAGCTTTTGTACTTTTTCAACAGATGTCCAACAACAAAAAATAAACAATTCAACCTTACCTAGACTCAAAAACTGAGAAAATACATGAATACATAATGTCTATGACTCCCATACCTAGTCTTTGTTTTCAGGTTTGTAAAAAAACAGTTCCTTTTAATAAACAGACTGCTTATTCATAAAGAAAGATGCTTTTTTCATCAAATTGTTTTTTCGGAATATAAGGCTAGTTGATTTTCAGTTTAGCCGCTTTAACATATTCAGGAACATAATAATGTACTTATTTAAGACAGCAACTCTGATTTTTAAGTTCACTTGAAAAAGGTTTTACTTTGAGAATGACAGAATCTGGCTGATGAGATTTTTTTCTGAAATACGTCATAAACGAAATTACATTGTAAATCAATTGATTTACTGTATTTTTTTTTGTATATATCCGCAGAGTTTGTATGTAGAAAGATAAATAAAGAATTAGTTCGTGAAATATAATAAAATTAATAAGAGTCGGCGCAAATACACTGGGAGAAAAGATTGTGGCGTTAGTCGGCAAGTCGCTATGGAAAACCAAGTAATATTTTGTTATTGGTTCTTGAAGGCCCATTCCTCTAGGCCTGCGACGTCTGCCTGCTGGGGAAATAAATAAATTTGGAACTTTGTTCCGACTTTTAGTTGATGGAATATAAGATAAGTCATATGTTAGTTTTCGTTGAAGAAAACTGGTGCTTTATTAAAATCTTTATAAGAAATACGTAATAATAAGTTGTAAAATTTAAAGATAAGAAGTAATAAAACATTAAGTACTGTAGTTCTGTTACACATGCACGAGTAGTAAATTGAAATATCAGATACTTTGGAAGTAGTGACAAAAATGTGGAAATAAGGAAAATTTACTAAAACTTCACCAGGTGTTTATAAATGCTTGAATTTTTTTTAGTCCGCTAATTTTGACATAAAAGTGACAAATAGTGAAATTGTAATTTAGCATTTCATTTTAAATAATTTGAAAATTTTGGGATTAAATTGACCTCTTTAATATGTTAATTCTTATGATCTGCATCATCATCATACACCAATGAAATGCCTGATAGGTTGGCTGAAAGTATGTCTCATTTCATTCAATATTTTATTTAGAATCAATTGGAATCCATGTATGATTTGAGGACTATTGTTTTATGTTCGGAATTTCTATCGGGGCTATTCTTAGACATTTTAGTCGTCGGTTGAACCCACTCTTTGACAAACTAATGATGCATTTGTATGAATACCTGTCAATCCAAGATGGCCGCAAGTGAACAGCTGATTTGTCTTCATACAAGTATTACAAAATTCAGTAGGTAAGAATGACCGTGCTGATGAAACCTCCACCTCAGGCACCATTAGTTTGTCAAAGCAGGGGCTCAACCGACGACTAAAATGTCGAAGAATAGCACCGTATGTATTTAAACTGATGATGAAATCAACTGCAGTATCTTTAAACATAGTTTTGAAACTCTACCTCATTTTTAATCTTCAAAGAATAAATCATCTTGCAAAAAGAAATAGTTTATGATTACTTGACTTGAAAAATAATTATCTGCTCATTCCAATTTCAAAATACAAATGGAAATTCGGGGAATATTTTTGATGTCATCTAGCCGGGCTAAAGACAGTACATAGCGTCATAATTTCAATACAAATTATGTAGGTAGTTTGAATAGACACTGAAGTGTACTGTACTGAATTTAGCATTTCCGCCAAGTGTATGGGTCGACAGTGCTGTGAACTACAAAAAAATCCCTGACTGTCAGGAATCCATTTTTTATTTACTATGGTTGATGTCACAAGCCAAGGAATGTTTTTCATGTACCTACAGAGTAAATTCTTTTCTTCAGTTCCTAAATTATTGTTACCGTAAATTTTCATTGCTAATCCTTTCAGTACAGAATTATCTTTACATATAAAATATGCTTCCAGTAATAAAACTTCTCTTTATTTATTAATTGATTTTCTACCTTTATTTAAAGATAAATTCCCTATTTTTACAATTGTAAATTTCAGAGTAGATAGTATGCATAGATGCTCAATGCACCTAGTGGAAGTCTGCATGACATTCATGTATGTCACCCGTTATCAAAGGGTTAAAATCTTTTTACTGCCTTTCAAAATATTGAGATCTATTTTCACTTATTGTTTACATACCTTCCCACATAGGTTCTTGAAAAATGTATACGTAAGTAAGGATTGTGTATGAATGGTAATTTTTAACTAAAAGTTGTTTTTCCTGACATTGTGCCATACAAAAAATGTGTATTTTAACGATAGAGTAGTTTTTCTCAAACTCTTAAAAAGCGTTTTATGAAATGAAAAATTGTTTCCATTACTTTCTTCCTAAATTGTAATATTTTCTAGATTTATTTTTAGGAATAATTATCTGCGGAAAAAAACATGTTTTTACTTATTGAAAACTTAAAATAATGAAATCAAATTAAAGCTTTCTTCCATAATAAATAGCTATGTATTCATATTAGTCTAATGTTTTACAGGGTTACATTAATTTTTCAGGAAGCGTACTTTTTTACATTTATAAAACATGTTTCTTTTATTTTCAATCTGTTTTTTAAATATCCAAAATCAATTGTCAGGGCAGATTTTCCAATGTTTTATATTTATCTGTGAAATAAACATATTTAGAACTGCGCCCCTTATAAAAAACATTGCGTACACTCGACTCAATTGTGTAAACTTATACTAGATTGCGTAAACTCAACTGGATTGCATAAATTGATAAAATGTATGAAAACTAAATAACTCTCGAGGAATGACGTGGGACATTCCTTACATTTTGTATTTACACAATTGAGTTAAAATTCACACATCGCTTTACAAACAGAGTACCGTAAACTGGGGTTACTTTGACTGACGGGGTTACATTGATCGAAACTTCTCTTTGTCAAATAAATCCTTTTTTTGCAAAAACTAAACGCACTAGTGGATTATTTTTTCAAGCGTTGGGAGCACTGATAGTCGGCCACTGTTCTCTTTAAATAAGACGTGTGTGCGTGAGTTATTTTCATAGCTAAAAAAATAAATGGTAAGTTAGAAATTTGTGTACACTTTTTAAACCCGGCAAAACTTTGTTTGTGACTAATTTGCTATTCAGACTAACCTATTGAAATGCATATTATATTGAGAGAATTGTGTTTGGAATCTGTGAAAAAATATTTGTGACTTTCTAACTTCAAAAGCATGTTTATGACGGGCGATATTTTTGCACGGGGTGTCATTGATCAACCTTCGGGGTGAGATTGATCATTGATTAAAGTAACCCCATAACATAACAATACAGCGACATTTCTCTTTTATCGGATGGTGTTCATTTATTTGCTTTGTTTTATATTATATTGTTTCAGTTACTAACATGCCGCGAGATTACAAGAGAAAACTTGGTTCCCGAAATTATAAAAACTATCATGAAGATCGTTTGAATGCAGCTTTCACTGAAATAGTTGAGAGAAAAATGTCTATACGAGATGCTTCGAGAGAATACGAAATTCCATATGGAACTTTATTCAACAAGTATGAGGGAAGCTTTATCAATACTCCAGGGTGTCTATTCACGATAGGGGATAGAGAAGATTCATTTCGATTTTACCAGAAAAAGCAATAAATGGTATTGTGAGGCACAATACCTTTATTCTTTTTTCGGGGAAAATCGAGATGAGTCTTCTCTATCCCCTATCGTGCGCTCAAACTGTTTTTACCAATTTAGAAGAACAATCTCTGCTCAAGGCTGCGGCTAAATGCTCTGATTGGGGCTATTCATGTATTTCGAATTTGATTGTCCCTATCAAAGTAGTACCAAGCATTAAAAACCTTATAAAATGAAATGTAATTGTCATGATTTATTTATTTATTTTTTCTGTGGTTATTTTTGCGGTGCACTTTGATAATCCATTGAAAAAACATGGGTGATCAAAGTAACCCCAAATGCGGTTTAACTTTGATCACTTGGTTTTAATTTTTTAGTTCTAACAATATTTAAAAAATCATAACTTTAATTAACTTAGACCAAAGTACTCACAAAACCGACTATTGTGTTTTTTTTAAATAATTTTGTTTCATAAATTGGAAGCGCTAGGACCATTCAAAGTAAAAAAATGATCAAAGTAACCCCAGTTTACGGTACTGGTTTATTATACAGACAAGCTAATATATTCAACTCTCATAAATATGAAATCAACCCCTATGTTTTTGTTTCAACGGCTCAATTTTTTCAGAATAATGTATTTTGTAATAAGGTTGTGATAAGCAATAAAGGTAATTTATATTTTAAGCAAATTTGGATGGCACCCGAATACCTTAATTGTAAATTTTTGTCAGAGGAATGTTTGCGTACCTGGTTGAATTATTTTTGTTTTTTTTAAACTTATGTTTTTAATTTTTAACTCGAATTATCGGGAGCTTGTATTTGGATAGCGCTTTGCAAAAAGAAATCAAACCGAAATAAATAAAACAAGTTGGTTTTTCAATTACTTTTGAGTACAATTCAATACCCACAACCCATTTTGTAAACATAGCGTTTGCAACGTCAGATGGTTTACTTTAGGCGATATGTTTGCAAAAATAGTCGTGGAGTCTTAATATGTAATTAAATAAAAATCAAATTTGTTTAATTTCTATCTATTAAGTTGAATGATTATAAATTTAATACCTCCCTTAACAATCAATCAATTTAAATGGTTTATGCTTTCTCAACTTGACAAATAACTGCAACTGAAAGCTTTTATACGTTTTCAACAGATGTCAAGAGTAGATAATTGAGTAAATAATTATATGATACATCGCAACCTTATAAAATGGATTTTCAAGCAAAATAATAAATGAAATTTTTTGCATACAAAAAATCTCCACCATGATCTTTTGATGGAAACAATATTATGTGGGTTTCATTTGATTTCTCTTTGTTTAACGCTATCCTTTTGATGTTGAAAGTTGGCTTCAGATTCTTGGCAACATTTGGCAAGTTGGCCAAATGTCGGCAAGTCTGCGAGAATCGTGAACTATTGCCAACATTTGCCAAGCATCTGTAGCTGCCTCATTAGGGTTCCTACATTTTGTAAATTGAATACCTCTAACAGTAAGACTATTGTAGTTTATATTATGTGAAAATAATTTGAAAATTAAAAGACATGTTATTAAAAATGATGCATTTTATTTGACACCCACATCTCACCTGTATCATAACTTTGAGTTCACTCTGATGATTCCACACGCGGCTGGCAGCAAAACGTCAGTCCAAAAAAAATTCAGCAGAATATTCATCATTATTTAAAAGAAGCTTATGCATCTCGTCATACGGAGGAACAAGTGGACCGAAGTAGAACATCCTGGTTGAAGAACCTGAGACAGTGGTTTGGCAGAAGCACAAGATCCCTCGTTCTTGTTGCGGTATCTAAAATACAAATTGCTGATCTTCACTGAAGAGGAAGAAGAAGAAGATGAGGAATTTCAAGATTGTCAAAGTTCATGCTATGTAAAAATAGTGGTAACGCTTCAGACTCGCAAATGGAAGGTTGTGGGTTTGTATCCTGGCAGAGCACAAAAAATATAGCATTTATATTTACAAATATGCTCTTCCCTGTGTTGAAAAATTCATACACCTTTACCAAAGACCGGTCACCAAAGACCCATCCAGCCTTACAGCAACTGGGTCTTGCTTGATAGTTAGCCCTTTCTACAGCTCTTTGACTGATAGGTTGGTATGAGGCTGACCCCCCGTGCTGTAAAAATCGGTTCACTTTTGTCAATGCCACCCCGGTTTCAGGGAAAGGCAGCAAGAGTTGCAAGGTTTATGTTTATGTGAGGTTTTGTTTATTTGTATGCACGCATGCAGAATGTGTAGGCGCGAACCTACATGTGCCTGTCTGTGGGCATGTATTTAATCTTTTTCTCTTGTTTCAATCCTGGGATTGGCTTGCAGCAATTTCTTTCACTCTTCTCCTCCATTCTTCCCTGTCTTGTGCGGCTCTTTTAAGGTCTGCATATGATGAGCAGCGCACGTCCACCAACAGGTCCTCCAGTCATTTAATATGAACCTTAAATGTTAACATATCTTTGCAGCTTAGATTATAGACAGCGACGACCAAGCTCGCACAGGTCTCTTGAGGTGTGATTCCCTTCAACCCTTCAACTTTTGTTTAAAAATGGTTTAAAGACGGCTACTTCTTCATTTTCACCTTCATAACTGTTCGCAATAATTTTTGCGTGTATTAAATGGAAGCCCTGAGATCAATTCAAAGTTGTATTTGAGCAACAAGGAAGGGCCCTTATAGCGTTACAAGGAAACAGCTTTCATAGACAAAGGGCATCATTACCATCGTCTTATTTCTCCTTCCGTCCCCTTCCCTGTCTTCCCCTCTCTCTCTCCCTCTCTGGGAATCCTGTTTCTTAACAGCTTCCATTATAAACCTCTCAATTCCCCACTTTCCATTTTATTCGCCTACAAGTCCTTGTTAGGCGGGAACAGTTAACTTATAATGTGGAGTTAAAACCAGCCCTCGCAGGGGAGGGGGAGACTGCGTACTGCAGGGACGAATCTGACTCACAAATCTATAATCTTAGTTGCAAAGAGATATATTAACATTTAAGATTCATTTAAATGCATGCTCACAAGTAGACACGTGTAAGTTCGCGCTTACAAATGCTGCATGTGTGTACCTACTTAAAATGAAAAACCAAACTTGAATTAATGAACATAAGCCCCGCAACTTTTTTTTTTATTGTAAAGAAGAATATTAAAGCTTAAACGGGGCCATTCTTAGACATTTTAGTCGTCGGTTGAGCCCAGGCTTTGACAAACTAATGGTGCCTGGCCTGAAAGTTTCATCGCCACGGGCATTCTTACTTACCGAATTTGGTAATATTTGTATGAAGACCAATCATCTGTTCATTTGCGGCCATCTTGGATTGACAGGTCTTCATACAAATGTATCATTAGTTTGTCAAAGCGTGGGCTCAACCGACGACTAAAATGTTTAAGAATAGCCCCGAAAGAATTTAAATAAGCAAAAAAAAAAGTAGAAACGTTTTGCCGACCTTCCCCGAAAACGGGGTACCATTGGCAAAGTGAATCATTTTACAGCATGGGTGGTCAGCCTCATACCAAGCCTCACACCGTTTAATATCCGAAATGTTCAATTACCCAAATGTGTAGTTACTATAATTGAAAATATTTGATTTTATTCATGAATCCGCGTCTGTTTTCACCTTAGTAACTCCCAATCTGGAGCCAAACTCTAACTACCCCATATTACAGGCTATATACAACAGAGCGTGAGGCCTCGCTGTGCCCCAAGTGTAAAACACTGCGTTTAAACTAGACCAAAGCGTTTTACTAAAAATGTTAGGAAACTATAACGCTAATTAGAGGCACTGCTTGAGTTTCCATACGTTATTTAGGGCTGAGTTTAAGCGTAGAGGTTTATGTATTTAGTGTGTGAGTATGTGCTACGCGGCGTGTACCCACTACGCACGTAGACGCGCCTAATGCTGTACCTACTCAGATTTACGAGTATTTGAGGCCGCATATGTGTATTGTGTACTGCTGGTGTTATTATAGGCCTGATGTGCAACTAAGAGAGATTACTTAGCTCGTAAAACTGTAGATTTAATTATTTTTGCGATGAATACACGGTGGTTTTAAAATATTTTTTTCTACAAAGGTATTCAACAGAACAACACATATTGTTATATAAATAGGTTATATTAAAATAAGTATAGGTATTAGTTATAGCTATGTAATAGGAATTCTTTATTGTATTGGTGGGTAGGATTAATAATTGTGTGTAAATAGAGAAATCACTAGATACTTTAATTATGTATGTGCTTCGAGAACAGTCTAGCAACAATGTGTTCTCAACAGTTCCATCTTCTTAGTATAAAAAGGGTGCAAGTTGCTTGCACTAGGCAGTTGTTCTTCAAGCTCTAACAAATACAGTCATCTGTGAGCTTCACCAATACATCGAACAAATTTGACCAGTGAACTAAAACCAGTGTAATGGAATAGTCGAGAGTGTCTTTGTAAAAATAAATATAAAAGCGTAAAATAAATAAGAAACAGAAGAGTAGTGTTTTAATTGAGAAGTATCCGAACCCGAAAATCGTAACAATATAATGCAACTCTTTGCCCGAAGGCGTCGCATGTGGCGAGTGGAACCTATTTGTTTTTACAGTTTAGAGGGCCGGCCTTAGTGGTTGGCCTAAGTAAAGTTGTGATTAATTATCTTTGCAACTTAGATTATAGTTAAAAGTGCCTCTTCTATCGAAGATAATAGCTACATATTCAAACCACCGTCAGCTGATTAACTTCATCGGGAAGGCCTTCAGCCACTTGAAAAAAATATTGTCATGTTGTTCACCGGGTGAAGCAACTCCGCTTGAGTTGTATGAACTGGGTGGGAGGTGGTGGGAGAGTGCCAAACCTTCGTCGATTGCACCTGCCCATAAAACACACTTGTGTTTTTGCAGAATCTCTCAGAATTAAAGGGTTTACAAATATAGCAAAATGATAAATGCTTTAAATTTTTTTTGAATTAATTTAATAAAGATAAAAAAAGTCAACGTGAAAGGATATACCCAAGAAATAAAGAGTAATATTATTAAACATTATTTTTTTGGCGCATAGCGACCGAATAAAGGCGCTAAAAATATTATTTTGTGTTGCCGGAAAATTCGATCAAAAGTTGACTGACTCGGAGAGATATATTTCAAACAACTTAATTTGTTATCTATTGTTATAACAAAGCAACATTATCCTCATATTTATTTTTGTTCCTCATACAATCTATACGTGTCTACCAAAATATAGCGTAATACATATTGTCCCCATAAAGCTTGTTTGGTTTATTTACCATTTGATTCAATGATGACCTTTCAATGGAATCACATTCTGCACAATCTGAGCTAAGAAAAAAAATGTACAACACTATAATCTGAGAGTTGCTTTATACATTTTTAAAATCAATTTCCAGTTTTCGTAAGACACATTGGTCCAGTACACATACAAACATTGCTTAAGTGAAATGACATCTGATGTACATAAGAGATATAAGCACTAAGGTTAAGATGTTACCTATATTATGAAACAGTATAAAGGAACTATTTGTAATTCAAGATGGCCGACGGTTTGATATGATAAAAGTAGAATCTAGCAGACAAAAAGTCAGGTATATTATCCGCTGGGGGTGAGATGGGCTCGTTTTATCTGCTTAGTTTCCTTTGGGAGGGTGGTCGGTAATATAATAGAGCTTCCAAACCAATCTGGTGTCCTAATACACCCTATTAACTGGGGTTCGTGTCTGAGCTAAGGGAAGACGTGATGGAGGGGCTGGAAGGGGTGGTGTAAGAAGGGGATGGGGGTGGGGGACGCTAATAGGAGAGTGAAAGGATCTTGCACTCTTCGTTCTGCACAGAGTGACGCCGTAAACAGGCTTCAACTGCCTCTTCGACGGAACAGAACTGGTTTCGGAGACAGGGCTTTTAGTTCGGCTGGTCCATCCTGCTGGAATAGTCTACCTCTGGAGTTGAGAACAGAGACCAGTGTTGGCAGTTTCAGGAAGTTGCTTAAGACACATTTGTTTAACAGAAGCTTCAACACATAAAAGCGCCCTTGGGGTGGCTAGTGCCACTAAACGGCGCTGTATACAAATTGTCCAATTATTATTATTATCTTCAAGGGTGACTAAACGGTTTTTTTTTTTTTTCTTTTTTTCAGTGTATCATCCCGATTTTTTTTGGATTTAAAGGAGTATTGTGTGTCGACCGGTCCGTAGTCTAGTAGGTACTTCTGACTCGTAATGGAAGGTTGTGGGTTCGAATCCCGGCGGAGCACAAAAAAATACACCATTTATATTTTCGAATACGCTCTTCGCTGGGTTAAAAAAATATATTCCTTTATCAAAGACCGGTCACTGAAGGTCCATCCAGCCTTACAAGAACTGGGTCTTGTTTGAGAATTGGCGCTTTCTGCAGCGACTACCAAGCTCGCAGAGGGCTCTTGAGGTGTGGTTCACACAAAAACAGAGTTCAATAAATGAATCATCCTATTATTATTGCGTTCTATCCTCAAATAGCTCTGCAGTTTCACAAGATTTAATTAATTGTTCGGCCAGTTGGGTTGTAAGGACATGAAGCCTGGATTCTGACTCGGCCTGTTCCAACCCGGAGGTGAGGTCCATATTTCAAGAGTTAAATATCGTGTCAGTAATGAAATCAAGAATACTTCAGTAGGTCGGAAATGTAGCACGTGCAGAGGACTCCAGGATCATCAAAAATGTATTTGATGGTGTCTCCTTCAGTCATTCGGACGTACCGGATACTGTAACTGTAACTGTACCTGTAACTCTGTCGCCATTCCGCTAGTGGTGGTCAGAGCCTCTGCAGAGCTGCCTCCATTTTTTCCTATCCTTACATACCTCTTTCAATTCATTCATATCCATCACCTTTTTCATGCATTTTCTTCTTTTACGCTCACTTTGTATATCCCATTCTTTCACAATCTCCTCAATCTGATCACTCCATACTTTTCTCAGTCGCCCCTTCCCTCTTTTTCCTTTCATACTTTCTTTGTATACATACTTTGTCAGTTTATTATTATTAATAAATCTTTGCAACTTAGATTTTGATTATTTATAAAAATAGAGTACCTACCCCACCTTGTGAATCACGTTGAACTGTTGTAAATATGTATAAAAATAAACTTTACCTTGGGAACATATTCTACTAAAATAAAATGGTGATGAAATTCCAGATCAAAAAAAAAATCTACTTTTTTAACTATTTTTTTCAGTGTGGTCATCCTTCAAAAGATGCGAGTAGTTGAACTGTCTAAGTGTTGGTAATATCGGTAGGTATAAAACGTGTCGTGGTGGTGGGCAACACTTTCTGAAATTGAGTTGGCAGTCCTGCTCGCTGTTCTTTTTTTGAATCTTTTTCCTTTCTTGGCGGGAAAAAGGGATATAAGCGGGAAACGCAATTAACCATAAACTTTCCTTTTAATAGTTAGACACATTTCTTTTGTATCTTTTAGAAAAACAACATGTTTCTTAATTTAATTTCATTGAATTATCTTATTTCTAAAATTAGGAAACCATTCACACGAAGTAACCGATTGTTTTTGTTGAAATTGTTTTTGATAAAACAAGATTAAATTATTGGTCGGTATTAGGCTGACCACTTGAACTGTAAAAAAGTGTTCACCTTTGCCAATTCTATCCATGTTTCCATGAAGGGCGGTAAGATTTACCAGGCTTACGAGTATGTTTCATGAAATTTTGAGGTTTGTGCTATATTTTGTAAGTATACCTAGATTACCTACCTACATGTAGATCGCGTAGTTACACTAATTTTATTGTAGGAGTGCAGTAAATATGAATCTTAAAGGTTACATTAAATTACGGTTATCTTAAATGTTATCTTTTCGAATAACACTTTATTATTGAAGTACTGTAAATTGAAGCTGTAACTCTGTCGCCAGATACTAAGAGGGCTAGAGCCTCTGCATATAAGCCTCCATTTCTTCATTTCCTTGAATACTTCTTTTTATTCATTTATATGGAAGGTTGTGGATTCGGATTCCGGCGGAGCACAAAAATATACCATTTATATTTCGAATGTGCTCTTCGCTGGGTTGAAAAATTCATAAACCTTTACCAATGACCGGTCACCAAAGGTCCATCCAGCCTTACAGCAACTGGGTCTTGCTTGAGTATTGGCGCTTTGTAGCGACGACCAAGCTAGTACACCTCTGCGGCACTACATCAAGTGTCATAGACCCCTTGAGTCTTTAGAATCTAGGGAGTCTCCCGCACAGGATTTCTTAAAAAAATCACATTTTTAAGAACATTTGCTTCTTTTACATCAGACGCGTGCATAGGTGTAAACAAATAGAACATTTTAGAATAAATATTTTCTTCCATTCCTTTGAAATAATTATTTTCAAATTGACTGAAGTGCTGACAATGGCTTCAATCGAACTTAAATTTTGAATTTTAATTGTTTTTATCATATTTTGCCTACCTATCAGGCGCATGTGGCTGTTTGGGATGCAGGCCCCTGTTTTACATTCACTTTGTATATTCCACCTTCTCCAATCTGATCAAACCAAAAGAAAAGTATACTTCTCTGTCTTCCATCTCTTAAAATAATTTAAAAAATCATCACGATCCAAAAATTTTCAAATAGTGTTCATAAAAACTTTGATTGTATGAAAAGTATATAGATGGGTCATGAAATAAAATAAAGAAATATACGGGGGTGTTAAATGGGGCTCGTTGGGGTGGAAAATTAGGTTGTCTGGCTGTGACGAGGGTCCGGACTCCGGGATTTTGTACATTCGGCTCCTCCCGTACTTTCGGCGTGTTTGTCCAAATGTCAACACTGTTTAACGGCGGCCCAGTCACTTAGCATTAAAATGTGCTGTGCTCGGATTTGCATTATTTTTGGAATCGTAAAATTCGATTAAAAAGTGTAATTTTAAAGTTGTAAGTTTTTTTTTGTCAAAAGATCAATTATTGTAAAATTTTAATTATGAATTGAAAAACCGTCTTCCCAGTGTTTATTTGGCTTATTTACAGTTTGATTAAAAGATGACCTTTTAATGAAATTATCTTAAAAATCATATTCTACACAATCTGACCTAAGGAAAAACAAATTAAAACACCATAATATGAGAGTTGGTTTGTATATTTAGTAAATCGATTTCCAGTTTTCTTATAGGTTGGTATGAGGCTGACCACCCATACTGTAAAAAATGGTTCACTTTGCCAATGTCACCCCTGTTTCAGGGAAGGTCGGCAAGAGTTGCAGGGCTTATGTTCATTTGAGATTGGGTTTTTTATATTGTACGAGTAGGTCCACATGCGGCATGTGTGAGCGCGAAATTATGCGTGTCTGCTTGCGGGAATGCATTTAATATGAATCTCAAATGATACATATCTTTGCAACTTACATTTAGATTTAGATAAGACACATTGGTCCAGAACACATAAAAACATTGCTCATGTGAAATTACCTCTGATGGAGATAAGACTAACAAGCACTAAGGGAACGACAAGACAACCTAAACCTGAAATGAATATGAGCTCTGCAGCTGTTACCGCCTTTTCTTGAAATAGTGGATCATTTTTTACAATGTTGGTGGTCAGCTTCAAACAAACTCATCAACCACGGAAGGATCTAATCTTATCTAATCTAAGTTGCAAAGATATGTTACATTGGAGATTCACATTACATGCATTTTCACAACCAGACACGTACAAGTTCGCGCTTGCACATGCCGCATGTGAACCTACAACACAAAAACCAAATCTCAAATGGCCATACACCCTGCAACTCTTTCCGTTCTTCCCTGAGACAGGGGTGACATTGGCAAAGTGAACCATTTTTACAGCATGGGTGGTCAGCCGCATACCGAAGGATTAGATTTAAAATATATATTTTTAATTTATTTACTGTCCATATTCATATAACAACCTCATAATATACACAAATATATTTCCGATCCCACTGTCTATTCGCATTAAAATCTTTCATAAACAAAACCCCCGCGGTACGTATTTGTTTTTCATGATTTTGCATTCGATGCATTTCCAGCACGCCTCGGCGCCTACCTCGGTCCACAGGGAAATCACCGGGCAACCATTTCGCCACTCGCGCTGTGCGGATTGCATACCCACCTTTTTTCAGGCGCCGTGAACAATAACTGTAAAACGCGTTGTAGCGGCAGATATTCTACGCTGAATATTTTTAGGTTTTTGAATGAGTAAAGTAGAATGAATATAAACAGCAAATACGCTGTCAAATCTGAATTTTGAAATGTTGTATATTGTTATGAATTTTGTGTCTGTGTGAGTAGGTGTAAGTCTGACTGCGAACTCTATAGATGTAGGAGCTTAAATAATTGAATATTATGATATTATTTGATATTATGTGAGTATTGACTCGAATATTCTGGCGAAATCTCGCATGTTCCAGTTCCCAATGGTTGTAGAACAATCCTTATGCCTGCTATAAAAAGGGCCAAAGCTATATTCTGTAGCATCAGACTGGTATCAGAGCTGTCTGATTGAGAAATTGAAAAACCACTCTGTATTTGAAACGAATGTTTTTTTTTTTTTTTAAGGAATCCTGTGCGGGAGGCTCCCCAATTCTTGAGAGTCTTGGGGGTCTATGTCACCCTGGAAGGGTGCCGCAGAGGTGTTGCTTTAGATCTTGGTTCTGTAGTGAGGCGCTGCAAGGAAGTGGTGATTGATGTTGGTTTTGAATGAAACCGGATTAAATTGGGAAGGGAACACAGATACTGGTAGACCATTCCAGGTGAACGGAATCTTTAAATAAATTGTGTGAAATAAATTAACTGCAATTCTTATTAAATTGAACCCCGTAAAATCATAACAATATGTAATTGTAAAACGCGATATAAATGTACTATTAATAAACGGAAAATTCAATCAAAACATTCCTTAAAAAAAGTACCTTGATTAAAATGTTACTATGAGGCTGACCCCCAAGCTATAGAAACGTGGTTCATTTTTTCAATGCCCGTCCGGTTTCAGTGAAGGGCGGCAGGAGTTGCAAGGTTCATAAAAAGTTTGGTTTATTTTGTAAGTACACATGCAATCGGAAGGACCCAGAGCAAATAGGTGCTCATACAAAGCCATACATTATCTCAATAAATAGAAAGCTTGTTTTCTATACCGCGGGCTAGGGTTCGATCCCAACCAGAGGTGTCAGTATTAAATTACCGTTTCAGCGTTTATTTTTAGGTACACCCAAAAAATACCATATCAAAGGTTTACTCAGCGTTTACATAAATTAAGAAACAGCCCACTAGGTAGCTGGGAAACCTCCACTTTGATTGCAGTGGTTGTTGTAAGGGCGCTTCCCTTATCTGTAAAAATAAATACAATCTTTTTATTTATAACATAATTGACTATCAAACTGTAGGAATAGTTGTCTAAAGGTTTGTTCTAGGGTACCTACAATAATGATTTTCTCTGTTCCCGATTTCATGGTAATCCTTGGTACAGAAGCGCCTCAGGGTTGCCAACATTTCCCCACGACGTTAAATATATTTTACGGGAAGTGGAAAGCAAAGCAATCTCTCCCAACACTGCTCTAGGGTGGTGTTAGCTAAGCGCACGCTTTTATGTATTTCTCTATTTTCAAAATGTAAAGGGGTTGTCTTTGAATTTTCTTTCCATTTAAAAAAATAGGTAAAATCTAAATTATCTGACATGTCGCACGTTTAATAATAAAGAAAAATAACTCGAAAATTGGGAAAATCGAGATTTTGTAATAAAACGCAAGAACAATGCGAGAAGAATAGGTAGAATGCGACAGCCGTTCAATTTGGACGAATATGATCGAGATAAAACATCGGCCGCCTTTTTCATCCCATACAAGTTGTACTGGATGTCTGAACTTCAAACGTGATTTCCCAACATTCATGTTTTTTGAGTTATTGCTCTTTATTATTAAACGTGCGATGTTATGTTATTAAAGAACCGATGATAAAGATATAACCCGAGAAGAGTGGTTGCTTCCCCACGGGTCACAACCCTTAGCAATGAGAGAAGAAATACACTAATTCTATAAATTGATTTTTATATTTTTTAGAAACAAAATTCTAACAAAACACTGTTTCTTTTCACATGTATCAATTTCTTTTAATTAATAATTACGAACGTTTTCGATCTTATCCATCATCTTCAGGTAAGAATAAATAAATTAATTAATTTTCTTCAGATAAGAAAAAATAAATAAATTCTTACCTGAAGATGATCGATAAGGTCGAAAATCTTCGTAATTATTAATTAAAATAAATTGATATTTGTGAAAAGAAACAGTGTTTTGTTAGAGTTTTGTTTCTAAAAAATATAAAAATCAAACAATATGAATTTTCACAGTGTTAATACACAAACCATAAAAAATATTAATTTTATAAAGTTTAAATGAAGCATTTTTAACATTATTGTTAGTCAGCCTCATAGAAACCTTTGACTTTAATCCCATTCACTGCAAATAAATAATATTTGGTACAATGTTTCTTTTGAAAATAAAAATAAATAGCTGTTTTTCATGGTTTTTCTTTTTGATACAAAACTGACTTTCTTCGGAGTTGGAAAAAATTACCTTTTTATTTTTTTAAGTTTTTGGAAAAAAGTACGTCAGATTTTTCAACAGGTTTCTGTTACAAAATAATGAACCCAAAGTACTCACTTGTTTCAACCTTAAATAATACCTACGTAGTTATTACTCTTATTCCAAATTTAAAAATGGTTGTCGCGAAGTTGGCTCCGTTTCCTGTGCGCTTGATCTTGCCCCCATAACTCAGCGCCGCAATGTTGGGATTTCTCCTCGGAGAGCGTTTCCCTAAAAGACTCGCTCTCTGCCTTTATAATAATGTTTATAGTCTATGGCGGCGCAGGGGGAACCATAAAGCGACAAAATAATATATTTCTCAAACAAAGAATACCCACCTAGACTTTGTGTTCTCTAAATTTATTTATTTAAAAAATGTATGTATATATTTATACGCAAACGTTATCCCCTAAGGGTGTCATATATATCGCGAGTGGAACCTATTTATTTTTAACTGGTAAGGGGGGTAGCCTTACGCAAACCACTTCACTTGAAGTGGGGGTTTCCCAGCTCTCGAGAAGGCTAGTACCTACTTATTTTCCAGGAGGAAATGAATCAACCCGTGAAGAAAATTTTTGTGTTTTATTTTAAAATTATATTTGTTTTGCTTTTTCATAGTATTGTCTAATTGTCCTAATGCATTATTAATAAATAAATATACAAAAAAACACACACACACACAAATAAACCTTCTTTGTGTTAAAATAGTCCAAAATATTTAGAAACCATGTTGCAAAATGGAAAACTGTTTTTCGATTTTTATCTTTTGTTTTAATGCAACTTCACATGCTTTTGATGCACTTTTGCAGTACACGTCAGTTTGAAAAAGGAACATCAAAGCGTGGTAGGTATTTAAAGCTGCACAAATGTTTGAATTTGGAATGCAAAGCGTTCCAGATTCCGAGACAATACGTCATTTTCCGAACAAGCGCTTGTTTCAAAACGTCGGCGCTCATTTGTTTCACGCTTTCCCAGCCACCAACAGCGATGATGACGATGACGCTAATACCAACGCTAGAGGTGAAGCGAATATCCGGGTTGCATCCTTTTATCCGGTCGCATTAAAGGATACCTGTATCCGGCTGTAAGGTTGTAAGATAAGATATTTTTTTGTGTGATTTTAGTGAAATTAAGTGTCCATTTTGCATGCAACGCATAATGCCCGGTTTTGTCAATGTTTATTTTTTAAATGCGGTATGGGAATGTATGAAAGATTTTATACGGTTTGTCCGGTGATTCATGGACAAACCGGACAAAAAACGCTGTATCTGAAATAGTTTCATGGCGTGTATTAAAGAAGAAAAACAAGTTCATAGCAATGCAACTAAACTACACATACAGTGTAACTTCCTGCCTGCGTTATCTCCGAAGGAGTCGCATGTGGCGATTCGTAACCTATTTATTTTTATCCGTAAGAGGGCCGGCCTCACACCAACCACTTTCAGTTGAAGTAGGGGTTTCCCAGCTTCCGGGGGGGCTGGTTCTCATTTCTTGTGAAGGCTGAGTACCTACACCTTGCCAGTTTTATTTTGGGTTTGAAATATACACCAAAACGGGAAATCATTTCTGACATTTTCGATGGGGATCGAACCCTTGCTCATAGAATACTCGATAAGACGTAGCACCTTCTTCTTTCGTCGATCCCACACATTCCGCGACCGGATCTGGACCAAAATTGAACATTGTGAAAAGGTGGCATGTTGTAAGATTTTTAAGCTGATAGATTCAGGTTATCCGTATTCGTTATTCGTGCGCAGGTTTTTGTTTTGCATCACAGACCTAGTGGATGTTGGAACGGATTGCAACGTGGAAAGGAATAAAAGCGTGCCGCCATTTGTTTTGCCGGGATCAAGCCCCGGGATTCCCAATACCGAAAACCAATACGCGCGCGGACAATAAAAGAATGGCGGTGAGAGGGAATGGGAAGAGCGAGAGACAAAGATGGCTGCGTGAAACGCATTACTGTATATTTATGGAATGGCGCCCTGGAGATTTGGCGGGAATGTTTTGCCGCTATTATTCGGCGGCTCGTTTCGCTACGTTCGTTTCATATTGTGTCCAAAGCAGGTCGCTCACCAAAACGAAAGTTTTTCATAAAAAATGGGGTCCTTTCTTTGGCTAATGTAACTTATTTGACAGATAAAGTATTTAACAATTGTCATCCCTTGACTTAAAGGTTACTGTAAAAGTGGTTCACTTTGCCAATGTCCCCCCTGTTTCAGGCAAGGTTAGAAAAAATTACAGGGTTTATGCACATTTGAGATTTTTATGTTAATTTGTAAGCGCTTATGCAGCGTTTGTAAATGCGAACTTATACGTGTCTGCTTGTGAAGATGTACTTTACTTACTTTACTTTCTTCGGCTCATCAGCCTTGAAGGCTCAGGGCCTCCCGCACCACAATCCTCCAGGACTCTCTGTCTTGTGCTGCTTCCCTCCATGGTTCTCTCACTCCCAGAACGTCGGCATCGACTTCAACGTTGTCTGCCCACCGTATCTTGGGACGTCCGAGTGGTCTACCACCTGAGCGGGCACCATCCAAGACAGTCCTGATGATCCTAGAATCCTCTGCACGTGCTACATGTCTGGTGGGCCGGACATGTTGAGGTAATGTATTTAATATAAACCTTAAATGGAATATATCACCCCTATTTTATTTACATTAATATGAAGGATGGCACTGACATGGGAAGCTTTCGGAAATCTAGGCTACATCCTCAACGACACGAAAATGCCTGTTAACCTGAAACGCAGGGTCTATGAGTTATGCGTGCTTCCAGTATCCACCTATGGTTTGGAAACAAAAGTGCTCACTTAGTACAGCGCCAACGAACTGAGGACGTGCCAAAGATAAATTGAAAGGAGGATGCTGGGAATCAGCCTCAAAGACAGGGTTCCAAACCAGGAGATTCGTAGACTCACTGGTATCATTGATGTCACACAGCGAGTGGCCTGCTTAATATGTTGCGGGGTTGGTCACGTTGCAAGGCAGGACCATGACAGGTGACCGAAAAGGATCGTCCACTGGCGGCCCAAGATTTTTCAAGCGGTGAGGGGGGAGACCCCAACTGAGGTGGCTGGACGACATCAAGAGAACTGCAGGCAGAGGATGGCTGAACACGGCAGCCGATAGACACATATTTTTGTTAGTGTTCCCCGTGTGAGCAGCCGCCTTTACTTCAGCAGTTAAAGCATACCTGTCGTTTAGCACGCAGCCATTTTCTGGTTATTGTGTTCAACTGTTATCACGCGGGGAGGGGGTGGGGGGAGTAGCGGCGTCTCTCTCCCTCAACACGGCGCCGAGGAAAAGTGAAAGGAGATCTGGGCAAGAGAGGGACGGGAGATATAACGTGCTAGGGATGGGATATAGTGTGAAAACTGATGACTGTTAATCGATATCAGAAAAAAAATGTCTACGAAGCTTACAACATATGGGAAAATTGTGAAGATGAGGTCCGCACATGAATTGCCATTGACGAAATTATGACGTCTCCCTGCCGAGGTGCTAGCGAAAAGGCCATCAATATATTTTTTTCGATTTCTAAGGACCGCAGTGCCAGATACAACGTTTGCTGGCCGGGAAAATACTTCTAAATTCAAATTGGTCAAATTTGTAAGATTGTAAAATATTCTGCATGAATAATATGTCAGAAAGACTGGTGGACATATTTTTTTAATGACTTATAACTTAGTGTTCCTTGACTTCAAGAGTAGAATGAGGCTGACCACCTGTAGTTACTGTGTATGTAAAATGTTTTTTCAGCAAAAGTCGGTAATAGTCTTAGGGTGCATAAGTACATATATACGTTTACGTTTCATGTCTTATTTTGTAATAAATACACTATAACACATGCATCATGTGTCAGCATGGACAAAATATTAATCTTGAATGTGCACGAAAATCTTGTTTTTTTCTTATGTCAGATTGACGTAATCAATAATCGTTCAACGTATTTCTTACTTTCGAAACTTTCGCAAGCTGTTTCGATTTTTTCCATTTTCCCATCCCTATCACAATCCCGTGAAAACTCCACTGTATCGTTAAGCTCACTCCCCCTCCCCTCCCTACTTCACCCCCTCCCCCTTACACCTCCCGATAAGTTACGACAGGCTTCGGGAATTTCCGTGGTTGGCTCGGGAACGCTTTTCCACTGGTTACGTATACAACTAGGTATAATTATTGAGATTAGTATATTGAAAAGGATAGTAGAAATATATGTAATAGAAAATGATATTTTTTTTGTGAATTGCTTGACTGAGATTGCTATCGCGTGCATAGGGTAAAGACAAATATATTTCGGAATAAATATTTTCTCCCATTTCTTTCAAATAGCTCGTTTCACATTGACCGAAGTGCTAACGATGGCTAAATGTTAAATATTTTTGTTACCATATATTGCCTACCTATAAGGCGCGTGTGCCTGTATGGGATGAACATTCCTGCTGCCTAAATAAGTAAGAAGAGAAGTAGAACAGTGTCATCGGCATATCTGATATTCTTTTTTTTTTTTCAGATATCCTGTGCGGGACACTCCTAGATTCTAGAGACTCTAGGGGTATATGACACTTGTAATAGTGCCGCAGAGGTGTACAAGCTTGGTCGTCACTACAAAGCGCCAATACTCAAGCAAGACCCAGTTGCTGTAAGGCTGGATGGACCTTTGGTCACCGGTCATTGGTTAAGGTTTATGAATATTTCAACCCAGCGAAGAGCAAATTTGAAAATATAAATGTTATATTTTTTGTGCTCCGCCGGGATTCGAACCCACAACCTTCCCATTCAGAGTCCGCAGTGCTACCTCTGAGCTACGGAACAGCCAAACTCTACTTTATCCCTACTCCATAAAATGTCACTCTGCTTAGTGTTGTTAAAAAGATGAAGAGATATTTTTTTAGGATAAAAGAAAAACAGCTTTGTTTTCGATTACGTGAGTATAATTAATTTGTAAATAGGAACGCCATTCACCAAGGCCAGAAACTTTATTCTCATTATTTTAATCATATATCGATCAATAATTATCCAATGACACCCCGTGACCCCAATGCTTGTTTGGCTTATCTACCATTTGATTCAAAGATGAACTTTCAATGAAAGTGTCTTAAAAATCACATTCTACACAATCTGAGCTAAGAGAAATAGTAATATTATACATGATAATGTGAAAGTTGTTTTAAGTATTTAAAAAATAAATTTCCAGTTTTCATAAGACACATTGGTCCAGTATACATACAAAAATTGCTCATGTAAAATTACCTCTGATCGAGATAGCACAAACAAGCACTAAAGGAACGATCTGTCGAACCAGGGTCAAAATTATGGTCAAGGCGCCGGATGTGAACCGAACCAGCGTTATTGTATTTCAAATGCGCTAGTCGGGGTCATCATTTTGACTCTCTTGGCTATAGTCAGTGTACAGATTAAATAGTATAATAGAGCAAGGATGTAACCCTGTCGCACACCTTACTTTTTTTAAAGATATAATTTTTAAATAGCAACTGGCTTTGAAGTTTCGTATCCATGAGCTGGATTGGAGCGCAGTAAGCAACTCTCTCCTTGTAAATTGGATTCGCGGTTAATTAATCCCTGGAGGTGAAGCGGAAATCTGTTTAGGTGCTCGTGAGCGCAGTGCCTAACTGCCTAGCCGCGTTAACTACAATTTACTCCCGTCATACAAACATCATTATTCCTAATGATGGAAAATCTTCATTTCGGCATAGAAATGACTAAATATGTGTAAGTAATCTATCAGGCGCGTGCACAGAGTATAGGCATATACATTTCAGAATAAATATTTTCTCCCATTCCTTTAAAATAACTCATTTGAAGTTGACTAAGTGCTAACGATGGCCCCAATTGAAATTAAATTTGAAATATTGGCTAGTTGTCATTCAACTAGGGGTGGCCAGAGCCTTTAGAAAAACTTTGTGTTTTATTAAAAAAAAAGTGGAATTTTTGGGCTTTCCAAATGCAAAATTTGTATAAAAAAACACCAGAAAAAATAAGAAATGGTGTAGACATGAAAAGCGGGAAGTATTTTTCAGGTTACCGCACACACTTCGCTAATAAGGGGAACGCTTAAACAAAGTAGGCAGAGTCAAAAGGCTGTGGAAGAAGTTGCAGCCGGGAGGAAGTTTCTTGGAGGGAAAAGGAGCTCTGTCTTGGGGCTAATGTAGCCATGTCTCTCGCTACAAAGGGTGCAGTAATAGAGAGAGACAATGGAAGTAGAAACAGAACGGAAGAGTATTCTTAAAAGCTCTGCAAGTGTCTACATATGAATGTATCTACTTGAATACTAGCCTATAATCTATAACTACGCAACTAAGCTACACATACACTGTAACTTATTGCCGCGTTAGCCCCGAAGGGGTCACATATGGTGAGTGAACCTATTTATCAATCAATGTGACTTATAGGTTGGTATGAGGCTGACCACCCATACTGTAAAAAATGGTTCACTTTGCCAATGTCACCCCTGTTTCAGGGAATGTCGGTAAGAGTTGCAGGGCTTATGTTCATTTGAGGTTTGGATTTTATTTGTAAGTACACAATCAGCATTCGTAAGCGCGAACTACACGTGTTTGTTTGTGGGCATACATCTGAGAGCTTTGCATGAATATATCCTTGCAACTTAGATTATAGATTAGATTCGGCAGCAAGACTCATATTCGGGATTCCCAAATTCGCTCACATCACCCCGCTGTTAAAAAAACTTCATTGGCTTCGTTTCCCGGAGAGGGTGGTCTTCCGTGTTTGTTTAATGGTATATAAAGCCATCAATGGCTTGGCCCCACCTTATCTGGCTGATATGATTTCACCTGTTGAAATGGGTGTTAGGAGGCAGACACTCAGATCTGCGGGTGATGGAGTAGTCAATTTGGTTCAGCCGCGCCGTCAGATTCGTACAAACTTCGGAGACCGCGCTTTCCGTGTTGCGGGGCCGGTGGAGTGGAACAGACTGCCACCCGGAGTGAAGAACTCCAAATCTGTGGGTGTATTTCGAGGAGCACTCAAGGCACACTTGTTTAGAAAGTCTTATCCATGATCGGAGAGGGCCCTTGAGGTGTGACACACACAAAAACGGCGCTCTCTTATCATGTGTAATTTAAAATAAATCAGCCTGTTATTATTATTATTATTAGATGTGAATTTTCACAGTATTAATACACAAACCTAAAAATATATAAAGAACCTATTTATTTTTACAGGTAAGGGGGCTTGGCCTTACGCCAACCACTTCAGTGAAGAGGGGGGTTTCCCAGCTCCCAAGGGGGCTGGTACTTATTTCTTGTGAAGGTTGTGTAAGCCTTGCTGGTTTATTTATTTATTTAAGGATTGAAATGAACACTGAAACGGGAAATAATTCAGACATTCTCAACGGGATTCGAACCCATACTCTCGGCATAGAATGCAAGCACTCTAACAACTGAGCTATCGACCGGACAAGTTTTGTTTTTTAAGAAATCCTGGATGGAAAGCTGGATGGACCTTTTATGACCGGTCAATGTGCTCGTCGGTGCGTTGAGAATATATGTAACTTCATTCAAGATCAGTCACCGAAGGTCGTTGCAGCATTACAAGAACTGGATCTTGCTTGTGTAGGTATTGAGGCTTAATACTGCGAAGATCACGCTCGCAGATGGCTCTTTAGGTGTGATGCACCCAAAAACAATACTCTTAAAAAAACTATAAAATATTTTATCATAATTCAAATCTACCTATGATGACAAATCTTCTGTCTATTTAACTTGATCTGAACAAACTGAAAATCTTTTATTCCGTCAGAAGCTCTATCATAAACAAACTTGAAGATAAAATCATTTTTCTTACGTTTATACTAGTAGTATGAAATTTAATTTTTGCAGCACTAATTTTAATTGCAACACATTTTACGCTTAATTTGTAAGCAAATATTTTTTAATTGTGACCGAACATTTTTTCAGGATCCGACGGAAGCTCGTACAAGAATTTTTTTATTCCGTCGGCGTTCATCTGAAACTCCGTGCGGCAGAATCTGAAAAAAAATCAATCTTTTTTTTATTTACCTCTACTATCTATAGAAAAGTTTTAATAACCTAAATTTTTGTTGTTGAATATCACTCGTTGAATATGTTTTTCACAGGTTTATTTATTTTTAAAACTGTTTTTGTTTATAAAACTGATTTAAAAAAATCTTCCCTACTACCTTCCTTCCTACTGTCGGTGTTATGGCCTAGGGGGCCAAGTGGTCTGATCTTTCTAGCGTGTTTGGAATACAATAACGTTGGTTCGATCCCCGCCTTGGTCATTTGACGATAACTTAGACCCTGGTTCAACAGATGTTATCGGGTAATTATTAATTATTAATTCATTAAAATAAATAATAATGAATTATTAATTGATAATATTACTACCTGTTTCTGGCCAGGCAGAAAAGGTAGGTGAATTGCATTCCTCTTTACAAATCTATTTAAAAAAAAAAACAACAATACAATTTGTAGGTATGAATAATTATTGTTTGACAGTTGGTTACGCGCAAAGCGAATTTCGCGCGCTTCAAAGTATTTAACTGTACGATTTACAGCAAAATAACCAAATACCCGGAACGAAGGGCCAATGGATACGCGCGAAGCGAGTTCTCTCGCGTTTTCTTCATTCGGTGTATATGCTTCGAGAGCTCCTCAATCCGACATAATGATCGAGGTGCCTCGACGACAATTAGGGCGCTATATCTGCCCCGAGAGCCTGGATTCTGTTGGTCGGGACAACAAGGAACGGACCGAAGGAATTGCCACTAACCTTGATGCTCCCGTGGTCCAGGCCTCGTTCGACTGCAGTCTTGTCCCCGATGTCCGCTGCTTCGCTCCCCGCAGCGATCCCGTTGCACACGCGACTTTGCACTCGGGAATAATGTTCTAACCTTCCTACACGAAGGTTACCACGTTCGACACGACGATCTTCCTACACGAAGAATCTTGGACCAGTTCCACACGACAACCTTTCTAGTCAAAGGTATGAGAACAAGTGGCAATATAGGTAGGTAATACAGACTTTTGGGCATTGTGGTAAAGTTGTGAACAAGGATAGGTATTAATTTAGGGAATGACCAACAGATGTCGCTTTGGCGCGAACAACAGTAATAAGTCAATTTTCTTGTTGTGTTTTTTTAAATCGCACCGTAGTCAAAGGTTAACGCGACGAACTCGGAACATTGTGAGTTCGATTCCCGGCGGAGCTGAAAAAATATCTTTTAAATAAAAATAAAAATGCTCTTCTCTGGGTTGCAAAATTCACGGCTCATAAATATTCATCTAGTCTCACCGTAATTTGCCTTGCTTGCAGAGTTGGCTCTGACTAGCAATGAACAAGTATGCTGAGGGCTCTTGAAGTGTGATTCACACAAAAAAGCGCTCACCAAATATGTAATCCTGAAACGTATTTATTTATTTCATAAAAAAAAAATTACAGCAGAATAAAATAACGCAATAATTAATGATACATTTTATTTTTTCACCTAGTTCAGTCAAATAAATATGATGTAGGTACAAATATTTAGATACTCCAAATCGAAAAGGTTTGATTTTTTTTCTTTCATAATTTAGTTTTTCTTACTTAATTGTCAGACAAGCAAATTTTTATGTCAAAGTGATAAATTAACATTGAAAAGTATTCCACATTCATTTTAGCTGTGTTTATGACAAATAAAATAAAACAGTTCCTGAAATTTATTATTTTCAGTTTCGAAATGACGTAACAATTTACTTAGACTGTGTAGCTTTATTTTTTGGGCAGCTCTTTTACGTATTCTTTAGTTGGCTGTCGTCCGTAAAAAGTAGAACTCCTAAGTGTGAAGTTAACAACGGAACACAGAAGAGCTACAGTAGTTGATACTGTAGGATATAGTATAGGGGACAAAGTGCTGAAGTACAGGCAAGGCTTTCTCTGGAGAGGTTGCTGAAAGAACTGAAAAAAACAGTTCGAAAATTGAAAAAAAAGAAGAGAAGATTTTTGAAGGTTAATTTACTTTTAAAAAAGATTCTAAAAACAATACTGTAACTTTAACTCTGCCACCGTTCCTTTCTCAGCTTTTCTCAGTCCACTCTTGGACGTAGGCCTCCTTTAATCTTCTCGATGTTTGTCTATCGACTGCTGTGTTCAGCCATCCTCTGCCTGCAGTTCCGTTGATGTCGTCCAGCCACCTCAGTTGTCTCTTCACTCCCCGCTTGGACATTCTGTGCCGCCACTGGATGATTCTTTTCAGCCATCTGTCATGGTCCTGCCGTGCGACGTAACCAGCCCAGCGCCACTTTAAGCAGGCCACGTGCTTTATAACAGCAAAAACACATACATATTTCCTGGTTTGGAACCTTGTGTCTAAGGCAGATTCCCAGCATCCTTTTTAATGGCTCTTTGGCACGTCTTCAGTCTGTTGGTCCTATACTGAATGAGCCCTATTATTTTGAAGCCATCGGTGGATACTGGAAGCACGCATGACTCAAAGACCCTGCATTTAAGGTAAACTTAGCTTAGCTATCGACAGGAATCATTAAAATAATTTTGAATTTTGGTATCACTTTTGTATAAATCATTTCGATACCTTAAAGGTAGAATTGTATTTGTGACAAATTAAGCTAATATGGGCTAACTGAGTAAACCCTTTCGTTTTCAAGCCACAGGTGGATACTAGAAGCACGCATGACTCATAGATCCTAATTATCAATCAAAATGAAAAATCAATAGGAAAGAAGACGAATTATTTAGTTTCAGTTCTTTTCTCAGCTCTGAGTTCACAGACACACCGGAAGGGAAAACTAAGGCAAGTAGAAGCGAGGTCAGCTGTATTATTTAGTGGATGGAGCAGGGGTGGTGGTGGGTGACAATAGAAAGGATAAATCTCTATCTAGAGCGGCAGCACAATGCGGGAACTTGCTTTTATATCGGCTGCCAGCGCTGTCCACCCTGAAACACCCGCAACTCTCAACAAACTCTACACACTTACTATAGGGGATGAATGCAAAGAAAATAAGAGATTTTTTTCGAAAAAAAAAATGTGATATGTTTTTAATTTTTTTTTTTTGAGAACGATATTGTTTTGTATTTACGCTGGTTCTATTATATAAAAACTGCGGTGATTTATTTTACACAATTTATTTCAGATTTGGTTCGAATACATAGTCTCTTTCTTCTTCTTCTTCTTCAGCCTGTATTGATCGTCCACTCCTGGACGTAGGCCTCCTCTCGCATTTTCCATTCGTTTCTATCCTGAGCAATCCGCATCCAGGCAAGTCCAGTACTTCTCTGAACATCGTCACGCCAACGCAACTGTGGGCGCCCAACTCCACGCTTTGCCGTCCTTGGGCACCAGCACAGCAGTCGCTTTGTCCACTTTTCATCTGGATCGCGAGTGACATGTCCCGCCCATCGCCACTTGAGGGTTGCGGCCATCTTGATGACATCGGAAACCTTTGTCCTGACTCTTATGTCCTCATTTCTGAGTCTGTCCCGCAAACTGACACCCAAAATGGCTCTCTCCATTGCTCTCTGTGTGACTCTTAGCTTGTGGGCACTTTTTTGTGATATTGTGACTGTCTCAATACCATAAGTGAACACTACATAGTCACTTTACACCAGCACAATACATCGGTCGGTTGATTTCTGAAGCTACAGAGAATTTATGTCCTTTTTTATAGTATGACAAACATGAAGAATTGTTACATAGTAGAATTTTCTAAAAGATTCAATTCAACCAAGATACAAATACATTTTTTTATAAGTGCATTACATCTATTTCTTTGTATAGAGACTTATTCAGACACTAACACAGACAATCCACAACACACAACTACATATTTGTAACAATATTCTTCCGTGTTTATGTTATAAAAAACAATAAGGTCTGCGTATTTCAAAATGTAAAAATAGTTGTGATGTTACATGGCTGGGTTGCTACGGCAATGGCTAATTAATCATTTTCTATTGGTTGCTAAGAGCCCAACTACCAAAAATTTGTGATGTGTATCCGCCAAGAAAAACAAATTTCGGCCATTCGTGCCGAAAACAAAGTAAAAACAAAGTTTGAGTGCTTATATTCTGTACCTTAGAGCATAAACAACGGAATTCCACTTTTTTGCGTTTTTGAATTAATGATGCATAAATTATTATAATTAGCTGTTCTATAAGTGGTAAAAATATTGGAGTCCTCGGACTCATAGTTACTGAGATATCAAGTGTAATAAATATGGGATGCAGATAAAAGTGCGAGCATAAACCACGGAAGTTCCACATACGTTGTTCACATTAAATAAATATTGATAAAAGAAGATAAACAGTTTTTACAGATCAAAAATATCTCGTCTAGTTTAGAAGTTATGATGGTTTAAAAAAGTGCACATTTTCACTAAAACTCGTCTCCTGCACATTTTACTAAATGTGACTACCGTTGTTTATGCTCTAAGGTGCAGAATTATTAAAATACATAAAATACTTTTTCAATGTACACTCGTACATTATGAAAAAAAATGTTAATTTTGACTCATTTTTTATGTAAAATAAGTTTAGCGTGGAAAAGGAAGACCGAGAAAAGAAATGTCCGAGATTGCAAAGGACTGGAATCTGCAGAGTTTTAAAAAAAGAAGAGGAGACTGCATGAAAAGAGTGATGAATGTCGAGGACACAAAATAAGTGTGCAAGGACAGAGTAAAGTACGCATACATCTTTGGAGGTATTGGTCACCCCTAGAAGAATGATGGCTTGATACAAGACAAGCTCACTCTTCTTACTAATTACATTTTTGTGTTACAAAATAGCCTGACGGAGAAATAAATCATTTTAAAAGCTCTACGCTTCTACGATTTTGCCTACGACACAATTATTTATTTTGACTTTACGGAAAACATTCATTCCATAAAAGGATTTTCATGAAATCAAATACATTAAAATGCCTTATTTTTTACTTCTTAGACTGTTTTTTATCCACTCTTGGACGTAGGCCTCTTCCAATCTTTCCCTGTTGGATCTTTGACGTTGTTTAACCACCTCCTCCCTGCAATTCCTTGTCCATTATCCAGCCAGCATAGCTGTGACCTAAATAACTATGTAAATTAAGGGAAAGAATTTATGATGATTTAATAATGATGAAGCAGCTATTTTTCATGCAAAGGTTGGGGGGGTCAGGGCATGTTCACAGAATGCAAGGCACATGGATTTCCATCAAATATAGAATGGGCAACCTGGAGGAAGACTTGGAGGCCCAGACTGAGATGGAAAGTTGAAGAAAAGAGGGATGCATTTCAGCTTCTGCAAATTGAAAATTTTAAAACATCATCGCAGGACAGACAGGCAGAGTTTTAGGCAGAAGCTAAAGAAGACCAAGGATTGAGTTCGGTTGTAGCGTCATTGAGAAGAAGCTTTCCTTGTACTTCAATATTTTTTATACAGTTTACACCAACGTGCGTCCGCGAAGACAACGAAAACCGTCACGGCGCTTTGATAACTCGCCTTAAAGATGTTTTCTGCTCGTAAAAGCGAAACGTCGGCAGATGTGGGAGCTGCAAGTGGAACATGGTCAAACCCAAAAGAACACAAAAGTGATTTATTTATTAAGACCCAGTTAGTTGCTCTAAGGCTGGATGAATCTTTGGTCACCTGTCTTTGGTAAAAATATATTAATTTTTCAACACAGCGAAGAACAAATTTTTGTGCTTAGCCGAGATTCGAACCCACAAACTTTTACGAGTCCAAAGCGTTACCACTAGACTACGGACCGATCAGTCTTCTTCTTTTTTTCCACTCCTCTCTGTTTGAAGCAACAGTCGTTAACTTCCTTGTATTATCACTAAGTTGAGAGCGGCTTTTTGTGGAGTAGAGTTTTGTTAAGTAACTCTGAGTTCGTCGGTAGCCACTCTCTCCTCTCTCTTTCTGTATATCCCTCTCCCCCTTGCGCAGTGAGTTGTAAACGACTAAATTTGGCAAACACGCTCTCAAAGTGCGCTCTCGGCTGCTGCGGCAGGGGCATACTGGGGAAATCCTACATGAAATTTGGTAATCCAAATTATCTATAATCTAAGATATAAAGAAATATATCATAGGGAACGTTTGAGTCATACTTATTGCGTGCCCACAAGCAGACAAGAGCAAGTTTGCGTTTACACATGCCGGAAGTGAACTTACAAAACAACAAACCTAATCTCAAGTGAACATAAGCCTTACTCATAAGAACATGCCTTACTCTTGCTGCCCTTCCCTGAGTTTGTTATTGCAGTATGGATAGTCAGCCTCATAGCAACATATATAAGTCAAGGAATAATTCTTCTTTACAAATCCAAAGATAGGGCGGTGAACTCATATTGTCTATGAGAAATAGAATGAACAGTTTGAAATTGCTGCATACAGATTTAGTGAGTATAACGTGAGAGTCCAGTTGATAGCTCAGTTGGTAGAGTGCTTGCATTCCATGCCGAGAGCTCGGGTTCAAATCCCACCAAGGGTATCAGAAACGATTTCCCGTTTCGGTGTTTATTTCAAACCCAAAATTAATACTGGCAAGGTGTTCTCAGCCTTCACAAGAAATCGTAAATAGCCCCCTTGGCAGCAGGGAAACGCCCACTTCAACTGAAGTGGTTGGCGTGAGGCCGGCTCCCTTACCGTAAAAATAAATAGGTCCCTAATCACCACATGTGACCCTTTTGGGGATAACGAAGGCAGGAAGTTACTCTATATGTGTAGCTTAGTTGCGAAATCCTACCAATCCTGCCATCACTTTCCCCAGCCCTGTTTTCACCTACATAAAGTAAGGGTTGTCAGGCAGGCAGGAAGAGTTGGGGGTAGGAAGGGTAGGGGGGAGTCACTAATCAGTCCCGGCCTTATGTCGTATTAATTAAGCGACCAAAAAGTGGCTCACTAATTAGTTATCTGCCTCTCGCTCTGCCCCAGGCTGCCACTCAAATGGTTGAGGAGAGAGAGATGGGTGGAGCTGGAGCCCACTGGTGTGAGGGGAATGGAAAATGAGGGGGGAGTGGAATGAGTGAAAGAGAGGATGCTCCAGTATAGGAAGATTAGAAAATTGGTTATCGAAGCTTTTAAAAATAAATAATCAAAGTGATGCATACATTATTATATCCTTATAAGTCAGTTGGTAGAATGCTTGCATTCCATGACGAGAGCTCGGGTTTGAATACCACTGAGGATGTCAGAAATGATTTATTTTTATTCAGCCTTCGCAAGAAATGAGTACCAGCCATCCTTTGGGAGCTGGGAACCCCCTCGCATCAACTGAAGGAGTTGGTAAGACTGGTCCTCTAACCTGTAAAAAAATAGGTTCCACTCGCCAATACCATCAACTTTAGGTTAGTATAGATTGACACAAGTATAAAAGGATACATCGATACCTTAATGGTAACTCTGAATAAGTGACATATTAAGTTAACATGGGTTTCTCAGATAAATGCACCTTCTTGGCTATTTTCTATGAGAGAAAACACAAAAAAAGTATGAAAATTCTGTAGTTTAGAAATTCTTAATGAGTACTTCCTTACAATTAGTTCACTTACCTACTATAAAAAGTTTCACCCAATAAAATGTTTTTTATCCACGATTTCTCAAATCAGTAAACCAGCTCTTTACTTTTACCTTCATATGCGATATACTCAAACCCTACTCTACCTATCCTGTATGTATGTGTCAGAAGGATCCACAGTACCTACATGGATACTCATTTTAGCTTAGATATGTGTTCTGGGTTTATTGTTCCTTGACTGATAGGTTGGTATGCGGCTGACCACCCATACTGTAAAAAATGATTCATTTTGCCAATGTCACCCCTGTTTCAGGGAAGGACGGCAAGAATTGCAGGGCTTATGTTCATTTGAGATTGGGTTTTTATAATGTAGGTCCACATGCGGCATGTGTTAGCGCGAAATTGTACATGTCTGCTTGTGGGAATGCATTTAATATCAATCTTAAATGATATATATCCTTGCAGCTTAGATTAGATTAGATATGTGGAGGGTAGGCCAGAACCACCGTGTAGTTTCCACCGTGATCTGTCGCGGGCAAGTAGCGCACCGAGATGCCGTTGTTTGGGACAAGCGGGGGTCGACCGCCGGTGTTGCTACAATAATGATAATAAATCACTAATGGCTGCAGCCAATTACACCCCATACACACATGCCCGGTCCGCGCAGCCTGGGGGTGGACAAAGACAGTCTAGCTGCGGAATATTCATCGCAGTCTTGCTTTGTTTGATTAGAAAATTGTGGCAGTTTTTGCGAAATGTGAATATGAAAAATTAATCTGAAATTGCAACCTCTTAGGCCCGGTATTTTCAACGTAAGCATAGTGACTTTATACTGAATGTAAAGTACGCACTTATGTCAATCTTGTGGGTATTTTTTTTATCATTAAATTACCATGGCTTATCGTCCGGTCGATTATTCAGTTGGTAGAGTGCTTGCATTCTATGCCATGAGTTCGGGTTCGAATCCCACCGAGGGTGTCAGAAATGATTTCCCGGTTTGTCCGGTCGATAGCTCAGGTGGTAGAGTGCTTGCATTCCACGCCGAAAGCTCGGGTTCGAATCCCACCGAGGGTGTCAGAAATGATTTCCCGTTTCGGTGTTTATTTCAAACCCCAAAATAAAATACCGGCAAGGTTTACTCAGCCTTCACAAGAAATGAGTACCAGCCCCCTCGGGAGCTAGAAAACCCCCCACTTCACTGAAGTGGTTGGGGTAAGGCCGGCCCCCTTACCTGTATAAATAAATAGGTTCAACCCGCCACATGCGACCCCTTCGGGGATAACGCGGCAAGAAGTTACACCATATGTGAAGCTACGTTGCGTTTTTTTTTTTTGCGTGTTTATTTCAAATCCAAAATAAAATACCGGCGAGGCTTACTCCGCCTTCACACGAAATGAGCACCCTAGAAAACCCCACTTAAACTGAAGTGGTTGGCATAAGGCTGGATCCCTTGCCTGTAAAAATAAATTGGTTTCACTCCCCACTTGCGAAACGCGGCAAGAAGTTCGACTATATTTGCAGCTTAGTTACGTTATTACAATGCATTTCAATGAATTGCATTGCAGTGTTTATTGATGAATGCACTTTGCAAGCTTTAAGCTAATTTGCATTTCGTATGAGAGCGATGCAATAATATGGTTGGCGTCATCAGTTGTGCGTTTAGTATCCAGGTTTTCCCGCCAATAATTGCATCATTTTATTTGATTCCCGTTCATTTAAATGAAACGCAACTCTCTGTGGATCTGCCCAATTGATTAATTTCAAATATAATTGATTCCATACATTAATTATTATCTGTTTTTATGTATTAAAGTATATGTTTACATTGATATATTACTCACATAAATAAAAATAGTGTTTTGAATATGGAATTGTGTGTTTTGTTTGCCTGTGTGAGTTAATAATAACGTCTTTGAAGTCTCTCTAGAAATATATAAATAGACGAAAGGTACTTACTATATAATTTGTATGTGATATTGATTTGTATGTTCAAGACTATTCAAGTGTTTCGTCAGATGTTCTAGTAAAGTCTCACATGTACCAATTCTCAATGGTACGAGAATAATCCTTATTCTTGTTAAAAAAAATAAGGACCAAAGCTCTCTGTAGGGGGAGAAGCCAACCGTCCGTTGTATTGGGTAGGTGTAATGTGACTCTGTACCTGAACCGAATATAAAATACTTAGATTGTGTAAATAAATAACCACAGTTTTAAATTAAATGAACCCGCGTAAAAACTTAACAACAGTATGCATTAAAAAAACAAAGATTTTTTTATAGAATATTTTCAGGATTTTTTATCATACATAAAAATTTAAACAGTTGAAATTACAATTTTAGCTAGGTACATTACGTATTATTTTCCTATAGGGGTGTTTTCTGTATGTAAAAAAGACCCGCGTCTCAAACTTGATTGAAAATTTCAAGGATGGGCCGAGATAAAAATTGTGGAGGAGCTGTTTCGCGCTGCCCAATAGAGAGAGAGATAAATACGGAGAGAGGCTTCCTTTCAAATAATAAACAGGATACAAAGCGACGAGAAGTTAATATTCTTACACAGACAAGGTCTTTTTTTTAGAACTTTTTTTATGAACCCTTAATTGTTAATAATAATAATAATATTAGGATGATTTATTTGGTGAGCGCTGTTTTTGTGTGTATCACAACTCAAGAGCCCTCTGCGAGCTTGGTCGTCACTGTAGAAAGCGCCAATTCTCAAGCAAGACCCAGTTGTTGTAAGGTTGCATGGACCTTTCAGTGACCGGTCTTTGGTAAAGGTTTATGAATTTTTCAACTCAGCGAAGAGCACATTCGAAATATAAAGGTATATTTTTGTGCTCCGCCGGGATCCGAATCCACAACCTTCCATTTACGAGTCCGAAGTGTTGCCACTACGGACTACGGACCGGTCCAAGTTAAATCAACTATAATTGTATTGTGAGTTGCATTGTCCCTTGTTTTATAGATCGGTATGAGGATGACCACCCATGCTGCAAAAAATGGTTCACTCTGCCAATATCCCTACTGTTTCAGGGAAGATCGAAAAGAGTTGCACGGCTTATGTTCATTTGAGATTGGGTTTTTGTGCTGTAAGTCCACATGCTTCGTATGCAAGCACGAACTTATAGCGTGTCTACTAGTGAGAATGCATTTCAATTATGAATGTATAATGTATAGGTAACATATCTTATTAACTAAGATTATAGATTGACTGTTATAATATTATACTTAACCTTAATCAATTTATTATCTTTAATTTTTGCAATTAAAAGTGTTTTGAGTGCCATCTATTATCTCTTTCTAAACGTATATGTGTGTATAGTGCCAGAGGGAGAGGGGTGGTGTTTCCCCACCCTCCCTTAGTTACTGAACCCCCATTACGTTACCTCAAGTATAAAACTTAACACTTCAACTCAATCGTAGCGTTTTACCAAAAAAAATATGGAAACTGAGACGATCCCTGGAGGCGCTGTTCAAGTATCGATACATTTCACGTCTATAGTTGAGTTTTGCACTCGGGGTGCTGACAATAGCAGGCGAGCTTCCCTTTCTACCCTATAACGCTCCATTAGCAAGTAAATGCTGCGATCAGTGCGGTGAACTTGATAAAGCAAAGAGATACGCCACTGGATGTACAATAATTTTGAGCGAATTTTGAATAGGTAGTTTTTGTCTATTGTTGTAGGCTTTTTAATTACTTATTTCTGTAGCTAATTATTAACACTGTCTAACCTTAACTATCACTTTGAGCCAATAAAACTGTGTCAAGAGTCAGAGCTTGTTAATTCTCGAGAGCAAAGGGACGTGTCTGGTCTCTTCGGCTGCATCTCAAGTCGCGCGTTTGACAAGGAGAAATTAAAATAAGATCAATTGGGAGTGAGGTGAGTCCTTTTGGATTCTTCAAAACTCTTTTTTTTTTTAAATAGATTTGTGGAAAGGAATGCAATCCACCAACCTGTTTTGCCTGGCCATTTGTCTTCATGCGAAATCAGAAGCTTGTGTGCATGAACCAGGGTCGAAGTTATCGTCACGGGATTCGAGCCAACGTTATCTGGTTCCAAATAACCTCACTTGATCCCCGCGGCCATAACACCGACTAAATATATCCTTTTTCTTGATGGTCTGGGGCTTTGGCAGATTTGCCTGGATTCAGTTTGCTTAAACGATGATTAAAATCTAGAAACAACGCTCAATTCCTCTTTCTCCTCTTTGCACATGGTGGAATTCAACTTGCCTCCATCACAATCAGAAACCAATAAGTTATTGTAGAGCTAAGGTGTGGTATTTTTTACTTCAGTTTTCTTTTAGGTAACCATGACTTTCAATAAACTCACAATACTCCAGTTAGATTAAACCAAAAACCGAATAGACCCGTAGTGAGAAGCACCGTTCCAAATCTATGAAATTATTACAATACCATTCAAAAGTTGTAAAACAAACGACTGGTCATAAAAATCAGATGTCCAACCGCCATAATACTGGAAAAATACTAAAAATAAATTGCACAGAATCTGTACTCGACTTTCTTGCAAAAATTTACCCACTGTATGACGTATGTAAAGCTAGAATCATCTACCAGCTTATGCCGTTTCAATAAAAATGTAATATATCAATAATAAATCAATTTTATTCCACCGCGGTGTGTACCTGCATACTCGTACAATATGGATATAGGCATATAAATACTTAAATGAATATAAATATTTTGTTGATTTATTTGAAAAAGTACCAATTACACAAGAAAGATCCTCGACTCATAGGTTGGTATGAAGCTGACCTCAGTACTGTACTGTACTGTATCCTGCCACCGTTTCATTAGGGGTGGCCGGTACCTCCGCAGATGCGCCTCCACTTTTTGCTGTCATCACCTTTTTCATACATACTCTTCTCTTATTCTCACTCTGCAGAATCCATTATTTCGCAATCTCACCTATTTGGTCTAACCATTCTTTCCTCAGCCTTCCCCTTCTGCGCTTTCCTCTGACATTTCCTTTGTACACTTTCTTCGTTAGTTGTTCATCATCCTTTCTTTCAAGATGTCTGAACCATCTCATCGTACTTTTTTGTACTTTCATTCTCATATTCTCTTTTATACCACACTCGTTCATCACTCAAGCATTACGTACTCTATCACTCAGTGTCTTTCCAGCCATTGCTCTCAGGTAAGCCATTTCAACCGTACTTACATACTTTACTCAGCTCACATTCATTAAGCCTCACTTCCACCAACCAATATGCCATTGTGGACCGCCGATCTCATATTCTTCGTAAGTTTCCTATTTCTTGCAATTCTTCCAATCGTTTCCATTACACTTCTTCCTCTACTAGCGCGCTTTTCCAATTATTTCGTCAATTTCGCATTCGACTCAAATTTGCTTCCCAGATAATCAAATTCTTTCACGACCTCCATTCCTTGACTTATAGGTTGGTATGAGGCTGACCACCCATACTGTAAAAAATGGTTCACTTTGCCAATGTCACCCCTGTTTCAGGGAAGGTCGGCAAAAGTTGTGGGGCTTATGTTCATTTGAGGTTTGGATTTTATTTGTAAGTACACTTTCAGCATTTGTAAGCGCGAACTACACTTGTTGGTTTGTGGGCATACATCTGAGAGCTTTAAATGAATATATCCTTGCAACTTAGATTATAGATTATAGATTATTATAGACCTCCACTCTTTTTTCATTCAGTCTTTATCTCAATTTTCTCGCATTTCTCAGTCCTCCCAAAGTGTAAAAAATAATTCACTTTGTCAATGTCACCCCTGTTTCAAGGAAGGTCGGCAAGAGTTGCAAGTTTTATGTTTAATTTGTAAGTACAAATTCAGCATTCGTTAGCGCGAACTTACACATACCTGTTTGTGGGCATGCATTTCATATTAGTTTTGAATGTTTATATTTCATTGCAACTTATATTCTAGATTATTATAGATGGTCATTGAACCCTTTTGTATGCAAACTAGTACTTTGTATGGTGGGTAAACTTTTTAGTTATATTTTGAAAAAGTAACGACTGATTATTATTGGTATTTATAAAATTTTAAGAATCGCAGCCATTTATCTATTTTTAACCCTTTGACTACCAAGAAAATTGCTAATACATTTTGTATGGAAAATTTTCACTCTGTATGGCGGCTATACTTTTGATTCACTTTTTGGAAAAAATAATGATGGCAATATATAGGTTATTATTATTATTTTACATTTGTACTACATTATTTTTTTATTAACCCTCTAACTGCCGAGAATTTTTCCATTATTTTTTTCTTTTATATGGCAACTCCCTAAATCGAGATTATGATGAAGAAATGATTATAATTATTAGATAGCACTATTATATAAATGGATTCACAAAAAATTTCAGAAAAATCGTCGGAGCCGTTTTTGAGAAAATCGCATTTTAAATTTTCAGCTCTTCGGAAGCCATCTTGAATTTTCAAAAAAGTAAAAAAAAAATGATTACGAATTAAAGTGATAAGCTTGTTCTTTCTATCAAATCTAAAACAAATTCAAATATCTTGCATTTTAATAGGTTTTTGTAATATTTTCGATTTAAAATTTCAGGTCGTGTAAACGGTGCTTTATATTTATTTTTTCAAAAAATTTTTTTTGTAAATTTGTAGAAATTTATGTTGTCCGTAATATTGTAGAACATTATATTTTTGTTGACCCCTTAACTGTCGAGAAAATCACAATCGTTTGTTTTTTTCATATGGCAGCCCATAGACACAGATTAGTAAGAGTATTGCCATAACTAATTTATTAAGTTAAAAACTAATAAATGGCAACTCTGAAAATTTAAAAAAAATTCTTGGAGCCGTTTTTGAGAAAAGTGCAATTTTATGTTTTTTTTGTATGGCAGCCATCTTGAATTTTCAAGTTGGTGTAATGCCATGTTATTCATACTTAATACATGTCCAAAAAAGTTGATGTAGCCAAAATTTGGTATCTCTAGGTCTTATACTTTGGAAAGTGACACACACACATACATACATACATACATACATACATACATACATACAGACGGACGTTTTTGAAAGATAGTGTTTTTTGGCATGTCCTGCACCAGGACAACTCATTTCCGTGAAAACCTCGAAATTTTTTTTTTACACCAAATCATAACTTTCTTTATAGCCTTCGGCTATAGCAAGAAAGTAAAAATAGTCGAATTCAGGTTATATTTACGGTTGTTAGACATATTAGTAAATTAGTTAAAATAAAATAAATATATAATACGAACCGCTAGTTTTTTTTATAAAAAAAACATTATTGCCCATATAAAAATGGCAATAAAAATAGAATGTACAATTAAAAATTAACTTTTCAAATTTAAAAGCTGTAGCCACTAATATTGCAGATAAACCGCCATATTTCTGCAAACAAAACATAAAATAAGCTTAAGAAAATGGCAGCATTTTAATGAAAAACATGGGAATCTCTCTCCTCGCGCTTGTTGATCACTTTTAAAATAATCCTCTTCCACTGGGAATATAATTTAGCGCAGCCCTGGCTCGTTGTTGGGAGCGATAAACGCCGCTTTTTGACTCGCCCTGTTCGATCCGCCATAGAAATCAATACAGGGCTGCCAACCATTGTTTACAACACCCACTCTAACCGATCGCTAAACAATTCCGAGAAAAAATGCATCTACCGATGTTGCTTTTACAATCATGACTGGATTTTTCATTGTTTTTACCACGTTTTATGTGCTATAAATAACTTTAAAAAAAAATTACACTTTCAGATGTTATACGAACTGTTATGGGTGAATTTAGATTATTCTCAACGTTTTTCTGGCGTCGTAAATAACGTCTTTCTTTTCTGCACGATGATTAAGGACAGGCATGTGCATTAGGTATAGGCAAATACATTTCAGAAAAAATATTTGCTCCAATTCCTTTAATAACTCATTAGAAATTGACTGAAGTGCTAACGATGGCTCCAATCGAACTTGAATTTGAATTACATATAAATCTCAATATCAAGCTTAAATGTGTTTTTTACCATAAATTGCCTACCTATTGGACGCATGTGCCTTTATGAAATGCACGCCCTTGATTGAGGATAAACTTACATCAATTTGTCATATCGATACCTTAAAGGGCTTAAAGGTAAAACTGACGAGGGGAAATATGAAGCTGATATTTGTTTTTCAGATAATGCACCTTATTTCCTACTTTCTACGAGAGAAAATCCTGTAGTTTAAAAGATTGTCATGATTTATAATTATAACAAATCATGAAAATTCTCTCAACTACAGGACGTTCTTTAAAATAAGATCACTTTCCCGATAAAATGTTTTTTACAGATTTCTCAAATCAGTTTCTCAAAACAATTGTCGGTGAGGCGGAAGCTGTTCACGGCCTTTGTAGATCTGGAAAAGGCTTTTGACTCAGTAGACAGAGGTATGTTATGGGATGTTTTGAAAGCATACGGAGTGAATGGGGCTCTCCTAGGTGCGGTGCATGCCAACTATGAAAATAGTAAGGCATGTGTTCGTATTGATGGTGAGTATAGTGAGTGGTTTGAAGTTTATAAGGGTGTGAGGCAAGGATGTGTGATGAGTCCATGGCTATTTAACATAGTCATGGACAAGTGTGTCAGAGATGCTAGACTTAATGATTGTGGATTGATGATAGGAGAGAGCAAAGTGAGTGTTCTACTGTATGCAGATGATGCAGTTCTTGTATCTGATTCAGCAGTGGAATTGCAAACAATGCTCTCTAGATTGAATGAAGCTTGGTTAGGTAACCATCTGAAGTTGAATGCAAGTAAGACGAAAGTATTGATTTTTGAAAGAGATGATGAAAGTATGAATTATGAATTTAAAATTAATGGAATGAATGTTGATGTCGTAAATGAGTTTGTATACCTGGGAAGTAAGTTTGAAAAAGATGGAAGAATGACCGGTGAATTTGAAAGAAGAGTAATGAAGGGCAGGTGTGTACTGGGTGCCACAGCTTGTATCGCCAAAAATCAAAACATATCTAAAAATGCTCGATTGGCGGTACGCAGTGGCATACTTTTACCCACCTTGATGTATGGAAGCGAGGCCTGGACGGTGAATGAAAGTGAAATTAGTAAAGTCCATACTGTTGAAATGGACTTTCTAAGAAGTATGATTGGGAAAAAACGGAGTGACAGGGTGAGGAATGATTTTGTAAGAGAAGAATGTGGTGCAAGAGAAAGTGTGAAAGTGAAGATTAAAATAAGTTTGTTAAGATGGTTTGGGCATATGGAGAGAATGAATGAGGAAAGACTGACGAAGAAAGTATATGTTGGTAGAATAGATGGATGTCGTGGTAGAGGAAGACCGAGAAAGGTATGGATGGACCAAATATCCGAAATTGCGAATGAATGGAATATCCAGAGTCATAATAAAAGAAGAGCCTGTATGAAGAAAATTATGACTCTGGAGGAAATGAAAGAAGTATGTAAGGACAGAAAGAAATGGCGGTTGATCTGTAATGTTGGCGGCTAGGGTTTATTAAATGGGAATTTGTTTTTATTTGTAAATGGATATTTTGTATTTGGATATTATTATTTAGTGATGTATAAAATGTAATTTGTCGTGTGTGTGTGTTCCTTGACTTATAGGTTGGTATGCGGCTGACCACCCATGCTGTAAAAATGGTTCACTTTGCCAATGTCACCCCTGTCTCAGGGAAGGACGGCAAGAGTTGCAGGGTGTATGTCCATTTGAGATTTGGTTTTTATGTTGTAGGTTCACATGAGGCATGTGCAAGCGCGAACTTGTACGTGTCTGGTTGTGAGAATGCATGTAATGTGAATCTCCAATGTAACATATCTTTGCAACTTAGATTAAATTAGATTAGATTAGTGAATGAGCACTTATTCAGTTTTGTCTTTAAGGTGGCAATATATGTGACAGGTGAAATTATCCTTTTTTAATGAATAATAATAATTAGTAAATTTCCCAGTTTGAATAGCAGATTTGGCAAGCAGACTAGAAGACAGATTTTAAGTTCATTATTATTTAAAAAAAAAAACAAGCTTTCTTTACTCGAAACATTGTTTAGTTTCACTATTTTTTCTTGGAATAATAATAATTATAATATATTAGGATGATTTATTTGGTGAGCGCTGTTTTTGTGTGTATCACACCTCAAGAGCCCTCTGCGAGCTTGGTTGTCGCTGTAGAAAGCGCCAATTCTCAAGCAAGACCCAGTTGTTGTAAGGTTGGATGGACCTTTCAGTGACCGGTCTTTGGTAAAGGTTTATGAATTTTTCAACTCAGCGAAGAGCACATTCGAAATATAAATGGTATATTTTTATGCTCCGCCGGGATCCAAATCCACAACCTTCCATTTACGAGTCCGAAGTGTTGCCACTACGGACTACGGACCGGTCCAAGTATAAATAAATACAAACGTTTTTGTAGTAGTTGCAAAAGAGCAATGGCATCCTATCTGTATACACACACACACACACACACACACACACAAATATCCTCATCTGTTTTAGGTTTAAGAGCAAATTGGGATGAAACAGACAGGTTGGATTTTACGTGCGATTCGCTCGGCGGGTGGGGGTGTTGCCTGGAGGGGGGAACAGGGAGTTGGTTTTTGACTGGCGTTAAGGGGGGGGGGGGGTGGGGCTAGGGGCAGGGCGCCGAGTGTGTGGCGACATGATTTCGCAATTAATGGCTCCGGGCCAAGTGACAATGCATTTGCCGCGTATGCTAAATACAGAAATACAGCCACCGTTGTTGGAGTGGGTACGTTTCGCGAAGTATGTGACAGAGAGTGGAAAATCGCTGCTGTATAACCATGCTGTACTAATTGTATTGTTGTGAATATTTAAGTTCATGTCTGTGTTTTTTTTTTTAATTAATAGATTTGTGGAAAGGAATACAATCCACCAACCTATTTTGCCTGGCCAGTTGTCTTCGTGTGAAAGCAGAAGCTTGTGTGCATGCAATGGCATCAGTTGAACCAGGGTCGAAGTTATGGTCAAGTGGGCTAGACGTAAGATTCGAACCTACGTTTTTCGATTCCAAATATGCTAGTCTAACATGCGCCTCTACCCCTCGGCCATAACACCGACATTGGTTGGTCGACATGTTTTTATGATTGTTTGTGTCTAGGCAAATTTACTTGCTATATATATGTATGTGTATGTAGACGTTAGTGTTTGACACTTTGAACTGTTGGTACTTGTCGTACTCTCTAGAAACATTCATTCAAGAGGAGTCTCGTATGGTCTGGACATGCGAGATTAGGCCTTGGTCGTATATAAATACGAGCGGCGGTTCTGTGAAGAATCGGTCACCACATTAACGCCCAAACCATGCAGCCGTCAATACAGATGTTACAGAGTGAACCATTTTGTTAAAAAATAAATACTGTAAAATAGAGTCAACTGCATTTTCATCAAAAACGAACGCGAAATAAATCATGACAGTATTAAACAAAGTCCTTCCCTTTTCTCTTTTCATAGATCCGAAGGATCTGTATTAGCCACTTTCTGCCAACTTTCACGTCATTAGAGGTCTTTCGGTTGAATCCCCATGAAGAGTGATTGCCTTGACTGCCAACTTTCACGTCATCAGAGGTCTTTCGGTTGAATCCCCATGAAGAGTGATATTCTTTAATACTGTTCTTATATTTATACGTTGGTACCAGCATCGCTTTCGCTGAAAGAAAGAAGGCTTCCCCATCTTACAATAATTCCACCGTTGCTGGTCCCAAACCCGGGATGAGAATGGAGGAGATTCTATGGTTGAAGCTTGCTGCCTGTCCATAAATGTTGGAAAAACGTTTATAATGTTTGGTCAGTGCCCAGAAGCGCAATTCTGCTAAACACCTTACACTTTAAATATCAATCCAAGTCGGAGCTTGCTAGAGCAAAAGAACTCCATAGCAAATCACAGCACACCTTATCGTTGGACTCGTTATCTCGTAAGGTCGTAAGGAATTTAATAGAATAGCGCTTCAGGTATCGAAGGTATATGCGAGGACAAATGCTGGTGGAATTGAAAGGATTAATTACAAAGTTTATTTTTAAGTTATGTTTTTTAAGAGCGGAGTTTCCAGGCTGCGCTGGCATCAGTATGAGTGGCCATACATACTCGCACGGTTAGTTAGTGTACCTACCTGCCTCTGTGTTTATTATCCACATACATTTGTCGCACAGAGCTCTCCACCATGCAGAGGTGTTGTGAACAGCGGTGGGTGGGGGGGGGTAGAGAGGAAAACGATGTATGACGACACCATCAAAACAACATCATCATCACCATCATCATTCAACGAAAATTCAACAATAGAAATCGTTCGGTTGATAACTCAGTTGGTAGAGTGCTTGCATTCCATCGGGTTCGAATTCCACCGAGGCAAGGGTGTTAGAAATGAATCCCCGAATAACTTAGCCTTTGCAAGAAATGAGTACCAGCCAACTCGGGAGCTGGGAAGCCACCACTTCAATTGAAGTGGTTGGCGTAAGCTGGCACCGTTACTTGTAAAAATAATTATGGTAACTCTCCAAGTGCGACCCCTTCGCGTATAACGCGGTAAGAAGTTAGACTGCATGTGTAGCTTAATTGCGTTACCGTGTAGAACCTCGCTTTACGTTTAAGATTGTAATTTTTCTAAAGATGGCCAAGAGACCGGGCAAAACTCATTATTTGTTTAATCAACAACAACAAAAACACCAATAAAATAAAACAGTGTTTGTTTTCATGTTTGCATTTATTTTTTAAATTAGATACATTTGTTTTTCTTAATAAACAGGGAGGTATTTTTTAGTCAAATTAAAGAGAAGATTTAGCTGTGTCAAAAACTCAAAAATCCGTGTCACTTTGCTGGGGTGCTTCGTCGCTAAATGAGTGTTTTATCTCTAATTAACACAGATCTAAGGGGCGAGGGAGTAATGAAGAAGGACTTGAACAAATTGTGTCCGCGAGAGCCGTGCTTGTGTTTGTGAAGCCTTGATTACAATGTGGGGTGACTTTTAGGTCTTTTTTTGAATAAGGAAAGGTTATATGAATAACAGGGGTGTGCTTTTTAAAATAGACAAAAAAATGGCGTCTGTAGCATAGCTGATATATTTTCAATCTTTTGTGGACAATTATTTTCACTATCATTTTGCATAAACGCGGCTGAATTGCGTTGATGCCGTGCTCAACTGCTCTGTAGTCTAGTGGTTAGTGCCTCGGACACGTATATAGAAGGTTTTGGTTTTGAATCCCAGCGGAGGACAAAAAAATATATCATTTATATTTTTAAATATGCTCATCGTTGGTTGAAAAATTCATACACCGTTCCCAAAGACCGGTAACAAAGGGTCCATCCACCCTTACAGTAACTGGGTCTTACTTGAGAATTATCGCTTTCTTTAGCGACTTTTTACTCTCCAGGTGATTCTGGCCTTAATTTATCCAGACTATTAACAACATTCTCGAAACATGGAGAATTGTTACACATCACCTTGTTAGATTGTACTAGAATATTCGATTCAAGACTTAATTAATCTTGAATATATACAAATCATTATGAGGTACTTACACTTGACCAGTCCGTAGTCTAGTGATTAACACTTCGGACTGGTGGTTGGAAGGAAGTGGGTTCTAAGAATTTTCTCTTCGCGGGTTGAAGAATTCATATACCTTTACCAAAGACCGCTTAGTAGAGGTCCATTCAGCTTTACAGCAACTGGTTCTTGTTTGAGAATCGGCGCTTTTTACAGTGACAACCAAGCTCGCAGAGGGCTCTTGAGGTGTGATTCACACAAAAACAGCGTTCACCAAATAAATCAGCCTAATATTATTATTATAATTAATATTCACTTCTGGAAACTTCATAGACGTACAACTAACTAACACATAAAAATCAACACACAAATATTCATATTCTTTAAAAGGTGTTTTTTATTTAACCAAGTCGAAAAAATCACAGCCCTGTTTTTTCCAAGACATCGTAAGGAGAGCATAAATAAAGAGAGTACTGAAGCAGATGAGGGTTGGTAATAAGGGAATTACCTTTGGTTTATTATGTTTTAAACATGATAAACGGACGGCCGACCGCCCTCCGGCAATTCCAAATGTATTTTGTCTTTGAGACGCCAGATATAAATATTCAAACCAGAGACATATTGTTTACAGGGAGTGTGCTTTGTGACAGATGCTGTAAACAATTTTTACATGTACGAAAATTTTGTATATATTTTTCTTGGAAAAAAATGCGAAAATTGTAAGTTGTGTTTTTATTCATGTTAGACAAGACAAAATATTTCAGCTTTTTTAAATATTAGAAAATATAAAACATATCGCTACTAATGTAAATCTAATCTACATCTAAGTTGCAAAGATATGTATCATTTGAGATTCACATTAAATGCATTCCCACAAGCAGACACGCATAATTTCGCGCTCACACATGCCGCATGTGGACCTACAATATAAAAAACCCAATCTCAAATGAACATAAGCCCTGCAACTCTTGCCGACCTTCCCTGAAACAGGGTTGACATCGGCAAAGTGAAACTTAAGTTTAAAACTGAATAAGTGCTGAGTCACTTTTTTGAGAAATGGTACATAAAACTTTTTATCGGGTGTACTTTTTTTATAGTAAGTAAACTAAATCTAAGGCAGTGATCATGAAAAACTTCTTAACTACAGTAATTTTACACTCTTGTAGCGTTTTCACTCGTAGAAACCAGGAAAATTTATCTGAGAAACCTTAAAAGGTTTTAAACTTAAATATTTTAAATTATGATAACGGTCTTTAGACATTTTATACAATGAAAAAAAAAACGGATTTTACTGACCGTGCAAAAGGGAAGAACGATTTTCTCTACGTTTCATCGGAGTCATATCCGACGTCCTCAGGAGACGTGTGTCTTCTACAAAGAAGAACCACGAACTGTTGAATTATTGTTTTGTCATTGTGATATACTTTTCTGTGATGTTTTTTAATAGTGATGTTTTTTAAAATGCTGTACTGTCATTGTGATGTTATTTCATGTGTTGATATGTCATGTGTTGATATGTCATGTGTTGATATGTCATGCGTCGTTTTGTCACTGTGCCGTTCTATCCTGTCACCGACCTGACCACATCAAAGTCTTGGAACAGGTTTGTTTTTTATACTTGTCAATTTTATCCCTCGATAATCCGTGGCTCAGTTTAATCTCTGGATGATCCACGGATCAACATTATTCTATACAAGAAACCGGACCGCAACTTAAACATAAGAATATTTTAGATTCCTTTATTTTCAAAAATTAAATTTATAAAAGTACAAAAGGTTGTCCATCACGTGTGTTATGATATAAAATGAAATTCGCGTATTTTCTTGTATTTTTTCCTCTGGTTTCTCGGGTCAGGAGGGGGGGGGGGGGAGGGTGAGGGAGGGATGAAAGAAAGAAAGCTGTGTTTTAGAAAGAGAGGAGGGGTGAAGTATATGGAGGAGGAAAGGAAATACCTAAGCGCAGTGGACGGCCCTTCGTAACCAAAGAGGGATCTTTTGATTTGTGAAAACATTTTTGGGGTGAGTTAATATAATTCTCGAGGGTGACTTGCATTCGTAAGAAGATGAATTTCATACGGAGAAGGTCGAGTTATCTTACCTTTGAGATAAAGTCTGAGAAGTCATAATGGGATCAACATATTTTTATTTAAAATCTTAAATTTTTGTTTGTTGTTAATTGGATGGATTTGAAAAAATCTTTGACTTATTTTCAAAAGGTCTGGATTATTTATTTGGTTCTGTTTTTTTCCTTCTGAACTATTTATTTTCTTTCAATTATCTTACATTCAAAAATATATTATCATTTAAGATTGATATTGCATGCACGCCCACAAGCAGAAAGTCCTAATTTCGCGTTGTTACATGGTGCATGTGTATTTACAACAATAAAAAACAAATCTCAAATGAACATTAAATCGTCATCTTTTGCCGCCTTTCCCTGAAACGGGATTGGCATTAGCAAAGTGATTAAATTTTTACAGTATGGTTGATCAGTCTAAGAACATCATATACCTACGTCTTTAATCTATAATCTTAGTTACAAAGGTATATTCACATTCAAAACTAACAGACACGTGTATGATTGCCTCATTAGTACTTGAATATCAAAATCCAAACCTCAAATGAACATAAATCCTGCATCTTTTTCCGACCCTCCCTGAAACATGATTGACATTAACAAAGTGATTTAATTTTTACTGTATAGCTGATTACTCTCAAAACAACCTGTAAATCTTGGAATGATGTTAAAAATACGTATATTCAAGGGATAATTGTTTATCTCTGTATTGAAAAATCATCTCTAATTGAAGTCTCAGCCTTAAAAGCTGTCGTGGTGATTTCTTTATGGCTTTATATAGAAGTAATCTCGCTTTTATACAATCACTGAGATAGGGTGGAGGGGCCTATGGATGGACACCTAAACCGTGGCACGACAAATCAGTCAAAGACAACTCCACCACAGACAGCTCGTCCATTGACAAATCGGTCATACGACAGTTTGCTCACACGAATTTTCAGTCTTTGGACACAGATAACTCATCCACAGACACATTGGTGACGGACAATTTGGTCTCATGATAGTTTGTCTACTTCTTCTTTGTGTCAGCTTCACACCGTATTGGCCCAGTAACGAGCAACGTCTACAGCTCTTTTGTTTCCCGCAAAGAGATCATCGATGGAGCAGCTTGTCGGACAGGAAGGACAACACCGCAGGTGCTCCATAGTTTGCTGAGCTCCACACTCACATAGTGTAGAGTCCTCCCGTCCCAGAAATCCCCAGGTCAACAAGTGAGAATGGCCACCGATCACAGGGTCTCTGATATTCAATCTGGTTTTATGCCAGGACGAGGTTGTGTGGACCAAATCTTTACTCTCAGACAGATTGTTGAAAAACATCTGGCTGTGGGGAGGGTGGTCTACGCAGCCTTCGTGGATCTCGAGAGGGCCTTTGACTCGGTGGACAGATGTATGTTGTGGAATGTTCTCAGAGAGTACGGTGTGAATGACAACCTTCTGAATGTGATACGTGCCATCTATGAAAATAGTTCGGCATGTGTAAGAGTGGATGGGAGATATAGTGACTGGTTTGATGTAAATAAGGGAGTGAGGCAAGGCTGCGTGATGAGTCCATGGTTGTTTAATATAATCATGGACAGTTGCATAAAAGAAGCTGGAATATCAGAGAGCGGAGTAAAAGTGGGTGAAACAAGAGTTGGAGTACTTCTTTATGCTGATGATGCTATAGTTTTAGCTGACTCGGCGGAGGAACTCCAAGCGATGTTAACCAAACTGAATGATGCGTTTTGTAAAAATAGCTTGAAAGTGAATGCGAATAAGACAAAAATATTAGTTTTTGACAGGAATGAAGTATGTGAGGAACTTACAGTTAATTTGAATGGGAAAAAAGTTGAAGTAGTGAATGAGTTTGACTATTTAGGAAGCAAGTTTGAGACGAATGGTAAGATGACGAAGGAATTAGAGAAGCGTGCCAGCAAAGGAAGATGCGTGATAGGAGCGTTTGGTAGAATAGCGAAGAATAAAAGGATACCAAAGAAAATGAAAATGGCGGTACACAATTGTATATTGTTGCCGACCCTGATGTATGGAAGCGAGTCATGGACGGTGAATGAAAGAGAAGTAAATAAGGTATGCACCGTAGAAATGGCTCATTTGAGAAGTATGACAGGAAAAACACTGAAAGATAGAGTGAGAAACGAATGGGTTATGAATGAATGCGGAGTAAAAGAAAGCGTGAAAGTGAAAGTTCAAAGAAGTGTGATGCGATGGTTTGGACATATTGAAAGGATGAATGAAGACCGACTGACAAAAAGAGTGTATAAAGGGAATGTAATAGGTAAGCGTGGAAGGGGAAGACCTAGAAAAGAATGGATTGATCAGATAAGTGAGATTGCGAATGAATGGAATTTACAGAGTGGAAACAAGAGAAGAGCATGCATGAAAAGAGTGATGAAATTAGATGAGATGAAAGAAGTATGCAGGGACAGAGTCAAGTGGAGGCACTTATGTGGAGGTACTGGCCACCCCTAGAGGAATGGCGGCAGGATACAAGACAAGACAAGACAAGACAACATGTTGGCCCAGGCTCTTCCAACATTGGTCCTCAATCTGTTCATAGATTTCCACACGGGCCACTCGAGGTTCTTTCTGGAGTTAGGCTCTCTGCAGGCTGCACAAAGCTCTCAGGGCATTCCTCTTTCCACATTCGCAATCTCTCCGCCACTGGATCCATAGACAAGGGCTGCACGGAACTAAGGAAGCTGTGTCTGGACTTCAGGCGCTGCTGTGATGAAAAGCCACTTCCGTAAATGCAGTGCTGTGTGCACGTTAGAGCCTTCTGCCTCTCGACTCTCGTCTTCTGGACTTTTAAGTCAACGACATTTTGTTCACGTACAATTAAAGCCCACAGACAGCTTCATCAAGAAAACATGCTCTCCAAAAACCACCTTCAAGGTTATTCACAACACAATTAATCCATAGCTGATCTTTGTATCATAGTTTTTTGGTATGGAGAACTCACGATAGGTGGCGGTTAAGCAATGTATTTGCTGTGTGTGAATAACATCGCTTGTGATTACTGTATTTTATATTAATTGTAGATTTCGGTGATGCGAGCTGGATGTGGACCATATATTGTATGTGACCGAAATACATGCTCAAACCCTCCTCATACCCATCCTGTATGTATGTGTCAGAAGCACCCAAAGCACATGGACGCTCATGCAAAGCTATATATTTTCTCAAGTGGTGGAAAGCCTTCCCGTGAACGACAAAACAAGGACCTTTAGATCAGAGGCGTGTCCATGACTCTTAAAATAAGGTGAGTAAATGTCAATGACCGAAAGTCGTGAAGACAAATTGTCGAGTGATCGAATTGTCTGTGACCAATGTGTCTGTGTACGAGTTGTAAGTTATCTATAATCTTTACCTAATCTAAGTTGCAATTCTATATTACGTTTAAGATACATATAAAATGCATTCTCATAAGCAGACACGTATAAGTTCGCGCTCACACATGCCGCATGTGGGCCTACAATATGAAAACCCAATTTTTAAATAAACATAAACCCTGCAACTCTTGCCGATTTCCCTGAAACAGGGGTTATCTGTAACCAAAATGTCGATGACCGGAAAGTCATGTGGACGAACTATCGTGTGACCTCTTTGTCAATGGCCGAGCTGTCTGTGGACGGATTGTCTGTGACCGATTGGTCGTGGAGCCCACCTATATGTACGTTATTTGATATGATGTGTCTAGAACATTTTCCCCTAGCTGCAAGAGAGTGGGACGGGGGCGCTTTCAATTCATCCTTAGATATAAATTTAATTTCATCTTTCAAAGAATCTTTAAGGTGAATATCGCATAGAAATGTGGGTGGTTCCAATTTAATGTAAAAAATAATAATCCACAAGTCCCAAGTTAACTGAGAGGACGAGTTTTCAGACGCGCAAGTGTCTATTACAAGACAAATCTTTCAGATGTCGACATCTCTAAGGTGGTTTCAAAAAATGTTGAGAGAAATATGGTTCTAAAAATCCAATCTTATAACCCAAATACGCAACTAAGCTACCCATATAGTGAATCCTCTTGCTTGCGTTATCCCCTTCGGGGATATTTATTGTTACGGGTTAGTGGGTCGGCCTCACACTGGAATTCGCAGCTTCTGAGGGGGCTGGTTTTCATTTATTGTGAAGGCTGAGTAGACTGAGAAGGCTAAGGTTTGAAATAGACACCGAAACGGGAAATCATTTCTGACACCCTCGGCGGGAAACGAACCCTAGCCCTCGGTATGGAACGCTGACTCTCTAACGACTGAACTATCAGTTTCTCTAAGAATATTCACACGTAAAAATAATCAAATCGACGGTTAAAAGGCAGTAGAGCATAAGCGACATAAGCTAAATTGTTCTGGAGAGCAGTTTAAAGTTTGAGATTGCAAAAAAATGGCATATCTTTTTAAATTTTTATCATATCGTTAAAATAAAAACAGTTCTGAATTTGTAAAAAATAAAGGCTTATTAATGTGGTTTTACGATTTTTTATGTCACAAGAGCCTTTAGGACAAAAAACGCAAAAATCTTGTCGATTACATCAAAACCATACTTCGAAAACGCAGTTGTTTGCTTGGGCATAAACAACACAAAAATCATCGTAGAGCTATGGGAGTTAGCGCATTAGAAAGAGCGGAAAATTTCAAGGAGGATAGCATTCAATACTCATTTTTGACCACAATGTCGCTTACTACTTTTAAACGTTGATATAATTTTTTTGTGTTAAATGGAGTTCTACAAAGTTTCCGATGAAACCTTTCCTAAATTACTTTTGTAGGTTCTCAAAAAGTATCAGAAGATTTTTCTCTCCTAATAATTCTGGATGAAATGAAAAATATATCTATAATAATCTACCATGCAAAGATGTATTGACAACCTAGGCTCATATTTAATGCATGCCCACAAACAAACACATGCTAGTTTGCCGTTCCGTAGAAATGTTTTTTTTTTTGTATTTATATTTATGCATCACAATTGAACTTCCCTTAGATGTTAAGTTAAAACCAGAAGATTTGATTTCGCTAAGGAGTCCGCTAATTCAGATGAGTGTATCGCAAAAGTCGAGAGCAGCTCACAGGGCAGCCAATTGCGCGCCCGCCCATCTGAACACCAACTAAATAATAATAATGTATGGATACAAAAGCAGCGCCTCTATTGAGTGTTTTAGCTTGCATACATTTTTTTAGAAAACGTCCACGAATAGTTGCAAACTCACGCCTACTTGAGGAATGAAAGCACCAGCTTCTTATACAAGGCTGAAGTCTCTCTGTTAGTCTGTTATCTGTCCCTGCAGCTTTATACAACTCTGAACTTCAATCTCGCCATCAAGCATTCATACAGAGAAAGTAAATTACACTGAAATGAAGGGGTCTTCAAATTTTATATTTTCAACCTTTTTCTTATTTGCATTTTTTAAATTTTCCGTTACGTTTGTTATGTTATAAAATATAACATTAAAAAATGTAGTGCATTGAGTATTTGCCTGCGTCGTCGTGGGAGACGAAGGGTCCCGGACACATCCGAGTTCTCACGAAACTCTAACGGGGCTATTCTTAGACATTTTAGTCGTCGGTTGAGCCCACGCTTTGGCAAACAAATGGTGGCCGGTCTGCAAGTTTCATCACCACGGTCATTCTTACCTACCAAACTTTGTAATATTTGTATGAAAACAAATCAGCTGTTCACTTGCGGTCATCTTGGATTGACAGGCCTTCATACAAATGCATCATTAGTTTGTCAAAGCGTGGGCTCAACCGACGACTAAAATGTCTAAGAATAGTCCCGTTAGTCTCTAGAACCCTGCCACAGCTTTCAGAATCTAATCTAATCTAATCTAAGTTGCAAAGAATATGTAACATTGGGGATTCACATTAACTATATAGTTCTACACTTTTTTATAGCGCCATTTCGTAACTGATGTCACTTCAAAGGCGCTTCGTAGGAGTGTCCAAACAGAAATGTTTTTAATTGCTTTCTAAAACGGATTAGCGCGGTAGACAATCAATCCTACACACGTCTGTCGCTGTTGACAGCGCCAAGACGACTTATTATATGCATTATCACAAACAGACACGTACAAGTTCGCGCTTACACATGCCGCGTGTGAACCTAAAACATAAAAACCCAAATCTCAAATGGGCAGACACCCTGCAACTCCCTGTACCTCTAATTTTGAACTTAACACGTTGTAAGATGGAAGAGAGATCTTTCCAGGTATTTAGTAACAAAGTGCTTCGTCGCATTCTTGCACCCCTCTGGCCGTCAGTTGAACACCCATGTTAAGTAATATCCTCGAGGAGCGCGACGGAAAGTTTTCAAGTTAAAACTAAGTACGGGACAGTTAAGGCTGCGACGCGATGATATGTGCTTAATGTAAAGGTATAAAACTTGAAAGCAGAAGAAGAAGAAGACGAAGTGGAAGGGAGTGGGAGGGGAGTGGAGGGGATGGAAACTTAAGGGACAGAGACTCGGGAAACTATACTCCTAATTATTACGCTCGCAGGGAAAATGTACACTAAAGACATAGCGGTAACTGATCTGTGTAGGATTTTTTTTAAGTATGTTCTTTTTACTATTTCGTCCCCTTGGTGGTTGTTTGTCTAATGTCTATCAGAGGTTAATTTCTTATAAGCAATGTTTGTGTATGTGTACTTGACCAATGCGTCCTATGAAACTGGAAATTGATTTTAAAAAATATCCAAGACAACTCTCGCATTAACGTGTTTTACGTTTTTTTCTTAGCTCAGATTGTGTAGAACACGAATCAAAAAAAGAAAGGTGTAGAATGTGTTTCTTAAAAAGTGGTTGGCATAAGGCCGGCCTTCTTACCTGTTAAAATAAATAGGTTCCTCTCGCCAAATGGGAAACCTTTTAGGGATAACGCGGCAAGAAGTGGCACTAAATGCGTAGCTTAGTTGCGTGCGTCGCGATCGAATTGATAGTTTTACTTAGAAGTGATTTTTTTATTTACTTTTCTTACTTTTTTTCTATTGTACAAGGTCAAAGGGAGATAATCCAATGTTGTATACTGTAACTGTTACTGTAACTCTGTCACCATTCCGCTAGGGGTGGCCAGAGCCTCTGCAGAGTTGCCTCCATTTTTTCCTATCCTTAAATACCTCTTTCAATTCATTCATATCCATCACCTTTTCATGCATTTTGTTGTATACTTGGAACAAAGATGACACTGACATTGCATATCTTCTTTCTTCTTCTTACTCAGCTTTTTTCGGTCCACTCCTGGACGTAGGCCTCCTACGATCCTCTCCATTCCTGTTTATCAGCTGCTGTGTGCAGCCATCCTCTGCCTGCAGTTCCCTTGATGTCGTTCAGCCACCTCAGTTGGGGTCTCCCCGCTTGGACATCCTGGGCCGCCGTTGGACGATCCTTTGCGGCCACTTGTCATGGTCCTGCTTTGCGACGTAACCAGCCCAGCGCCACTTTAAGCAGGCCACTCGCTGTATGACATCGCATATCTTTATTTTTCATTTTAATGGTTTAAAGTTTTAAACTTTGTTTTGTAATAGGACTGTGATATTCGTATACGCTTCTGTTCACTAAAATCTTGCAAAGCGTGTAGGTAGTTTAATGAGAAAGCTTAATGCAGAGGTAAGTACATAATGTTATAAGGTAAGAAAACCAGTCGGGGCGTTCATAGTCGTATACATAAACTGGGGACGATAGATGAAAGATTGGGAAGTGCTGTGAAATGAAAACAAGTTTGTGAAAGTTGAATGTGAGACATGTCGAAATGAAAGTTATTCAAGTAATTTATCTTAAATCTGAAAGGTAATTAACCATAACTTTGCTTAATTATCATACATATATTTGAAATAATTCAAATGAGGCAAATCATGTACAAAATAATAAAATAATGACTCGGCAAAAGAAAAAAAACCCTCGACCATATGACATCACGGATAGCCTGGCACGACTGATTGTGATCGGTAACATGGAATGGAAGAGAGGAAGAGGAAGATCCCCCACACGATGGACCAAAGTGAAGACAGCAGTAGACAACTCGGTGGTTGGAGTACTCCGGGCAGCGTAGTCAAGAGAGGACTGGAGAAGAGTGGTTGCTTCCACACGGGGCACAGCCCTCAGCAATGAGGAACAAGATTGAAAAGATATGCCCTTTAAACATAGTAAATAAAATGGATTGCCGTTAATCAGGGGTGTTTTCGAGTTGACAGGATTGTGATACATTTGCGGGGATTCGAACCCACAAAGTTCCATTTGCGGGTCCGAAGCGCTGCCATTAGACTACGTACCAGTCTCATTATCAAAAAAACGATATTGCCACCTTAAAGGTAAAAATGGATAGTAGCTGATTCACTCATTTGACTAATCGTGGATAAAACATTTTTGTGGTGTTACGTAACTGCTCATAGTACTTAAGTGAACTAATTACAAGGAAATGCTAATGATCAACTTCTAAACTCCAGAATTTTCACACTTTTTATATTTCTGCTGTCGTAGAAATTCGAAAAAATGTGAAAAAGAAACTCATGTTAACTTAAAACGTCACTTATTCAGTTTTACCTATATGCTTCAGCTTTAGGTATACAAAACCTTATGTACCTCAGTAAATTGTATCATTTCTTAGAACATGCTACACATCGGGCTTAGTAATCGGCCAATATGCGTAACAAAGCTAAGCCCCCGTGTTTTGTAGGCCCTCATTGTCATGTATTGTTGTATAGCATGGATTACTTCAGCTCGGCTGGCTTGCGAAAACAACGATCCACCGCGCTTTGTGCGAAAATAAAATTAAGTAGTTCTTGGCAGCACGCGGGGCGTCCTGGTGGCAGGATAGAGCGGCACAGTGACAAAACGACACAGAATATTCTGTATGACAAAAAATCACATACCTAAAACATAACATATCATAAACGGCATATGAAAAACATCACATGACAAAACATCACCAAACAGAAAACACCATAAACGGCATGACAAAAAGTGATACTAATCAACATGAGAAAATGGAACTCATGCATATATTATTTGGTAAAGCATATAAAAAAAAATTAGGACACCCGATTATCATTATGAGACAAAAAAACCTAACTAAGCTGCACATAAAGACCAACTTCTTACCGCGTTATTCCCGAACGAATCGCATATGGCGCGTGGAAGCAAAATAAATGTTTGTATCGTTTGTGATGTTTTGTCATGTAATTTTTTTTTATGTGCCGTTTACGGTACTTTCTGTTTTAGGTATGTGATTTTTTGTCATGTGTCGTTATGTCATGTGTCGTTTTGTCACTGCGCCATTCTAACCTGTCACCGTTTTTAGTAGCACTCAAATATAAAAACTTTAGATACATAAACTCCCCTAGATCGTGTACACATAAAACTTGTATGAAAACTAAATCACTGACTAGGGGTGCTGTTGCATCTTCTATGCATTTTTCTATTTACACGATCCAGGGTAGCATACACCATGCTGTATACTCGGGGCATTGTAGCTAAACTTTCAAGTTCTTCTCTCAACTGAGCGGTGGACTCTTTCATGAGAGTGCAGGGCTACTAGGAAGTAACGGCAGACAAAATTTCAAAATCTTCGTGAACTATATAGGTTAATTTTGCAAGATGTATTCACTCCTGTAGTTCGGTCAATAGCTCAGTTGGTAAAGTGTTTGCATTCCATGCCCAGAGCTCGGGTTTGAATCCCACCGCGGGTGTCACAAATGATTTCCCGTTTCGGTGTTTATTTCAAACTCAAAATAAAATCCTGGAAAGCTGGCGATTCAACTTAAGAGGACAAGCCCCGTCAGGAGCAGGGAAACCCCCGTTACAACTGAAGTAGTTGGCGTTACCTGTACCAATAATAGGTTCAGTCGCCGAATTCGACCTTTCGGGGAAAACGCGACAAGAAGTTACACTATATGCGTAGCTTAGTTGCGTGCGTACGTTAGATCAAGGAGTGATCAAAAAGACGTATGTAAGAAAAAAAGGTCCAAAAAGTAAGTATGGATTCATAAAGAATGACAATTTGTGTTTTCGCTTACCATAATGTCTGCTCCTAAGAAAAACCTTGAAGTCTCACACCAAAGGTGGCCAATAAAGTATTAAACTAAAGATGTTGTTTTTTCGTGAAATTATTTCATGAAAGAGAAAATATAGTGAAGAAAAACCAAACAGAGAATGCTCCACTAAATGACCTCCTGATTTCTCCAGCCTTCACTTAGCTACACCATGAGCAGTGGAGTAAATAAAGAGTCTGGACCTTCATCACCATCTGGACTGTACTGTATCCTGCCGCCGTTCCACTAGAGGTGGCCGGTATCTCCGCAGATGCGTCTTCACTTTTTTCTGTCCTTGCATATCTACCTCTTTCATCTATTAAACATTCATCACTTTCTTATTACATATTCTTCTCTTTTTCTCACTCTGCAGGTTCCATTCTTTCGCAATCTCACCTATTTGGTCTATCCATTCCTTCTTTGGTCTTCCCCTTCCACGCTTTCTTCTGACAGTTCCTCTGTGCGGCCTTGAATACCTCAAATTTAGGAAATACGATTTGTAGGTGCCCTGTGTTGGTATATTAGCTCCACTTACGGAATTCTTCACATTATACATCAGACACTTCTCATAATGGCCACCATTTCTGTTCAGCTGCATAATGGAGCTTTATATCCACAAGCACCTCTTAATTTGTAGGAGCACCGCAGCGTAAAGGCAGATTAGAGCAGGACACACTTACGTGCTTGCTCTGTCTCTCAATGTGAATACGTTTCGTGGGTACTCGTATACTCGTATATGTGCAAGAAAAAAATGATGCGTGAACAACCAAAAACACAGCTGAATTTGTTGAAATTTGATTCAGTTTGGAAGCTTCATTGTAAAGATATTAATAATAATCTTATAAGAATGGTTCATTTGGTGAGTTCGTGTAAATCATGCCTCAAGAGCCCTCTGCGAGCTTTATAGTTTGTTTAAATTCTCAGCTAATTCTCAATTCCAGCTGATTTTCAAGCAAATGTATGGAGGATGCTGGGAATCAGTTTCAGAGTCAGGATTCCAAACCAGGAGATCTGTAAATGCACTGGTGTCACTGATGTCATACCACGAGTGGCTGCTTAAAGTGGCGCTGGGCTGGTCACATCGCAAGGCAGGACCATGGCACGTGGCTGAAAAGGACCGTCCAGTGGCGACCCAGGATGTCCAAGCGGGGAGCTGAGAGACCCCAACTGAGGTGGCTGGACGACATCAAGAGAACTGCAGGCAGAGGATTGCTGAACACAGCAGCTGATGGACAGGAATCAAGAAGATTGAAGGAGGCCTACGTCTAGGAGTGGACTGAGAAAGGCTGAGGATGAAGAAAAAGAAGAAAAAGACTCAATCAAGGCTCAATTGTAGTACCCATGCCAGGAAAGACCTTCGGTGACCGGTTTTTTGTTAGGGTGAATGTTGTTCTCAGTCCAACAATTAGCATATTTGAATACTGATTTGTTGAAATAGGTTTGGAGTACTCAGTTTCTGCTATCGGTACTATCACGTCATCTGTTGTGATAATATATTTTCTCTTCTTCTTCCTCACCTCCTTACAACAAGGGCAATGTAAAACAATTGTCATTCATCCCTTTTTATTTGATGTAAAAAACGATGAAAACTTAGTATTTTCATGTCTCATTCCTTTGCTTTACTACCCGTTTTTTGAATGATTTACCAGTATAATATGTTATATCCCCCCCATTCATACTGAGTGAGAAGTCTCGACATATCTGCCGATTATATAGGTGGAGATGTAGAAAGCGATAAAATATGGGCGCGCGTGAACAGCTGATCTCATGGTCAAATGACTGATAGGGCTGCATTATTTAAAAGCAATATCAATCGTTACTTCTTATCAGTGTGTCAAAACAAAGGTCACACAATACAACACTTCTTCTAAAAAGGATCTGGCTATCAACCACCACCTACATCTGTGTGGCACTCCAATAAGTGTCATAGACCTCTAAACACTGTGTCTCAAGTTAAACTGAAGGGTCAAAAACACTTACATTTTATATTGATTTTTTATAGCCAAATTATATTTAAAATTTCAAAAAGATGTATTTAATTTTTTGACTTGTGGAAATAGTGTTCTGAACCATCAAATTCTGCACTTATCTTTTTGTATGCATTTTCTTTGTTAAAATTTAATGCTAAAATGTTCTTACATTCAAATGTACACAATCTTTACAATAATAGACCCCTAAGTTGGTACATAGGCGCTTTCGGAGAACTTAAAAAGCTCTATTTTGTATAAACATTTTATGGTTAGGGAATTAATTTAAAATCGTTTAGCGGTTTCTAATATTATGATACTGTTACATGGTTCAATAGTATTAGATACTTCTTAAAAGGTTTTGCGGGTATATCTTTATTTTTTGTAGCAAAATTGCGGTCTAGCTTTGAAAAAAAATCTGCATTATTTTCAAATGTTAAGTACCTTAATAAATAATGATAGAAGAATAAAGATGACTAGGGGCTCCGCCCCTGGCTGCTACGCAGCCCAACCCCTTAACATTTAGGCAACGGGAACTTTGCAGCATGACTTCTCCGCGTTAAAATTCGTATAATTATTAGAAATGGATAAAAAAATAATATACTTGTTTGCAAAATTTGCGAATACTACCATTTAAAAGAAACTTTTGCACATCCCTATCATCTAATTTATTCTCATTTGACCAAATAGGTGAGATTTCAAAAGAATGGAACCTTCAGAGTGCGAATAAGAGAACAGTATGTATGAAGAAAGTGATGAATGTTGAAGAGATGAAAAAGGTATGCAAGGACCGAGAAAAGTGGAGACGCATCTGCGGAGGTACCGGCCACCCCTAGTGGAACGGCGGCAGGATACAGTAACAGCTCATTACTATGGTCACTCACGAACCGGGGAAATCTCGCCCCGTACAAAGTCAAATATTGCCAGAATGAAATTTGACGGTACACGGTACGATATTTACACCCACCTTGATGTAACGACGTGAAGCCTGGACGTTGAATGAAAGTGAAATTAGAAAAGTCCATATTATTGAAATGGACTATGTTTGAAGAGAAGAGTAGGTATGTATGAAAAATATGATGAATATTGAAGAGATAAAAGAATAATGCAGGTCTGCTTGTGGGAATGCATTTAATATGAATCTTAAATGATACATAATATCTTTGTAACTTAGATTTAGACATATTGTGGCATGTGCAAGCGTGTCTGCTTGTGAGAGTGCATAGGTTTAATGTGAATCCCCAATGTAACATATCTTTGCAACTTAGAATAGATTAGATTTGGTTTTTGAATTTTTGATTTTTCATAGTTTTTTTTAAAGATATTGTTTTACAGAATAATTGTTAGTTTAATTCATTATAATATCTTGTGTTCTATTTTTGAATTAATAAATATTTGCTTCAAAATAAGATAGCGCCTCTATGTTATGAAAACTAAGTAACTTTTCCCAGTACTTTATATATGTTGTTAATTTCTCGCCATCTTCACGTCTCCCGGTAGCTCAACGCGCTGGGCGTTCGGTTGCTGAGCCGTTTAGATTTTGGAAGACGCAGGTTCGAGTCCCGCTTTTTTGGGTGCTTTGCTTTTTTATTTTTTCAGTTGTAAAAGTTGGTATGCGGCTGATCACCCATGCTGTAAAAAATGGTTCACTTTGCCAATGTCAGCCCTGTTTTAGAGAAGGACGGCAAGAGTTGCAAAGTGTAGGTATGTCCATTTGACATTTGGGTTTTAAATTGTAGGTTCACATGCGGCATGTGTGAGCGCGAAATTATGCATGGCTGCGTGTGGGAATGCATTTAATATGAATCTCAAATGATACATATTGAATTTTTGGTTTGTATTTAGATTTTTCATATTTTTCATTTATTAATAAATATTTGCTTAAAAATAGGATAGCGCCTCTATGTTACAAAAATGGTACATGGTAACTTTTCGCAGTTGCTTATATGTTGTTAACTTGTCACTGACGTCATGTCTCACTGTAGCTCACGCGCGTAGGCGCATCTTTTTTCGTCCGTTTAGATTTTGAAAGACGTAGGTTCGAATCCCGATCTGATCGGGTGCTTTGCTTTTTATTTTTTCAGTTGTAAAAGTTGGTATGCCGTTACTTACTTTATTTTGATTTTTAATTGTTTTTTTTAAAGATTATTGTAAGTATTGTTTTACAAAATAATGGTACAATGTATTTTTTTATCTTCAATAAATTTTTGCTTGAAAATAGGATAGCGCCCCTATATTATAAAAATATTAGGTTCGAATCCATGCTTAAATTTGTAGCTTATATAAACAAAAACTTCTCCCACCTCCAAGGAAGCGACGTGGCCTAGGTGGTCAAGACGCTATGCCTTGAGGCGTGTCCGCGCTCAGGTCCCTGGTTCGAATCCCGGTCGGTCGTTTTGGTTATTTGAAAATTGAAATTGTAAGCGAATGACGACGGCGAAGGGCATTATATATATAGATAATAGATGAAAGTAGATGGAAGAAAAAAATCTTTATATAATTTATAATCTAAGTTACAAAAATATGTTAACATGCAATATTCATATTAAATGCATGCCCACGAGAAGATATGTAAAAATCGCGCTGAAACAAACCCCATATGTACGCACAAAATAAAAACACAATATCTTAAATGAATTCTTGCAACTCTTGTTGACATTTTCTGAAACAGGGAGGCATTGTCAAAGTAAAACAATTCTTACAGTATGGGCGATCAGCCTCATACCAACCGGCCTTACGCACTGATTGCTTGTGAAGACTGGTATTTGTGCTGGTATTTATTTTGGGTTTGAAATAAACACCGAAACGGGAAATCATTTCTTACACCCTCGGTGAGATTCGAGCCCGAGCTCTCGGCATGGAATGCAAGCACTCTACCAACTGAGCTATCGACCGGACTTGTTCATGTTCATTTGAGGTTTGGTTTATTTTGTTCTTACACATGCAGCATGTGTGATCGCGAACTTACATGCTCCTGTTTGTGGGCATGCATTAAATATGAGTCTTAATTGTCATTACATCTTTGCAATGTTCTACATTACAGATATTTTTTTCATTTCATCCAAAGTTATGAGATGAAAAAGAAATGTCAATACTTTTTTAAAACTTACAAAAATATTTTTTTTTTCAGCAGAAAGTTTGTAGAGCTCCATTTAAAAATATATACGAGTATATGAAAAATAAAACACTGTTTAATGCTACTAAAAAAATCTGTATAATTTAACTGTGTTTTTTTTTCATATCTAACAAAAGCAAGTGGGTATATTGGTATTGGTTCATCATAAACGAAAGCTCTTCGCATTTCTTCCAGCTAATTTGTAATCCAAACGTGTCACAGGAGCTTTCTGAGACACTGTCGACCCAGATTAAGTGCGGCCCATGCAGAGCGTAACAAGGTAGGAGAGCAAAAAGCGGCCACGTCAGGATCAACAGACGTTAAGTAGTTTTGTATTCGTTCTTTTGTGCGACGCTGCAAAGCTATCGGCAATAGAGATAAGTGGACTGAGGCACTGGAGTGATGGGACACAAAAATAAGGGTAGGATTTTAAAACTACAAACCCGTGTATTGTTACTCGAGCGTTTTATACCCTAAATCTGTCGTTTTTGTTCCTTAAACATTTAAGTGACTATATCTAAATCTAAATCTAAGTTGCAAAGATATGTATCATTTAAGATTCATATTAAACGCATTCCCACAAGCAGACATGTATAATTTCGCGCTAACACATGCCGAATGTGGACCTACAATATAAAAACCCAATCTCAAATGAACATAAGCCCTGCAACTCTTGCTGACCTTCCCTGAAACAGGGGTGACATTGGCAAAGTGAAGCAACCAGTGACAGTAATGCAAAAAACCAGGCGTGCTTACTAATTATTCATCTAAACTAAAATAGCTAAAAAATATCTAACTTTAAAAGTGCCCGCCCAAAAAGAAATATTTTAGACACCACGTTTTTCACATTTTTTACAGTTTTTTTATGAGCTATATTTTGGATTTTTTTCGGTTAAATTACAGAATTGTACATTATTGAGTCTCGAAAGCAGCCGATTTTAGTAATATGAAAAGTTGTTGAGAAAATATGAAATAGAGTATTTAATTAATTAAATTTCTTGAAAACAGTTGTTCCATATTTCCACAAAAACCTTTAGTTATGAAATCTTTAGTTTAGAAATCTTTAGTTATAAAAATAATAATTTTTCATGCAATTTTTTCACAATCAAATAATACAAGCTTTTATTCGTTCTTAATTTTTAATGAGTAATTTGGTATTTTATAGTTATTAGATTATGACTGAATGTTTTTTTTACCTAATACAAAAAATCCTTAATAAATAAGCAAGAAAAGCAACTCCACGTATTTTCCAATCATATCAATTACAACATGCATATTTTCACATTCATTTAATAATTTAATTTTATAATAATTTTAACAATTATTACAATTTTTTTTTTTAAATAGTTACGTTGCAGATCACTTCACGTTGTATTTTTTTTTCACTAAGTGTTGACAACAATATGTATATTGCAAAAGTGTTGTCTGTAAGTAGTCCAGTGAACGTGGTATCTGCTCCATCTGTCCGGCTCTGTAATCCAGGTCTGTGCGGGTTCGATTCCTGTGAGATGACATCGCGCGTGATTAGCAAAAGCCATTACCAGAAAGGTTCCATAGTCTGAAAGCAGAGGCGCATCAAAAACTACAAAATATATAATTAACAATCTTAAAGGCTATAAAATATATAATTAATAAGCTTAAAGTGTAAAATGTTCCTTGACTTATAGGTTGGTAGGCGGTTGACCACCCATGCTGTAAAAATGGTTCACTTTGCCAATGTCACCCCTGTTTCAGGGAAGGACGGCAAGAGTTGCAGGGTGTATGTCCATTTGAGATTTAGTTTTTATGTTGTAGGTTTACATGAGACATGTGCAAGCGCGAATTTGTATGTGTCTGGTTGTGAGAATGCATGTAATGTAAATCTTCAATGTAACATATCTTTGCAACTTAGATTAGATTAGAAACTGTCTTTCTTGACTTTACTGCGATTCACTTTAAAATAATTAAATACCATCGAGTTTTACTTAGCCTTTACAAAAAATGAGAACCGGCCCTCTCGGAAGCTGAAAACCCATCACTATAACTGAAATAGGTGTCGTAGGTTCCAACCCCTTACCTGAAAATATACATAGGTTTCAGACATGCGACTATTTCGCGGACAACAGAGTTAGAAGTTTCATTTTATATACGATATATTGGCGTTTCTTTTACATTTTATGTACTTACATAGGCTCTTCTTAAAATTTATCAAAATTCGCAATGTCTACGAGGTAAGAATGGAGAAGAAAGCCCCTTGTTTTTTTGAAAAGTAACATAAGTATGGCGGGCGTTCGGTGACACATTAACCTGGCCGAACCGTAGTTATGATACTTTAAGGGCCTGTTGCACCAAACTCCAATCAGAAACTAAGTATTATTTCTCCAATCAAATAAAAAATTTGGTTGCATATACGTATGTGAGCTGATGTACATCATATTTCCTGTTCAAATTCCTTCACATTAAAGAAATTAAAAAATTTAAAAAAACCCACTTTAAAGAAATAGTTAACCGAGGTCTATACCAGAAGGAATCAAATATTGATTGGAGGTTAGTGCAACAGGCCCTTAGTGTAATGACAAAATGTTTTCATTGTTCTCATTATCTTTTATCTTATTTAATATTATCTTATTTAATATATTTTTTAGTGTTGATCTGTTAACACAGTGAAAGTCCATTTTTTTTTAAATATTTAAAAAAATTAAATGGTAAAACATGGTTTTAATTCACTTTATTCTTTTTGTTTTTGCTCGAACATTTTCGCCTAATGAGGCATCTTCAAAAGCAGAATGGTTACAAATATATTTTTTATAAAATAATTTTCAAAACAATATTTTTTTTTCTAAAAACAAAAACAATATTCATAGATAAAATTTTTTAAACACAAATGTAAGATTCAAAATTGCATTACTGTTAGGTATAATGTCACCCCTGTTTCAGGGAATGTCGGCAAGAGTTGCAGGGCTTATGTTCATTTGAGTTTGGATTTTATTTGTAAGTACACAATCAGCATTTGTAAGCGCGAACTACACGTGTTTGTTTGTGGGCATACATCTGAGAGCTTTGAATGAATATATCCTTGCAACTTAGATTATAGATTATAGATAGATAATGAAATTAAATTTTTTAATAAAATAAAATAAAATGTGTTAGTTAAATAAAAAATAATAACAAAATAAAAAACAAGTTATTGCAATATTGGTGAAACATAGGGATTTTAATAGTTTGAAGTAGTTTGAAGAAGTCGTATAAATTTATTTAAAGCTGTCTCTCTTTCCAAGTTACGCCTTTCCCATCTCTCGTGTATCACAGTAGCCAGCTAATCTGCAGGAATGCCCCTAGTGCTGCCTACTAGGCATTCTCTTCCTTGCCCTACAATGCAGAGGCCTGAAGTGTCGCTGCCCATACAAATGCGTGGCGTGTTTTGGTCTGTGAAGTGCCGGTGATGGCGTATCATCAGATCTAGGAGACACCCTCGACTCAAATATGCTCCTTCGTTTATTTTACAATGCATTCATGTCAGGGGATATCAAGCATCTATCTATAATCTATAATCTAAGTTGCAAGGATATATTCATTTAATGTTCTCAAATGCATGCCCACAAACAAACACGTGTAGTTTGCGCTTACAAATGCTGAATGTGTAGGTACTTACAAATTAAATCCAAACCTCAAATAAACATAAGCCCTACAACTTTTGCCGACCTTCCCTGACACAGGGGTGACATTGGCAAAGTGAACCATTTTTTACAGTATGGGTGGTCAGCCTCCATACCAACCTATAAGTCAAGGAATACAAGCAATTAATTACATCCAGTTATACAAACAAACAAACACTAGAAAATCTGCAAAACATCTATAAAAATGAAAATTGATTCTTGGCCTTAGCCGCCTACATTACAAATCAGCCGCCACTTTTTCCGGTCCTTACATACTTCTTTCATTTCATCCAGAGTTATAACCTTTTTCATACAAGCTCAAGCATCAGCATGATTTAAAAAATAAGCAAGGAAATTTCAAACATCAGAGGTCAAAATATTTGAGTTTGTCACTTTGTGTTGGTTTAATATACAATTCAGAACCATTAACTGAAAGAAATTAAAAACAATTTCCAGTAATTTTTATTCTTGATATTTTATAGACACTCGATGGCTCAGAGCACTTAAAATCTGATACTACCTGATACCACCGTCGTTGTTAAAAGTTGTTTTTAAAAGAGTGTACTCTTGACAGTGACGGTAGTCGGATGTTCTTGAGGAAATAATACATTTTGATTTTTTATAAATAGATTTGTGAAGATGAATGCGATTCACCAACCTTTATTGCCCTGGCCAGAAACAGGTATTAAAATTATCAATAAATAATTATTTACTTCATACTTTAAAGAATCGTTCATTAAAAATTACCCAACGACATATGATGAACCAGGTTCAATTTCGATATTTTCAATAGGACACGGCGCAGGCGAGGCTTGAACTTGCTATTTCAATAACGCAAATTCGAGTGCCGACGCTTTATCTCCTCGACTAAATAAAAAAAGCGAATAAATATTCAATAGTGAAAATAAAAATAGTGTTCTATTCAATTGAGAAATGCTGTTTAATTTTTGTAGATGCGAAAGCCCTGTAATTTTAAAAGCTGTCATATGTATGTGTACGTGGCTAATCTTCAGTGAGAGATTATCCTCTTATAAAGCTTTCCTAGGAATTTCAGATAATTCCTAATCGGACTCAGAAACTTTGGCGGCAAGTGAGATAATACACTTCAAGTTTTTCCAAAAACTGTGACAATGGCCGCACTCAGAAATGGAACCCCGAACGGGGCCAATCTCATAATAGCCCGGGGTGTAAAAAATATCGGATTTGTAAAGCAACTTGGAGAGGAGGTTTGTATTGAAAACAGCTTTGTAGAAGTGTCTTTGTGGAGATTTCAATCTACGAATGCATATTTTAATGGATTAGCATTCAGGCCGTAATATGGTCCAATACCTTTCGGAGTGTATACGTAAATAAAGATTTAAAAAAAATCTTATCTTAACATTTCTTGGATTTAATTTCTCGTTGAGGTATTCGAGCGTAAAACACTTTTCTTGAAGTTGGTGTTTTCTCGAATCTCATTTTTTGTGAATGCTGAGAATACGTTGCCGGTATTAAGGGAGGTAGAAGAAAATAGCTACGCTAGAAAGCATTTCTTACACACTTGGATTCAAAACTAAGCCTCCCACTCAGGAAAGCTTAAGTTTACTAATTGAGCTATCGATAGGGAGACTTATATACATAAAACAATCGTTTCTCATTGTTTGTTGGTTTGCATAGAGAAAGTTCATTGTACACAAATTAAAAATTATAAAAATATATCAGAACAATTCGTCCCCCCAGTGCTTGTTTAACCTATCAACCATTTGAGTCAAAGATGACCTTTCAATGAATTTGTCTTAAGAATCATATTCTACACAATCTGAGTTAAGAAAAACACGATCATGTGAGAGTTGTTTTACATATTTTTAAAATCAAATTCCAGTTTTCATAAGAAACATTGGTCCAGTACACATACAAACATTGCTCACCTACCTTTGATGGACACAAGACAAACAAGCACTAAGGGGACAAATTGTGCTCCTGAGGATGCCTTTTTAGGTTAAAACGTTAATTGTTAATATTTCATGTTTAGTGTGAATTTGAATATGTTTTGAATGCTTTTCAATTTATTATAAAATTTATTAACAACCTCTATGATAAAGTTCCATTATCCTGAAAGTTCTCTTCGAATAGAGTCGTTAGGTTGTCAATAGGAAATCACAAAATGGTAATTTGAAAATCATCATTGTCATATAGATTAGTTTGAGGGTGACCACCTATATTTACTACAGTAAAAAATAGTTCATCTGGCCAATCTTAACCCATTTTAGGAACAGACGGCTAGAATTGCAGATGCATGTCTAAGTGCAAACTTACATATCTCTACTTTTTAATCTAATTTTTTTTTTATATTTGTAAGTAGTTCAAAATCGTTATTTTGCACAATTCCTTACACTTGGGATATCAATCCAAGTCGGAGCTTGCTAGCGCTTGCGAAAGAACTTCACATATAAAAAAATCATTATTTTTGGACACGAATCGCTATTTCGTCGCCTTAAGGTCGTAAGGAATTAAGCAGAATAGCGCTTCAGATTATACATTATAGCTGGTACACATGTATATAGTAAACGCACAAGTGAAAGGTTCTCATTTCGCTCTGGTTGCTGATTCGCAATGTTGGCATTTCCAGCGCTTATTCCCATCAAAGGCCGGCGCGTTTAATAATGAGAGTCTCCCCACAAAGTGCGCGGCCCGTTTGTCTGCAGCCCGGCTTGCTCGGTCTTCCTCTTCCTATGTTTCCGCACCCTCACCGTCCTCCACAACCAATCACGGCTCTTGTGGCGGACACCACGGTGCGAGCTGCTTCTCTTTATAGTCCATGTGTACCATGAAAAGATGTCTTCTAAAAAATAAGTTGAAATAGCATGCTATTCATCTAGTAGTTTCGGCCTGTAGATCTTACCGTTCATATTTGAAAATAGAATACAATACAACATGGCGGCGTGTATACAGCTGATACAGTTTGAATAGTAGCTCGGGTACGAACCCCACAGAGGGTGTCAGAAATGATGTTAGGTGTTTAAGTCAAATAAGTCAAATGTGGCAACAAAAATATAAATATTTTTACAGGTAATGAGGCCAGCCTTGCAGCAATCACTTCAATTCAATAGGAGGTTATCATTTATTGTAAAAAGTAAGTGAAGACCTTGCCGGTTCTACGGTTTTTGGGTTTGAACACTGAAATGGGGAATAATTATTAACACGCATTGTAGAGATTTAACCCTAGCCGCCATGGTATGCGAGCATTCTACCAAACACTAAAGAGATGTTCATTCAAAATTTCATGACGCGACAGTTTGATGGGTCCCTAACCCATCAGAAAATGTAGTACTTACAACAATTAATTATTGAAAATTGCATTGTTTCCTTACATTTTTTTCAGTTGTTGAGATAGAGTATGTTTAGAGTTGGCGTGGTGTGTTCGCTGAGAGCGAAATAAAGAAAGGAAATCGCAATTTAGAGGCACAAAGCGACGCGGCAATTGGAATATTCACAGATTGGTTGTGCGAGTCACCAGCGGTACAAGATAGCACACGGAGCAACGCAATAAGCGCTAAAAACTCTGGCTCTAATAGTAGTATGCATCCTCTAATTATAATAATAAAATATTTTATTCCAGCCCGATCACGCATAGGGTGCAATGCGTGACCAGTCATATAAAAAAAAACATTGATCGAAAGAAACATATAAGAAAATATAAACAGATGACTGCGTGGAGATGAAGAATGCGTTGTGGCTGAAAAAAAGAGATACTTACTAAAAATAAGATACTGACGGTGCTATTCTTAGATATTTTAGTCGTCCGTTGAGCTCACGCTTTGACAAACTAATGATGCATTTGTATGATGACCTGTCAATCCAAGATGGTCGCAAGTAAACAGCTGATTATTCTTCATCCAAATATTACCAAAATTCGGTAGGTAAGAATGGCCGTGGTGATGAGACTTTCAGCCCAGGCATCATTAGTTTGTCAAAGCGTGAGCTCAACCGACGACTAAAATGTATAGGAATAGCCCATGATTTTGACAAGAAGTTTTATTTTCACATTTTTTGAGTTACATTGCCTAAGCGCTATCAAACTTTATTCGTCCATCTTCAGAGGCTAACTCTCGTTAGTAATAAGTCTTGTTAGTAGAGTTAGCCTCAGAAAATGGACGGATAAAGTAAAGATTTGGTCCGTAGCTCAGTGATAACACTGCGGACTCTGAATGGGAAGGTTGTGGGTTCGAATCCCGGCGGACCACAAAAAATATACCTACCATTTATATTTTCAAATTTGATCTTCGCTGGGTTGACAAATTCATAAACCTTTACTTATAGGTTGGTATGCGGCTGACCACCCATGCTGTAAAAAATGGTTCACTTTGGCAATGTCACCCCTGTTACAGGGAAGGGTTGCAGGGTGTATGTAAGTTTGAGATTGGTTTTTATGTTGTAGGCTCACATGAGGCACGTGCAAGCGCGAACTTGTACGTGTCTTGGTTGTGGGAATGCATGTAATGTGAATCTCCAATGTAACATATCTTTGCAACTTAGATTAGATTAGATTAGATTAGATTACCAATGACCGGTCACCAAAGGTCCATCCAGCCTTACAGTAACGGGTCTTGCTGAAGGCTGAGTAAAACCGTGCCGGCATTTTTATTTTAGGTTTTAAATAAACACCGAAATGGGAAATGACATAACGTAATTTGAGTCATAAATGTAAATTTATCTTTGCAACTTAGATTATGGATAAATTATTATTATATATCTTAACATAAATATAGGTATTATTTATAAGTTTGAATACTGTTCATGATATTATTCATAAAAATAATATTGATGTTTTAGATACAATGCAATATTTCACGGTTAGTTAGGCACTTTTTCGTTTCACCGATTTTCTCCGCCGATTTGCGAACAATAATAATCTTCAATAACCGATTTGCAGAATAGGCAGTACGCCGACATTATAGGTAAACAATGCCATTCAGCTACAAGTATCTGATACTTTGCAGAGTAATAATAGATACAGCTACTTGATGGTGTTTCTCCCAGAAGCGAAATGTACGGGAAATTTGCCGCAGTGATGGGGAACATTTTGATAAAAAAAAAAGTGGAGAAGTGGCATATTGAATGGACAGATTCATCCATGTTGAATGTTATGGCAAAGATAAAAGATAAAGCGGTAAACAAAAAAAGTGTAATGAAAAGTAAAGGTAAGAAAAATGCTGAAAAGATTTACATCAATTAGACGGATAAACTATAAATGTGAGAAACATATATGAGAAATAAAATAAGACCTGTATTTATCAAATCTAAGAAGATAAAAAATCAAATAGAATTAAATATTACAACAATAATAATTATGTACTATCGCAACAAATATTTAGTTCACTACACTTTAATTTAAGTTGCGAGGAGGTATCAACATGAAGATTCATATTTAACACAAGTGGATAACCCAAGCTCACACAAGCTGCAGGTGTACCTACAAAATAGCCCAAATCTCAAAAGAACATAAACCCTGCAACTTTTGCCGCCCTTTTCTGATGGATGCTGATGCTTATACCAAGTCCAATTTCATTTATTAGATAACGAAGATAATTTAAAATTTTGTTGTTGTTGATAATACTTGTTATATAAGTACACATTTTATTTCAGCCCAGTCACGTGGAGGGTACAATACGTGTCCAGCTATAAAATATGCACTTTGTAAACATGTTGAACACGAAAAAAGGAAATAAGGATAACAGCTTATACGTACATATAAAAGAAACAATGGAGAGATACAAATAAAAACTGGATTATACACACACAAGTGAATATTACACACAAGTGATATTTACACAAGTGAAGATGGAAGAAGATTAGTTATTTTAAAGGAGCAGTAAAAAAACAAGCAACTAAGGAATCCGCATAACAAAATTTTCCAAAAAGGTTGTCCACAACCTGTCTCGAGTACCACTGCCACTCCAGTAGTACGCGGCTGCTCTACAAAGGAACAAAGCATCTGTTATGATATTTATATTTGTGCCGCGCCCTTTGTGGAGCCATAATTAGGGATCATCCCCTCGCATCTCTGCAGCTTGAGTGAACTCGCTGTGAGTATTTTTTTTTGCGACTCTAAACGATGGTTTGCAACTGCTGGGAGATTATCGGCGCCAGTGACTGTTGCTGTGCTCAATGTCTACTTTTCACTGTGCATGGTAGGCAGCTCTGCAGAGGCTCTGGCCACCCCTTGCGGAATGTTGAGTTATAGTTACAATTACAGTATAGTGGTCATCAGGGGCGTGCATCCCGTACAGGCACATGCGCCTAATAGGTAGGCAATAAATAGTAAAAAACGCATTTAAGCTTGAAATTGAGATTTAAAAATTTAAGTTAGATTAGCACTTAAGACAAAACTTTTATTCTTAAATATATTTGCCTATACCCTATGCACGCGCCTGGTGGTCATTTGGGACTAGTAGAATGCTTGCATTTCATACTAAGAGCTACGCTTTGATTCCAAGAGAGGATGCCAGAAATGATTTCCTTTTTCGACGTTTATTACATGACTTATAGGTTGGTATGAGGTTGACCATCCATATTGTAAAAATGGTTCACTAGAATTAACATTAAAAATTCAAATTCAATGCATGTCCACAGACACGTCTTGGTTCGTGCTAACAAATATTAAATGCGTACCTGCAAAGAAAAATCCAAACGTCAAATGAACATTATATACCTATCCGGCAACTTTTGCCGACCTTACATGAAACAGCGGTGACATTCGCAAAGTAAACCATTTTTTTCACAGTATGGGTGGTCAGCCTCACACCAACCTTTAATTCAACTACCTTCTGATTAAAAGTCTGAAGCGTTGATCACTAGACTTCAATCGGTCAAAGCGCACTACCGAAAACGATCATTTTATTGCATTGTCTAGTTCAGTTTGCGTTGTTATTTTTTTTTGCAAATTTATCTACCTACCCTAAATGTTTTAACTGTCTAAATCCTAATGCAAACATCTTTCATCCGGTCAATTTCAGACAAATTTTAGCCTTTTCCTTTGTACAATAATCAACTTAAAATGCAGCCGGGTAACTGATTTGACATGTCCATCCAACCTGATGGCTAAATGAAGAAAATATCGATGTCTGTCTGGAGCGCTCGACTGGATAAAGTATGGGAAGCTGTCCGTGGGGTCCATGGTTCGATTCCGACAAAAAATATAAACATCCCTTTAATGTTTCTGTTTTTTTGCATCATCCGTTTTCTGTTTTTGATTCTTAAACATTATGGACTTAGTAAAAGAGTGATAGCAATAAAGAAATCATAGGTTTTATTGATTATTTATCTAAGTTTTAAATGTTAAACAAATATAGGTAGATAGTAGATACCTATGTTAGGTATATATGTAAATTAAAAAATATCACCACAAAAAATAATTGTATCGTTTTTTTATGTGCTATATTTTGGGATTTATTTTTCTTTTTATTTACAGAATTACACATAACTTAGCCTCACAAGAAGCAAATTTTTGATTATGTGAAGAGTTTTTTTTAGAAAATAAGGAAAAACTACTTTCAAAAAATTTAGATTCAATTAGTTTCAGTTTTCATATTTTTATCAAATACTATCAATATTATAAAAATGGGCTAGTCGTGAGACTAACTAATGTATAATTCTGTAATTAAAGGAAGAAAAAATCTTAAATATAGCACATAAAAAAACGATGAAAAATGTAAAACAAACGTGCTTTTTAACTTTTTATTTGTGACACTTTTTAAGATTTACATTTGTTTTAATCTTTATAATTTAGTTAAAAAATTAACAAACACGTCTTTTTTCATATCTTTCACTCTTTTAGATACTAAGACCATAATTTTAAAACGACAGATTTAGGGTATAGAGCGCTCTTAAAAATAATTGGTTCTCATTTGTAATGAAACCGAGATAACCATTTTTTCAAATAGATTTGTGAAGAAGAATGCAATTCACCAAACTATTTTTCCTGGCCAGAAAAGGTTTAATTTAAAAAAATCATTAAGAAAAAAATTATACACCAATCTTGCATCATAAAAAACGAATTTTTTCATATAGAAATCTTGCATAAACACTCAGCGCGCGCTTCACCTTATGAAATTCTTCCACCGACGAAAAAAAAAACCTCAACAAATCAAATCAGAAAATTGTTCCAACCATCCCTAAGCCCGGCGAGAGAGAGAGACAGACGGGGCGGACGCTCTCAAATAGGGGTGACTTTTCAAGAAGTCGGAGCGGGACAGAGTACCGCCTCTCTTTTACTCGAGGGTGTGGTTAAAGTAAGGTTGCCGCCCCTAGAGGCAGTACGTTTTTCACCCTTACAGTTTCAGTACGAATAACGAAGTCTTGGCGCGACGGTCATCCCCTATTCCGTGTCCGAAAATTTTAATAAAACTGAATTAAACGCGTTTTTTGAATGGATTTAACTGATTGGTTTTGAGGTAATAATTTTTTAGTTTTGTATTCCAGTGATGTGTATTTTTTAAAATTTTGAATTATTGAGGTTTGACTTTGGCGATTAAATTTGTGATTTTTAAAAAAGTGTTTTGATTAAGTTTATTGATTGAAGGGGTTAAATTTGAGAAGGAAGATTATTCAAATACGAATGGAAGTTTAGAACGGATGGTGAAAGTTCATATATTTTAATTTTTTTAGGATTTATTTTGAGAGGTACTGTTTTCTTTTTAATACTACGATTTTATAATAATGCCGGCAAGGTTTACTCAGCCTTCACAAGAAATGAGTACCAGCTCTCTCGGGAGCTGGGAAAACACCACTTTTTTAGATTTTTTAGTGTTTGTTTGTTTTTATAACTGGATGTAATTAATTGCTTGTACCTATTCCTTGATTTATAGGTTGGTATGAGGCTAACCACCCACACTGTAAAAAATGGTTCACTTTGCCAATGTCACCCCTGTTTCAGGGAAGTTCGGCAAGAGTTGCAGGGCTTGTGTTCATTTGAGATTGGGTTTTTATATTGTAGGTCCACATGCGGCATGTGTGAGCGAGAAATTATGCGTGTCTGTTTGTGGGAATGCATTTAAAATGAATATCAAATGATACATATCTTTGCAAATTAGATTTAGATTTAGATTACGATTTAGTGGTGGTTGAGCCATAGATTTTCTGTGTGTGAATAACACCGTAGGTATATATGAAAAAGGATATTTGCTTTCTAAACGGACAAGGGTAGGTAAGTGATAAAACATAATATTGTGGTATCTATTTATTATACAAAAATGACAGTTGATGAATGCTATTTAGATATATTATTTATTTCTAATTTATTACATACCTTCTCATTGACGTTTTGCTCTATTTCTCAGTTTTTTTATTTATATTTTAGTATGAGGCTGACCCCCTATACCGTAAAAAATGGTTCACTTTGCCAATGTCATCCCTGTGTCAGGGAAGGTCGGCAAAAGTTGTAGGGCTTATGTTCATTTGAGGTTTGGATTTTATTTGTAAGTACACATTCAGCATGTGTAAGCGCGAACTACACGTGTTTTTTGTGGGCATGCATTTGAGAACTTTAAATGAAAATATCCTTGCAACTTCGATTATAAATTATAGACAACGATACTAAGTGTTTTTTAGTCTTGTCTAGTATCCAGTCTCTATTCCGCTAGGAGTGGCCAGTATCTCCACAGATGTGTTCTCACTTTGTTCTGTCCTTTCCTACTTTCAAATTCCATCCACTTACATCCCATTCCCTTAGTTTTTGTTTATCTTGTGGCCATCAGAGGTAATTTCACATGAGCAATGTTTGTATGTGTGCTGGACCAATGTGTCTTTTAAAAACTGGAAATTGATTCTAAAAATATGTAAAACAACTCTCACATTATCATGTTTTTCTTAGCTCATATTGCGTAGAATGTGATTCTTAAGACAATTTCATTGAAAGGTCATCTTTGAATCAAATGGTAGATACGCCAAACAAGCATTGGGGGCGACGATTCATCACTCTTTTCATGCATAGGTACTCTTCTCATTCTTTCATCAACCATTAAATCATCAAAAACATCTAATAAAAAAACATTTTATAATGTAAGACTAATGATTTTAAAAATGTAAATTGTTGTGTATGTTCCTTGACTTACAGGTTGGTATGCGGCTGACCACCTATGCTGTAGAAAATGGTTCACTTTGCCAATGCCTATTTCAGGAAAGGTCGGCAGGATTTGCAGGGTGTATGTTCGTTTTTTTTTGGGTGTTCGTCAACGACGTTAGCCATGTTGAAAGCACCGGTTCCCATAGATCACCGAAGTTAAGCAACATTTGGCGCGGACAGTACTTGGATGGGTGACCGCTCAGGTACACCGCGTGTCGTTGGCATCTTGGACCGGTCCGTAGTGGCAACACTTCGGACTCGTAAATAGAAGGTTGTGGATTCGGATCCCGGCGGAGCACAAAAATATACCATTTATATTTCGAATGTGCTCTACGCTGAGTTGAAAAATTCATAAACCTTTACCAAAGACCGGTCACTGAAAGGTCCATCCAACCTTACAACAACTGGGTCTTGCTTGAGAATTGGCGCTTTCTACAGCGACGACCAAGCTCGCAGAGGGCTCTTGAGGTGTGATACACACAAAAACAGCGCTCACCAAATAAATCATCCTAATATTATTATTATTATTATTGAGATTTGGGTTTTTAAATTGTAGGTCCACATGCGGTATGCTTAAGCGCCAACTTATACGTGTCTGTTTGTGAAAATGCATATAATCTGAATCTTTAATGTTACATATATTTGCAATTAAGATTAGATTAGATTTGACACCTTTCAAAGCCATCAAAATGTGCTTCGATTTAGGGGGTGTAAATCAGAACAGTCGAAGCGGAGAGATTTCAAACTGTTCGGACGTTTTCTTGCGTCATTAACGCCGTAATCTATTGAACGACGATAATCCAAAACGACGACCAGCCCTTGTGGTTGAAAGCGATGAACATCGACGAACGACGAACAAAGGGCTGGACGGACAAGGGATGCGCCCATTGTTGGAATCAAACATAAAGTATTATGTTTCACAAGAATAGAGCTACGACTATAATAATCTATAATATCCAGTCCACAAAAAAAAACGAAAAAAAAAACGGTTTTGTCACATTCTGTTATTGCTTTTTGATGATGTTACAAAATGTATATTGTGTCTATAGGTATTCTAAGTTGCAAAGATATATCGTATGTAAGGCTCATATTTAATGCATTTCCACAAGCAGGCATTGACTACGTCGCTAAAACGCGTCGAAAATTATGTAAGTTTTCCCATAACTTGTCACTATTATCTTAAATATGTCAAACCAGTCAAACGATTGTAATTCTAGCTTAAACCTAACCCTTGTATAATACATCGATCTATATTTATAATCTAAGTTGCAAAGATATATAGATATTTAAAGCTCTCTTTTAATGCATCCTCACAAGCTGGCTTATGTAAGTTCTCGCTTACAAATTCTGCATATGGAAATTTTTACATTAAATTTGCAACTCCTGCCACGCTAAACCGTGGTAGCATTGCCAAAAGTGAACCAAGTTTCGCTTCACAACACTGAAGAAAATAACCAGGAAAAACAGTTAATAGAATAAATAAATTATAAATTAAATAATTAAGCCCGATTAAAATAATATTATTGAATCAAAGTAGTCGTATAAAAAAAAGTACGCAAAAAGATATATCTTTTTTTTTTATTTCCCATTTTTTATAAAGTTCCGTTTGGGTAGAGCCACAATTGTAAATGAGCCTTTATCCAAAAATCAAAATAAAAACCAATCAACGTGACACAAACGTACGAAAAAAATATCATCCCTTGAATGCTTTAGGATCAAAAATATTGGGTTACCTAGATAGATGATTGTAGTACATGAATAAACTTTACCCTATGAAAAATAAACCCATACAAGTAAAAAATAATCGTGGCAGATAAGATCTTAGTTTGCCGTATTAAATTACTTGTTGATCGGTTAAAACCGCATTTTTTTGTCATTTTAATTGCTTTTTTATACCCCCTACAATTGCACAAAAAAAGCAATCATATTTTTAAATTTTATTTTGCGACATTTATTGTCAATTCCTTATTTTGTAATTTTCTTTAATTTTCATCGTTTTTACTAGCCAGGGGCAAAAATTTAATTGAATGGATTAACAAAAAAAATAACACAGTTTTCATAGAATTTTTTCTTCTTTCGAAAAGATACTCTACAAATTTATTGATTTTAAAATTAAATATGTTTTTTCTTTTAGCATAATTTTTAGAAATGACTTAATTTTAAAATAAAAAGCTTTGTAAGTAAAAATGATGAAGTTTTTTATTGATTGTAGAGGCATTCACTTTGTAATCATTTATCTTAAAATATAAAAAATAAAACAACTTTGCTTTTTATTACAGCGAGTTTATTCAGTTGAACGACCGGTTTCGCAAACAACCCGTTTGCATCATCAGGTGGCTAAATAATTACTAAATCGTCCAGATAAGAAATTTATCCCATTCTCATCATCCAATAAATAGGCTTTCTTTTTAGTCCAAAATAATTCCTTCTCAAGAACGGAAAATTTGAAAAAATATCATTTCTACATTGATATTTTTTCACATGTTTAACATTTTTTTTTTTATAGCGCCCTCATTACATTCCAGTTCACGTTGGTCGCACTCTACTCTCCGATACGATATTGTACAGATCTGATAACGCAAATTGGAGCCTACCCGCGCTCTCGTACTCAAATTTGATATGTGGGCGCTCTGTTTGGTGAATAATACAAAAGAAGTCATCAAATATTTGAATAAATACACGCATTGTGAATAAATTAATCTGTGATTGCATCTTATTCGACAAGTAAGGGTTAAATTTAACTCACGAAAATTTAGATACAATAAATTTAATGAATACATCATTTATACAATACTATTTAGATAACTTCAATGTCAAACTGAATAAGTGACATATAAAACTTACAAACGTTTCTTAAATAAATGCACCTTTTTCATATTTACTATTAAAGAAACCTATAATTAAGTGTGAAAATCCTGAAGTGTAGAAGTTTTGTATGAATAATGCAATATATTTAGTACACTTACTAGATTTACATACTCCCTGACTTATAGGTTGGTATGGGGATCATCACCCATACTGTAAAAATGGTTCACTTTGCCGATGTCATCCCTGTTTCAGGGAAGGTCGGCAAGAGTTGCAGGGCTTATGTTCATTTGAGATTGGGTTTTTTATAATGTAGGTCCACATGCGGCATGTGTTAGCGCGAAATTATACGTGTCTGCTTGTGGAAATGCGTTTAATTTGAATCTTAAATGATATATATCTTTACAGCTTGGATTTAGATTTAGATTTAGATGTAGCTATAGTATCACTTCAAGAGGAAAAAGTTGATAAACAATACACCCATATTTTCAAAATATGACAATAAGTTTAAAATAATTAGTGTCTACTTTTATTTTTTTTATCTTGCTTGAACATCTTGTTGTATTCATGGTGGGTTCTAGTTTATCGTATGTCCAGACTAATGGTAATAAAATACATGTAGAGGACAGATGTTCAGGGAGCACTAAAATATTGTGAAAGCTTTGTGGGTAACCCAATTTATATGACGCTACAAAAACAGGGACAAATCTAGAACAAATTCCCCATCATTTTTTATTTATTTTAGCTTTGTAGTTCCTAAAATGATAACCAGAGAGTGAAATTATTTTCTAGCAATGGAAACAAATGGATCCTGATAAATTATAAATTATGCTTTGAGATCTAAATCTAAGCTGCAAAGATATATATCATTTAGGATTCATATTAAACGCATTCCCACAAGCAGATATATATAATTTCGCGCTAACACATGTCGCATGTGGACCTACAATGTAAAACCCAATCTTAAATGAACATAAGCCCTGCAACTCTTGCCGACCTTCCCTGAAACAGGAGTGACATTGGCAATGTTAACCATTTTGTTACAGTATGGGTGGTCAGCCTCATACCAACCTATAAGTCAAGGAATGAGATGGTTTTATAAAACTGCAAGTGTGCACGAAAAAGGTCTTTTTTCTTTTATTTTTTTGGTAATTATAATTACTAATTTGTTACAAGGGTAAAAAATCTCAATATTTATACATCTACTGATTATAATTCTTAATTATGTACGTAGATAGAAAGCAATAAAGCATTGCTCTGCGTGAGTTGGCGGTCTCGCTGTCAAATGATATCCTGTTATGTTTAAAATGAAAGGTATCTCCAGGATACTTACTCCGGCTAGCTCTCATCAGCATCACTCTCAGCGCGTGGGGTTCTTTCTTTGGGTATTGCTTACTTGTATCTTGGGAAGGTTGTATAATTGAAAGATAAGTTTAACATGAACCAAAGAAGGGTTTATTTACTTTAATAATATGGGGGAAAAAGAGGAAATAAGGGAATGGCCTGACCTGCTCTTTGTCACTACAACACTCCCTACTCTGTTGACTAGCGGCGGCTCACGAGGCGGACGCCTCCACACGTTGGAGCCCCTGGGTGGGCGCTCCTATGCACCCGTCTCTGGTCTACAAGGCGGGTGCCTTGGATGGCGGATGCTCCAAGTAGAAGGGGAGGGAGCTCCGTTGCTTGGGTACTTGGTGCTTTGTCGCCGACGTCTGGCCCAGGACTGCCGAGCGATAATCGACAGCCCGATCAGATCCCACGGCGCAGTCCGGCTGCTTCCGTGACCGTTCGGCTTTGTTCGGCCCACGACACATACTGTACACTTTGAGATTGTTTTTTATATGTTATTTTAAAATAACATAACAATCCATACAATATAATATGGAATCTTCGCTGATCAAGTGATCAGCTGATCACCAGCGGCCATGTTTTATTACTTTGTATCTACCTTTATGATCGGTTCATATGCTGAAACTGCTGAGGCAGGTTGCTCGCTGGTAACTTAAAAACATCGGTCGAGATCTGAAACAAAACAAAACATAAGAATAAATCAATAATAGACTCCAAGCATTTAAAATAAACCTTGGCTTTGTGACGTCACCTATAGTAAATAAACATTGGATTCCCAATTAACAGCGTTTTTTTCTAGTTCACAGCACTATCAGCCCATACACTTGGCGGGACTGCTAAATGCAGTACGATGCACTTTAGTGTATTTTCAAACTGCCTACATAATATGTATTGTACTGAAATTATGAAGCTCTGTAGCTTAACCTCGGCCAGGTGACATCACAAATATTCCCCAAATTGTAAACACCCTGATCCCTTAATCTTGAAAACATTTTTTTTGGTGCAATATCTATGCAACTTTGCAAAAACGTTGTGTACAAATTTAAAATAACGACAAAAAAAAAATACAAAAATGAGGATATTAACTTTTTTAATGCATTCCCTCTGGCCCTGCGCATGAGTAATAAAATTAAAAATTAGGTAATAGCCCTAACAGCTCTTGAATATTCATAAACTGTAACTTGCTATGGTGGGCCAACCACTCAAAACGTTGTCCCTAACTCTTCAATGTAGATCAAAGATAGCACATTGTAATTCTTTGTTAACCAAATGCGACCCTGTTTAAATTTGGTTACATCAAAATATTATATGAAAAAAAGTTGCAACCTTTTTTGATAGTAATTTGTTTTGAATATGAATATGAGGATAAAATTATGATAAAAGATTGTGTTTTGTACACAACGTTATAGATAAACAAAAATTTATATTAATTTAAATATTTACTTCGAGAAAAAGTTTTTTTTGCAGCTATATTTACTTAAAAGCTTTTTTATTGAACATTTTTAGATTGTAATTATGTAACCAAATTTTTCCTCTTTTATTATCTTCTTATCACCACTTTAACTGAAGTGGTTAGCGTAAGGCCAGCCCCTTCACCTACAAAAATAAATAGGTCCCAAATCGCCACATATGATTCCTGTTCAAATCGCCACATCGATATCGCCTTCGATCATACCGCGACAAGGAGTTTCTTATTATGTGTAACTTAGTTGCGGTGGATTGAGTTTTCTACTTTTTCTTAATGTAGATCCTTTGATATGTGATTCACAAAAAGCTTCATATCAGCTCATAGATCCTGAAATGACAACGTCCAGCTATCTTTGGAGGTGTTCCAGCTAAGCTTTGACCTAGGGTATCTCATAAGCTACGATGTGAGTCTTTCATGACTCATTCTTGAGACATAATCTGTCCAAATTACTTCTTGTCTCTAACCTAACTTTGTCATATATTTCACGGGCTTTTTTGAATGGGATCAATGCCTGTTTTAATGACTAAAAAAATACCTATTGTAGCGTAAATGCATACAAAATGTATGAAAGGTACAATAACACTGCTAATGACTTCGTTTTCGCACATTTCTTTCTATTTACGCAATGGCGAGGAATTTATGCGAAGTCTTATAAACAAAAAAATAATATGTAATTAATTCTTGATTTTCTTTCTCGTTTCAGAAACTTAAACAGGTGAAAACAAGAAGAAAAACAAATTGTGCTGTGATATAAAAAAAGAACGTGACTTGATAGTGCAATAATAATAAAATATTGTTACTTCTAAATTAACTGTATTCCAATTAACTGACATTATAAAATGTGTGAATTATCGTAGAAGTATACAGTGTTAACTTATCTAACAAAATGAATTCACCAGCATCCCAAGATGAGAGAGATATCGAAGTGAATGTTGTCTCTGAACCAAACAGTCCAGAACCCATAAAATTCAGATCAGTCAATTCCCTGATAAGTTCAACACCACCACAAAATGTCGCACAGAACTATAGTCTCAACGGCGAGAGAAAATCCCCAATATTTCTTTCAAAATCGCTTGACGCAAAAAGTGTTGATACGTCATTGGTGAGATTTAGATCGTACAGTGAGGATCACATAAGATCTAGTAGTCCAGTTTATAGTTCTGAATTAAAAATGAATGAAAGTAAGTTAGGCTCTGATAAAGATGTGCGGAAAAGTGTGAAGGATGTTTCCCCGCAAAGGAGTCCGAGAAATAATGAGAAGAACGAGAAGGATTCCATGCAGAATACTCCTAAGATTGCTGCCGGGCAGACTCCTGGATATACGTCGTTTTCCATCTCTAGTATCTTGGGAAGGTCGGAGCCAAGAAGAGGTCTACATGGAGGCTTCCAGGGTTCACAAACTGGTGCTCCTAGAGGTTCCAGTCCACCACGAGCGGTTCTGGAAGCGGCGGCGTTGGCTGCGCATCATCTGCATTCCTGCTCTGATGCTGCAATGCTTTCAAGGTAAGAATCATATCAGAATATTGTATCCAGATACCTTTTATAATGCTGTGAGAATTACCACCAATACACCAAAAAAACAGCTGATCAGAAATTTAAGGAGATATGCTGTGTGTGGTGCTATATTGTCAGCTATGTATATATACTAGGTTGAACCAAGTTGTGGTCTCATTTAGAAATTTGTACTTACATATTTGAGATATGAGCTGAAAATATGTCAAAATGAGATATGTTCTACAACCAACCATTGACCGGTCCGTAGTCTAGTGGTTAACCCTTTTGACTCGTAAATGAAAATCCGGGCGGAGCACAAACAAATACCATTTATATTTTCAAATATGCTCTTTGCTTGGTGAAAAAATTCATATACCTTTACCAAGGACCGGTCACTAAAGGTCCATCCAACCTTACAGCAACTGGGTTTTGCTTGAGAATTGGCGCTTTATACAGCGACGATCAAGCTCGCAGAGGGCTCTTGAGGTGTGATACGCACAAAAACAGCGCTGACCAAATAAATTACCCTAAATTAATTTTTTTATAGGAAAATTTAGTACTCCCTTACAATTTTATTTGATTGAGTTCATACTTAAGTGAGAGAGCGATTTTTCTACTTCAATAAAATATTTTCATGCTTCTTATATATTTAATACAATACATCTAATTTTGTTAAACTTTTCATACGCGTCTAATTAGCTCTTCTATTCATCAGCTTTTCGTCGCGCTTTCTCCAACTTTCCGCCCTCCCCCGCCCCCACCGTGAAAGCCTACTTCCGCTTTCTCTCCCCACCCCTTCCAGTTTGCCTTCCCTTCCTTCCGGCTTCCCTCCCCTTCCTTCCGGATCTCGTGCTTCCCTTCCGGTTTCACGGCTTTCACGGACGTCCGGACTTGGCAGTCGTGCTATACAAATTAGATGTGTTCCGCCCTCGGGCGATTTGATTTCATAAAGATATTTGCTACCCCTAGTTTAATGTTGAAAATTAACTCACACCCTTGTTTTCGTTCTGATTATTATTTGAAGGGTTAAAGTGTAGACTAATTTTATTTCAAATAAACAAATCATTTACTTTTCTTTTTAGGTTTTCACGGCCGGATTTAGATTATTGATATTGTTGATATTTCTATAGATAATTATGAAGAATATTGATTTTGTTTGACAAGTATCTAAAATATTGTAATCCTGAGATATAAAAAATTAAAAATCAAAAACAATTTATATATTGCGGTCGTTCAATAGTTAATTTTACTCGCCCCGTAACGACATACAAATTGTTTTTGATTTTTCATTTTTAATGTTTTAGACTTTTTAAAGTTTGTGTATTCACACAGTGAAAATTCATTTTTATAAGAAATTATAAAAAAATTATAAAAAAAAAAACACAGAGTTTCATTTTCACAAATCCTCTTCCAGTATCACCTTCTTCTAGTATCCTCTTGATAATGACGTGAATAAGTCGAAAGTACTTGAGGTGGAATTAAATACTCAATTTGTGAAAATAAAACTCTGTGTTTTTTTTTTTATAATTTTTTTATAATTTCTTATATTTAATGTTTTTAATTTTCGGGCTTTTATATCGTAGGACTACATGCGGCATGTTTAAGCGCGAACTTAAACATGTCTGTTTTGTAAAAAAGGATATAATGTGAATCTCAAATGTTACTTATATTTTGCAACTTAGATTAGATTAGATTAAAAAGGTTACAAAGTGAATGCCTCATCAATTAATGATATTGTAATCCTATTCATGTGTTTTTGGCGTGGCGTGGGAGAGACACATCTCTTGATGACGTCAGTCACTACTCCAACGAAACGTTGAGAAACCCGTTCTTTTTTACACCTCGCAAACGCAATGCAATTTAGGTGTTCACTTAAAATACTTGATGGAGATCGAACCTCAGCTCTTGGCATGAAATGCAAGCATTCTACCGACTGAACTATCGACGGGAATTATTTAAATAATTTTCAATTCCGGTGTCTTTTTTGTATAAATCACGTCGATACCTTAAAGGTAAAAGTTTTCTCAGATAGATACACCTTTTTCCCTATTTTCTACGAGAGAAAACACAACAAAAGTGTGAAGATCCTGTACTTAAGCGAGCTTAGACATTTTAGTCGTCGGTTGAGCCCACGCTTTGACAAACTAATGGTGCCTGGCCTGAAAGTCTCATCACCACGGTCATTCTTACCAACCGAATTTTAGTAATATTTGTATGAAAACTAATCAGCTGTTCACTTGCGGCCATCTTGGATTGACTGGTCTTCATACACATGCATAATTATTATTTCACTTAACATAAGGAGTTACACATTACAAAATGTTTTATCCAATTTTTCTCAAATCAGTGAACCATCACTTTTCAGTTTTACCTTTAAGGTGGTGATAAATCATTTATTTGTTTTTTTTTGGGGTAAGCGCGTACACTCTATACATACTCTATATACTATACATACTCTATACTGCTAACTATACAAAGTGTGTAGTGGCTACTCACATTATGTCAGTCTGATCTAGGATGTGCAGGAGCAGGAGGGTTTGTTTCACCCCATATGTCGCTCTTACCCTCGACCATTATATGCTCCATACATACAAATAGATTTGTAAAATAGTCTTGTCAGTGGCGTTAGCATTTTTTTTAAATAGATTTTTTGATGAAGAATGCAATTCACCGACAACTTTTGCCTGGCCAGTTGTCTTCATGCAAAAATAGAAGCTTGTGTACATGCCATAGGGGCTGTCCATATATTACGTCATTCGCATTAAGGGGGGGGGGGGGAGTCTGGTCTGCGGATGATGGCAAATGATGTACGAGTACCAAAAGTGACGTCGTTCTTGTAAATATCAATTTCTACAAACTATACAAAATATTATGTAAGTAATAAAACATTATTAATTATTAAGCTCATCCATTATTACAGCAAGAGGGGCGGGGGGGGGGGGGTCATTAGATAATGACTATAGGATGATTGTAGGGGGGGGGGGGTCGAAAATCGGCCAAAATCGATGACGTAATTTATGGACGGCCCCATAGCATCTGTTGAATCAAGGTCGAAGTTATTTTTGATAGAACAAGGCCGGGATCGAACCGACGGTTTGTCAAGTCCGAGCACCAACGCCTTAACTACACGACCATTCCAGCGACTGTGTGTGATGCTGTCTCGATTAACTAGCTATTATTGTGTAAATTGTATAAGAAATTCAATTGCAATGAAGCATTAGTCATTATTAAAAAAAAACACTACTAATCTGCGCATAGATAGCCTAACTTCCTGCCACGTTTTCCTCCGAAGGGGTTGCATGTGACGAGTAGAACCTCTTTATTTTTCCAGGTAAGAGGGCCTGCCATACTCTTATCACTTCAGTTTGCAAAGCGCTTGCATTCCATGCTGAGAGCTCGGGCTTGAATCCCACCGAGGGAGTCAGAAATTATTTCCCGTTTCGGAGCTTATTTCAAACCCAAAATATTTCACTCAGCCTTCTCAAGAAATAAATTTGAGCCTCCTCAGGAGGAGCCCCCCTTACCTATGAAAATAAGTAGGTTCCACTCGCCACATGCGGTCCCTACGTGGACAACGCGTCATAATGTTTCACGTTATGTGTAGCTTCGTTGCGGTTTTTAGTTTTTGATTTTAAAGTCGATTGTTACGCTCTTGTTATTTTAGTAATGCGTGATGCATAGTCGACCCTTAACGTGAGTGGGGGAGGGAAGGGGACTTGGTGTGCTGAGCGACGGGTTATCTGTACTTAGAGCAAATTACTTGAGAAATTACTGTCTGCCGAATGTAAGTGCAAACACACTACTGGGGGTAGCGAATAAGTAAGGTTCACCCTATTATTTTATATAGCTGCTCTTTCCCACTAATCTAATCTAATCTAAGTTGCAAAGATATGTTACATTGGAGATTCACATTACATGCATTCTCACAAGCAGACACCTACAAGTTCGCGCTTTCACATGCCTCATGTGAACCTACAACATAAAAACCAAATCTCAAATGGACATACACCCTGAAACTCTTGCCGTCCTTCCCTGAGACAGGGGTGACATTGGCAAAGTGAACCATTTTTACAGCATGGGTGGTCAGTTGCATACCAATCTATAAGTCAAGGAACATACACGACAAATTACATTTTATAAATCAGTAAATAATAATATCATCAAAACTAAACAGAAAACAAATTACAATTTAACAAACCCTAGCCGCCAACATTACAGATCAACCGCCATTTCTTTCTGTCCTTACACTACACTAAGGATTACATCTTACACCCGTATTCATCAATCTTACTAACACTCACCTTAGGGCTTACTTGAGTTAAGAATGTTTTTTTTCAGTCATCATACACAAAACGCAAGCGCAATAAAGCACAACTTCTTGCTCGAAGGATTCACATGTGGCAACTGAAACCAATTTATTTTTACTGTTAAGTGTGCCGGAATCTCATCATTTGAAGTGGAGGATTTCCAGCTCCCAACGTGGGTAGCTTTCATTTCTTGTAAAGGCTGAATTAGCATTGTTTTATTTTATTTTGAGCTTGAAAGAAACACCAAAACGGGAAATCTTTTCTGACACCGTTGATTTGGATCAAACTTTAGCGCTTTTGAATGGAATTCAAGTATTTTATCTATTTTAAACTATTGACCAGACCCCCATTTGAAAAAAAATACGTGTTAATGTAAAAGATGTGTGTGGAAGACACAAAAACATCCCTAGTGAGTGACTTAGTTTTCATGTGTTTGAAAAAGTATTTTTTCAAAAATTATTCCTTGACTTATAGGTTGGTATGAGGCTGACCACCCATACTGTAAAAATGGTTCACTTTGCCAATGTCACCCCTGTTTCAGGGAATGTCGGCAAGAGTTGCAGGGCTTATGTTCATTTGAGGTTTGGATTTTATTTGTAAGTACACAATCAGCATTTGTAAGCGCGAACTACACGTGTTTGTTTGTGGGCATACATCTAAGAGCTTTAAATGAATATATCCTTGCAACTTAGATTATTATTATTATTATTATAGATTATTATAAACTTCATCAGATTTTTCTTAAAAAAATCCACAAAATTTAAAACAATTTTGAACTTTTTTCACATGCAATTTGACTTAATTTATTCTCGTATCTTTAAAGTCACCCAACTGACTTGTCAAAACAATATTTCAAATTGAAAATTTCAAAAGCATTTTAACCTTTCAGAAACGTCTGCAGATTTTTGTATTCTGTTGAAGTTTTTGTCTGTATCCGCAACAATAGTGGTACTTTGCAATATTCTCCTGTGAATGTAAGGAATGTCTCTCACGAGTGAAAGAACATCTCTTAAACTCTTGTTTTTCAGCAAGGTTTAATATGGACTTCCACTCGGATGGCTAATCTACCATGCCGCTTATTCTTTAAAGCGCGCAATTGTCATTTAAAATGACAAGTACTTTTGTACTCTATGAATTGGCCTCAGAAAATATTTCCTTCCATTTTTGTACATTTAAATATGAATAAATAACTTGGAAAGGATTGCTTTAGGGGATGAATATTTCAAAGGAAGGTTATGACTCATGAATTGTATGGAAGTGAACCCTGGACGTTGAGTGTAAGTGAAATTAGTTAAGTCCATACAGAGGAATAAGCTATATAAGAAGTGTAATTAGGAAAAAAACGGAGTGATAAGGCATCTTCGAGTACAATAATCTATAATCAATGTCGCAAAGATATATAAACATTTTAAGTTCATATTAAATGCATGCTCACAAACAGACGTACGTGCAAGTTCACGCTTACAAATGCAGCATGTGTATTAATAAAATAAAATCAAAACCTGAAATAAACCTTGCCACTATTGCCGACCTTCTCTGAAACAGGAGTTACATTGGCTAAGTGAATCACTATTTTTCAGTATGGCTGGTCAGCCTCATACCAACTTATAAGTCAAAGAATACACCATTTAATTTTTAAAGATTAGTGTAAAATTTAAATAATTTAAAAAAACTACAAAAACTCGTCTTGGCATTGTTTGCCCATAGAAAAATGATTTATGTATGAAAAATGGCTTCCAGACAATTTATCCACAAAAAAAGTGAAAGCACTATTTGTTTGGGGTAGGGAAAAATTAGCAAATTATGTATTTAAAATAATTATAACAAAATTGTCTCAATTTTTTCTTGTAACAAGGTATTTCCAAGGATTTTTCATTGAACCAACCCCTCGTAAAAAAAACATATCTAGCCTCTATGTACAAAATGCCTACATTAGACCTTTCCCTTAAAACCCAAATGTTCACATCCTTTTTTTCCGGGGTAGGATAATTTCAGGGCATTCCTCGAGACATGAAACAAGGGTGAATGCTTGTAAGGGATGTAACAAATGACCCTGCGTGTACTGGACGGGCCATAAAAACAGACCACAATTTACATCCCCTTTTTCCTTCTCAAACCCCTCAGAATTTGAGAAGCCACATTAGAAGAATATTTGTTGAAATATTTTTCCTGTAAGAATAATTTGTTTTCTTCGTAAAAGTTTATTCTTAGAAAAACTGAATAAATACTGATTCACTGATTTGAGAAATCGTGGATCAAACATTTTATTGGGTTTAATTTTCAAACTACAGGTTTTCACGGTTTGTTAGAATTTTCTCTCGTTGAAAATAGGGAAAAATGCATTTTATCAATAGTGAAGACGGTTCACTGGGCTTAAATATTCATGTAATTTTACGAAAGACCGGTCACCTAAGGTCCATCCAGCCTTACAACAACTGGGTCTTGCTTGAGAATTGGCACTTTCTACAGCGACGAGCAAACTCTCGGAGGGCTCTTGGGGTGTGATACACACAAAAACAGCGCTCACCAAATAAATCATCCTAATATTATTATTAATAACTGAGGAAGAGTGGTTGGTTCCACACGGGTCACAAACCTCAGTAATAAGAAACAAGATTGAGAAGAATCTGAGTCACTGGTTCAGTTTTCAGTCTAAAAAGGTTCGGATTTAGGAAATGAGCAAGGATGGCAGGGAAGAGAGGAATCCTGGGTAAAGGTGGAGAGATTACAACTCGCAGAAATCAAACTCGTCGTATTTTTTGGCACGCCATTTATTTGGCTCACTGCCGCAAAAAACACATGTTGACAGTAGGGCTGGCAGAACACAAGAGAGAGATTTTTACAATATAAAATGACGTCAGACAAGTCTTCTTCCTCTTTTTACTTTTTGGTTGTTAGACAACATGAGATTAGTTGTCAAAATCGTCTTCTTCTGTAAATTAAATTTCTCATATTAAATTTAGACCAGTATCGATATATCTTTGCAGACTTAGATTATAGATTGACAGCAATTCTATAGCAGTAGGTTATGTATGTGTGTTCGAGCGCTAAGTTGGTGATGTTAGTTTTGGTGCTTTGAATGATTCAGCAGACATTAGTAGAGTGCGGTTATTCAGCACTTAGCGAGGCAACCAGAACTTAAGGCAGGGCAATCAACAGCCGATATCGGGAGCATTCAAAACTAATCGGTCGCGTATCACCGCCTTAAACTTAGCTACCCACACAAACACTTCACAACCCATGTTATAATCATTTCACTCTAACGTATATTATTTGATCTTCTTCATCTTCTCTAAGTGCCACTTCTATCGGGGATCATGGCATGGTGCTGAAGCTCAAAACAGAGATTTGGTGCTTTAGTTGAACCATTGTAGCAGGTTGTTCAGCCACGATTCCGCATGATTGCACACTGTGAAACAATTATTCTAAGACATTGTAATACTTATTCAAAGTTCGATAAAGCAACAATAAACTGTTGAAAAGGGTGTTTAACTCTAGAACGACATAACCGATAGTGACTCATGTTCCCATGACTCATAGGTTCGTATGAGGCTGACCACCCATACTGTAAAAAATGTTTCACTTTGCCAATCGGCAAAAGTTGTAGGGTATATGTTATTTTGAGGTTTGGATTTTAATTTATAAGTACACACTTAGCATTTGTAAGCGCGAACTTACGTACGTGTTTGTTTGTGGGCATGTATTTGATATGAGCTTTGAATGTATCCTTGCAACTTAGATTATAGATTATTATAGAAAAACCACTAAATGTGTACACACATAAGTATGTAAGGCTTAAAATCGCTGAAACTCAAAGTAATTAATTGGTTTCCGGTTAAGATAACTTTAAACTCGTTCCGGTCAGATTTAATCCGTTTTAAGTAGACCGCCCACTTATCGGGTCTTTACTATAAAACTTTGACGTTAACGTTCCACCAAAAATGTTACGAAACTGAAACTCTCACTAGAGGCGCTGCTTCGCTTTCCATACATTTTTTTGGTATCCGACCTGTTTGACCTCAGATTTGGGCAAAAGGACTTAGATAAACCGCGGACCGCTTTCCACACATGTAATAGGCCGCTTTAGAAGCTCGCTGACCAGCAATTTGTGCTTGGGAAGCTTTAGCGTCTATGGGAACCCAAGAGGAGGTGGGTATAAGTGCTTTAATCAAGAAATTAGTGGTCAAGATTTTGATTGGGTTCAGAATTTAGCTAGATTTACCTTTTACTGATGATGAAGCATCTCAGCTGTTTTTCATGCCAAAAATATTGCACCCTAGGGTAGCATTTTCGAAAAAACGAGGTGTTGAATAGGAGTTCTAGGCTGACACGGCCGGATGATGATCTTCGAGAGATGTTTTTCGGGATCTGTTACCGTGGTCTGTGTGAGCTGGAGCTTCCGGATGTTTTGCCTATGTCTAAGTTGAGATTCTTCAGCGTGAAAGGGAAATGATGAAGATGATCTTGATGAAACTGTGATCTTGATCCTGATGATCTTGAAGAAACTTCATCATTTCACTTTCACGCTTAAGAAGCCCATCGTAGATATGCATGAAACGTCCGGAAGCTCCAGTTCCCACAGACCACAAAAACAGATCCCAGAAAAAATCGCATCAAACAAGGTATTTTTATCACCTCTGCTTTCCGCGGGAATTCTCCACAAAAAATAAGACGAAGAAGGAGAATAGGTCTTGTTATAATCAGTTTCCAGGCAACCGTCATATTTTTGTCTCTTTTTGATGTTTGACGTTAATATATTCTTATGTCTCTTTTTTTCATTTTCCATCTATTATTGTCTTTTCATAGCACGTTTGTTACTATGGGAAAAAACAGACTTACGCCATCTATGTCTTATATATTATCGCTATATGATCCAAGCCTATTTTATTTTTGCAAAAAACATTCAAAATACATTTTATCGCCTTATTCCGTGGTCAGTTTTTACATCAGTGTTTTTAAAAGCCTTCTTCTTTTAAAACCTCAATCCACACTGTAGTCTGACAATACGTCACCCCAGTGCTCGTTTGGTTTATCTACCATTTGATTCAAAGATGACCTTTCAATGAAATTGTAAAAAAAAAAACAAAAAACGTACAACACGATTAAGTATATGAGAGTTTTTTTACATATTTAAAAAAAATTTTTTTCAGTTTTCATAAGACATATTGGTTCGGTGCACATACAAACATTGTACATGTGAAATTACCTCTGTTGGAGATAAGAAAAACAAGAACTTAAGGGACGAATAATGTCCCGTTTTTCCATCAATAGCCCGGGAACAAAACTGGCCGCGCTTCTTTCCCCTGACAATAGGAAGAATCGGCCGTCAAGTCTGTCGCAAAATAAACAAAAATAACAGCAAGCAGAATCGCGGTTCGACAACTGCAGGACAAATAAGGCACTCGTAGTTTATCGAGCACTTTGCCACAATGAACAATTGCCATTATTTATATTGTGACACAAAATGTAGCAAAACAAATAAAGGAGGCATCTTTTCGATTGTTATTCGATCAACATCAAACTGTACAGGAACCATTTTGAGAGTATTTTAAATATTTTCTGAAAATTTGATTGAAATCGGTTAAGCGATTTAGGAAACATACCTACATAAAAAAATCCCAACTAAGCTACATATATAATGCAAATTCTCGCCGCGTTATCATCACAGGGTTTTGCATGTGGCTATAGCGGACCTATTATTTTTACAGGTAAGGAGGCAGGCCCTACGTCAACCCCCTCAGTTGAAGTGGAGGTTTCCCGGTTCTTGAGGGGACAGCTTCTCATTTCTTGTGAAGGCTGAGTAAAGCGTGACGGTATTTTATTTTGAGATTTGAAATAAACACCAAAAGGGGAACACATTTCTGACACCCTCGGGTGGATTTGAACCCGATATTCGTTTGGATCCGACCAAAGATCCAACTGAATCAGCCTGTATTCCATGCCGAGAGCTCAGGTTTGAATCCCACGGAGAGTTTTAGAAATCAGTTCCCGTTTTGGTGTTTAGTTTAAACCCAAAGTATAAATACCGGCAACGTTTACAGAGCCTTCACAAGAAATGAGTATCATCCCCCTCGGGAGCTGAGAAACACCAAATTCAACGGAAGTGGCTAGCGAAAAGCTGGCCCATTTACCTGTGAAAATAAATAGGTTTTATTCACCACATCTGACTCCGTCGGGGAGAATACGACAAAACAGAAACACCATATTGATACCTTAAAGGTAAAACTAAATAAATGACAAATTAAGCTAACATGGGTTTCTCAGATAAATCCACCTTTTTTTCCTATTTTTCACGAGAGACAACACTACAATAGTGTGAAAATCTTGTAGCTTAGAAAATTGTCATGAGTATTTCTTTATAATTAATTCACTTACTAAGAGAAGTTATACATAATATAATGTTTTAGCTAGGATTTCTCAAATCAGTGATACAGCTACTATTCCGTTTTACCTTTAAGGTGGCTATATGTGTAGGTATTGTTGCGAACGTATGGGTTCGTACATGAGCCTAAGCACGCTAGTATGTGTCGAACAATCTGGTTCTTGTATGATCTATTATAGGAGTATTAATACGTGAGCCTACGCACGCTACTTGATATGCGTGTTGAACAATCCACTACAGAAGAATCTGGAATACACGAGAAACGTCCATATGAACTGTGTAAAATATGAGCCGTAATGCCGCGGAGACTGAGAGTCGCTTGGAACATTATGACGTGAAGTCGATATAGACAGACAAGAAAAAAGGGATCAGTACATTGTAAACCGTTATTGTGAAAAAGAAATCTTTTTAAATAAATAAACCGCAGTTTAATAAAAAAGAAACCCAGTAAAATCGCAACAAGGGGGTATTTATAAGTGGTAAGTACCTTATCGATAGCTTTGTAAATTGTTTGTATGAAAATATCGATTGATTACGTATTATATACCGTTTTCCATTACTTGAGCGAGTACATAAGTAAGTTATACATAATAAGTTGTTGGAGAGTTGGGAGTTGCTTAGTTAAGTGGCCGTCTCTCCCCCCACCCTCTCCACCACCCCCTCGGGGGTTTGTTTCTTTAAGTATTCACCCTTGGAAGTTGGAAACTGGGAGATGGAGTAGGCAGGGATGAAATGAGAGACGAAAGAACGCCAACAAATTTGTTTTCATCAGAACAATTAAGATTGTGTTCCATTTCCAACCTGTAATGAATGGAGTAAATAAAATAATGAGCCGGATTGTTTTTTGTACTGATGTTTAATTTTTATCGACGGATAAACGTTAAACTCCTATGGGGCCGTCCATAAATTACATCATCGATTTTAGCCGATTTTCGACCCCCCCCCCCCCCCCTAATCATCCTATAGTCATTATCTAATGACCCCCTTCCCCCTCTTGCTGTAATGATGGATGAGCTTAATAATTGATAATGTTATATTACTTACATAATATTTTGTATATTTTGTAGAAATTGGTATTTACAAGAACGACTCACTTTTGGTACTCGGAAATCATTTACCATCATCCGCAGACCAGACTCCCCCCCCCTTAATGCGAATGACGTAATATATGGACTAAGCAACTAAGGTCCTTAGAATTTTTTTAAATCTATCTATCTAAAATTTATGTGGCAAACGGATGTATTAACATTTAAAATTCATATTAAATGCATGCCCACAAACAGGCACAGGTGTAAGTTCACGTTTACAAATGCTGCATTTGTACTTACAAAAGTTTAAATCAAAACCTCAAATGTGCCAGCTCCCAATGTTTTGAGAATAACTCTTATTCCCAGTTCTCACTATAAAATAATAGAGACTAAGATGCTATGTAGCCAGACTAGTATCTGAGCCGTCGAGCTATAGGTACAGTTTAAAAGAAGCCCTGTGTACTGTGTCCAGATAAACAATTTCATCATCACACCTGAGGGGATCAATCATCTCTATGTATTACTTTTTTAAGTCATTTTTTAAGCACATTGTTGCAAATGTATTGGTTCATGCCTGCGTGTTTTTGTGATTGTGTGCCTAGGCGCGTTTACTTGTTGTGTATGTGTGTTTGATATTTTGTACCTTGTACTTATCGTACTCTCTGGAGACATCTCTCTAGAGACGTCTCGAATACCTACGCGAGATTTGGTATTGGTCACATACGAATACAGTGAAGCTTTAGTTGTCCATTAACGCCCAAGCCGTGAAACCGACATTACAGAAGTTATAGAGTGAACCATATGATGTAATCAACTAGTTAAAAAAATATTCTGTGAAATAAATTCAACTGCCAGTTTATGAAAAGTGAGCCCGAAAAAAATCATAAGAATATTTTAAGTGCTGCCTTCAGCTTGGCCGTATCTTTAAAATATGATGAATCTAAGTCTGGCAAAGTGAATCTTTGGGGATGTAAGTAAAGCAGAGGAAGCCGGTTCAATTCCCTGGAGGGCAGCTACATGAAATATTCACTGCGCTAAGTGCTCTATTGCCTTAAGTCACAGCGCTCGCTTAGTGAGCCAACGGTTACAACGAAACTAATTACCCAAGTCTTAAGAATTTCCCTCATTAATAATTAAGTATCGAAGAATAAGCAATACCTTCCTGCTTTGTTAAGGAACAATATGTTTTTTGTAAATTTTGAATTAAAAGTTATTATGACTTGATTGCACTATCATAAGTGAACACACACATTTTTTAACTCGACGCAACTTTTTTTTGTAAAAAAATATTACAGTACACGGCTGGGTTGCAAAGCAATATTATATTTTGTTTCGGTTGCTAAGGACCGTAGTCACATAGACCTGTGACATAACCCGCTGAGATTTTTTATTCGAATTGGTTCTATCATCACATTTTTTTCTGAATAAGAGTTTTAGGCTTACACGGCCTGCTGATGATGTGCTTCTTCAGCGTGAAGTGTGATGATGAAGAAGATCTTGACGAAAACTGTGTGACACACAGTTTTCATGGGCAAAACGTCCGGAAGCTCCAGATGCCATAGACCACGGTAACAGATCCCGGAAAACATCACTCCAGCAACATTTTTTCTGTCACTACAAATCAGTCAAAGATAACGCGCCCACAGCAAGTATTTTGTGATGGAGTTGTCTGTGGATCACATATTGTACGTGACCAAAATTCCGTTGACCGAGAAGTCATGTGGATGAACTGTCGTATGACTGAAATATCCGTGACCGATTTGTCTGTGAACAAGTTGAACTATATTTCTATTCAAATTCTTGACATCTTATGTTTTTTTGGGGCATGTATTATGTACTAGAATCTATTTTCTTTATCATCATACGGATAACGTAATTGCACCTAAATGAAAATAACAATTTTATTTTTATTTTTTTTGGTCTAATTTCTTAAATACTGCTTAAATTTTGAATAAATCGACGTACTACTCACTACCACTGAAAAAGATTTAAACTTATTTTCGTACAAAAAAAACATTATAAATAAAATACCAAATCTAATTATTACACACACACTTTATGAATCAAGTCAACTGAATTTTTCATACATCACAAAACATTGAAATCTCTTTGCTCCACTTCCCGGGTAGTATTGTAGGGATGGGTGGGGCGGTGCTGGCCCCCCTAGAGGCTGGGGGGAGGTACCAGACGAGGCCACACCCCTACCACTGAGCAATCACCCCTTCAATATAATGTTATTGTCGGCAACAACAATTACTCGCAGTACTCTCCTCCCAAATAATTGTTGTTACATTTTTTTTGTTAAATTCCGGGTAGGTATGATTTTTATTCGAACGGTTTTTTATTCACATACAGTGGTACCTCCAATTACGAGTGCTCCAACATACGAATTATTTGAGATACGAACTTTCAAGTGATCGAAGTTTTGTTTTGACATACGACTGAAATTTGAGATACGAGATATTCCTTGACTTATAGGTTGGTATGAGGCTAACCTTTGCCAATGTCACCCCTGTGTCAGGAAAGGTCGGGAAAAGTTGTAGGGCTTACGTTCATTTGAGGTTTGGATTGTATTTGTAAGTACACATTCAGCATTTGTAAGCGCGAACTACACGTGTTTGCCGGAGTGATGTTTTCCGGGATCTGTTGCCGTGGTCTGTGGGAGTTGGAGTTTCCAGCCGGCCATGTAAGCCTAAAACTCTTATTCTACACGTATTTGTTTGACGGCATGCATTTGAGAGCCTTAAATGTTAATATATCTCTGCAACTTAGATTATAGATTATAGGAACGTGGAAAAGAAACATCCCGAAAAAGTTGCAAATGGTTGTGCATAGGCGCTTTTTAATGGCAGTGACTGAAATTATGCATATAGTAGCATTTAAGCTGTGTGCAAGTTGCATTTAAGTGACAAACGTACAAATATGTATGTATCCTTTATAAAAACTACTTAGTTTTGGTTTACATTCTCTTTTATTAAGTTTTTGTACAATATTATATCATTTATAAATACATTTTTCTTTTTCAAAAACACGTTACAAAAACAATCGGGGTAGCATTTTTGGGGATAGAACAGATTAATGGTATTTTAATTTATTTCAATGGAGAAAATTGCTTTGAGATACGAGCAAGGTTACAAAACGAATTAAACACTTATATTGAGGTATCACTGTATTTTCTTATGTAGGTATAATTTAAATGTTTTTTGTAAAGCTCTGTTTACAAAATTGAATGCCATACAAATTTCAGTTGAAAGCTCAAACTATACAATTTGTCCATTGTGTGTGGTGTACAAAAAGGAATATTTCCCTTGGATTGGTTTTATGTGTTTCCACTTTCCCCCGCCTCTTCAGTTTTCCCTAAAGAGGAATTTCCACTTTGCGACTGACAACACTTGACGGTTTCCGATAAGCGGAATCCGTTGCCGAGCGGAAAATTCCGCGAAAGGTGTTGCCACCTCGAGCGTTATTTTTTCCTGGAAATGTTCCACCTTGCATACTGAGAAAATAAAATACAATCTAAGTTTTCTTGTAACCAGAACATTAACTTTGTAAGTTGATAGGTTTGTAATTTACTAATAAAGGAAGTGAGAGACTGTTTATAACCTAGTGGTTAAAGCTTTATCGGAAGGGTTCGATTCCCAACTAAGCAAAAAAATAACATCACTTTTTCAAAACTATCGAACTAAGGCATATTGTGACCTACGACAAATGGTTTAGAATTTAGACAGTAGAGAGGATAAGGAAAAACCATTAGCAAAAGTGAACCAAGTTTTACAGCATGAGGCGTAAGTCTCAAAACAACCCATTAGTCAAGAAACAATGGCAATATCTAGGAGGCTCCTTACCTGTAAATATAAATAGCATCCCTCGCCACATGCAACTTTAGAGTTTATTGAGAAGCTACCCTTTATGTGTAGATTAGTTTTTTTTGCGTTTTTGATGTCTACAGAATGATGAGTCACGAAATCTCGCACGCATACATTAAGAAATGCTAATTTGTCAACGCCCAGCTGGAAAAAAACGCTTCTAAGCTACACATACAGTGGTACTTTTTATCGTTTTTTGATCGCATGTGGTGAGTGGAACCTATTTATTTTTACAGGTAAGGGGTCGGATTTCAGCCAACCACTTCATTTGAAGGGGGGGATTTCCCAGCTCCCGAGGGGGCTGGTACTCATTTCTTGTCAAGGCTGAGTAAATTTTGCCGTTATTTTATTTTGGGCTTAAAATAAACACCGAATCAGGAAATCATTTCTGATACCCTTGGTGGGATTTGAAGCCAAGCTCTCGGCATGGAATGGAAGCAGTCTATCAACTGAGCTATCGACCGGACTACCGGAAGACCTCCGTAAAAGATGGAGATAAATAGGTGGACGTAATTTATGTCGTACATCTACAAGTTTTATTATTGATCAAGAGATCAAGGAAAAAATTAAAACAGCTCTGCAGAGGCTCTGGCCACCCTTATTGGAATGGTGACAGAGTTACTGCTACAGTTATGTACATGATTATATTTGGATGGATAGGAATTTAATTGTAGAAAATAAAATAATTGAAATATTTTCCTCTAAAATACTTTAAGTAGGCTGAGGGTATATTTAAGTTAAGGGTAGGTCTTAGTTTAGTGTGCACCTAAGTGTTTTGTGTGAAGAACTTTAGTAAAGTGCCTCTTACGGCTTACTTCCTTTTACAGAAAACCCCATCCTTCAGTTTTCAGGCTCTTTGTACCTACCCTTAAATAGAGATGGTGTGAAGTAATTTCGGATCAATACAAAGCTAATACTTTTTTTGTATCAGTAGTTGCTGAAAAATTATATAAGTCTAGAGAGTAGTTCACAGTGTAGTGATTGACACAATCGACTCATAATCGGAAGATCGTGAACTAGATTTCTGTTGGAGCTATAAAAAAGCAAAATTGTAGACGATTCATTTGCCAAAGACCAGTCATCAAAGTCCGTCCAGGTTAACAGTAACTGGGTATTGCTTAAGAATTGACGCTTACTATAATAGCTGTATAGTTGTGCTTTGTACCTTTGTTATGTATACATTCGTCAATTTTCTTTGCAGATAGTCTTTTTTTTCTCCACGTATCCAGTCAGGTTTTTTTTAATCTACTTAATAACTCATCGAGAGAAAGTCCCAAGTCTCAGGTAGGATTATACAGTTCCTCCACAGTTTTGATCCATTTAATCAATTCCTAAATGCTTTGCAGCCAAAAAATCTAAAAATAATTATTCTCATAAGATAAAAAGTATCTGATACTGAAGTCACTGGTGTGTTTGCATCTCTAGTGAATCATATATATATACCGTGCTAGTGTTGTGTGTGTTGAATCACCGCAGGGAATACAGAACACAGAATACCTGCTACTTATGCTCCCAAAAGCACTCAAATGCCAACAAAATATCACATTATATATTACTCTGTACGTAAATTATTGGCAATTTGAATACTTTGTAGAGTAAGTATGTACAATATAATAGAGTGATTCTTTGTCCATAAAAAATCAAAAATTCATACGTAATTCTACTTTTTTACCTTATTTCTAGTAATCTTTTGAATGCTTTCCAGGCCGACAGGCCCTCCCAATAAATTTATGTTGAAAAATGCTTTGAAATAGTTTTTATGAAACTTTCTGGGGGCCTCTTAGGACGCGGGGGCCCTGGTTCGGTCGCACCGCTCGAACCGCCCTTAATCCGGACCTGTTTAGAAAACGATCCTATTCGTTGAATTCAATAAAACAGTGAATTCAAAGATTAAAAAAAAAGAGTTTTAGGCTTACACGGCCGGTTGATAATGCTGGAGAGATGTTTTCTGGAATATGTTGCCTTGGTTTAAGGGAGCTGGAGCTTCCGGACGTTTTGCCCATGTCTACGATGGGCGTGAAGTGTGATGATGAAGATGATCTTGATGAAAACTGGTTTCTGAAGAAGCCCATCGTAGGCGAAACGCTCGGAAGCTCCAGCTCCCATAGACCACGGCAACAGATCCTGGAAAACATCTCTCCGGCGTCAAAGTTTTTTTTTTGCATCTTATGACGTGTTAGTTTAACTGTTTTTAATACCGGACTTCATCGAATTTGAAATGCATTCTTTCAATTAAAATTTCAACGCAAATAAAAAAAAAACAAATATATTATATATCATTGCTTAGTGTCATAAAAGAAAAGTTTACTTGAAGATATCTAATGGCGGATTTACTATGTTGTTTCAGGCTGGGCTTCATGTCTCCGTTTGGGGCCCTGGGCACTCGCTACAGCCCCCTGGCGCCTGCGCCCTGGTGCGCCTGGGGGGCCCTGCCGCCATTACTGGACAGACCGAGCCCCAATCATGGTGAGGATGTAATTTTTTTATCGTTTTAACTGTTACCTTGACTGTTTTCTCATAAGTCATTTGAAAGACCATATCACAATATCGATTTTTTTCTATAGCTTATTTATGTATTGAAGATTTTAGAGATTGGTGGCATCCATTGCAATGTTGTAACCGACTCTCATGTATGGAAGTAAGACATGGAGGTAAACCAGAGTTAACCAAGTAAATTCGGTAGAAATGGGGTCCGAAATGGCTGGGCTATGAATAAGTGCGGTATAAACGAGAAAATGAGTGTGATAGGTCAAAGAGTACAATGAGATGGTTGGGCATCTAGAAAGAATAGACGGTAAACGACTGACAAAAACAGTGCAGAAAGGAAATGTCAAAAAAAAAACTGATCATTGTACATTGAAGCTTTCACGGCCGGTTATTGTTGACACAATCACTTTATTCGGGCTAGGTAGCCGTGGTCTGCTTAATTCTTTCCGGACAGTTTCGCCCATTGCTCCGATGGGCATTATCAGCAGTTGGATAGTCGCTGTGATCTTTTTACAGAATAGTACAGCAGATCCTGTAAGAAGATCACAGCGACTAGCCAACCGCTGATAACGCCCATCGGAGCAATGGGCGAAACTGTCCGGAAAGAATTAACCAGACCACGGCTACCTAGCCCGAATAGAGTGATTGTGTTTGGGTGTAAATCTGACTCTCTGATCTCTGATTTAATGGGTTCAAGTTTTTCAAGGTTATCATGAGGTCTGCGTACAATATGGTCAAAGATTTTCAAAACTCATCTCATGGTAATCCAGTAGCTACAAAATTGGCACACTTTAACTTTTAACCACTCATTTTCCTCCGACTTATGAATCCTTTCAACAACCTATCGATCCATTTGAAATGATTTATAGCGTTGTAATATTTACTGGCAAAGGTTAAACGAATTAACTGAGAATGTTTGTCCCACATTTGTGCGCTAGTTAATGTGTAATGCCTCTCTATGTTGGTAATAGCATTAAAGATGCATTTCTATCGCAGCAAAATAAGTGCAGTGTTAATAGTTTATACTTGTAATGAGGACACAGCTATTCCACAATCGTACAACTGATTCTGGAGTTGATTAATTACTATGCAAGCACAAATCTGTGTTATGGCCAAGGGAGTCAAGTGGCTGATCTTTCGAGTGTATTTGAAATAGATAGGGCATAGAAAAGAGTTTAAAAATAGAAGCTATACATCAAACTATCGTTTTGAATTTTTTCAATCCCGTATTATTTTTAAGAATGAATTCGTGAAAGGGAATGTCAAATAACCAATTTTTACTTGTCTAGAAACAGATATTTACAATATCAATTTTATTTAATGAATTTACAATTGATAATTACCCAATGACAAATTCTGTTAGTTCAGGGTCAAGGCTTTCGTCAAGATGATTTGTCGCTGTTATATTTCAAACATAGTCAAATTACCAACGCCTTGTACGTTTAGAAATAACGCAGACTAAATCATTTTTACAATTCACGTTCCTTTAAAAAATGGTTGACTTTGCAAATATCACCTGTGTTTTGGCAAAAGTTGCAGAGCTTACATTCTTTTAAAATTGAATTTTTATGTTGTAAGCGCACATGCGGTATGTGTAAGCGAGATTTTATACCTGTCAGCTTGTGAGAATGCATTTAATATGATGAATCTTAAGTGTAATATATCTCTGCAACTATTATAACAGATTATAGACTCTACAAGACATTTTTTGTTCAGATTTGAACCCTGCACCTCTTTAACTGCCAGCTGTTTAACCGTACAAGCTAGCCAGTCGATAACATGCAATTCAATACACTGCAAGCTATGCAATGTAATATGCAAGCGCTTAAACGGACCTGGATTACAGCCAGACTCAGTATTTGCATCGCGTCAACTCCCCTCCATCGCGTAAATCGAAAAGTATATGAAAGACACAACAGCACCTCTAGTGAGTGTTTAAGTTTGTAAATACATTTTCTGTTCACGTATACTGTTTTAAAAGTGAGTACTGCAGTAGGGTCCTGTTTGAAACGGGCTCCGGCGTTTAGCCAACGATTTTAGAAGCCTTGTAAATGCGCCACTGGTCAGGGAACAATTGACGGACACAGAAACGAATCGGAAGTCGAAAAAATCGGTTCAATATAAGAACGACACAATGATAGAACAACACGTGGCAGAACAACGCATGATAGAGCGACAGATGACAGAACATCACATGACAAAAAATCCCTATGAGAAAACATCTCAGGCAAGTACATCACAATTACAAAACACCACAAGACAAAACATCACGTGACAAAACACCACATACCTAAAACAGAACGTACCATAAATGGCACATGAAAAAACATCACATAACAGAAAACACGATAGACAGCATGACAAAAACTTTAGACACGAGAAAATGGAACTCATGCATCTATTATTTGGCAAAGCTTATAAAAAAATGTCTGATTATCATCATTAGAAAAAAAACCTGACTAAGCTGCATATAAAAATAAACTTCTTACCACTTTATCCCCGAAGAAACCCTAGAAAACTTACCCCCCACCTTCCAATTACGAGTCCGTAGCGTTAACTAAAACCTATAGTACATAATTACTTAGTTCGCTTTCATTGACGTCCATGTCTCACATCTATACATCAGAGTCGGTAGTTAACTCCATTGTGTAGCGAAAGTCTCATATTCCCTTTACCATGTATCTTATACATCATTTATCAATCCGGTCGATGGCTCAGTTGGAAGAGTGCATGCATTCCATGCCAATATCACGGGTTCAAATCCCACCGAGGGTGTCTTCCTTTCGTCCTGCCTTCACAAGAAATGATAACTAACTCCCTCGGGGGCTGAGAAACCACCACTTCTAGTGAAGTGGTTGTGCGTAAGGTAATAAGTCCTTTTAATTGTAAAAATAAATGGATTCCACTCGCCTCATACGACTCCTTCGGAGAAAACGCGGCAAGAAGTTACACTATATGTGAAGCTTAGTAGCATTATTTTTTTATTTACACCAGAAACAAAATCTACAGTCCAATGCATGCCTGTATTGGAGTTACTAAGTATTATGTCCGGTCGATGATTGCACTGCGCACAGATAATTCCCTATAAATGATTGCTTACAAATGTTACTATGGGATATCAAATCATGAAACCTAGGTTCTGTCTACTCACATTCCTTCTTTATATTTCAAATCTTCTTCTTTGTTTTGATCCATTCTAAGGGATCTTACTTCTTAAACATAATTTATTTCAGAAGTGGAAGTCTCGATGGCCGACAGTAGTTCTTACCGTATCTATTTGGAGAAAGGACGAAATAAAACATGGTGGTGCCAGAACAGCTTATCGCTATAAAATCAGCTGTTAATACGCCACCATATTTTATGTCGTCCTATCTTCAAATATATACGGTAAGATCTACCGACTGTCGTCGAGACTTCCACCCCAGAGCTCACAGTTGTCCAAAAGTTGGTCCACTCAAAGCAATGAAAAAATTGTGTGATCAAATAAAATAATAGACATTATCGTCAAAGAGAAAACATGCATGAAGAGAGTGATAAATCGTCCCCCGTAGTGCTTGTTTGTCATATGTCCATTAGACGTAATTTCAGAGTAATATCTGTATGTGTACAGGACCAATCTGTCTTATCTATAATATATCTATAATAATCTATGTCTTATGAATACTGGAAATTGATTTACAAAATATTTAAAACAACTCTCACGTTATCGAGTTTTACGTTTTTTCTTAGCTCAGATTGTGTAGAATTTGATTCTTAAGACAACTGCATTAAAAAGTCATATTTGACAAAATTGTGTTTAACGTCTTTCTCATCTCGTAGCTCAGATTGTGTCACTGTAATGTCATCTTTGAATTGAATGGTAGATAAGTCAAACAAACACTGCGTGACGACGAAATGTCGAGGACATGAAAGAGGTGAGCTAGGACAGATCAAAATGATGGCACATCTGTGAAGGTACTGGCCACAACTAGTGGAATGGTGGCTGGATACAATTCATTTAGTACTCTCAATTGTTAATATTAAAAAAAACGTTTATATGAGCATTCCTTTTACAATCGCCATTGTTTTGTAAATGCGTTTCAGTACATAACAGTTTTCAATTCGGGTTTGCATTATGCGTTTTCAAGTGAACAAAAACAAGCACTGTCAGTCTAACAAAGAGTACGCCCTTCTAAATAAAACAAACTCAGTAAAACAGTTGGCCGAAGCTATTCAAGGGAGAATAATAAAGACAGTTGAAATATTTTGATATGTGATCCTTTTTTTTTCAACTGATTTTCTGTGTTCCTCGTTTAAATTCGAGCCGTCTTCATCAACCCTTGTCATTATTCTTATCATCATATAGTCCGGTCGATAGTTCAGTTGGTAGAGTGCTTGCATTCCATGTCGGGAGTTCAGGTTCGAATTCCACCGATGGTGTCAGAAATGATTTTCCGTTTCGTTGTTTATTTCAAACCCCAAAATCAAATCCTTTTTCGGATGCCCTTTACGAGATGCATTAGATATTTATTTCAAATTAAAAAGAAATCATTTCCGGTAAACATAGAACACCTTTTGGCATTTAATTCCTCCAAAATTAATAGCATTTTGTTCAAATCTATTCTTAAAAGTTATACCTACATTGTTGATTTTGTACCGACATATTTATTCCTTGTACCATCATTAATTACATAAAAAAAGGACTGCCATGTAAAATATGATGAGAGATCATTGTTTGCTCATGTTGGGTTTTAGTACTATAATTAGAGATGTACTGGCACAACCTATATTTAAAAAGTAATGTATTCGGTGACCCAACTTTAACAAAACGTCACGTATGTTGTATAACAAAATGGATTGAAACTAAGACAAGGCGTTTTATTTTCCAAACATTTTTAGTGTAACGCTATTGCTGAGTTTAATCGATATGTTTCATACTCGGAGTACAGAGTGTTATTTAATAAGCAAGTAATATCATCGCGCCAGTGCTTGTTTACCTTATCTACCATTTGATTCAAAGATGACCTTTAAATTAAATTGACTTGGGAATCACATTCTACACAATCTGAGGTAAGAAAAAAACATAAAAAATATTCTTTGACAGTTGTATAGTAATTTGAAAGTCAATATCCAGCATTCATAAGACATATCTGTGTTATTGTCGAAGGGCCACGTCGCTGTTCTAAAATAGCGTATTTTGAATAGAATAACGTTGGTTCGAATCACGCCAGGCCCATTTGAGCATAAAATCGACCCTGGTGCAACAGATGCCATTTCATGCACACAAGCTTCCGCTTTCGTATGAAGACAACGAGGCCAGGCAAAATAGGTTGGTGAATTGCACTCGTTTTCACAAATTTATTTTTTATAAAAAAAAAGCTCGTCCATTAGAAAACCGGTCACACGACAGTTCATCCACACGACTTTTCGGTCCACGACATTTCGGTCACAGACAACTCGTCTAACAGACAGCTCGGACACGGAAAGTTTATCTATATATTCTTTAATCGAAGTTGCAAAGATATATTAACATTTAAGGCTCATATACATTGTATGTTCACAAACAAACACGTGTAGTTCGCGTTTACAAATGCTGAATGTGTAGGTACTTACAAATAAAATCCAAACCTCAAATGAACATAAGCCTTACAACTTTTGCCGACCTTCCCTGACACAGGGGTAACTGTACTGTAACTCTGTCGCCATTCCGCTAGGGGTGGCCAGAGCCTCTGCAGAGTTGCCTCCATTTTTTCCTATCCTGACATACCTCTTTCAATTCCTTCATATCCATCACCTTTTTCATGCATTTTTTTCTTTTACGCTCACTTTGTATATCCCATTCTTTCACAATCTCCTCAATCTGATCACTCCATACTTTTCTCGGTCGTCCCTTCCCTCTTTTTCCTTTCACACTTTATTTGTATACATACTTTGTCAAAGCGAATATTGTTTTTCAGTATGGGTGGTCAGCCTCATACCAACCTATAAGTCAAGGAATATCTAATTTAAAAAATTAATAAAAACATTGGTCCTATACACAGATCACGAAATATAAAGTCCTATACATACAAAGATTGCTTTTGTGAAATTACATGTGATGGGCATAAGACAAACAAGCACTATACATTTGGTAATCGCTAATTAACTTGTGGCATGTTTTCATTCAATTTGTAGGTAATCCAATAAAGATTGTGACCGCGAGATAGCCGCACCGCTATCAGAGCAATCACATGCATAAATTTGCTTCCATTACTCGGTCACCGTTGGCAATTTACCAGAGGCGTAACTCGATACTTCAACCGCTTTAAAAATTAATTCCCTTTCAAAAAATCATTAATCCGGTCTTTAGTTTAATTTTTCCAATGTGCTCTTCGCCGGGTTGAAAAGTTCATAAGACCGGTCATCAAAGTCACCCAGCCTTACAGCAGCTGGGTCTTGCTTGAGAATCGACGACTAAGCTCGTAAAAAAATCCGGTCGATAGCTCAGTTGGTAGAGTGCTTGCATTCCATGCCGACAGATTGGGTTGATTCCCCGAGCAGAAAAAATCTCCGTTTCGGTGTTCATGTCGAAGTCAAAATAAAATACCGGAAAGGTTTCCTCAGCTTACTCAAGGGCGTAGTGCAACTCCTAGCCGCGTTATACCCGAAAGGTTCGAATGTGGCGAGTGATCCTATTTATTCTTACAAGTAAGGGGGCTGGCTTTTTACGCCAACCACTTCAGATGAAGTGGGGGTTTCGCGAGAAGTCTGGACTCATTTCTTAGGAAGGCTGAGTAAGCCTTTCTGGTATTTTAATGCACCAAGTATTAAAGGAATTGCATTTTAATAAACCTCAATATATTCACTCATAAGTCGGATGATTTAAGATTGTCCCTTAGGCCCGGTATTTTCAAAGTTAGCATAGCGATTTTATACTGAATGAAAAGGACGCGCTTGTGTCAATCGTGTGGGTAGTTTTTTTTTTAGTTTCACAAATGCTTACATTAAAAATACCAAAGCGAGTTAACGTGACAACTCACCGGTCAAGATGCCTAGAATTCTAAGCGCTCAGAAACAAGCAATTTTTTAGCGATTCGGCCGGTAGACACATATTTTTTTCTGCTTTAAAATAATCTCAAAAAAATCTGCGGCGCTATTTTTTCGGTTACACCTTTTCGGGCACGCGTTGTCAGTTAGGAGCATGAATCGTCATTTGCATAAATTCGGTGCCTCGGAGTCAAAATAAACACACAAATTGCATAATTAGGGGTTGCGAGGGCAGCATGGCGCGTCCAAGGGTTAGACCACCAAATTAATTAAAAGATGCAAGATAGGAGGACCGAGGAGTCGGCAGGGTCCATTTTGGGGACCAGAGCAATTTGAATCTTAACTAGTTACGTAATTGATGGTCGAATTTCGGTAATAGATATGGTAGTTAAGGCAGATGGAACGGTTCGTCCAAAAATTAGTTTTCAAAAAATTTGGAAGGTATCAGAGGTTAGAGCAATTTGAATCTGGTAAAATAGTTCTTCCCCTTAGTGCTTGTTCGTCTCATGTCCATCAGAGGTTATTTCACATGAGCAATGATTTTGTATGTGTACTGGACCAATGTGTATTATGAAAACTGGAAATAATTTTTTTTAAATATTTTAAACAACTCTGACATTACCGTGTTTTACATTTTTTCTTAGCTCTGATTGTGAATAATGCGATTTTTAAGACAATTTCATTGAAATGTCATCTTCAAATCAAATTGTTGATAAGCCAAACAAGCACTGAGGGTACGAGTTGTTGGTACACATTTTTTTATTCTTTACGTGTCTTGACTTCTAGGCTGGTCTGAGGCTGATCAACCATGCTGTAAAAATAGTTTGCTTGCTAATGTCACCCATGTTTCAGGGCAGGTCGCAGAAGTTGCAGGGTTTATGTTTTTTATTTTTATTTGGATCTTTATTTCGTAAGTATCTACACGTGCAGCTTTTGTAAGCGTACACTTACACTGCCTGCTTGTGGGTGTACAAATCTTAAATTTTGATATATCTTTGAAAGTGAGATTATAGATAGACAGCGTCAATCAGTCGAAGTTGTATATAGTTGACTTCCGCTTGGCCAAACACTGCACCGCCTCCGGAGTCGCCCTGTGGATGTCCATCTAGTCTCCCTGCTAACTTCCCACTTCACACTCCTTCACTAGGGCTGATTATCTTCACCAGTATTTTCAACGTTAACCCAGCGAAATACTACTGAGAGAGAATGACGCATTTATGTCAATTAAAAATTAAATTCAAATTAAATTAGGCTGATTTATTTGGTGAGCGCTGTTTTTGTGTGTATCACACCTCAAGAGCCCTCTGCGAGCTTGGTCGTCGCTGTAGAAAGCGCCAATTCTCAAGCAAGACCCAGTTGTTGTAATGCTGGATGGACCTTTTGATGATCGTTTTGGTAAAGGTTTATGAATTTTTCATCCCAGCAAAGAGCAAATTTGAAAATATAAATGGTATATTTTTTGTGCTCCGCCGGGATTCGAACCCACGACCTTCCAGTTACAAGTCCGAAGTATTACCACCTGGACTACGGACCGGTCGATTGTGTGAGTAGTACAAATACGAGTGCTAACGTTGAAAATCGGGGCCTTAGTGTTTTATTTTCTGGCTACATTATCCACAATAACGTTTGTATACGTAGAATAAATTATGTTTCAAACCAGTAGGGCTAAATTGTCTAAACCAAGAAAAAAGGTATTCTGAAGGAACGTAGAATTCAACCCACTATTTGACTTTAATGCTATAGATTTTGAATGATTTTGAAGCTACATACACACATAGATGGCTTTTACTTCCACATGTCTTACATAATCTCCACCCAGGTTTATTTTTAAGCAGATCCGTTTTAAGTCCGTGACATTTAAGGGTATCGCCTCCGCCGATAATCCACCCAGGGCGTCAACAATCTATACTAAATAAATACAGCCCCTAATCCTGCTGATCACGTTCTTCTAGAATACAGCTGGATGTTCTATGGAAGGTTATTTTCAACGACGATAAAGAAACACCAAAAATTATCAATATTTAAACAATGTATCTTCTTTGTCTTCTTTCTCAGCCTTTCTCAGTCCACTCCTGGACGTAAGCCTCCTCCAATCCTCTCCATTTATGTCCAAAGGCTGTTGTGTTCAGCCATCCTCTACTTGCAGTTCTCGTGACGTCGTCCAGCAAAAATGCTCTATAGCCTGACTATTATTAAAGCTATGCAGGTCAAAAGCAACTCTGTTTACGAAGCGAATGTGACCCGTATCTGCAATAAATTGTGCAAAATAAATAACATCAATTTAAATTTAATTGAACCCGGTAAAATCATAACAAAATTAACATAGCTGATGCGTTTTCAAAGATTTTTTGTCTTCAAAATATGGTCAAATCGAGTCTCAAAACAATAATGTATAATTTGAACGTTTCCCCTTGTAGAGAATCGTTCCCGGTTTGATTTGGCATCGCTTATAAGCGGCTTATGTTCAATGACACATAAATGAAAAGTGAAACCCAAGCATCGAAGCCTTAGGAAGCTCGTTTTGCTTTGAGCTGCTACTAAATGTGTTAGGGAAACATGACTTGCTCAATACTGAAGATAATTACGTGAAAATATACCAAGTCACTTGCGAAACCGCAAAGGAACTTCAACACTATCCAAACCATCCATAGAGACTAAATTCCCAAAAAATTTAGCTCATTTACACGTCAAGTTGTTTCAAATGAAATAATCTACAACAGTTTTAAGCAGTCTAAAGTGAATCACAGAAAAATTGTAGGATTTTGGTCATTGTTCTTTACGGCAATAGAAGTTTAAATCCTATGGACTATTTACTGTTTGTTTTTTTGGTGAAAAAAGTAGGTGACTAGACGTAATGCTAACAAAACTACAAAATCATTTCGTCAATAATTTTTCATAAGTGTATATTACGATTGTTTGTTTACGTAACATGGAAACCAAATAGTACATATTTTTTAATCTGATTAACTGAAAATAATGAAAAAAGGTTTTGTGACATTGGTTACAAAGGGATGGAAAGTTTTCAAAAGAAAAGTGGTTGTGTTTTAAAAGATAATAAACCAAAGAGAAAACGTCTGGAATAAGCCAATTAACTTAAAATGGATCAATGTTACGTTGAAGAAAGAAATAATATAAGTATTTTTTTTTATTTTTGTTGCAGATGGATCAAGCACCACAAATGAAGAAGGTTCACCCCCTGGTTCACCAAATCCAGCCAGAAACCCTTCCCCAAGAAGTCGAAGCCGTTCTCCGAGACCAAACATGTCCCCGCAAACAACGTCTCTTCACCAGCAACGAATTCAGCAATCCTCCCACCCTGCATACCTGGAATCAGAAGCTTATCTGCAAAGGTTCCGCCCCAAGACTCCAATCAGAGACCAGTCACAAGGGTTCAACCACTCCCAAACGCAAAACGGAAGCTTTGGATCGTCAAATAATCTCAACCAATCGAATGATGACATGGTTGTTGATTCAGATGGTGACATCGATGAAAGCGATGATTTTGATAGCTTGAAAGACTCAGACAAAAGATCTACAAACAACATGTCACCAAACGGACAAAACTCTCTAAATAAACGCAAAAAGAAAACTAGAACAGTCTTTTCTAGATCACAAGTGTTTCAATTGGAGTCAACGTTTGATATGAAAAGATACTTGAGCAGTTCGGAAAGAGCTGGCTTGGCAGCTAGCTTGCATCTCACAGAGACACAAGTCAAGATCTGGTTCCAGAATAGGAGAAACAAATGGAAGAGACAGTTGGCAGCAGAGCTTGAAGCAGCAAATATGGCTCATGCTGCTCAAAGATTGGTTAGAGTTCCGATTTTGTATCATGAAAGTGCGAATGGTGGTCAAGGTTTGGGACCTCTTGGATCGCCGCTGCACCACCACCCTGCTTTGGGTCTTCATCACCATTTTGATGGAAGTTCTGCTCCTCCAGGTAGTCTGTTTCTGCAGCAGCCTCCTCCAGCGTTACCGCCAAGCCCGGTGACCTCCAGAGCGCCATTGTCTGGGCTGGTCTAGTCGAGCGCACCTTCCCGATGGTCTAATGTTTTGTCGCTTTATGATTATCGTGTGAGGGATTAGATTTTTCATTTATTCATCATTTTTTTAATGGTATTCGTACCTATTTTATTTTACTGTTGTTTCAAAACTTCCTTAAATTACACATTTTCGGGCAACGGGCCACGTTTATGTTCATGGAGATGAACAGTTTATTGCAACTTTTAGATGCACTATTGATTGTTTTTTTAATTCAATAATGGGGTCCTTCAGTAATAGGTTGGTATGAAGCTGACCCCCATGCTGGAAAACTTGGTTCATTTTTGCCAATGCCACCCCGGTTTCTGGAGATGAAAGGTGGCAAGAGTTGCAACGTTTCTGTGTGTCAATTCAACTCATTACTTTTTACGTCAAAAAATTGATTGAAACAAAATGAAATTAGACAACTCACAAAGTTAAAATCTCTCGATTTATTTTTATCAATGTAAATAAAATGTTGATATTAGTGCTTCAAATAAATAAAATTAACATTTAAAAAATAAAAACAGATGTTAAAACTCATAACTCCAAATTAGGAAACAAAATATAAATTTGTTAGTTTTTTTACGAAATTCTTAAAATAAAATGAAAATATGAAATTGTGTGACAGTGGACACAGAATATTGATGAAGTTTGTCATAAAAAAAATGGCAGGTGATGAAAGTGAAATTAAAATAAACACTAGCGCCTAAATTAGTGCAATTTTTGTAATGTTTAAGAAAATTAAAATAAGAAAAAAGCTTCTCTCTCGTGTGAAAATGTTGTCTGGTCAAATAGATTCAATAATATTATAAAACTTTGTATTATAATCCTTGGACAAAACAATTTAAAATCTAGACGTATAAATTAAAATTTAATAATATACAAAACAAAATAGGATTAAGGAGAATTAATTTTGTACCCGTTCCATATTTTTAAACTTTTTTTTTACTTTCCTGCAACACTAAAAAAATAATATGTTGCAGTAAATGTTTATATCAACAATAATATTTTTCTTTTTTGTGATTTCATGGTTACTCAGTTTTCATTTGTGTCACAATCTTAGATTTTTGCCGAAAATGATAGAAACATTGAGAGTGTAATTTTCTGTTTTTACATAAATACATTTACCATTTTCGAGGAAAAAATCCCAGATTCCCGCTTTTATTCTTTACAATTCATACATGACTAAATCTATAGTTTTTATTTGTTAACACACAATTAATGCTATATTTTTCTTAAGCCTTGTAAATACTGTACAAATGTAAAATTGTAATTTAAGTAGAAAATACGAAATTCGACTTCTATTGGTAAATTATTGTCTATCGTGAAGTATCGATACTATTGATGTTAAATATAAAAAAATACATTATTTTACAAATCTGTCAAAACCTATTTAAGTGAATTATTTCTGATATTGATAAAAAAAGCATAAGTAGGTACTTTCATCCATTGGTTTTATAATTGAAAAGGCAACATGAAATAATATTTTTGCAGATTTTTTTTTACAAAAATGGAGTTGGTCGGATTTTCAAATAGTTCATTACATTGTCAGTGGTTACCACAGAGTTATAATTTTTTTTGAGGAAATGCAAATGATCATTAGCTCGAAATAGCAACATTGAATATTGTTTTGAAAAATCTGCAGCTCTTAGCTTGTTTACACATAAGGTTTTTGATTTCTGTTCAATATGATATTATCATCAGCCAGAGAACTGCACTGGCTGAGGGTCCGAGAGAGGGTGGAATTTAAGTTGTGTCTCACTGTGCATAGGGCCCTGAACGGCACTGCACCCCCATGTCTCGCTGAGCTATGCTCTGTCGATGGGACTTCAAAAAGACCACTACGCTCTGCCCTTACTGCTGTTAACAAGGTTATAGTGCCCAATAGAGCAAACACATCAAACTTTGCAGACAGAAGCTTTGCGGTGGCCGGGCCGGTGGCCTGGAACAATTTACCCATCGGTGTTCGCGCGAACCAGCCTACCACCACCTTCAGAAAGGAACTGAAGACACTACTTTTCTCGAGAAGCCATGGCGCCCTTGAGATGGTCCTGGACCATTAAATGGCGCCACAGGAAAGAAATCATCCATCATCATCATCATCATCATCATTATGACATCATAAAGAAGAGAATAGACAATTTGAAGTGAGATCTTTGATTCTTGTAAAAATTAAATACTTCAAGGTGGTAACTGACTTTTTAAAATGATTTTTTATGAATTTTTAGGGCAGATGAAACTGACATTTTTTTTATCCACATTTATATATACTTTCAGTCATAAATTTAATTTGTTATCGTATGTGATATTGTAAAGTATTGTTTATTTATAAAAAACAATAAGAAAATGTAAATATTATAACTTATTTAATTAATATTTAGAGAATTAATAACACTTCGGTTAATTATTAAATATATTCATAATTACCGTACATTTTGTTTTATTTTCTATTTTTTTTTTTTAATTCAGTGGCACTTCAAACGATCAGCTATCGTCATGGCTTTAAATGCTGCAACTCTAGGTAAGGAAAAAGTATATGTCGCACGTTTAATAATAAAGAGCAATAACTCAAAAAACATGAATGTTGGGAAATCACGTTTGAAGTTCAGACACCCAGTACAACTTGTATGGGATGAAAAATGCGGCCGATGTTTTATCTCGGTCATATTCGTCCAAATTGAACGGCTGTCGCATTCTACCTATTCTTCTCGCATTGTTCTTGCGTTGTATTACAAAATCTCGATTATCCCAATTTTCGAGTTATTTCTCTTTATTATTAAACGTGCGATGTTTTGAACTGTAACGGGCCGAGCGGTTAAAAACGATAGTCCGCGGGGTGTGGAACGATACCCGCGGACTTTCGTTAAAAAATTCATTAAATAAATAAAAACTGAATTATCAATTGAACAAGGCTGAAAAAGTACATATATATCAAAATTATTTATTTGATATTTTCCTTGACAGATAGGTTGGTATGCACTTTTGCCAATGCAACTCCGGTTTCAAGAAAGGGCGGCAGGAGTTGCAAGGTGAGGTTTTGTTTTTTTGTATGCACGCATGCAGAATGTGTGAATGCAAACCTACATGTGCATGTCTGTGGGCATGCATTTAATATAAGCCTTAAATGTCAACATATTTTTGCAGCTTAGATTATAGATTATAGATAAGTGCTCTTTTTGTGTTTTTGTTGTTGTTTTTTTTTTTTTTTTTTTTTTTTTGTGTAAAGCATACCTCAAGAGCTCTATGTGAGCTCGATCACTGCTGTATAGCTGGGTGAAACTTTGATTAAGGAAGACTGTATTGGTTTTTTAGTGCTCCGCTGGAAATCGAACCCACGACAATAAGAGCACGAGTAGCGTTAACCTGTACACTCAGGATCAGTCACTGAAGAATGAATATATTTGTGTTATCAAATTTATCGAAAATAAAAAATGTAATGTATATTTTTCGTTCGGTTGATGACTAGGTTAGTAGAATGCTTGCGTGTCATGCAAGAGCACTAGGGATCAATCCCCACCAAGGGTGTCAGAAATGATTTCCCGTTTTACTGTTTCTTTCAAACACTAAATAAAATGCCGGTAAGGATTACTCAGACTTCACAGGAAATGAGAACCAGACCTGTCCGTAGATAGGACATCCGCACTTAAACTGGAGTGGTTGGCGTAAAGCCAACATTTACTTTAAAAAATAAATAGGTTCCACTCACTTTACATGCATTAATTTCGGTAGCAACTCAATAAGAAGTTGCGCAACAATCCCAAAAAGAGTGCCACCCGAGGTATGCTATTAGCTTCAGTAACATTGAACCACTCACTTTTAGAGTTATGGGTGCGCCCCTGTGTTGTCGTACCGTTGCTTTTACTTCACGGGAAGGCCTTCCGCCTCTTGAGAAAATATATAGTTTTGCATGAGGGTCCATGTGCTGGGAGTCTTTCTGACACATACCTACAGGATGAGTGTGAGGAGGGATTGAGAATACATTATGTGTAGCTTACTTACATACTTTGCGTTTTTTTGCATACTTGTTTGAAATTGAAGTCTTTTATAATTTCCTCGTCAGAATATCGTGGTATGATGATGATGAGAGGTATTTTGATGAGTAAATTCGCGTGATTTTTTAGATCGTGTGTAACAGACATTAGCTTTTTATATTTTATTCCAATCAACACTTCCGATCCCAACGTATAAACTATTATATTCAAACTCAACCAAAGCGTTTTGCCAAAAATATATGAAAACTAAAAACAGCACTTCTACCCAAAGTTTTAGTTTCTTTGCAAAAGTTTGGTTTAGTTTAAACGTTACATTTTTTTTTTGGTTCAGTCAATTTCTTGATGGGTTTGAGCCATTAGCAAATGTTCGCTCATTAGGGTTGATATGAAATATTTTTATTTATTTGGGGGTGCGCGGTGAATAGACTGAGGTCGGGCCTTTGATAGATGGTTCACAAAAATGATTGGACGTTTTTAAGGTCGTGTGTGGATTGAGCAATTTTGGGTAATGTCAAATGGGCATGATAATGTTATGTTTTTGAGTGGGTTCTTTTTTATTAAAACTGCGGTTATTTATTTCAAAGTCGGTTACGACAGTCACTTTAAACTTAAACAATACAATGGTTTATTGATTTCTGAAGCTGCACGGAATTTTGGTCTTTAAATTATACTAAAAATAAAGATCATTCTCGAAACCACCTTACTAGACTTCACCAGAAAATTCGATTCTACACCAAATTTAACTGAAACAAATACAAAATCATTAATAAATACGAACGTTTTCGATACCTCGATCATCTTCAGGTAAGAATAATGACATTTTTATTTGTTTTACCTAAAGATGATCGAGAGATCAAAACGTTTGTTTTTATTAATTAAAATAAAATTTATAAAAGTGTGAAAATAAAACAGTGTTTAATTATAATTTTTATAAAGTTCTATAAACTTTAGTAGAATTGAACATAAAAGGGAGATCATTTCTGACATCCGTAGTAAGGATCGAACCCTAACTCTTAGGCGTTGAACGCAAGTGCTCTACCAGCTGAGCTATGGACCACACATGATGATGTTAACAGAAAAATATGATAAACAAAAAACATCAATAGAAGGAAAAACAGTAGGATGCTTCAAGCTTCTAAAATTTTTTATGTTTGTTAATCTAAAAACGCAAATTTAACTAATTCTTTTGATAGAAAATGTGGTTTTGATATGTGGCATTAAAAAAGTCATAAAATTTGATGAAATGTCAGAAAAGGTCCGTCATGACTCGTTAAAAACTTTATCTTAACATCAGGAATACCAAAAAGTGTGTCATTAAATCATTAGCCTCAAATAGAATTGTACTCTTCATATAGAATCAAAATCAGCAATCTAGGATAAGTTTTTAGCACAAGAAAAATATACTAATGCATTAGGAATCATTTCCTTACCATTTCTATACATTTATCTCATTTCAGAACATATTCTATATTGCCGCTTTTGGTATTATGCGACTCGTATATCGTATGCAGGAATTTCTAATGACTAAGCATTAATCAAAATATTCCAAAAAAGAAGGACCCATAAAAATGTATGAAAATATTTACGAAAAAATGTATGGTGGCTTTTGATACATTCCAATAGTTTGCCCCTATACATAAGTTTTTTATTGGATGCAAATTGAGGATAACTCAAATATAATCTAACAAAATGTTAGTTCGAAAAAAAATGCATTTCAACAATCATACACGTGTACAGTGCATGCTGAATGTGTACTAATATACAAAATAAGATCAAAATCTTTATGTGCACATAAGCCCTTCAATTTTTGCCGCCTTTGCTTGAAACAGGTACCTGGAAGCGGCCACCACCAGCCGTCCTAGGATCAAAGGCTGTTGAAGACCTGAAGGGAAAGATGAAGGCCCACCACTAAGTGCCCTTGGAGTGACAAGATGGCACGACGCTCAAATTCGTTATCATCAGGAGTGTCATCAGCAAAATCGAATTATTTATTGCAGTATAAATAGTCAGGGTTGCATGTAGCGTGTGGAGACTATTTCTTTTCACAGGTGAGGGGGGTTGGTCTTACACCATTGATTTTTATTGTAAGTTTGACATTAAATGAGAAATCATTTCTTAGCGTGGAACCCAAGCATTCTGTCAACAAAGCTATCAACCAGACATAAAGGAATAAATAAATAGAGTCTCCTTAAAAAGATAGTCGATATAATTATCTTATTAAGATTTGTGGAATAGATAGAAATGCAACAAACTTCCTTTACTGATTGCGATAAGTATAATAAAAAAAACCCCAATAAAAACACAAAAACAATATGTCATAGAACACCGACCTTGTAAGTGAAAGTTTACAACTTTATTTAACACTAAAATATGTATTTTTTTCACTTAAAATATTGCCAAGTCTACTCCAGCCGATTTAAATTCTTAACAACTACACCCTTAATTAATACCCAAAATAAAAAGTACGTCTGTCCGATAGTCTGATGCTATCTGTTAGGGGTGCTTGGCGTGTGTGGGCTTGAAAACAAATTAAATGCTTCGTTTTGCCGCGTCCTCGAGGGTGGATAATGCCTGCCTGGCTCCTGCCCCATACGAAGGACAATCTTGTTACGTAAATCATTAAACAAACATTATTTCGGACCTTCGGCACGCGCGCGATACGGTCGAGCACCCACCGGTCTTCTTCTTCTTGGTGTACCTCTTCAATGAAAATAATTGGCGATCATCATAGCAATTTGCACCCATGATACTGCGGCCCGAAAGAGGTACCTTATGGTGTTCTCTCATAAGGTCATCGACGGTTTAATTGAGAGACCCACCCTGTTGGAGGGCTACAGGTTGTATGTGCTTGACGACTACTCCCGAGGGCGAGGAAATGATTTATTTCATGTAGGTACCTACCGAAAAGCCCGACTAATGTCATGGCGCAACACCCTGCGACTAGGAGTATAAAGATCTTAAATAAGTCTAATATGGACATTTTTAAACTGAATTCATTAAGATTCAAAAATGTTGCCATAGAGTCCATAGCAATGAGGGTGCACTGTAATTAGAGTAACCTTTTGTGCACAATCTAATCTAATCTAAGCTGCAAAAATATATATCATTTAAGGTTTATATTAAATGCATTCCCACAAGCAGACATGTATAATTTCGCGCTAACACATGCCGCATGTGTACCTACCTACAATATAAAAACCCAATCTCAAATGAACATAAGCCCTGCAACTCTTGCCTTCCTTCCCTGAAACAGGGGTGACATTGGCAAAGTGAACCATTTTTTTTACAGTATGGGTGGTCAGCCGCATACCAACCTATAAGTCAAGGAACAATAAAAAATTTAAAATAAAATCTTGTGCTTCAGCCAAACCACAGTCTTAGGTTTTTCCAGAAAGATGTTCTTTCTCAATTTTTCCCAGTTTGAGAGATGCAGGAGTGAATTCTTTTCATTTCTCATTATGTGGCTGAAATAAACCAGTTTTGGCTTTTTGATAGACATCAGGAGCTTTGCTCTGGGACTTGATCCATCCAGGAAACCTGCAACATCCGACGCGACGGTTGATACTCATTTCAAAGGCAGTTATTCTGTTCTCAAGGTATTATGTGTTATTGTCCACCCTTCCATACTATAGAGTACCATCGGAAACATGTAGCATCTCACCATACGTAGACGTAACTCTAGTTTTATATTTCTGTTCGTTATTAACATTTTCATTCTCATGAACGCTGCTCTTAAAAGTAATCCCTTGTCTTATAGGTTGGTATGAAGCTGACCACCCATGGTGTAAAAAATGTTTCACTTTGCCAATGTCACCCCTGTTTAAGGGAAGGTCGATAAAAGTTGCAGGGTGTATGTTCATTCGAGTTTGGATTTTAATTTGTAAGTCAAAATGTAGCATTGTACGCTCGAACTTACACGTATCTGTTTGAGCATGCATTTGATATGAGCTTTACATGTTAATATATCTTTGCAACTTAGATTATAGATTATTATGTAGTCACTAGTCAATGTGTAGGTACCTACGTTCAACACCCTAGCATTTCCTGATGCCAAAGCGTTTCAAGTAGGTTATACGTATTAGCTGCGCCATTAGTTGCTTGAATGGGAAACGCGATTACCACGGTATATTATTCAATTACCATAAATACGTCAGCGCGGACCATAGAGCACGCGCGCCATATTAGCCGCTGACGGCTGCGCGGCCAATCAGAGAGCGGCATCTCGCGCGTGCGCAGACACGCAGCGGCGCGCGCAGGCAATATGGCCGATGACAGATGAAGATAACATAACCTCAAACAAAACATTAATCGGGAAATGATAATAGTATTTTGGTTTGGTATGAGGCACGTACCTATATTTCTTGGCTTTGTCATGTTGGAGAAAGAATGGCACTGTTTTACGATGCTCGAGACATACAGGGTTTTTTCTTAGTACCCAGTTAACTTAATAAGGCACACAAAGAAGAAGACGAATTAAAACAATGTCTTCTTCTTTTATACCTACATTCTTAAAAAAAACTTATACATATTAGTAGTAAGTATATAAATTGAATATAGGATTTTTCCAAATATAAAAATTGTTTTATCAATTCCATATTATGGTAGATACGTATATTAATCTCATTTTAAAAAAAAACATAGATTGGAGGTATCGCTTTTGTTTCAGCTAAAAGCATGTTTGTATTTTTTAACATACAACTTTTGCATCTTGCCTGCCCTTTAAAATAGTTTCCATAAACGACATGATTCTCCAAGATGAACTATCGTAAAAAGTATCGTAAAGTTTTCTATGAGTTTCCGGTCGATAGCTCAGTGGATAGAATGCTTGCATTTCAAACTGACAGCTAGGACTCGATTCCCACCAACAATGTCAAAAATCAAATTCTCGTTTGAGTGCTTCTTCCAAACTCAATACCAGAAATAAAATATTAACAAGTTTTACTCTGTCTTCGCAAGAAATGGGAAACCCTTGGGAGTTCAGGAACCCTCCCTTCATAAGAAATGGTTGACGTAAAAAATAAAAAGGTTTCATACGGCACATGCGCATACAATTACTTGACTTATAGGTTGGTATCTATGAGGCTGACTACCCATACTTTAAAAAAAAACACTTTCTCGATGTCACCCCCGTTTCCAGGGAAGGTTTGCAAAAATTGCAGGGTGTAAAATCATTTGAAGCTTGGATTTTAATTTGTAAATGCACATTTTGTGGGCATATTTATTAGAATTTTGTAATGCAAATGTATGCGTCGACATCGCGGTAAGAAGTTTCACTGCATGTGGAGCTCATTTTGAGCATGTTGTGAGTGCATTTCCATTTTTTTCAAATGTATCATGACAACAAAAAAATAAATGAATTTCACAGCACACATCTAATTGAATATTGCCTACCTACCTTCTAATGTCTGTTTTCTAACACATGTCATCCGTAGGTGTCGTACTCACTGCCCATCCGTCCCAATGGTTGCCTAATTGTCTAAACAACTGCCACTTGAATATTCATCATTCCTAACGTTTCCCAAACGTGAAAATTAACATATTAAAGCCATCCGGCTTCATGCTGGGGTGAGCTTATTCTGTTAATTTTGTTGTTTATGTCATTCGACTGCGGAACTGACTCTTGCGTTTGTTAATTATTAATTACGCGATTAGAGAATAAAGGGTAAAAGTAATTAGAAAAAAAAAAATGTATTTGATTTGGATAACGTGAATAGTTGATTTGTACAAATGTCCAATTTTGAATGTGTGTCGTTTGATTTTATACGACAAGGAAAACAATTTCAATCTTCAATACATCGCGATAAAATAGAGGTAAGACTAAATAAGTGACATATTAAGCTATCCTGGGTTTCTCAGATAAATGCACCTTATTTAGTGTTTTCTTGTGAGAAAACACTAAAAAAGTGTGTATATTCTGTAGTTTAAAGGTTTCATGAGCACTTACTTATAATTGGTTCACTTACCGTAAGAAGTTACTCGGAATAAAAAAAAAGATCCACGATTTCTCACATCAGTGAATCAGCACCTATTCTTAGTTTTACCTTTAAGGTGGCGATATAATCTATAATCTTATTTCAAAAATATATTGTCATTTAAGTTTTAGATGAATTGCAAGCCCACAAGTGTAAGTTCGCGCTTACACAAGCTGCATGCGCACTTTTAAAATAAAATTCCAAATCTTAAATCAATATAACCAGTGCAACTTTCTTCAGTCTTCCATTGGAAAAGTTAACCATTTTTTGTGGTATGAGTGGTCAGTCTTATACAACTTGTAAGTAAAGAAACATGGTTCATTTATTAAAATATTAAATTCTTTACAAAATATGCAGTTCGGTTTATATGTCAAGGAAAATAATTTAAATACGCCACTGTTTTATTTATTTTTTAAAAACTGGGATAAAAACTGCGAGTTATATTTTACTACATTTAAATTCAAAATATGTATTTATATTTAAAAAAGGAACTTAGTAAGTAGATTCTATGCACGATAAACGACAATTTTTACTAAAATGTATGACGGAGATAAGGGCGTATAGTGAAGCAAAAATAAGAATGGTCCTTCTACATTTCGAACGGAACCTGCTTGTAAAAAAATAAAACCATTTATTAATTTTAATAAACTACTTAAAGACACGTGGGTAGAAAATAAATCCACTCATAATAAAACTACATACGTTTTAAAATTCAAACGCACCCACCACACTTTTTAAAGTATTTTTTTTTTATCTTGATAGGGATGTAATCTAAAACCTCTCGAGATTAATTAAATAAAAGTTTGCGATATGGCAACACTACACGGGACATTGTTCTTATTTCAAATGGTCATTATAAATTTTGTTCCAAATTTAAAACGCACGCCAAACACGTGGCGCCTTTTAGAATGCACTAATGAGTAATGACCCTCTAATCTAACGGGTGATTGAAAAAATACTAAACCTTTTTTAAGGAAAAAAAACTGTTGTTTTCCTTCAAACAATCATTAAGTTTTTAGATTTTGTAGGGTTTATGTATTCACACAGTGAAAATTAATTTTATTTCAAATAAAATTATTTTTTTCAAAAACGTAGTTTTATTTTCACAATAATATTTTCTACCTCAAGTACTTTCGACCTTCAATATTCAGGTCATTATCAAGACTTGAGGTAGAAAATATTATTGTGAAACTAAAACTACGTTTTTGAAAACAAAATATTGTAAATTAAGTTTTTACATGGTTTTTATGTACATAATGGAGTAAATATATTATGTACCTACGTCAGTAGGTACAAGTAGCTTGAATCAATAGATAATATTAATAGTTAATCGTTTTTCCCCCTGGATGAACTAATTTTTTGAACAGAATGCATGTTATTTGTACAAAGTTTTCATATTTTTTTCTAGAGGTTTTATATAAGGCTGGCTCCTACATTGAAAAAATAGTTCACTTTGCCAATGTCACCCTTGTTTCATGGAAAGGCGTCAAGAGGTGAAGAATTTATGTTCATTTGACATTTGTTTTTGTTTGTGAGCGTGAACTTATCCGTGTCTGCTAGTGGGCATGCATGAACATTTTATTTTAAATGTTAATATATATGTGTAACTTAGTTTAATGAAACATAAATTAGAGCTCAACCAATTTTAATTTCATACTACCAGCCCAATCGGATATGTTTTTAAAGAATGCATAAATTCAAAATGAGATAGTAAATTTGTTATTAGTAGCCCTGTATCTAATCATAGAGTTGTGTATGTTACTCTATGGTTATGCGTGTAGGTATTTTCAAAAAACGAACGTCACAACATTGTTATTAATGCGCGGGAGAATTTTTCAATTAAAAATTAAACGTCAAAGGAGGGTTGCCACTGCAAATAATCATTCAAAACCATACAAAAAATGTAGATAGCTCTCCTTTATTTGGTGTAAGGCCTCAAGTTATTTAATTTAGGTTTCACATTTACTGGAAGCATAAGCGAACCTATTCTTGACTAATATGTAGGTTGGTACCTATGAGGCTGACCTCTCATGCTGTACAAACTTTGTTCACTTTTGCCGATCCCCCCCGGTTTCAGAAAAAGGCGGCAGGAGTTGCAAAGTTTATGTTCATGTGAGGTTTGGTTTATTTTGTGCGCCCACATGCAGAATGCGTAAGCGTGAACTTTCATGTGTTTGCTTTTGGGCATGCCTTAAATGTCGATATATCTTTGCAACTTAAATTATTGATTCAATGAAGAATAAAGTATTTGCAATAATCGATATTCAATTGAACAGGAAGCGCTGACAAAAAAAGACAAGTTTCAAATAAAGAACGATAAAAAAGGAAGATGTTTTTCGTGTCTCAAATTGAATTCAAATAAAGAACGCGCGTTCGAATTTCAAATACAAAAAAAACATGTCGCTAAAATGTTCTGAATTTAAAGTGTCGAAAAACATCGACAACAAAGGGCGCCAAATCATTTAAGAATGGAGAAAATGTAAGATGAGAAAAAACGTTTCGAAATAATACTGTACTTTTGTATGGGGAAGTTTAGTAAGGTGAGATATACAGCCTGATCGGAATCTTGTACCGTAAATTTATTTTTGTGGAACAAAAAAAAACTTTCCAAATACCTAGTTGTTTTACGTACTGACATATTGAATCTACAAATGTGTATATATTGGATTTAAGATTTGACGACGCTATGGCTGAGTGAGTCAAGAGAGTGGTTACGTGGAAGAAATGGATGATGAAATATTACATACACGCTGAAAAAAAGAGGAAAGGGAAGACCGAGAAAAGTATGTCTAGATTAGATTGATGATTTGTCTTGTCTTGTATCCTGCCGCCTTTCCTCTAGGGGTGGCCAGTACCTCCACACAAGTGCCTCCACTTGACTCTGTCCTTGCATACTTCTTTCATCTCATCTAATTTCATCACTCTTTTCATGCATGCTCTTCTCTTGTTTCCACTCTGTAGATTCCATTCATTCGCAATCTCATTTATCTGATCAATCCATTGTTTCCTAGGTCTTCCCCTTCCACGCTTACCTGTTACATTCCCTTTATACACTCTTTTTGTCAGTCGATGATGTGAATAATTCGATTTACAAATTGAGTGTAATAATTGATAGAGGTATGCAAGGATAAGAAGAAGAGGATGCAACTTTGCAGAGGTTATAGTCACCTCTAACGGAATAGCGACCCAGTTACAGTTATCAGGGTCAAATCACGGAAAATCTTTTTTTTTTTTTTAATTCTCTTTTGACAACTCTAAAGAGGCTCTGACCACCCAAAGCGGCATGCTTATAATCTCATAGTTATTCTGATTATGACATCGGCATATGATTTGATATATACGACCGGGTCGCTAGGGAAAAGGCGAACAAATATTTCGTTATCGGTTTCCTAAGGACGGCAGCCCCATACAATACTTACACACCGAGAAATGTTCCTGTTAGGAACATCTAAATACTGTAATACCTTAAATCCTAGTCATATTTATTAGGTATCAGAAGAAAATTAATGTTGAAATTTATTTTTCGCTCTTTTTTTTCATTTTGTCCTGTTGTAACAATAAAACACTACAAAGATTTTTTTTGACGAATTTAATCTTCAATCAAATCCACTTATTGCCTACTGCAGTTCCAAATTCAAAAATGTTCCGACTCCATTTTTTTTTCAACACCCTGTGCGATGCTTCCATTTTCAAATAATGCAATTTTAAAAATTGGAATCGAATTAACGCCGTTTGAATATCAGTGAGGTAGTGTTTGATTTGTATTATATAGAAGTCCATGGACTGTTTAGAGGTGTCAAATTATGGCGCGTCCGCACACAGGGAGAGAACGAGAAATGGGCGGGAAAAACAGACACAAAGGACTTTTGTACCAAACAGAACGAAATAATTCCAAAGAGCACTGTGCACAGTAGTTGAACGCGGAACCGTTTTAAGCTTTTTATTTTACATCCATTTTTTATTTGTATTTTTAAGTCTATACAGCCTAGCTAAAAGCATTATTTTGTTGTTTATTAAGCTCATCATATTACACTCTTAGTGCTTGTTTGTCTTATGTCCATCGGAGGTAATTTCACATGAGCAATGTTTGTATAAGTACTGGACCAGTGTATCTCATGAAAACTGGAAATTGATTTTAAAAATATTTAAAACAACTCTCACAATATCGTGTTTTACCTTTTTATGCTTAGCTCAGATTGTGCAGAACGTGATTCTTAAAAGACAATTTCATTGAAAGCTCATCATTGAATCAAATGGTACATAAGCCAAACAAGCACTGGGAGAACGATATATACGTATAAAAGATCATCTTTAATATGTGGAAACACATAGTGTAGTTTTCCTCGACTTAAAGGTTGGTATGAGGCTGACCACCCATACTGCACAAAGTGGTTCACTTTGCCAATATCACCTCTCTTTCAGGGAAGGTCAGCAAAAGTACGCATGCAGCATTTGCAAGCGAAAATTTACACGTGACGTCATACTTTTAATATGAATTTTAAACGATTGATGATGCGAACGGATGTTTGCGAAACGGGTTGTGGTATTAAATTAAATAAAATACTCATAGTAATCGAAAACAAAGTGGTTTTTCTTTTTATCTCTTAAGATGAACGATTACAAAGTTAATGCCTCTACAATCAATAAAAAAGATAATATATCTATTAACTAAATAAACAAAGCTTTAATTCACTTTTATATTTTTGTCTAGCACTTTCGCCTACAAGGCATCATCAGGACAATGACAATTAATTAAAGGAATTGTCACTGTCCTGATGATGCCTTGTAGGCGAAAGTGCAAGACAAAAATAAAAAAATATAAAAGTGAATTAAAACTTTGTTTATTTAATTAATATACAATGGACTTTCACTGTGTAAAACACCAAACCCTTAAAAATATTGATAATATATCTCTTTGCAACTTAGATTATTACTCGCCAAGAAAATTCCTTCTCCAGCTCTGTGAATCCTACAGTGGTGCTTCCCACACACTCACACTTACCACTACTAGTGCATCCCTCAGAGCTGGCTGGTATAGGAGTAGGTCTGCCCACCCTTACCGGCTCTCGAGTTTCAAATGGTACTTAACAATGCTTCACTTGGAGTGGGTACTGCACTGCGCTACCAGTCTATGCTATTAAAGGCCGCTCTACAGGGAGGGGGGATTAAAAAGCCTTGTGATTTATTATGATTACATGGTCGAAATCTAGAGGCCCTTTCTATAGAGGAGCTTTCGGAAATCCGGGCTAAATCGTCTAATCTAATCTAATCTAATCTAAGTTGCAAAGATATGTAACATTGGGGATTCACATTACATGCATTCTCACAAGCAGACACGTACAAGTTCGCGCTTGCGCATGCCGCATGTGAACCTACAACATAAAAAACCAAATCTCAAATGGGCATACACCCTGCAACTCCTGCCGACCTTCCCTGAAACAGGGGTGACATTGGCAAAGTGAACCATTTTCTACAGCATGGGTGGTCAGCCGCATACCAACCTATAAGTCAAGGATTCTCAATGACACGAAAATGCGTGTTAACCTGAAACGCAGGCTATGAGTCATGCGTGCTTCCAATATCCACCTATGGCTTGAAAACAAACTGGCTCACTCAGTATAACATCAACAGACTGCGAACGTGCCAAAGAGCCATTGAAAGGAGGATGCTGGGAACCAGTCTCAAAGATAGGGCTCCAAACCAGGAGATCCGTAGACGCACTGATGTCATATAGCAAATGGCCTGCTCAAAGTGACGCTGGGCTGGTCACGTCGCAATGCAGAACCATGACAGGTGGCCAAAAGGAATCGTCCAGTGACGGGCCAGGATATCCAAGAGGGGAGTGAAGAGATCCCAACTGAGGTGGCTGAATGACATTAAGAGAACTGCATGCAGAGGATGGCTAAACACAGCAGCCGATCGATAAACATGGAGAGGATTGGAGGAAGCCTACGCCCAGGAGTGGACTGAGAAAAGCTGAGGAAGAAGGAAGAAGAAGGCATAGGTTAACATAAATCATAAAAATAGAGCACCTGAGTCATTTTGCATTTGAAAAAGAGTGGGCCCAACGGTGTCACCTTCCTACAAACGAAATATTGTTATAATCAGTTTCCAAGCAACAGTCATGTTTATGTCTCTTTTTGACGTATGAAATTAATATCTTATGTCTCATTATTTCGTTGTATATTATTGTGTGCTCATGGCACGATTTTTACTATGGGAAGAAACAGATGGACGCAAACTATATATTTAATATTGATCGATGATGGAATGCCCGAAAAAAATGGCGTCTGATCTGTAATGTAGGCGGCTAAGACCAAGAATAAATATTCATTTTTATAGATGTTTTGTGGATTTCTTAGCGTTTTTTTTTATCCTTTGCGGGAGACTCCCTAGATTCTAGAGACTCTAGGGGTCTAGTGTTTGTTTGTTTATATAACTGGATGTAATTAATTGCTTGTATTCCTTGACTTATAGGTTGGTATGCGGCTGACCACCCATACTGTAAAAAATGGTTCACTTTGCCAATGTCACCCCTGTTTCAGGGAAGGCCGGCAAGAGTTGCAGGGCTTATGCTCATTTGAGATTGAGTTTTTATATTGTAGGTCCACATGCGGCATGTGTGAGCGCGAAATTATGCGTGTCTGCTTGTGGGAATGCATTTAATACGAATCTCAAATTATGCATATCTTTGCAACTTAGATTTAGATTTAGATGGAAGGTAGGTTAGTGCAAACCGTTGTCGATGGTTTTTAAAATGAACAAAACAAATCTGTAATATTTTTGGTTTAACCTCGCGAGAAACTGTCACCAATGCAATACAAGTTCTCCACAATACAGCTAGAACTGCGCAGACGCATGTTTAATATGTTTTGGGCGGGAACTACACAAACACACACAATGGCGTCCCGCCGACCAAGTGTTTAAATAAATATACACTTAAACTGCCCTACAATGATATTCCAAAAGGATATTTTATTATTTGTCAGGAATTAAATGAAAACCTTCCCCTATGCTTAAAAGTAGATTAATATTGCAAGGAACAAATCTAAATAAGTATAGATGGTAATAATTAGTCTGGCTGAAAGCTCAATGGTTCAGTGAGCATTTTTAGAGTCGTTGGTTTGAATACGAGAGTGTCAAATGATTTTCTGGTACTATGGATGAAATAAAAGAAGTAGGTATATAAAACCGAAAAAAGTGGCGGCTGATCTGTAATGTAGGCGGATTATCCAAGAATCAATTTTAATTTTATAGATGTTTTGTAGATTTTCTACTGTTTGTTTGTTTGTATAACTGGATGTAATTAATTGCTTGTATTCCTTGACTTATAGGTTGGTATGAGGCTGACCCCCCATACTGTAAAAAATGGTTCACTTTGCCAATGTCACCCCTGTGTCAGGAAAGGTCGGCAAAAGTTGTAGGGCTTATGTTCATTTGAGGTTTGGATTTTATTTGTAAGTACACATTCAGCATTTGTAAGCGCGAACTGCACGTGTTTGTTTGTGGGCATGCATTTGAGAACTTTAAATGAATATATCCTTGCAACTTAGATTCTAGATTATAGATAAATTTTCTGTGAACTCCCTTAAATGAACGCAACGAAACCTGAGACATAATCAATTCTCATGCCGCGTTGTCCCCGAAGAGATCGCACGCAACAAGTAGAATCTATTCATTTTCACAGGTAAGGAGGCCGGCATTACGCCAACTACTTCGATACTGCTAACAAAAATATTCTCATTTCAAGTAAATGCTAAGTAAACAATAATGTTATTTTGTTTTTGGATTTGAAATAAATACAGAAAGGGGAATTATTTATGAAACCCTTCATGGGGATTGAACCATTGCCCTCTGGCATTGAATTCAAGCGCTGTACCAACTGAGCCATCGACAGGACATCTAATCTAATCTAATCTAAGTTGCAAAGATATGTTACATATGATATGATTCACATTACATGCATTCTCACAACCAGACACGTACAAGTTCGTGCTTGCACATGCCCCATGTGAACCTACAACATAAAAACCAAATCTCAAATGAACATAAGCCCTGCAACTCTTGCCGACCTTCCCTGAAGCAGGGGTGACATTGGCAAAGTGAACCATTTTTTACAGTATGGGTTGTCAGCCGCATACCAACCTATCAGTCAAGGAGTACAAGCAATTAATACAATCAAATATATAAAACAAATAAACTCTAAACAATTAAACAGTAAAAAATTAAAAAACTACAAAACATATTTTTTTAAATTTAGAAGCCTCAGCTTTAACCGCCATGATTACTTAATTCAGGAACAGATACACACTAACATACATGCCGCATGTGGACCTATATTATAAGAACCCATCTCAAATGAACATAAGCCCTGCAACTCTTGCCGTCCTTCCCTGAGACAGGGGTGACATTGGCAAAGTGAACCATTTTTTCAGAGTATGGGTGGTCAGCCGCATACCAACTTATAAGTCAAGGAACACAAGGTTATATAATGAGGTCCGCACATGAATTAACACAGACAATATTGTGCCGTCACGCGGCCGGGTTGCTTAGAAACAGGCATACAAATATTTTGTAATTTATTGCTGAGGACAGCAGTATCATACGACTGACGGTGCTATACGCATGCCATTGCCTTCGTTTTAATAATTAATCTAAGTTTGATGAATGAAGTGGAGATTCAAATTTACAAAAAGATTCTTTCTAGTTTTTTTTTTTTAAGAATTTCACATTCAGAATTAAAATCTATAAATGCTCCATTTTTATCATCACGACTAATCTTTAGAAGTACCTACACTTTTCCGGTTATTTTAATACCTGCAGAAATTTCTGAAAATGACTACATTTACCGATACAACGTAAAAGTATAAAAAATGTATAAAACGAGTATTCTGTACGCCTCTCTCTATATTTTGTTTTTTTTTCTATGTGTATGTAAGAGTACACGATTGGCTGACTATCCACATGTAAACATATTTTTCGTTGCCTATTCTCTTCTTCGTGTCGGCTTCACACCGTATTGGCCCAGTAACGAGCAATGGCTACAGCTCTTTGGTTTCCCGCAAAGAGATCATCCACGGAGCAGCTTGTCGGACAGGAAGGACAACACCGCAGGTGCTCCATTGTTTGCTGAGCTCCACACTCACATAGTGTAGAGTCCTCCCGTCCCAGAAATCCCAAGGTCAGCATGTTGGCCCGGGCTCTTCCAACATTGGTCCTCAATCTGTTCATGGATTTCCACACGGGCCACTCGAGGTTCTTTCCTGGAGGTAGGCTCTCTGCAGGCTGCACAAAGCTCTCCGGGCATTCCTCCTTCCACATTTGCAATCTCTCCGCCACTGGATCCGAAGACAAGGGCTGCACGGAACTAAGGAAGCTGTGTCTCGACTTCAGGCGCTGCTGTGATGAAAAGCCACTTCCGTAAATGCAGTGCTGTGTGCACGTTGCCTATTCTCGTATATTCTCTACTATTCAAAAGTTTTTATCCTTCTAAAGACCTTTATTCATTTAAAATCGGGTGGAGGAGAATTTGAGGCATATTTTGTCTAGAAGTGGATTAATAGAGGCTGACGAAGAAAACAAAAGTAACTTCATTTAAGAAATGGACTATCTAAGAAGTATGATTGAGAAAAAAAGCTGGGTATTAATTTAGAAAGGGAAGAATGCGGTGCAAGGAACCTATAAGTCAAGAAATATATCCAAAGTCGTAATAAAGGAGAGCGTGTTTGAAAAAGGTTGTCTCTGAATGAAATGAAAAATATGCAAGGACCTCAAAAAATGAGGGTTGATCTTTAATGTTGGCGGCTAAGGCTTCTAAATTTTCAGTTCTCATTTTTTATGAAATCTTTTACATTTTTATTTTATTGCTTTACTTGTCTTTTGTTTGTTTTAAATACTTGAATCTAATAAATTATTTGTTGTTCTTGACTAATAGGTTGGTATTAGGCTGACCACCCAAACTTCATGGCCAAGCTGCTAAAACCGATGGGACTTAATTTTTTTCTCTTAGCAAATCAAGAAACTTCACATTGGATTCTAAAAAAAGGGACGTTTATTATATGGAGCTGTTAGTTTGTATAGGTTTGTATAACCGTGCATAAGTATATTTGATTGCGGATAGCCTGCCTCATCCCAGGCTAAATATTCACAGATCCGAAATGGCACGTATTAACTTTTTTGCGCGGATAAAAACGTAAATTAAAATGATAAAAAGTAGCCGCGCAGACCAAAGCCAGCTTTTGGCGGGAGACTTACAAAACGGACCAAAAAGAATCCAGCGTAATTCGGTTCACCCCTTTTTGAGTGCGAGAGGGATGCAAAATACGCCTCCCCCACTGGTGCAAGAGGGAAAAACGTATCTAAAAAGAGTGAACGCAAGGAAGAGGTTGTCAAACTATATTTTTTAACTCTGCGGTTTTTCTATTCGTATGCACAAAAAGCTGATGTACTTCGGTCACATTTAGAGCTATGTGAAATTTCGTCTTTTTCATCTTATCATCCACGGTAGGATTGAAGAAAAAAGATCTCAAAATTGTGGCTGAAAAACCTGCAACAATGGTTCACCAAAAGCACCAAATACCTGTTTCGAGCCGCAGCATCCAAGGTCAAAATAGCCATGATGATCGCCGATCTTCGAAATCTAATCTAATCTAATCTAAGTTGCAAAGGTATGTTACATTGGAGCATTTTAAAAACCAGACACGTACAAATTCGCGCTTGCACATGCCGCATGTTAACCTACAACATAAAAACCAAATCTCAAATGGACATACACCCGGCAACTCTTGCCGTCCTTCGTTGAGACAGGGGTGACATTGGCAAAGTGAACCATTTTTACAGCATGGGTGGTCAGCCGCATACCAACCTATAAGTCAAGGAACATACACGACAAATAACATTTTTTAAATCAATAAATAATAATATCTCTTGACATCAAAAATAAACAGAAAACAAATTCCAATTTAATCAACCCTAGCCGCCAACATTACAGATCAACCGTTATGAGCACTACCTTATAATTAGTTCACTTATTAAGAGAAGTTTCCCCAAATAAAATGTTTTATCCACGAAAAAAAAAAAAAAAAATATAAATATAAATATTTCTCAAATCAGTGAATCAGCACTTATTCAGTTTTACCTTAAAGGTGGCGATATAAACTACCACCCACTAGACTCAAACCTGCAGAGTGAGAAAAAGATAAGAGCATGCACGAAGAGAGTGATGAATGTTGTGGATATGAAAGGTCACAACCGGTCACAACAAAGAAGAGACACACCTGCGGAGATATTGTCCACCGCTAGTGGAATAATGGCTGGATCTAACCACAAGCATAGGAGTAAACAAATATGGCTGCGAACCAAAATTTGAGAATTTCGGCAACAGAATGAAAAGAGACAAAAGTAAAAAATATTAGCGTGTACTAAAAGCCCTCCCCTCATCGGTCATATGGCAAAAAGAAGTGAAATCAAAAACTGGATGCCTCCCTGTGCTCCCCGCCCCCTTCCCCCCAGCCCCCTCTCTTCTGATGGTAGAGCACCCCTACAAACTATTCGGTTACTGCAATGGAAGATGATTGACCGGTCGCCTAGTGACATAAAGTCAAAAATGAAAATTTTGCTGTCGTGTGGGCTTTTAAATATTTTTGAACAAAAAATAGTGTATTTTATAGCGGAATTTTAGTAATTATAAAACATAGATGCAATTAAAAGTTTAAATGTGCTATTCACAAAACATTTAATCCATAACTGATCTACGGATCATCGTATTTTTTGTATGGAAAATTCACTGGATTCACTTTTGTATGAAAATGCACTTCAAGGGATTCTGTATTTTCATTGTGAAGATAAATTTTAAATTTATAATGTAAAAATAAAATAATCAAATAATAAAATAATAAAATAACACCATTATCAAGTTGTTCACTTAATAATGGTATGAAAACATCGAAAGTGCTCGAGAAATAAATCAACTCGCGAAGAATAACTTTTGATACAGCTTTACTTAGATATTGTTGGCTGGTAGATAAAGTATCAATTTTCAATTGAACAACTTGAATACGTTTAAGAAACAAAAAATAGATTATTATCAGCAATGATATTCTCATCACTATCGGCTGTCGCAGCTTCTAAACAAAATATTATCGAATCTTTTTGTTAAATTAAATTAAATTAGGCTGATCTATTTGGTGAGCGCTGTTTTTATGTGTATCACACCTCAAGAGTCCTCTGCGAGCTTGTTCGTTGCTGTGGAAAGCGCCAATTCTCAAGCAAGACCCAGTTTCTGTAAGGCTGGATGGACCTTTTGATGACCAGTCTTTGGTAAAGGTTTTTGAATTATAAAAGGTATATTTTTTGTGCACCGCCGGGATTCGAACCCACACCCTTCCATTTACGAGTCCAAAGTGTTACCACTGGACTACGGACCGGTCGTTGTTGTTGTTTTTTCAGTTATTTACCGTTTATATGTAGACATGGGCGTCGTAAATATTGAGCTAGAGCACGGCAGTCCTGCAGCTGCCAAACCAAAGAGTGACGCCAGAGCGTGATGAGTTTTTACATTTTTTATTTCGGCCAAAACTGGAGAATTTTCATACACAGTCACACCCGCGAGTACCTACCGTGCAAACTGGATATTATTAATTCGCCAAAATATATAGAATGGCTGACATGCGAAATGTATTATCTAAGTTGCAAAAATATATAAACATTGAAGATTCTTTTTTTTTACTGTAGAAGCATTCACTTTGTAATCATTCATCTTAAAAGATAAAAAAATAAAAACAATTTTGTTTTAGATAACGCGAGTATAATATATGAAATTCCACAACTGGTTTCGCAAACCATTTTTAGCAAGCCCCCTGAAGATGCAAACGGATTGTTTGCGAATCCGGTCGTGTAATTTAATAAAAACAAAGTAGTCTTTATTTTTTATCACTTGAGCTTCATGTTAAATACATGCCCTCAAGTGGACACTTGAAGTTCGCGCTTACACATACCGCATGTGATTGTACAAAAAAAATAAACAAACAAATCTCAAAGAAACATAAGCCCTGCGACTCTTAATGCCCTTCCTTGACACAAGAGTAACATTGATAAAGGGAACCTTTTTTTATTATCTATAATCTAAGCTGCAAATATATATCAACAATAATATTAAATGCATGCACAGACAAGCTTATGTAGGTTCGCGCCTACACATTCTGCTTGTGTCTATAATCTATAATCTATAATCTAAGTTGCAAGGATATATTCATTCAAAGCTCTCAGATGTATGCCCACAAACAAACACGTGTAGTTCGCGCTTACAAATGCAGATTGTGTACTTACAAATAAAATCCAAACCTCAAATGAACATAAGCCCTGCAACTCTTGCCGACATTCCCTGAAACAGGGGTGACATTGGCAAAGTGAACCATTTTTTACAGTATGGGTGGTCAGATTGTGTGAATACAAATAAACAAAACCTCACATTAACATAAATCTTGCAACTTTTGCCGCATTTACCTGAAACCGGGGTGGCATTAGCAAAAGTAAACCAAGTTTGTACTGCATGGAAATCAGCCTCATACCAATATTGATTGTTGAAATTTAAAGCGCCAGAAACCACCGGTCTATGTTTTGTTAGATGCTTGAAATACATCAACTTTGGACAGTACGAAAGACAATGTGAATGATGAAATATTAAAATACGAGGAAGAGGCAACATTTCCTATCGTGATCCTGTAACGCGGCGTATATTGCAGTACTACGCGCCAGTGGGAAACCTCTCTGCGAGCTTTGTTATAAAATTCCTCATTTTTCCTGAAAGAATCGTTAATTCACTGCGCCGTTTCAGTGTGGTGCATCGCTCATATTATGTATTTTCCAAATGATACTTTTTTCCAGATAAAAAGTATGAGGTTGACGAAAAGTAAAAAAAATGTGTTTTTTTGTGATCGTAATAAAAATGTATGAGGTTGAACATCCATTATCCAAAGCATGACTGATTCGGATCTATAATCTAAGTTGCAAAAATATACTTAAATTTAAGATTCGTATTAAATGCAAGCTCACAAGCAAACACGTGTTTGTTATTATAAATTGTCTTAATGCGAAAACGTTTTAGCAAAAAATGATAAAAGTGAATGAAAACTTTAAAAGTGTTTTTAGGCTTTCATGGCCGGCTTCAGATGATGATGATAAGGATGTAGAATCCATCTTTCCGGGCTTGTAGACCATGGTCCAATTATTCTTTTGTAGGCTGCTCTATTCTTTTTGAAAGCCCGGAAAGATGGATTCTACATCCTTATCATTATCAAATGAAAACTTTGCTTGTATTGAAAAAACACACAATGGACTTTCACTGTGTTTATAGAAAACCTCATAAAAATATAATGTGCAAGTAAGTTATATGTGAACTCAAAAAAAACAATCTCAAATGAAACAGGGTCATCGTGAAACAGTCCGGTCGATAGCTCAGTTGGTAGAATGCTTGCATTCCATGCCTAGAGCTAGAGTTCAATCCCCACCGAAGATGTCAGAAATGATTATTTTCCCGTTTCGATGTTTCTTTTAAGCCCAAAATAAAATACCGGCAAGGTCTACTCAGCTACAATACAAGATGTATGTAAATCAAAAGGCAAACACTGGTTTATGAGAAATAAGAAATGAGAAGTATTTATTCATGCATCACATCATATAGGGAACAATTGAGGGAAGACGGGAAGCTCTAGGTCGAAGAAAAACATCTTGGTTGAAGAACTAGAGACAGTAGTTTGACAGACGCACAAGATCTATCTTCAGTGACGCAGTATCGAAAGGGCAAATCGCTATGATGACCTGTAACTGTAACTGTCCCTCTATAGCCATTCCGCTTGGGAGGGGCCAGAGCCTCTGCAGATTTGCCTCCTTTCCATCGCCAGCCGCTTGTCTCTTGAAATTATTCATATCCTCATATGTGAAAGTGAAGTCTTCAAGAAACAAGCGGATGACGATGGATTTGAGAATGCAAGTACACAATGGCATATTGTTACCAACATTGATGTATGGAACTGAAACATGGACTACGAGTGACAGCAAAATGAGTAAGTAATGTACGGTGAAAATGAAACACTTGAGGAGTATGACAGGAAAAACCATATAATGGCGCTATTCTTAGACATTTTAGTCGTCGGTTGAGCCCACGTTTTGACAAACTAATGGTGCCTGCGCTGGAAGTTTCATCCGCACGGTCATTCTTACCTACCGAATTTTGTAATATTTGTATGAAAACAAATCAGCTGTTCACTTGCGGCCATCTTGGATTGACAGGTATTCATACAAATTCATCATTAGTTTGTCAAAGCGTGGGCTCAACCGACGACTAAAATGTCTAAGAATAGCCCCGTAAGGGCCTGTCGCACTAACCTCCAATCAATATTTCATTGACACCTCAAATTTGATTGCTCAATTCTGGTAAGGACCTCGATTAAATATTTCTCGGAAGTGGGTAATAATATGATGGAATTTGAACAGGAAATATGATGTACATCAGCTGACTTACGTATTTCCAATCAATTATTTTATTTGAAAGGGAGAAATCACACTTAATTTTTATTTTTGTCTGATTCGAGTTTGGTGAAAAAGGCCTTAAGAGTTAAGAATGAATTGGTAAAAGACAAATTTAAGTTGAAAATCAATGTGAAATTAAAGGTACAAAAGAATTCATTGAAGAAGCACGGGAAGAAGAAGAAGAAAGTAAGTGTAAAGGAGCCCCTGGTTATTCTATCGCAAAGTGGTTATTAAATTTGGCCGCATAAAATTGTAGCGTTTTATTAGGGCCGTCATAATATTGTTCGTCCCCTTATCGCGGGGAGAGATCATCCCCATACAGGGAGGGCTACTAAGGACTTCATTACTACATAAGGGAGTGAAAATGCGGGGAGAGGTGACAAGTCCACACTTGTAAAGATTCTCCTTATATTGTGACACTTTTAATCTTACTTGTAACTTGATTTTCGATTGCAATTCAATTTTCTATAAAAAGAGAGACATTAAAAATGCCCGATTTAAAAAACGTCGATCTTAAAAAAGCATGTCTTTGAGTCATGCGCGCTTCCAATATCCACCTAAGGATTGGAAACAAAAGGGCTCACTCAGTACAGCTCCAACAGACTGAGTACGTATTGAAGAGCTATTGAAAGGAGGATGCTGGGAATCAGTCTTAATGAAACGGTTCCAAATCAGGAAATCAGTAGATGTACTGGTGTCACTGATGTCGTACAGCAAGAACCTGCTTAAAGTGGCGCTGGGCTGGTCACGTCGCAAGGCAGGACCATGACAGGTGACCGAAAAGGATCGTCCAGTGGCGGCCCAGGATGTCCAAGCGGGGAGCAGGGAGACCCCAACTGAGGTGGCTGGACGACATCAAGAGAACTGCAGGCAGAGGATAGCTGAACACAGCAGCTGATAGACAGGAATGAAGAGGATTGGAGGAGGCCCGTACTGAGGAGTTTCCAAGAGGAGAATCCAGAAACGGTCTGATAAAGGATAAAAGTCTCTATAAGCAGAGCAAGAAAAGTAATTAGTACATTGTAAACCGATATTGGGAAAAGTCTAATCTAATCTAATCTAAGTTGCAAAGATATGTTACATTGGAGATTCACATTACATGCATTCTCACAATCAGACACGTACAAGTTCGCGTTTGCACATGCCTCATGTGAACCTACAACATAAAAACCAAATCTCCAATGGACATACACCCTGCAACTCTTGCCGTCCTTCCCTGAGACAGGGGTAACATTGGCAAAGTGAAACCATTTTTACAGCATGGGTGGTCAGCCGCATAACAACCTATAAGTCAAGGAACATACACGACAAATTACATTTTATACATCACTAAATAATAATATCTATGGACAACAAACAGAAAACAAATTCCAATTTAATAAACCCTAGCCGCCAACATTACAGATCAACCGCCATTTCCTTCTGTCCTTACAAACTTCATTCATTTCCTCCAGAGTCATAACCTTCTTTATACAGGCTCTTCTTTTATTATGACTCTGGATATTCCATTCATTCGCAATTTCGGATATTTTGTCCATCCATACCTTTCTCGGTCTTCCTCTACCACGACATCCATCTATTCTACCAACATATACTTTCTTAGTAAATCTTATTAAATAAATCAATTACAGTTTAATGGAAAAGAACCCCAAGTTAAACCGTAACAAAATCATCTCAAACCAATCTTTACTACCTTTACTTTCACGTCCACTTTCAACTTGCATTTCACTGATATACAATTTCAGATACACATTTGCGCCAAGAATCTGTATGTACCTACTCGTAGCAGTTTCAAGCGATAATCACTGCACTACTACTAGTTCATTATTTCATCCAAAATCTCTTAATCCGCTCTTCAATAAAATCGCTGAGTAAAGACCTGCGCATCATAGCTCAGTGGTTAGCGCCTCCCCAGAGATGCTCGCCGACCACATGTCGCAGGGTTCGATTCCCGGCGGGGTCACATAAACACTCTCCCCTCGGCGTGGACTAATGGCGCGCGTAATGGACTACAACCTAATGTATTACTGGTTCGTATAAAAGCTCTGAGGGATCGCAGATATAATGGAGAGTAGGAAATAAGTGAGTGCATTTTTCGTTTTTGTTTTATCTCTTCAATTTTATTCATGGGTTGGTATTATTAAAATGCCTAAGTCCAGTCGATAGCTTAATTGGTAGAGTGCATGCATTCCATGCCGTGAGCCCGGGATCGAATCCCAACGAGGGTGTCAGAAATGATTTCCCGTTTCAGCGTTTACTTCAAACTCCAAATTAAAATACTGGCAGGTTTACTCAGCCTTCACAAGAAATGAATACCAGCTGCTACCTCAGGAGCTGGAAAACCCTCACTTCAACTGGACGGGTTGGCGTAAGGCCACCTCCCTGTAAAAATAAATAGGTTCCACTCGCCACATACGAAACCCTTCGGAGATAGCGCGGCAAAAAAATATATTGCATGCACATTCCTTGACTTATAGGTTGGTATGAGGCTGACCACCCATACTGTAAAAATGGTTCACTTTGCCAATGTCACCCCTGTTTCAGGGAATCTCGGCAAGAGTTGCAGGGCTTATGTTCATTTGAGGTTTGGATTTTATTTGTAAGTACACAATCAGCATTTGTAAGCGCGAACTACACGTGTTTGTTTGTGGGCATACATCTGATAGCTTTGAATGAATATATCCTTGCAACTTAGATTACAGATAACAGATTACATGAGCGGTCTCTGAGATACGCTTCCACGGATGTAAGTATATATAAACGGAACGGGTATGAGGCTGGGTTTTCGCAATTTTCCATTGCACGACTGTATTGCCATCCCTCCATCCAGCCACCTTGCTCTGGGTCTTCCAAAGTCCCTCTGCACCAAGCAACGTTGGTATTTAAATTTCTTCTTGTTCTCAATTTTGTTCCTAATTGCTGAGGGTTGAGACCCGTGTTGAAACAACCACTCTACTCTAGTGCTCTCTTGACTGCGCTGCTCGCAGCGCTCCAACCACCGAGGTGCCTGCTGCTTCTTCACTTGATCGGTCCATGTTGTGGAGAATCTTCCTCTTCCCTCTTCCCCTCTAAGCCACCGATCATAACCAGTCGTTCCAGGCTATCCTCGTTGCCACGGACAACATGTCCGAAGAACTGAAGAATACGGCGTGTGCATATATTGGCCAGAGTCAAGCCATCCAAACGTAGGTCCCGACGACTGGACTCGTTGGTACTACTTGGTAGGTAGGTTGCACTTCAAATTATACGATCCAAATTTAGAAAGCTTAACAGTGTTGGGTCTCAAGGGAGCACAACCGCATCCCTTCAAATGGAGAAGGGTTAAATACCGCAGTGCACAATTATAGGGGATGGACGCATAAAGTCAGCCCATCAAATCATTGCAGAAATCCTTATTGTAATCAGAACAAATACCACATGTGTCCAAAAAAATAAAATCCCTAACCTCAAATGAGCATTAAACTTATATCTCTTTCCATACCGATACTTTAAAGGAAAAATTGAATAAGAGACGTACTAAGCTAGCATAGATTTCTCAGGTAAAAGCACATTTTGTACTATTTTCTACAGGAGCACTTTGCCAATGTCACCCCTGCTTCAGGGAAGGTCGGCAATAGTTGCAGGGTTGCAATCTCAAAGGATACATATCTTTGCAGCTTAGATTTAAATTTTAGAACACACTACAGAAGTGTTGAAATCCCTTAGTTTAGAAGTTTTAAATGAGCACTTCTTTTTAATTAGTTCATTTACTATGACAAGTGACACCCATTCAATTCTGTTACCAACGATTTTTTAAATCAGTGAATCAGTAATTATTTAATTTTACCTTTAAAGTGGCGATGTGTACGTACAAATAAAAATCCAAACTTCAAATGAACATACATCCTACAACTTTGCTGACCTTTCCTGAAACAGGAGTTTCATTGGCGTAATGAACCATTGTTTACAGTATGAGTGGTCAGCCTCATACCAACCTGTAACAAAATGTTTGTTCTTCATTTTCCCTAGTAACCCAGCCTTGAAACGTCACAATTTAGTATATGCCAATTGAAGCACAACCTCAACACCTTCTCTCAGGGTCAGTCTCCCCTCCACTGACCCACGCCCTGTATATCCATCCCATCCGGGGATGTGTCACAGGACTCGCATGCAAAAGTTATGTGAGATGCGAGTGGCAGAAGGCCCTCCCGTGAAGCTACACTTTCCCAAGTGTTTGCCTACATCCAAATCTGGATGCAAATAGTTTGATGATGATGAATGTTGGTGGTTCAAATCCCTAAATGTTCACCCCCCTGAGATCGCGGAGTCTTTTAATAGGGTGACTTCATATTTAGATGGAAAATTCAGGCATATGGCTCGCAATAACATTTGATATCATTCTATTGTATTTTAGCAATCGTTCAATGTCACCCCAGCAGACACTACATCTTAATTACAACCCCAGATGTAACTGTCACCTTGAAACCATTTACACTGCATCCCATTTATATATTAATAGTAATAATAATATTAGGAGAAACGAATGGGTTATGAATGAATGCGGAGTAAAAGAAAGCGTGAAAGTGAAAGTTCAAAGAAGTGTGATGCGATGGTTTGGACATATTGAAAGGATGAATGAAGACCGACTGACAAAAAGAGTGTATAAAGGGAATGTAATAGGTAATCGTGGAAGGGGAAGACCTAGAAAAGAATGGATTGATCAGATAAGTGAGATTGCGAATGAATGGAATTTACAGAGTGGAAACAAGAGAAGAGCATGCATGAAAAGAGTGATGAAATTAGATGAGATGAAAGAAGTATGCAGGGACTGAGTCAAGTGGAGGCACTTATGTGGAGGTACTGGCCACCCCTAGAGGAATGGCGGCAGGATACAAAACAAGACAAGACAAGGATGATTTATTTGGTGAGCGCTGTTTTTGTGTGTATCACACCTCAAGAGCCCTCTGCGAGCTTGGTCGTCGCTGTAGAAAGCGCCAATTCTCAAGCAAGACCCAGTTGCTGTAAGGTTGGATGGACCTTTCAGTGACCGGTCTTTGGTAAAGGTTTTATGAATTTTTCAACTCAGCGAAGAGCACATTCGAAATATAAATGGTACATTTTTTGTGCTCCGCCGGGATCCGAATCCACAACCTTCCATTTACGAGTCCGAAGTGTTGCCACTACGGACTACGGACCGGTCCAAGATGCCAACGACACGCGGTGTACCTGAGCGGTCACCCATCCAAGTACTGTCCGCGCCCAATGTTGCTTAACTTCGGTGATCTATGGGAACCGGTGCTTTCAACATGTGCTAACGTCCTTGACGATTTGACTTATTGTTTGACTTATCATTCTAAGAAACTAAATCTAAATGATAATAATATTAGGATGATTTATTTGATGAGCGCTGTTTTTGTGTGAATTGCATCTCAAGAGTTCTCTGCAAGTCTGATCGTCGCTGTAGAAAGCGCCGAATTAATAAGTGACACTAAATTCAGTTTTACCTTTAAGGTATCGACATGTAGTATTTGTAAGCGCGAACTTACACGTGTTTTTTGGTGGACATGCATTTAATGTGAATTTTAAATATTACTATATCTCTGCAATTTAGATTATAGCTCGATAAACGCAGTAATTCCCATATAAGTGTGTCGTTGGTCCGCCGAAAAAAGTTCTAAGCACCGTTTGCATTTGGTCTTTCATTGCATTAAAAATATTTGAAATGGTTGATTTAAATAATACATTTGGTTCAATATCCACAATAAAGCTGCACATCTAGCTCAACTTCTAACAGTGTTAAGGATCCTATGTGTCTTGTGAAACCTATTTCTATTCACAGATAGTTTACGCCAATAACTTCATGTGAAGTCGAAGAGGTTTTCTCGCTTCTGAGGGGGCTAGTTCTCATTTCTTGCGAAAAATGAGTAAGCCAATTTTGTTCAGCATGGAATAAACAACAAGATAGGAAATTATTTCCAATCCCTTGACTTGACTGATTGGTACGAGGCTGATCACCCGTGCTATAAAATCGGTTCACTTTTGCCAATGCCACCCCGGTTCAGGGAACGGCGGCAGAAGTTACAAGGTTTATGTCCATGTGAGGTTTTCTTTATTTGTATGCACACATGCAGAATGTGTAGGCGCGAACCTACATGTGCCTGTCTGTAGGCATGCATTTCATATGAGCCTTAAATGTTAACATATCCTTGCAGCTTAGATTATAGATTATATAGATAACACTCATAAATGATTATAAATTATAATCTAAATTGAAAAGACATGTAAGTAAGATTAATATTCAATGCATGGCCACAAGCAGACGCATGTAAGTTCGCGCTTCCAATGCTGCCTGCATGTGCACTTCTATAATCTCTATAATATAAGCTGAAAAGATATATAACATCTCTGCGGCACTACAACAAGTGTCATATACCCCTAGAGTCTCTAGAATCTAGGGAGTCTCCCGCACAGGATTAAAAAAAAAAAAACATTTAAGATTAATATTAAACGCATTCCCAAGAGTAGACACGTATAAATTCGCGCTAACAATGAACATAAACCTTACAACTCTTGCCGACCTTCCCTATAACATGGGTGGAATTTGCGAAGTGAACCATTTTTTTACAGTATGGGTGGTCAATCTCATACCAACCTATAAGTCTAGCACTTACGAATGATAATTCAAAACGCAAATGAACAAAGACCCCGCAACTTTTGCCGACCTGCCCTGAAACATGGCGGACACTACATTTGATCAATGTTAATTGATTTGGTATGATAGTATGTTTCTATTTCTGGGCAGAGTGAAAATGAGTGATTTGCATTCCTCTTCACCAACTTATTTCAAAATAAAATAGCCTCATGTTTTCTCAATCGTAAGATATAGGGAGGTACATAAGACAGACACCTTTTCAAGATGGCGCCCCCACCCCCCCACCCACAACTTACCTTCTGTAATAACTTTTGCAACCCTGAACCGGAGGTTGGGTGGCAAGGAAGATTTCTTTATCCAGATGGAAGCTCTGCATCCCCCCCCAAGAGTTCCACCTCGGTCTTTCTCCTCCTACTCCTCGCGAGGATCTGAAGGAAAACCTAATCAGGCGGAATACTGTAGGAATTGAAATGTTCTGAGAGGAATTTAACAGAACCGAATTCTTTAAATCACGAGTATTTTCTATACTAAAACTGTACTGCATTCTTTCATAATGTCCTTAATCTGATCACTCCATACTTTTCTCAGTCGTCCCTTCCCTCTTTTTCTTTTCACACTTTCTTTGTATTTAAACTTTGTCAGTCTATCATCATTTATTCTTTCCACATGCCCAAACCATCTCATCACATTCTTTTGTACCTTAACTTTCACATCCTCTTTCAAATTACATTCTTTTTTTACCCAACCGTTCCCTATAAGTATGAAAAAACCATAGAAGGAAAAATTGACGTCACGCGGTCGAGTTGCAAGGGAAAAAAGCTTCTTTTAAGGAATCCTGTGCCCTAGATTTCAGAAACTCTAGGGGTCTATGACACTTGTTGTAATGCCTCAGATGTGTTGCTGATGTGGCGGTTTATGTCCTGATTCTTTGTAGCAGGGCTGTTAGCTGCGTAGTGGTGTGTTGTGTTGTCTTTTTTTTGAGACACCAAAAGAAAGTGGCGATTGATATTTATTTTAATTAGAACAGGATTAAATTGGGTTGGGAACACAGATAACCGTAACTCGTTGCATAAGCGGGCAGTTTGGCTAAGGAATAAGTCGTGAAAACAATTTGCTATATTCTTCACGCTACCCAACCAACAATCCCACAAGGAGCGCCACCTGAGGTATGCTATTAGCTTCAGTAACATCTAACCTCTTACTTTTAGAGTCATGGGCACACTTTAGACCTAGAAGTTCTTGTTTTGTCGTTCCGTTGCTTCAATTTCACGGGAAGGCTTTCCGCCATTTAAGAAAATATGTAGCTTTGTATGAGCCTCGATGTGCTGTAGGTCTTTCTGATACATACACATAGGATGGGTATGAGGAGGATTTCACTATAATTTACTATTCATTAAAAAAAAAAAAAATGATTTTAATACAAAGTAGTTATTTTTTATTATTTTACAGTCATTTTAATTGAGTATAAAAGATTTGCAAATAATGTTATTACAATTAAATTAACGAATCCATTATTTCATTAAGTAGTGCTCTAGTTTTTTTTTGTATAATTTGCAGTTCGCTCCTGGTGTTATGTTAATCCAACAAATAAATTGGAAAAATGACAGACACTGTGAGAAAACTTATTACCTACAGGTCGCGACAGAATCACGTACAAGGATTGAAATATCGGATACGATGTTTTCCGTCGCCATCCACGGTATTATAAGTTATTGGAGATACGACGTTTCTTATGGACAGCCATTTATAACAAGGAAATTAGTTTTCTACTAAGAAAGAGAAGGAAAATATTTTCCAGTCCATGAAAATCCATCGCAAATTTGTTATTTTTTAATTGGATAAAAATTATTATTAATTTTAATAAAAATAACATTTTTGTTAAACAAAAAATCGTAAACACGGATGCAATTCACCCATATTTCCCGGCCAAAAAAAGGTATTACTTAACATCATCGATTAATAATCCATGATTTTTTTTTACTCATTATTGGTTAATAATTAACCGGTCCATAGCTCGTTGGTGGAGTGTTTGCATTCCATGCCGAGAGCTCGGGTTCAAATCTCACAAAGAGTGTCAGAAATGATTTCCCGTTTAGGTGTTTATTTCAAACCTAAAATAAAAAGACCGGCAAGGTTTACTCAGCTTACACAAGAAATGATACCAGCAGCAGCGGGAGCTGAGAAGTCCCACTTTAATTGTCCCCCTTACCTGTAAAATAAAATAGGTTATACTCGCCACATGCGACCTCTTCGGGAAAACGCGACAAAAAGCAAACACTATATTTGTGGCTTATTAAAAATAAAATAAACCTTTGAAATCTGTTGAACAAAGGTCAAAGTTATCGTCAATAGGACACGACGGGACTCAAACTTGCGATGATTTAAAAATGTTTCGCGACCGTAAAACTTCAAAATTGAGATTTCAAATTAAACAATAAGACAACTATTTTTTTTTTAAGAAATCCTGTGCGGGAGGCTCCCTAGATTCTAGAGACTCTAGGAGTCTATGACACTTGTTGTAGTGCCGCAGAGGTGTACGAGCTTAGTCGTCGCTACAAAGCGCCAATACTCAAGCAAGACCCAGGCGCTATAAGGCTGGATGGACCTTTTAGTAACCGGTCTTTGGTAAAGGTTTTATGACTTCTTTCAACCCAACGAAGAGCAAATTTGAAAATATAAATTGTTTATTTTTTGTGCTCCGCCGGGATCCGAATCCACAACCTTCTATTTACGAGTCCGAAGTGTTTCCACTGGACTACGGACCGGTCTATGATATTGTTACAAATGTATAGGTTCATGCCTGCGTGTTTTTGTAATTGTGTGCCTAGGCGTGTTTACTTGCTGTGTATGTGTGTATGTAGACGTGAGTGTTTGACACTTTGAACTGTTGGCACTTCTGGTACTCTCTGGAAATATCCATTCTAGAGGCGACTCGAACACGTGAGAATACGCTTTAGTCACATACGAATATAATGAAGCTTTATTTGTCCATTAACGCCCAAGCCGTGAAACCGACAATACAGAAGTTATAGAGTGAACCATATTATGTAATCAACTTGTAAAAAAAATAATTCGACTGCAATTTTTTGAAAAGTGAACACTTTTTTGACACTTTGAACTGTTGGTACTACTCGCACTCTATGGAAACATCCATCTAAAGGAGCCTCGTTTGATCAGGAACACGCGAGAAAAGGCCTTGGTCACATATAAATACAGGCTGCGGTTCTGTAGAGCTTGAGTGATATATTAACGCCAGAAACGCGACAAAACAGAAATGCGAACCATATTATGTAATAAACTTGTTAATAAAAAAACAGTAAAATATAAATTAAACTGCAATTTTATTAAAAATGAATGCTAAATAAATCATAGCAATATCCTATACAAAAATATACATTTTCTCTTAAAATTTCCTCTTTATATTTAAGGGTGGATCCTCCCCTAAGACAAGGGGTGGTTTTCTCCAACAGAAAGGCGCTGAAATCACATCAGCTTACGTGGGTACACATAATCCGCCCTTGTTTTTGTCTTAGCCCATCCCTTCCCCCGCCCCCTGTTTACAGAGTCTATTTAATAATAATACCGGCTCGGGGTTGGTTCGTGTTGCTCTGTATTATATCTGTGGTTGAAGGGAGGAAGTGTCGTAGTGTGATGGCGAAGAAATGGAGCCGCTATGATGGAATGTATTATTTTAGAAATCCAGGGATTTCCAATGGATTTTTTTGTATTAAAAAAAAATTAAAATACCTTCAATATTAAGTTTTAGTTCATGTTAAAGAAAAATTCCCTCATATATATATTTTTTTTTTTATGAAATAAAGCATGTGTGATTTTATTGACATACATAATATTAAAAACTAAGCAAAAAAAATCAGGAACATATAATTACGATTTACTTGGGTTCAATTTCATGAAACTTAGATGTATTTTAAATCAGATGTAAGCGGACACAAAGATCAGCGCGTCGCTTTGATAATCTCCTCAAAAATGCTTTCTGCTCGTGAAAGCGACACGTCGCAAAAAAAAAAACGCGCAACTAAGTCACACATATAGTGTAACTTCTTGCCGCGTTATCTCCGAAGGGGTCGCATGTGGCGAGTTGAACCTATTTATTTTTACAGGTAAGGGGGTCGGCTTTACGCCAACCATTTATGTTGAAGTGGGGGTTTTCCAGGTCCCGAGGGGGCTGGTACTCATTTCTTGTGAAGGCTGAGTAAACCTTGGCGGTATTTTATTTTGGAGTTTGAAATTAACACCGAAACGGGTAATCATTTCAGACACCCTCGGTGGGATTCAAACCCGAGCTCACGACATGGAACGCAAGCACTCTACCAACTGAGCTATCGATCGGACGTCGCGTCGGTAGATATAAAAGCTGCAAATAGAGCATGATCTAACTCAAAAGAATAAAATAATTTGTCGCCTAAAATTGTCTGCAACAATTATTTACCTACATTGTTATTCTATACAATTATGACTTGAGAAATTTTTTCTTATTTTTTGAGAAAATTATCGATGATTCTTTTTCTTACAATATTTTTGAAACTTACATTTTTGTTACTCACATACGTCATCATTTGTTACAATTTTGTCTTGATAATGGTGATTTAAAATAATGCTTGTTACAATACTTTTAGTGCACAATGCAACTCAGAAAATAGAATAGCTACACCCGTGAAAAATATGGTTGAAAATACTATGTTTTTGTAGAGTGCATTGCAAGGATCACAACCATGTATTTTGTAGTAAAATCAAAGATTTCATTAATAATTTTCAAAAATAAAATGTCAAGAATTACAGCCCAACAAAAACGGCTTGACTGGCTATGACGTCACAGGACCCGCCATCGGCTACCTGCGGCTCGGTGAACGTCATACGCTCGATTGAAAATGTGTGAATTTTCACGAAATTTAAATTTAAGATTATGCCATTTATTAAATTTAAAAAAAATGTACATTTTGTAGAGCTTAGTCTGTTATTTTATGAAAAAAAAAAAAGGGAAATTTTCCAATTAAAAAATATGATATTTAAACCAATGCAAAATATTGACTGTGAGGGTTGAGCACACCCTTCGGTTTGGAATTTAAATAGGATATTAGCCTTCCAGCCGGAGAGCATTCGCTGAGGGAGTGATACGAATGGCAAAAATATTTCAGACGTCAACTTTGACAATATCATTTCGTATTTCGCTGAATTATCCGACTCTAAAAGCTACCCCCTCTCTGTCTCTGTATATGTATACCTCTCTCTGTCTTTCTCCCTCGCTTATGACATCTCATGATGTACTTGTATATAATAAGTGTCTTACTTGATATGAAGGGAGTAAAGGTGTTAGACTTTCTCTTCTTCTTTTTCATCAAAAAAAAAAGTTTTATTTTTTACAAAAATAAAATATTCAACAATATGCATAGTAACTCGTTCCCTTAGTGCTTGTTTGTCTTAGGTCCAAAAGAGGTAATTTCGCATGAACAATGTTTGTATGTGTACTGGACCAATGCGTCTTATCTAAATCTAAGTTGCAAAGATATGTATCATTTGAGATTCATATTAAATGAGATTCACACATGCCGCATCTGGACCTACAATATAAAAAACTAAATCTCAAACGAACATAAGCCCTGCAACTCTTGCCGACCTTCCCTGAACTACAGGTGACATTGGCAAAGTGAAATATTTTTTACAGTATGGGTGGTCAGCCTCATACCAACCTATAAGTCAAGAAATGAAAACTGGAAATTGATTTTTAATATATGGTAAATAACTTTCACATTATCGTGTTTGACGCTTGAGAATGTGATTCTCAAGACAATTTGATTAAAAAATCATGTTTAAATCAAATGGCAAATCAAGCTAAACAAGCTAATCAAGCCCCACTAAGGATGTAATAAATAACTATAAGAGTTTCAGCGTAAATTTATAAATTCACGGACTTTATTTTAATCTTTGATGGTATAGATTCCTCCTTTCCTTTCATGGACCGAGGACACGTACAGATTCTCATCTTTATCCAGGGAAATTTTGGATATACTGGGAATGTTCAGGTTTTCAATCAGCATCGCCGCATCAGAAGAATTCTTCTTGAAGAAGAGACCGTACTCGGATGCGAAGAAGACGTTGTCATATTTGTCCACAACAGTTCCTATGAGATATTCGTCTTCTAGTCCTTTGATTGGTTCTTCGGAGACTTTGTCATTGAAGACGGCGTTGCCTGAAAAAAGAAGTAAAAATTTACGAAGTGAATTTTGTAAAAAAAAAATGGTTCACTTTGCCAATGTCAGGGAAAGTCAGTAAAAGTTGTAGGGTTTATGTTCATTTGAGGTTTGGATTATATTTGTATGTACACATTCAGCATTTGTAAGCGCAAATTATACACGTTTGTTTGTGGGCATGCATTTGATATGAGTCTCAACTATTTAATACTTAAGTTAATACCTCAATCAAAAAATCAGCTTATAGAAAACAGAACAAATAATATATAAAAGTTATTTACATTTTACAGTCCGGTCGATAGCTCAGTTAGTAGAGTGCCTGTATTACATGCTGAGAACGCGTGTTCGAGTCACACAGAGGGTGTCAGAAATATTTCCTATTACAGTGTTTATTTCAAACCCAAAATAAAATGGCAAAGCTTACTCAGTCTTCTCAAGAAATGAGCGCCAGCCCCTTCGGGAGCTGGAAAGCCCCCACTTCAATTGAAGTAGTTAACGACACTAAAAAATAGCTCACCATCTAAATTCCTGTAGTAATAACGTCCATCCGATGTGACAGCGAAAGCAGCAGCAACGGTATCGACACCTCTCAACCAAGTATTGTAGGCGATCCTCACAGAGGTCTCATTGGAACCAGCAAAGTACAGAGAATTCTCCACGTCAGTCACTACCATATTAAAATCCGTGTACCTAAGTAAACAAAAATATGTAAATCTGTGTTCCTACGAAGAATGATTGGGAAAAACCGGAGTGATAGGATGAGAAATGATCTTGTAAGAGAAGAATGTGGTGCAAGAGAAAGTGTGAAAGTGAAAATTAAAAGAAGTACCTATGCTAAGATGGTTTAGATATATAGAGAGAACGAATGGTGAAAGACTGACGAAGAAAGCATATGTTGCAAGAATAGATGGATGTCGTGGTAGAGGAGGACCGAGAAAGGTATGGATGGGCCAAATTTCCGAAATAGCGAATGAATGGGATATCCAGAGTCATAATAAAAGGACAGCTTGTATGAAAAAAGTTAATGAACATGGATGCAGTGAAAGAAGTATGCAAGGACCGAAAAAAATGCCGGTTGATCTGTAATGCTGGCGTTAAAGGTAAGAGTTGCAGGACCATATGTTCATTCGAGATTGTTTTTTTATATTGTTGGTCCAAATGCGGCATGTGCTAGCGCTAACTTATACATGTCTGCTTGTGGGAATGCGTTTAATATGAATCTTAAATGATACACATTTTTGCAGCTTAGATTTAGATTCAGATTTATTTTACCTCTCACTCTGCCACTGTATGATACTCGGACTCCTTGGCTCCAATCTGTACACTGCATTCTCAGAACCAAAATACAAATTCCCATTCCTATCCGAGGTCAAATCAAAAGCCTTCAAATCACCCAAAACAGACCTCGCTTGTTTGTCCGACTTAACAAGCTGACACTTTTTCAAAACGAAAGCGAGTTCGTATTTAATGAAATACACATTGTCGTCTTGGTCCACAGCTACTCCAGATATGATTCCGTCGTATATTTTTTGTACTACCCAATTTTTGTCGTTTATTTGAACCACTTCCGAGCAATTTTCTGATGCATGGACAAAAAACACAAAATTTAAAATTACGACTAAAATATTTTTTTGTATAAAATGCATTTTTTAAATTTTGTTGTTGACTCTTGTATTGTTGAATTTAAGACTGATTGATTTTGTGACAAATTTATTTTGGGTAAATTTATTGGTTATTTTAAAATAATGATTGTGGTTTTTCCAATTGTATTAAGTATTCTATAATTGTTCTTAATGACAATATTAAACTGATAACGAATTGATTTGGAAAATACAAGGAAAATTCTCGCCTGTATGTACCAACATAGTATTTCAGAAGATCCGAAAATGTATGGAAAGTTTTTTAGACCTTACAAATATTCCAATAGTTAAAACCTTAGATTTGTCACCTGAAGGAGAGCAGGAGAGTACTATTATTTATATTTAAAATCTGGAAACTGCACATAAAAGAATAACGTCAATACAATAAGTACCTACTCGTATGTGTGGCGCTTAAATGTTACAATCTCACATAGAAGGGTTCAGAGGGCTCTTGAGGTGTGATGCACACAAAAACAGCGCTCACCAAATAAATCAGCCTAATTTAATTTTAATTTTTTGTAATAGAAATCTTAAAAAAAGGCAACTAATCTACACACATTGTGCATTTTCTTGCCACGTTATCCCCGAAGGATTTCGCATCTGGCGAGTGGAACCTATTTACTTTTAGATGTAAGATGACCGGCCTTACGCTTATCTCTTCAGTTGATGTGGGGAGTGTCCCAGCTGCCGAGGGGGCTGGTACTCTTTCTTGTAAGGCTGAGTAAACCTTGTCGGTATCTTATTTTCGGTTTTGAAATTTCAAACGGGAAATCATTACTGTTTCGAATCTGAAAGCCGAGCCGGATTCGAACCCGAGCTCTCGGAATGGAATGCAAGCACTCTACCAAATGAACTTTGACCGGTCATTTTTATTGTTAATTTTTTTTTTATGCATTTATGAATGTAAAGTTACCTTTATTTTCATATAAAATCAATTTAAATTCATTACAACTGATAGGTCGTTTAGGAGCTAATTAATATCTGATATTCGAATTACATAAATAAAATTGTATGAGAGATTGACCAGATGCTTATGGCATTTTGTAAGAATAATTGTAAAGTTAACGATTTATTCAATTAGTACTCGTATAGGTCAATGATTTTTTAATTAAACTAATTTTGGAGTTATTAGAACACAGGGGTATTAAATTCAAAAGAAAACATTTTTTTTATTGTTGCTACATACATGCGTATCGTCTGTTAAGGTTGGTGTGAGGCTCACCACCCGTACTGCAAAGATTGATTCCCTTCATCTATGTCACCCATGTTTAAGGGAAGAGCGACAAGAATTGCAAGGTTTTAGGATCATTTAAGATTCACCAACACCTCTGCGGCACTATAACAAATGTCATAGACCCTTAGAGTCTCTCGAATCTAGGGATTCTCCCGCATAGGCTTTCTTAAAAAAAAAAACTTTCTCGTGTCTGCTTGTGAGCATGAATTTGTATTGAATCTTTAGTGTAAATATTTCTTTGGACATTAAATTATAGATAAAAAAAACAATTTATAGTTTACTTGATAACATCTGAATTTAATTCGTCATTATTTTTGGAATGTTAATATTCGACATCATTCTGTGTTCTAACGCTAAACAAAAAACACGTTTAAAAAAAATAAAACAAAAACGGAAAAATCCTTTAACAAAATATAAAATATTTTATAAATAAATATTAATAAAAACGACAATATGTTTAAATTAAGTGTTATAATTTTGTTAAATTTATTTCTGTTAACAAATGCAAAAAGTGAATGCATAAAAGTCGTACAACTATTTGGAAAAAATTGGGTGCTTTCAAGATTGACCTACGAAAAAACTGAATCAGTTGCTGTTGACGTCAATGACAATGTATTCTACGTAGAAAATGGCGAAGCATTCGTGATGTTGGCAGACGCATCGAAAAAAAAACCAATTCATAAAAAAATTGAACTTAACCTTTTAAATAATATAAAAGTGAGCGATGTGGTTGCAGATTCCATTGGAAATGCGTTTATCAGTTCAAATGGGAGAATCCAAGTTGTGAATCTAAAGAATAAAACAATTCAAACTCTGATAGATAATCCGAGTTATGATATCAAAACGTTGATTACTGATAAGAGAAATAATTTGTACTTTTTAGCGACGATAGAAAATAATGCAGAAAAATATGATGTGTATTCTTTGAAAAATGACATTGTTTCAAAGATAAAAGACTTAAATACTGATATTTCAAATAATATATTTGCTGTGGATACTAAACGTAATTTTTACTTAATCAACCCTAACGGTAATTTAAATGTTGTAAAAAATTGGAAAACAGAAATTTTAGCAGATTTAAAAAATAAAACTATTACAAGCATTGCAATTGATAGCAATGATCAGGTTTTCTTTAGTACAAACGACAGTTTATGTATCGTTATTGATAATTACACTCAAAATAAACATTATTATAGAACTGATCGAAAAAAATATTGTTCAGATATTAATTTTGATGTTGTGATTGAAAATTTGCCAAACATAGCTCGTTTGGCTCTTGATAAAAAGGGAAGCATTTATATGGCTTCACAAGATGAAAAGTATGGCGGTATTTATGTACTTAGAGATTGACCCACCCCTATGAAGAAAAAATAATAAAACAATTTGTAACTTTGATTCCTTTTATTTTTTTCGGGGCTACCTATACCTTATCTATTATTGTATTTATGTTTTTATTTATTATATTTCTTGTATTTATTTTTTTAAGTCATTATTTTCCTTTATTGTATTTTGCACTTGACACTTTTTATAATACATTTTTTACTTTTATTCAAATAATGTGACACTTTTTATTTATTTCAATAATTATTTCGAACAACGACTGCTCCGTGTCCTATCGACAATAACTTTGGCCGTGGTTCAACAGATGTCATTGGGTAACTGTTAACAACTCATTACAAAATTAAATTGATGAATTACTTGGTTCACTTTGGCAATGTCACCCCTGTTTCAGGGAAGAACGGCAAGAGCTGCAGGGTGTATGTCCATTTAACATTTGGTTTTTATGTTGAAGGTTCACATGCGGCATGTGCAGGCGCGAACTTGTGCGTGTCTGCTTTTGAGAGTGCATATAATGTGAATCTCCAATGTAAAATATATTTGCAACTTAGATTAAATTAGAATTACTAATTTATAATGTTAATACCTGTTTCTGACCAGGAAAATAGTTTGGTGAATTTAATTCCTCTTCACAAATCTATTTAAAAAATAAAAAATGTATAATAATGAGATTTTGTATGGTTTGTGTATTCACACAGTAAAAATTCATTTTAATTTTAAATAAAATATTTATTTTTTACAAACGTAGTTTTATTTTCACAATAATTTTATCTACCTCAAGCACTTTCGACATTCAAGATTCAGGTCATTTCATGTTTTCTTTCTTTTTTAAAAAATGACTTTGACGGCTATATTTAATTTAAATTAATTCCATCTTTATTGTACCTATTTATTTAATTTAAATATTTTTGATCTATGATTTTTCTTAATTATTTTAATTTATGTTCATTTGAGGTTTGGATTTTATTTGTAAGTACACAATCAGCATTTGTAAGCGCGAACTACACGTGTTTGTTTGTGGGCATACATCTGAGAGCTTTGAATGAATATATCCTTGCAACTTAGATTATAGATTATAGATTATTATGCATCGCTCTTGATAATGACCTGAATTTTGAAGGTCGAAAGTGCTTGAGGTAGATAAAATTATTGTGAAAATAAAACAACATTTGGAAATATATATATATTTATATATTTAAAATATAATAATGATGTTTTACCACAAAAATATTCAATCTAAAACGCTCGGTTTGTTTTAGTATTGATACCGTTTTTTTATGTCCAACGCTTTAGTTAGGTTTAAACGTATTATTTTATACTACTTGTATAGGTATGTATATAGTGTACACAAATTGATTTTCCTGATTGGACCTTGATTGGAAACGTTCACAAAATGTGATGTTTGGGATTTCGCATTTTATATAAGAGGACCTCTTTGGGATATCGCAGGGTAATCTTTTGTCGATTCGCGGTCCATTGTGTCGCAGAGATTTTGATTGGGGACCCGAAAAAAAGCAGGAGCTCTCAAACCGATGATTTTTTTCTCTTTTTCCATTTAATTGATCTAAAAAAAAACGCAAAAAAAACGCAACTAAGCTACACATATAGTGTAACTTCTTGCCGCGTTATCCCCGAAGGGGTCGCATGTGGCGAGTTGAACCTATTTATTTTTACAGGTAAGGGGGCCGGCCTTACGCCAACAACTTCAGTTGAAGTGGGGGTTTCCCAGCTCCCGAGAGAGCTGGTACTCATTTCTTGTGAAGGCTGAGTAAACCTTGCCGGTATTATTATTTTGGGGTTTGAAATAAACACCGAAACGGGAAATCATTTCTGACACCCTCGCGCTCGGTGGGATTCGAACCCGAGCTCACGGCATGGAATGCAAGCACTCTACCAACTGAGCTATCGACCGGTATCTACAACCATAAAATTTATATTTTAAGTACAAAAATGTAATTTGCTGTGTATGTTCCAAGACTTATAGGTTGGTATGCGACTGACCAGTGACCTCCCATGCTTATTTTCAAGGGGACACTGTTACAAAATTGACAAGACAAAAACCATATAGAAATGAGAAAGATGAGCTATGACAAGGAGGTACAATCAGGTAATAACAAAAGCGAAGCAGCAGGGATCTCAACATCGACCAAACTATAAGGGCCTGTTGCACCAACCTCCAATCAATATTTGATTGATAAATCAAATTTTAATTGCTTAATTCTAAGGACCCCGGTTAAATGTTTCTCGGAAGTGCGTAATAATATGATGGAATTTGAACAGGAAATATGATGTACATCAGCTGACTTATAAAAAATCAAAAATAAAATTGGCTGATTTATTTAGTGAGCATTGTTTTTGTGTGTATCACACCTCAAGAGCCCTCTGCGAGCTTGTTGGACGCTGTAGAATGCGCCAATTTTCAAGCAAAACCCAGTTGCTGTAAGGCTGGATGGACCTTTTGATGACCGATCTTTGGTAAAGGTGTATGAATTTTTCAACCCAGCGAAGAGCAAATTTGAAAATATAAATGGTATATTTTTTGTGCTCCGCCAGGATTTGAACCCACAACCTTCCATTTACGAGTCCGAAGTGTTACCACTGGACTGCGGACCGTTCATTGCTTACTTAGCACTTATGTATGTATACGATACCACATTTCTGATTTGATTGGAAGAATCACACTTAATTTTGACTTTTGTCTGATTGGAGTTTGGTGCAACAGGCCCAAAGAATTACAAGTTTTATGTTTTTGAATTTTCAAATTAAATATGATGAAAATACTTTGATTTCCTGATGTTTGGGGGCTGCGGTAGGGGATGATTTGAGGGGGAGTATGAGGGTGTACTCGGGTATATAAACTGTCTTCAAAAGCTTAATAGGTTCGTCTCCCGCAGGACTCAAACCTGAATATCTACTCATGTGCATAGAAATCCCATGGAAGGAGGGTCGACTCTATATGCGAAATGCTCATTGACGCATAAACCTATGATTAAAGTATGTAGGTATGTCAAAAAGTAATTATTTTATTTGGCAAAAACATAACTAAAAAGAACGGTATTTTGTGTGAGAGGACTCATTGTAAAACAACAGAAAGCAAGTGATGAAAAACCATTCTGGCATACAACATACAAGAAGTATCATCCCTCCAGTGCTTGTTTGGCTAATCTGTCATTTGATTCAAATATGACCATACGATGATATTGTCTTGAGAATCACATTCTACACAATCTGAGCTTAGGAAAAATCGTGAAACACGATAATCTGATAGTTGTTTTAAATAAATTTCCAGTTTTCATAAGACACATGTGTCCAGTACACATACAGACATTGCTCATGTGAAATTACCTCTGATGGACTTGAGACAAACAAGCACTAGGGGGACGATATATAAAGTGTCAGAACGGGTGAGCTTGCCAAAAATACTACGAAGTCTTTGTACGGCGAGCTCTTGCCAGTTACCAGCTAACCATCAACGAGAACTATCAAAAAATAATAATTTTAATTGTATTTGTTTTATGTCTGATATTTTTTCTCTTCTTCATTACAAACCTATTATCTTTCATAGCACGTGCATTATTTTTTAAGGAGACCATCTTTTATTTTAATCGCTACTATCTGGAAAAATTACCCAATGACATTTTAAACCTACTTTTTTTTTCATTAACTCAATTAAAATCTTAAATCAATGATGTAAACAGCGCTTCTCAAACATTCAGCGTCGCCCGCACCTCTATTCCAGTGGTTCCTAATCATCCCCCCCCCATATGTTATTTCCATCATGTCTTCACTCCCCTTGTAGGGCATTATCTCGTTATGGGGGGGGGCCTCCCCTTACATCACAAAAACCTGCTGTGCTTTCCAAAGCTAATACAACAGGAATTAGGGGTGCGCAAAAATGAATCTGTATTAATTCATCTTAATATTATTTTTTTGGAAGTTTATTTATTTCTTCGATATAACTTATAGCTGAAACACTGTTTTTACTTGTCTCAACCTACCTAAACACAAATTATTGTCCTCAGTAAGAAAGAGAACAACGATGCTCCCGGTGGGATTTCACTGGGAACAGACAAGTGTGAGGGAAGCTAAAAAAAACTCAGCATTTTCTAATTAGATGCTCTCCCGATCTAATTGTTTTGGTAGGAAAATTTGACAATTTCAAAAGAAAAAATGCATTATTAAAGGTATCATGGTATGTGTAGTTATAACGAGATGGAGAAAGCAAGAAAACATGATTATTAAAAGTTATGTTGTGTTTGACAGATCTCTGTCTGGCTGACAGCTGTGTCCCACACTATGCTTCAATGCCGAAATCTTGTTTTGGGATAACGAATGTTATTTGTCAATGGTAAATTGACAAAATGGCCGGCTGTAAGAAAACCTGTTCAATTGAAGAATACTGAGAAAGCCTTGGCGGTATTTTATTTTGGGTTAGAAATAAACACCGGAACGAAAAATCATTTCTGACACCCTCTGTAGGATTCGAACCCAAGCTCTCGTCATGGAACGCAAACACTCTACCAACTGAGCTATCGACTGGTGTTACATATACCGACACTTGAAAGGTAAAACTGAATAAGTGACATTGAGTTAAGTTAATATTGGTTTCTCAGATAAATACACATTTTTCCTATTTTCTATAATAGAAAACACTACAAATGTGTAAAAATCCTGTAGTTAAGATGTTTGTGAGCATTTCTTAATATTATTAGTTCACTTCCTATGAAAAGTTAAACGCAATGAAATGAATAATCCACGGTTTCTCAAAAAGTGAATCAGCAATTATTCAGTTTAACCTTTTAGGGGGAAATATTATTTTAATTATTTTTGAAATTGTGGCAACCCTGTCTTTGGAGAGGAGTTCTCCATATAAGAGAGGGGCACTAAATAATCATTTCAACACAAAGAGCGGACATATTGGGAGGGCAGGGACGCGCATTCATAGCGGCAGCACAGAAAAAACCAATCCCGGCAGATTGACATAGAAAGCCATTGTTGGCAGATCAAATCACTAAGTAATAGAGCGATAGTACGAGCGGGCGCTTATTCATAATTAACATGACTCCCAATCTACTCCCACTTATTGCTTTCTACTCTCATCTGTGTCCCTTCTTTATGGTCCAGTCGATTGGTTAGTGATTAAAGCATTCGCTTAGTGTTTGCTTAGATGTTTGCTAACTATTATATTTGTATAAATAGTTAAACTATTGCATTGAAAAACGGTGAAGTGAAGAAATTGTGCATTTATTAAAAAGGCCAAAGGTTGTGAATTCCTTTTCAATATATTTTATTATTGTAAAGGAGACTGCAGGCAGACTGCAACATCCTTTTAGTAATCCAAATTCTTTCTTCTTACATTAGGCTTGCTTTCTTAAATATGATATTTGTAACATTTGGCTTGCTTTCTTAAAGATGATATTTGTAACATTAGGCTTGTTTTCTTAAAGATGATATTTGTAACATTTGGCTTGCTTAAGATGATATTTGTAACATTTGGCTTTGCTTCTATGAAGACATGATTGTTGTCACATTAGGCGTGTTTTCTCCATAAATATGATTGTGTAACATTGGTTTTGTATGGAGATAAAGTTTGTAACATTATGCTTGTTTTATGCTTGTAACATTGGGCTGTAACATTCCTTCACATTCCTTTGACTAAGGTTCGCATGAGGTTGACCACCCATCTAAATCTAAGTCTAAATCTAAGCTGCAAAGATATGTATCATTTGAGATTCATATAAAATGCATTCCCACAAGCAGACATGCATAATTTCGCGCTTACACATGCTGCATGTGGACCTACAATATAAAAACCCCAATCTCAAATGAACATAAGCCCTGCAACTCTTGCCGACCTTCCCTGAAGCAGGGGTCACATTGGCAAAGTGAACCATTTTTTACAGTATGGGTGGTCAGCCGCATACCAACCTATCAATCAAGGAGTACAAGCAATTAATACAATCAAATATATAAAACAAATAAATTCTAAGCAATTAAACAGTAAAAAAATTAAAAAACTACAACACATATTTTTTAAATTTAAAAGCCTCAGCTTTAACCGCCAGCATTACAGATCAACCGCCATATCTTTCGATCCTTGCATACTTCTTTCATTTCATCCAGAGCCATAACCTTTTTCATACAAGCTCTCCTTTTATTATGACTCTGGATATCCCATTCATTCGCTATTTCGAAAATTTGATAGATTTGACAACGTGGCTCTTTGCAACGTAGGTAGAAATATAAAGTCGGTAGTATGCTGCATGTATAGGTGCACAATATGCATACAAGAAAAATTAAACCACGAAAGATAATGGATTCTGCAACTTTTACCACCTTTCCCAGAACCAGATGTGACATTGACATCGTGTTATGTAGTATTCCGTATAAAACTTATTCCCAATACGCAATAAAACAAATTTCCCATTTTATCGACCTCAATATACAGGTAACTCCTTTCAATCTTATCTCGTAAAAGCAATTCCAAATTGAATATTTCTCATGCATACACAGAAGTTACATCTTTCCAAATAATATTACGTTCCATAGAAATCTAAGGACTCATATGTCGTTTGCTTTGAGCGAAAACGTCCGATTCGCACAGGTGACTGGCGCCGCAATAGACATTTGATCAAATCGTGAAGGTTGGGATACAAAAAATGCTAGCTCGACTTATCGAAGGCAGAACATGTCGAATAGATTAACTTATATATAAATATACTGTGATGATTTTATCTCGGATTCGCTTTTAGTAAAACTGTGGTTATATTTATTTTTTAACAAGTTTATTACATAATATAGTTCACTCGGCAACTTCTGACTTTGTCGGTTTCACGGCTAGAGTGTTAATATAACTGCTTTGTGAAGCTGAAGCCTATTTATATGTGACCAGGCCTAATCTCACGTGTTCCTGAATTGACTAGGTGCCTCTAGAATGGATATTTCCAGAGAGTACCAGAAGCATCAACGTGTCAAACACTCACGTCTACACACACATACACACCAAGTAAACACGCCTAGGCACACAATCACAAAAACACGCGTAGGCATGAACCTATAGATTCGTAACAGTAAATACATACATAACCTTACTACTTTACATTAAAAAAAAACACTTTTTTTAGAAAGAAGTATACAAACAGTATTAATTACAAACTAAAATTAAATGTAAAAAAAACCCATTCGGATATTAAACGAATCGTGGCTATTAGGTCATACTTTAAAAAATGATTTACTTAACCAATTCCACTCCTGTTTTTAGGAAGGTCGACAATAATTGCGGGGCTTATGTTCATTTGAGGTTTGGATTTTAATTAGTTAGTCCACATGCAGTATATGTAAGTGCAAAATTATACGTGTCCGTAATTGGGTTTGAATTTGTAAGTCCGCATACTTGGGAAGTATGTTTGAAAAGAATGGAAAGATGACAAGAGAACTTGAGAATAGGGTGTGCATTGTGCAAGGGAAAGCAAGTGGTCGGTGCAATAGGAAGAATAGCAAAGAACAAACGATTGACGATGGGTCTGAGAATAGCGGTACACAATGGCATATTGTTACCGACTTTGATGTATGGAAGTGAAGCATGGACAGTGAATGATAGCGAAATGAGTAAAGTATGTACGGTGGAAATGAAGCATTTGAGAAGCATGACAGGAAAAACTCTGAGGGATAGAGTTGGGAATGAATGGGTAAAAAAATAATGTAATTTGAAAGAGGATGTGAAAGTTAAGGTACAAAAGAATGTGATGAGATGGTTTGGGCATGTGCAAAGAATGAATGATGATAGACTGACAAAGTATGTATACAAAGAAAGTGTGAAAGGAAAAAGAGGGAAGGGACGACCGAGAAAAGTATGGAGTGATCAGATTGAGGAGATTGTGAAAGAATGGGATATACAAAGTGAGCGTAAAAGAAGAAAATGCATGAAAAAGGTGATGGATATGAATGAATTGAAAGAGGTATGTAAGGATAGGAAAAAATGGAGGCAACTCTGCAGAGGCTCTGGCCACCCCTAGCGGAATCGCGACAGAGTTACAGTTACAGTTACAGCATGCAGTATGTGTACCTAAGTGAAAAATCATACGTATCCGCTTCTGGAAATGCACGTAATATGAATCTTAAATGTAACACACCTTTGCAACTTAGATTTTAATGTTTTGCTTAGATTATAACGAAAGCGTGACAAAAAAAAAACACATCTTACAAACTGCAGCTCTCATCTTTTTTGGTACCAACTTAAATTGGACTCAGCCGTGCGTCGTAGCACTGAAAAAAAAAAGACCAAAGATGTGGAAAGACAAAGAATACACGTCGGAGCCTGCTCCCATCACATACGTCATCATCCTCGGCCTGATGATGATGAGGTCTGTGCTCCACTTTCTTCACAAAGTCTTTGAGAGACCTCCTTGCTGGCATCAAGAGAATATACCCCAAGTATAAAGTATAACGTACAAACTCACACGAAGAGTTTCACAAAAAATAGCGCCTCTGCTCAGGATTCCCTTCGCAGAGGTTTTATTTTATTTTACTTCTAAATTGATTATGTCCGGTCAATTTCCTTTTCTTATAGGAGTTTATCCTCAGTCGTCGTGCAGAGAGGGTGTCTCCTGAAGACGTTAGCTACGTCGCTAACGAAACATCGAGAATAATGTAAGTTCTCTTAAAGCGGTACGTCGAATATCCGAGTAATAAATTTTAACTGTGTATTTATTACTCGTATTATTGTAAATATTGTATGTGGCTCTGACGACTCTTACTGGGATGGTCGACGCCTGCCTGCGTCATACTATATCGATAATAAATTTTGATCCTGGTTCAACAGATGCCATTGGGTAGTTATCAATTAATAATTCATTCAAAGTAATAAATAATGAATTATTAATTGATGACGGGTCTTGCTTGGCGCTTTGTAGCGACGACGACCAAGCTCGTTAAAAGGTCGATAGCTCAATTGGTAGAATGCTTGCATTCCATGCCGAGAGCAAGGGTTCGATCTCAAGGTTTGAGTAAAGGAGTAAAGGAGGCTGAGTAGCCTTCACAAGAAATGAGAACCAGCCCCCCCTGGAGCTGGGAAACCCCCACTTCAACTGAAAGTGGTTGGTGTGAGGCCGACCCTCTTACCCGTAAAAATAAATAGATCCCGAATCGCCACATTCGACCCCCTCGGGGATAACGCAGGCAAGAAGTTACACTATATATGTAGCTAAGTTGCGAGTAGTGAGTTACCTGTTGCCAGGTTAACTAGGTTGGTGAATTGTATTCCTCTTCACCGATCTATTTTGTACAAAATAATGTTCCTCACAACGTGGTACCGTATTCAGTGAGTAGATTATAGAATATATCGACGGTTAAAAGGAAGTAGGGCGATAAAAACTAAATTGTTCAGGAGAGCAGTTTAAAGTTGGACATTGCAGAAAAATGGCATAACTTTTTTTATTTTTTATCATATCGTTAAAAACAAACAGCTCTAAAAAAAAACGCAACTAAGCTACACATATAGTGTAACTTTTTGCCGCGTTATCCCCGAAGGGGTCGCATGTGGCGAGTTGAACCTATTTATTTTTACAGGTAAGGGGGCCGGCCTTACGCCAACCACTTCAGTGAAGTGCTCCAGCTCCCGAGGGGGCTGGTACTCATTTCTTGTGAAGGCTGAGTAAACCTTGCCGGTATTTTATTTTGGGGTTTGAAATAAACACCGAAACGGGAAATCATTTCTGACACCCTCGGTGGGATTCGAACCCGAGCTTTCGGCGTGGAATGCAAGCACTCTACCACCTGAGCTATCGACCGGACTTTCGACTATCGACGGAATCTAAAATTTAAAAAAATACAGGCATTAATTGGCATTCCTATTAATGTGGTTTTACGATGCTTTACGATGTTTTTTATGTGACAAGCAAAATCTTGTCGGTTACACCAATACCGTACTTCGAAAACGCAGTTGTTTGCTTGGGCATAAACAAAAAAAAACATCGTAGAGCTATGGGATTTAATGCATTAGACAGAGCGGAAAATTTTAAGTAGGATAGCATTCATTACTCATTTTTGACCAAAAAGTCGCTTATTTCGCTTATTTTTATTAAAGTTTTTAGTGAAATTCCATCCTTAAGTTTTTTTTATTTTACTTGCATTTTTGGTTAACGCAGCGGTTTCGTATAAACGTGCAGTTCCGAGTATGTACTCTGTCTACATCAGTCTGCGGTGGATGTCTTTGTGGCATGCAGGCTTCCATTCAAGCGCACTACGTGACCTGGTGACGCCTTGATTGTCATAATGGTGACAATCACTACACAGGGAATGTCAAAGTTTCAGGATCCTCTCTGCATAGCATGGCAAAAATATCGCCTCTTTAAAGGTAACTTCTTGTCACCTCCGAAGGGTTTCGCATGTGGCGAGAGGAACCTTTTTATTTATACGGGTAAGGGGGGCGGCCTTACGCCAACCATTTCAGTTGAAGAGGGGGGGGGGAGGTATCCAGTAAACCTTGTCGGTTTTATATTTTGGGTTTGAATTAAACACTGAAACGGGAAATCGTTTCTGACACTCTCGGTTGACGATGAAAAAGTGTAATTAACCTTGCAATTTAATTTTAATATTTAAACATGTTAAACAAAGGAAAATGGCGGCTGATCTGTTATGTAGGCGGCTAAGGCAAAGGCTTCGAGGTTTTCAATTTTCGCTTTGTATAGATATTTTGTAGATTTTGGTATTATTGTTTGTTTGTTTTATATATAAAAAATAATATACGTAGCTTGATGTAATTAACTGCTTATGTTCCTTGAGTTATAGGTTGGTATGAGGCTGACCACCCACACTGTACGAAATGGTTCACTTTGCCAACGTCACCCCTGTTTCAGGGAAGGTCGGCAAGAGTTGCAGGGCTAATGTTTATTTGAGATTGTTTGTTTTATGTTAAATATGAATCTCAAATGCAATATATATATGCAACTTGGATTATATATTATAGACCTTCACTCCAGTTAAAATTTCTGTAGTATCCTGTATATTTTTGCAAGTGTAAATGTAGACCAAAAATCATCATCAAAACTCAATCAACATATTTTGTGCCCCGTTATTTTAAGGGACGTTGATGCGTTGAGCAGCGCAGTGATTGGTTTTGGGCTTTGGGGGCCCCGGTGCTCTGCTGAGGGAGGTCTCCTCACACAAAGGTGACGCGCCCCCCGCTACTCTGGCTTGGAGCTGAGTGATTACTTTTGATGTCGTGTGGGGGCGCTGTATGCGCCCGTGCAGGGTGGAAGCTGAGATTAAATGCTCAGTAAAAAAAATGCAACTCAGCTGCACATATTGTGCAACTTCTTACTGAGCTGTTTACCAAGGAATCGCATGTGGCGTAGTGTGGGGCGTAGCATATTGAATGTAAGAAAAAAATTCATAAGAGCATCAAAATTGGAATGTTAACAATTTTTTTTAGTGAGAATGATTCGACGATTTTAAAGTACTATTGAGTTAAGTGAAAATGCATCTAAACTGCACATATTATGCAACTTTTTACCGCGTTTTTTCTGCAGGAATCGCATGTGGCGGTAGTGTAGGTCGTAGCACATTGTAGACAAGAAAAACTATTATTTTTTTCGTGAGAAAATCAGAATTGGAATGCTTCCAAAATAATTTAAAGAGGATGGTCCATCGATTTTGAAGTACTTTTGAGTAAAACGCAAATGCACCTAACCTTCACATATAAATCAACTTCTTTCCGCGTTGTTTCTGAAGGATTCGCATGTAGCGGTAGTGTAGGATGTTGTATAAGTATAATAAAAACCTGTACAAGAAAAACTTTTGTTTTCATAAGAGCACAGAAATTTTAATGCCAGCAATATCTTTTAAAGTGACGCTAACTATTAATTGATTCATCAATTAAGGGGTATTGTAAAGCTATGCAAAAATGCACAGCATGTTGCTAGTAGAACCCATTTCTTTTAATAAGTAAAGGGAACGTCCTTACACCAACCACATCCACTTGAGTTGAAGGATCCCCAGTTCCCAAAGCGGGCAGGTTCTCATCTCCTGTGAATATTAGGTAGACCTCGCCGGTATTTGATGAAGGTTTTGAAATAAGCACCGTTCTTGAGATGTTTATGGCCATTTGCAACATTTTTTGGTTAAATAATATGCTTCTGTCCCCTCTCTCACCCCATCTCTGTGGACATTTCATCCCCTCTTGTGCTCATCTGTGAGCAAAGCAGGCTTTAATAGACACACCCTCTTACTTACCCTGAGAGGGTGCAAACATTCGGACAAATATTCGGAGGAACATCCGCGAGGTGTAGTTAATGAGGACAGTAGTAAAAAAGTTAAAAAAATATTTGGTTCATATTCGGGCAAATTTTCGATCAAATGTTCTGACAAATGTTCGGTCAAACATTCGGACAAATATTTGGACAAATGTTCGGTCAAATATTTGGACAAATATTCGGACAATTATTCGGGCAAACGTTCGAGCAAATATTTGTACGAATATGCGGTTAAATATTTGAGGGAACATCCGTGAAGTGTAGTTTGAGAGTGAAGAAGAAAACTTTCAAACTTAAACTTGATTTGGTTTGATAGTCGTATTTGGTCAAATATTCGGAAATACATTCAGACAAATATTTGAACAAATAATTCAGCGAATATTCGCGCAAATATTCGGCCAATTAAAAGGGCAAATATTCGATTTGATATTTGGGCAAATATTAAGAAAAATATCTATGTAGGAACGTAAAAAATCATCAATCTTGGATAGAGACAAGCTATTATGCTTTACTTGCCAAATTAACTTTTATAAGCGCGAACCGAATCATCTGTATACGGGGGCATCGCAATAAACGTCAGGTCAGCCTGCATTATAATTTTATTGAAATGTCTCCATTAGACAGTGTTTACATTACTAGGGGTGGCTTAAACCACGCCATTGTGTGTATTGATTTGTTATACGAGCAAATCACATCAGTGGGGTGACACTCCTGGTGATAATGGCTAATTGGAGAACGCATTACGCCGCGGGCAGTTCACTCCAAAACAAACATGGACACCCTATTGATTTAAAAGGAATTTTATTCCTTAATTTTCGTCGATTTTTTTTTTGTTCATTTTTTTATTTTTATTTTTTAAATAGATTTGTTAAGAGGAATGCAATTCACTAACCTATTCTGCCTGGCCAGAAATAGGTATTAATATCATCAATTAATAATTCATTATTGTTTACTCATAATATTTTTTAATTCATTATATTTTACTAATATATATTATTTTCAACTTCAGTATTCATTTAAGTAACCTATGGCCGGTCCGTAATCCAATGGTTTGGAAAATTGTGGGTTCGAATCCCGGCGGAGCTCAAAAAAAATACCATTTATATTTTCAAATATACACTTCACCGGGTTGAAAAATTGAGAATTGGTGCTTTGTAGCGACGACCAAGCTGGTAAAAAGTCCAGCCGATAGCTCAATTGGAAGAATTCTTGCATTCCATGCCAAAAGCAAGGGTTCGATCCCCACCAAGGGTGTCAGAAATGATTTCCCGTTTTGGTGTTTATTTTAAAAACTCACAATAAATACCGACAAGGTGTACTCAGCCTTTACACAAAATAAGAACCAGCCCCTCTAGGAGCTGGGAAACCCTCACTTCAGCTGAAAGTGGTCGGTGTGAGCCGGCCCCCTTACCAGTAAAAATAAAAAGCGACCCCTTCGAGGATAACGCAGGCCACAAGTTACACTATATGTGTAGCTTAGTAACGTTTTATTTTATTTTAATAAACTCAAGATTCTCAAATTCGAGTGAACTAAATATAGGATAGACCCGAAGTGACAAGCACCGTTCAATAATAATAATAATTGGTCAATTTTATACAGCACCGATTAGTGGCACTACCCACCCTAGGGCGTTTAGCCAAAATCTTAGAAATGTTCACAATACGTACAACATTGCAGATCAAATAGCATTTTTTCTTTGATGACGGTAAAAAATGACTTTTGACTGAATTCTCGTTTCCAGAATTTGATATTGAGATACGCCAGTAACTGAGACGGCAATGCTCCCTTTCAGCTGACTGGGTTTTGTGACAATTATGGCATCCGTACCCATCTGGGGTATTGCTTGCCGTCTCTAGTCCCAGCGGGGTTTATTGTTCATACAAATATCACAGAGTAGGGGAAAAATAATTACACTGATCGGCGGTAACCCTTAAACTACCAAAACAAATCACTAAAATCTATACATTTGTATATAGTTGTATTTTTGTCTAGGGTGTTTTTAACTACAAACTTCATGTCAATGTTTGACAGCTGTATCCTACTTCCATCTTCTCTCTCGAACTCTCACAACAGTCAACAGCAACATGTCCGCTTGCTCTCATCCATTATATTTTTTTGTAATTTGGTGTGAATTTGTGAACTAATTAATTAAATAAACATTTTAAACAATCTTCCACAAGCAGTGCAGTAATTATTTGGGTGAATTCCACGAAAAACCAGTACGTAACCAAACCAATGGCTAAAACCGGCCACTCGTCATGAAACTAACTTACTTATTTTACTTCACTTTTTCCGGCAGCTTCTGCACCTCCTACGAAGATCCCGGACTGGATCGTCTCTCAGTCGATTGAGGACGCCATCAGCACATCCTTTGTGATTGGCACGAAGTAGTAAGAAGCGCATCTCGATGACATTGCGCCGAGTCAGTAACTTCGGGTGTTTGCTGTTTTCTCTAGTGGACGAACAGGTACATCTAGAATCACTGCTGGGTCGGATCACGATTGTGGGGCTGGAGACCCTGAGCCTTCAGGACGCAACGCAACGCAACGCAAAAACGCAACTAAGCTACACATATAGTGTAACTTCTTGCCGCGTTATCCCCGAAGGGGTCGCATGTGGCGAGTTGAACCTATTTATTTTTACAGGTAAGGGGGCCGGCCTTACGCCAACCACTTCAGTTGATGTGGGGGTTTCCCAGCTCCGATGGGGCTGGTACTCATTTCTTGTGAAGGCTGAGTAAACCTTCCCGGTATTTTTATTATGGGGTTTGAAATAAACACCGAAATAAGAAATCATTTCTGACACCCTCCTCGGTGGGATTCGAACACGAGCTCACGGGGTAGAATGCAAGCACTCTACCAACTGAGCTATCGACAGGACTAAGTAAGTAATTAAATAGATAAGATTATCCAATAAATAAATCTCACAAATTTAGGAAAAAAATACTTTTCACCCACAGGCTTACGAGTACACTAAAAATTAATGGTTTCTGTTCTTCTTAATCTAGTAATGTTTTGAAAACAGATCTTAGTTATTTTTTTTTCGTTGTTATCTATAATATTAATTATAAAGATGCATTACATTTAAGATTCATACTAGGGGCTCCGCCCCTGGCTGCTACGCAGCCCAACCCCTTAACTTTTGATATACCTAAATATAGCATGGCTTCTCCGCGTTAAAATTTGTAAAATAATGAATTAGAAATAGACAAAAAAAATATTTACTTGTGTAAAAAGTTTGCGAATACTATTTTTTATTTAAAAAAAAACTTTTGCATCTAGTTTCTTGTCATTTGCCTTACTTTCATCAGCCCAACCCTTTTATCTTTCACACACCGGGGAAATCTCGCCTCGTAAACAGTTAAAGATTGGCAGAATTAATACATAGAAAATGTTCGATTGACGGTAAACGATGCGATATGCATACCCATCTTGATTTAAGGAAGTGAAGCCGCTGAATGAAAAATTATATAAGTCCATAGGTACAGTTGAAATGGACCATCTAAGGCAGAGGTGCCCATACGGTCATAAGTAGGTACCTAAAATATTCATATCGTTCTTAAAACTGTTGTTTTTTTAAAAAGAAAAATGCTGCTATTGCAACAAAACTGTGCTAGTTTCGTGACAAATGAAGAAGAAGTGACGAAAGCTCTCCACGAATTCGGAAGACGCTTTGAAGATGTTAATAACGCAACGCAACTATGCTACACATATAGTGTAACTCCTTGCCGCGTTATCCCCAAAGGAGTCGCATATGGCAAGTGAATTTTTACACGTAAGGGGGCCGGCCTTACGCCAACCACTTCAGTAAAGTGGGGGGTTTCCCAGCTCCCGAGGGGGCTGGTACTCATTTCTTGTGAAGGCTGAGTACACCTTGCCGGTTTTATATTATAGGGTTCGAAATAAACACCGAAACGGGGAATCATTTCTGACACCCTCAGCAGGATTCGATTTAAAATTAAGAATATTTTGTCATTCATGTCACACTCATTTAACTGCATGAAAATACCAGAAATCTCTTCTAGCAATAGTGAGTTTCTCAACATGGAACTTACAGTACTTGAACATAAAATTTTGAAGCGCATTTCGGACGTCTCTGCTTGTAAGAATGCATTTAAAATTAATCTATCTAATCTATATAATGTCTTATGTAATATATCTTAGCAACTTAGATTATAGATTATATAAACAACATAATAAGATAAAGATTATATAAAGAAATACAGAAAAAGAAATACTTGATTTATAGGCTGTTATGAGGCTGACCACCCATACCTACTGTAAAATATGCTTTATTTTGTAAATTTCACCCCTGTTTCAGGGAAGATAGGCCAGAGTTGCAGGGCTTATGTTAATTTGACATTGGGTTTTTAATGTATTAAGTCCACATGCAGCATGTGTAAGCGCAAACTTATACGTGTCTGCTTGTGGGAATGCATTTTATATAAATCTTAAATGTAATTTACCTTTGCAAGTAAGATTTTGGATATGAGTTAAAATAGATTAGCTTTATATAAAAAAAACTAAGAAAAAAATATCTAATGATTTTTTTTCTTTAAAATTTTGTAAACCTACCTAGATTTAAAAAAAAAATCAAGCGATTTTATTTTTATTTTAAGTAAGAAAATTAAAATACTGCCATCTAGCGGCAGAATTTTGAAGCTTTGTTTGATATGGGCTGATTTCCATCATGTAAACTCCTGTTTCTGACTACGCAAAATAGATCGATGAATTGCATTCCTCTCAAATTAATTAAAAAAAAGGGACAAAGAAAAAAAAAACAAAAAAAAAAAACAAAATTACATCCAGTGGCTCGAACCTGCGCCCTCTTCCACCAGAGACGCGGACTGTACCGCTACGCTACCATGCATATCTGCACGAGCGCGAAAAAAGCTGTTCATAATTCTAATGTTTTTTTTACGCACACTTATCTTGCCTGGGGGTTAAGAACTGTTATATTGGCACTCACGTTAGAGCGCGCGGTGACTGTATTGTCAACGTCGCTGCCTCCTGCCCAAGAGGTCTCGTGGTCGATCCCCGGGTGTAGATAGTTTTTGTCATTTAAAAATCGAACTCTAGGCGAAAGACGACGACGAAGGGCATTATAATATAGATAACATGCATTGTCATAAGCAGACTTCATCACAGAAGCTAACACATGCCGCACGTGGACTTACAACATAAAAGCAAATCTCAAATGAACATAAACCCTGCAACTATTTCCAACCTGGGGGGACTGGCATTAGATAAATGAAGTATTTTTTACAGTATGGGTGGTCAGACGCATACTAACCAATTATATTATTATCTATGATTATATAAGTAATATATTATTTATCATTGAAATCTGGTTACCAAACGGTTAAAAATTCTTACAAAGGCATTGGTGCGAAGAAAATGCAAATACTGAAGATAATATATTATTTTTCTGATCATTTGCAGTCTCCCCTTTTTGCAATGAAAATAATAGGTAGTGTAGGAGGATGTGAAAGAAAAATCTGCACGGGAAAAAGTCATTTTTTCATCGGAGAATACATTTGTATTCTCAAAATATTGTAGCATGAGCTTTTTAAGTTACTCTACAAATGAATCCGACGATTTTGTTTTTTTTTGAGTTGATCAAGTTGAAAATAAAAAAAGGTGATGGATATGAATGAATTGAAAGAGGTATGCAAGAATATAAAATAATTGAGTTAATTTTTCACAGGCTCTGCCCCCCCCCGAGGGGGGGGAGGGGGGGGCGAGCGGAATGGCGACAGAGGTACAGTTACAGTTACAGATCCAACTAATAGTTAGTTCAAGTTCCTTGACTAATGGACTTGTATAAGGCTGATCCCACATGCCGTAAAAACTTGGTTCACTTTTGTCAATGCCACCCCGGTTTCAGCCGATCTGCAAGGTAGGTATATAATCTTTTAGTCCAAGGATATACATATTTGCAATTGACATTATAGATGACAGATTATCTACGGACAAACGCCTCCCTTGTACGGGAGTCGGGACTAAGGTCCTTAGCAACCAATACAAAACATTTGTTTATTTTTTCCCTAGCAACCCGGCGGTGTAATTTTGTACATGTCAATTTATGTCAGTATAATTTGCCGGATATCTACCAAAAATGATCAGCAATTTATCCAAAAATATACAAGTTGCTTAAGACAAATTTGTTAAATAGAAGCTTCAACACACAAAGGCGCCTTTAGGGTGGCTTAGCCAGTCCAGTGGTGAAGAGTGCCAAACAACTCGATTCCCATCGGTTTCCCGTTTAAAATGAGTCAAAAATGGCAATAAAGTAGACTGCATGGTTTCAATGGGGAAAAAATACGTATTGTTTCTTTGGTTTTAAATGTATTTTTTTTATTGATTGTAGAGGCATTAACTTTGTAATCGTTCATCATAAATGATAAAAGAAAAACAGTTTTGTTTTCGATTACATGAGTATATTTTTATATACCACAACCGGTTTCGCAAACATCCACAAGTATTAATTTATCCACCTGATGATGCGAACGGATGTTTGCGAAACCGGTTGTGGTATATAAAAATATACTCATGTATTTTTTTTACTTTGTGCCTATATTTTTTAACTACTTTGTTGCCTCATTTTAAAAGGGGAGCCGATGGGAATCGAGCTGTATGGCACTCTTCGCCACTCTCACTGGCTAATGCCACTAAAAGGCGCTATGCAAACTGTCCAATTATTATTATTATTAAATATATGATGGAAGTTTAAATGTTCAATTCTTGGAGTGTTCAGTCAAACTCGGGACAACCTGTGTTCAACCATGTTTATTTTTTCTTTGTGTTTAGTGCTTTTAATCAAACATAAAACAAAGCAGGGAGATGCACTCGAATAAAAGGTCGCACAAAGCAGGTGCAGTCAGTCGGGGCATGATCATACAAGCTAAATGGTACCACACTTTGTTTATATTAAACCAGAGGCCCTAAAAGTTGATGATTTGAAAAAATAATTGCGAATAAATTGTGATTTAATGACGCCGGGTTGCGATAATCCAGACTCCAGAAGCTCCAGAAGCTCCAGAAGCTCCAGCTCCGAAAAACCACGGCAACAGTTCTTGGAAAGCATTAACTCTCTGTTATCAACCGTCGGCCATGTAAGCCTAAAACTCCTTAAGCAGGTTGTATGGACTTTAATTGATGATCTCACGGCAGGCATTAAATATCATGACCCCGTAACATACGAGATTGGACGGGAGTAAGATCAGGAGAAGACCTATTACAGCTGCGAGAGACAGGGAGATATCCTCGCAATTGATCTTCGACGTCAGTGGAACCTGACACAACAAGAAGAAGAATAATATCGGTCTTAATGCCCCATTTACATTCAGGTCCTAGCGGAAGTAAGAAGGAAAGTTAGCAAAGTATGTGTGTGAATGCGACGAGGGAGGCGTGGCTAAACATACGCAACTACATGTTTGAAACCAATTGTAACCAATCGGGCTCACGAATCGTTCTTTTGATCCACGCAAAAAGAACGCTGACTTTTAGTTACATACTGCCCATAAGAGCAGGCTGCCCGTAACGCAAGTGAGCAGGGAAGTACGCGTGTTTACACCAATTCCCTGCCCACTGGCCTGCTGAGTGCACTGCCGCTATGATGATAATGATGGATGATTTTTTCCTGTGGCGCCATTTAATGGTCCAGGACGCGTGTTCCCATTCCACGACCTAAAAGGAATCTTTACTCAGACAAGCACACGGAAAAAAATTAATTCATCAAGTAGTTTCAGTTTTTCCATATTTACTCAAAAACTATTGACATTATAAAAAAACGGTTTCGATACTACACTAGACAATGTATAGTTCTATAAATAGAATGAAAAAAAAAAATTCCAAAACATAGCACACACGAGAAAGTAGCTACAGAAGTGAAAAAAACGTATTTTTTTTAAATATTTTTTTGTGGTCGCAATTTTTAAGTTATATATTTTGTTTAAACTTTATAATTAAGATAAAAAATTAATAAACATGCTTGATTTTTTTCATTACTGTCACTTTTTTGCTAAGACCATAAAGTGTAAGAAACAATAACGGCAGATTTAGGGTATGATACTTCCGTGTGCTGTCTGAGTAAAGATTCCTTTTAGGTCGTGGAATGGGAAAACGCGTCCAGGACCATCTCAAAGGCTCCGTGGCTTCTAGAAAAAAACAGTGTCCTCAGTTCCTTTCTGAAGGTAGTTGTAGGCTGGTTCGCGCTAACACCCTTTTTATACCCCACAAAGTTTCTTCAAGGTCATCTCGGATTCTATTCATTAGAGTTGAGACGAGATATGGCCCTACTCAAATTTATAATTAACATACTTCGTGGAAAAATTTATTGCTCGCCACTGCTGGGACGGACTCTACAGCTTTACGCCCCCAGCAATTATAATAGAGCAAGAAGTCATGATCTCTTCATGATTCCCGCCTGCCGAACCAATGTTCTCCGTCAGTCTTGGGTAGTGCGTGCGCTATCGCTGCTCAATACTCTGGCCTCCTCAGCCCCACACCTGGATATATTTACAACTGGTGCGGATCGCTTACTATCTGAATCTGTATGTATATTAGAACGACGTATGGATGCGTAGAATTATGTATTGTTCTCGTATGTCTGCCATGTTATATGTATTGTGACGTTTTGGTGTCTCACAGTCAGTCATGTATATATTTGTTAAATAAATAAATAAACACCAACAGGCAAATTGTTCCAGGCAACCGGTCCGGCCACCGCAAAGCTCCTGTCTGCAAAATTTGATGTATTCGCTCGGAGCTGAATGTAAATGGGGCATAATATTTAAGAATGTAGAAGTTTGAGAGCTTCTGTCATTCAGTATTTGTGCAGTCCATGGCTCTATTGTCAAGGGTGATTCATTTGTTTGTTCGTCAGATCCTTTTCTCTGCGCTGCTGGGGTCAAAGGTTTCACAAGCAGTACTTATTGTTTTTCCGATGGACAGACTCCTTTGTGAATAAAGTGCACAAAATAATCACGCTGAAAGGCGAAACGCTCCCAACTCAAACGATTTTTAATCTTCCAGCAAATACAAAAGAGGAAACGCATTAGAGTGATACCTACCAGATGTATGTAGGTATCTAAGTATTTTTCTTAATAATTAAAAAAAAATGAAAATTCATTTGAAAATTTCAGGGTTTATGTATTGATATTGCGAAAATTCACTTTAAATTAATAATTTAAAATGAAAACACAAAGTTTTTCTTCGTGAATTGATTTATTTCCTTGAGAGCTTTTGATGTTATCACACCATATTTATTTCAATTAAAATGACACTTTTCTTAATAAAATCTCAAGAACTATGGATCTTAGGTCAGAACTAAGGATCAAATCAGCTTATTTCCTATTGCCTATAACCTGCGTTGCAAATATATATATTGGCATTATATATTCATATTTAATGCACGCTCACAAGCAGGCATGAGAAAGTTCGTAGGTACTTGCACAATGCACATGCTGCTTGTGTACTTACAAAATAAACTGAAACTCGCCACTCCTCCTGCTTTTCCTTAAAACCTGGATGGAATAGACTAAAGTGAACCAAGTTTTACAGCATGGGGAGTCAGCTTCTTACCATTCAATTAGTCAAGGGATGGATTATTTTGTAATTCCTTCTTCTTCTGTTTGAATCCTTTACTTATAGAAACTTAGATTATACATTATTAATCTTCTTTTTGTGCCACTTCTAACGAAGATCGGCGATCATCATATCTATGTTGATTTTAGATGCTGTAACTGTAACTGTAACTGTCACTGTAACTGTAACTCTGTCGCCATTCCACTAGGGGTGGCCAGAGCCTCTGCAGAGTTGCCTCCATTTTTTCCTATCCTTACATACCTCTTTCAATTCATTCATATCCATCACCTTTTTCATGCATTTTCTTCTTTTACGCTCACTTTGTATTTCCCATTCTTTCACAATCTCCTCAATCTGATCACTCCATACTTTTCTCGGTCGTCCCTTCCCTCTTTTTCCTTTCACACTTTCTTTGTATACATACTTTGTTAGTATATCATCATTCATTCTTTCCACATGCCCAAACCATCTCATCACATTCTTTTGTACCTTAGATGCTGCGGCTCGAAACAGGGACTTGGTGCTTCTGCCAAACCACTGTCGCAGGTACTTCAGCCACGATGTCCTTCGGCGTCCCTGAGATCTTCTCCCCTCAATCTTACCCTGAATGATAAGATGAAGGAGACGGTACTTCTCATTTCTCATAATGTGACCGAAGTACACAGATTTTAAAATATAAATTAGAGTCCGACAAGCACAGTTTGTCAGGCGGTCTCTAGTTAGTTCACATTTCCTTTACTCATAGCGCTGCAGTGTTCCATACCCTGAGTATAACATTCTACGTTTTTACTCAATCAAAGCTTTCTAATAAAAATGCACGCAAAATAAAATAGCGCCTCTAAAACGTTTTGGTTGGGTTTCGATGTTATGTTATATACTCGAAGTATCGTTCTTCTACTGCAGCCCCCTCAGGCTTTCGGCTTGGTATTGTGGGATCGTAGCGACTCGGGAGAGATCGGAAACCGCTCGGCGTAAAGTTGGCCAATTAGAGAAGGCCCCGGGCGAACCTAGTTGAGAATAGCTCACACAATTTAGTAGGGAGTTTATAAAGTACGACTCTGCCAAGATGTGGCTGTATTACTATACACGAGTGTCGTATAGAATCAAAAGCGGCGATCTAAGATGTTTTCGAAACTGCGATAAATAAATAGAATTACAGGGAATTCTTTTCTCATCATTTCTATAATATTTCTTTCATTTTAGAAACAAATTCTAGATTGCTGACTTTGATTCTATACGTCTTAAATATTTTAATGAAGTCGTTTCCTTATTAGTACAGTGGTTAACGATTGAGATATAGTTGCATCAAAATGTACCCGGTTCGAGTCTAAAAAATATAATTTCATTTTTAATCACATCGATTTTCATACGGTTCCATAAAAACAACTGTAAATATTATAGCTGTAACTCTGTCGCCATTTCGCTAGAGGTGGACAAAACCTCATGAGAGCTGCCTCCATTTCTTCCTATCTTCTTCATACATTTTCTTTTACATTTACTCCGTATATCCAATTCGTTCACAACTTCTCCGATCTGATCAAGTCATAACTTTTTCGGTCTTCATTTTTGTTGTTTATTTTCACATTCCATGTCGAGAGCACGAGTTCGATCCCAACCGAGGAGGGCAGAAATTATTTCCCGCTTCTGTGTTTATTTTACACCTAAGATGAAATACCGGCACGTTTTACTCAAGCTTCACAAGAAATGAGAGCTAGCACCTTCGGGAGCTTGGAAGCCCTCACTTTTACAGAAGAAGTTGACGAAAGGCCGGCCCACTTACCCGTTAAAATAAATAGATCCCGGATCGCCACATGTGACCCCTTCATAGATAACGCAAGCAAGAAGCTACAGCGTATGTGTAGCTTAGTTACCACAAAATGACCAAGTATGAGAAGTACTAAAATCATAAAATAAACTATTTTTCCTTTAAGGAGTATACAAACATGATCCTCTTTCTATAATCTTATTAGGGCCATGATCCCTTCTTGGTTACCTTGTATAAAATATGCAAGCAAAGACGCTTCACCGTCCTCCCTGGTCATGGGTTTTTTTGCTCGGTAACTTTATTCCAAGAATTGCCCAAATTTAATATGGATATACCCTTTTCCATTTATAATTCTACAAATCTTGAAAACATACAAAACTTCCTGTCTGTAGTCTAGTGGTTAACACTTCAGACTCGCGATTGGAAAGAAATGGGTTTGTATTCCAGCGGAGAACGGAAAAATTCACTGGGTTGAAAAATTAATCTGCCTTTACCGAAAACCGGTCACCATCGGACTATCCAGCCTTTGACCAAATGGGTCATGCTTGAGAATTGACGCTTTTTACAGCGAAGACCAAGTTCACACAGGGCTCTTGAAGTGTGATTCAGACAAAAACAGCGTTCACCCAATCAATCATCCTAATTATAATTAAAAATAATAAAAAAGGCAAATACTTCAGTTATCGATCAATACCTATACAGCTATAGATTATGTACGGCGATTGTGAGTTTTTCTGAGACTAGCATATTATGTGACATGGAACAAACCAGGTACTTAATGAAAAAGAGATAAAAAGAATAGAGTCATTTGTCAAGAAAACAGATAATAATTTAACAGAACAGCGATTTTTGTTTGACAGTTCTCGTTTACGGTTGCCTGGAAACTGATTATAATAATATCACGCTGACACCCGAAGACGTCGGCAATTTAACACGCCAAACGGCTCTGATGCTCAATTTGTATTTTATTTATTGATCAGAAGATATAACATATCTTTTTCATTAATTCGCCTATGAGATACAAGTCAACATTGGGCGTGGTCAGTGCTTGGATGGGTAACCGCTCAGGTACACCGCGTGTCGTTGGCATCTTGGACCGGTCCGTAGTCCGTAGTGGCAGCACTTCGGACTCGTGAGTGGAAGGTTGTGGATTCGGATCCCGGCGGAGCACAGAAATATACCATTTATATTTCGAATGTGCTCTTCGCTGGGTTGAAAAATTCATAAACCTTTACCAATGACCGGTCACCAAAGGTCCATCCAGCCTTACAGCAACTGGGTCTTGCTTGAGTATTGGCGCTTTGTAGCGACGACCAAGCTCGTACACCTCTGCGGCACTACAACAAGTGTCATAGACCCCTAGAGTCTTTAGAATCTAGGGAGTCTCCCGCACAGGATTTCTTAAAAAAAAAAAAAAAAAGTCAAATCTTTTCACGCGTTCACTTCGCTGCCCTTTTACATCTGGCTACTTGTATGCTTTGCTACTTTTCCGTTTGCTACTTTGATGCTTTGCTGCTTTCATGCTGTGCTACATTTGTGCTTTGCTACATTTATGCTTTGCTACTTTTACGCTACAATTCCTGGTGTTATACTATTTTTCATGCCCATACCGCGAGTAAATGCTACTTGTGTAGCTACCGACTGCTCCACCACAAGCCCTGCCAACATCTTATACTGTACATGACTAAAGGCTGGTTCGGACAAGGCGAGTAATTTAGTCAAGTAACGAGTAATTTAGTGGCTAAACGTGTGCGAACCCCAACAATTTAGTCCAGTAGTTAAGTCAATGGTTTAGTCAAGCCGATCCATTTCATTCTATTTTTTCGGGCAAGTAGCGGCCCCGCCCACCGTCCGTGGGCGAGTGTTGCCGAGAAGCCACGGAAAAGTCCGAGTCCGAAGAGCCACGGAAAAGCCCGAGTCCGAGTCGAGTTTATTAGCGGCCGCGCCATTGGCCGCTCACTCTTGGCGGGGAAACGGAAATGCAAGAATGGCGGCAATTTAAATTGGCTGCAGTTTGAAAAGATAATGCCCGTTTTCAGCAAGAATATTTAAAGATAAAGTGCTGTTTAAAAATATTTAAGTACTTAAGAACTTCTTATATTTGCGAGGCCGATGTTCCGCTCCCTAAACTTAGCGACCTGTCAGTGAGGTTATGTCATGTTTAAACTGTAAATAAGTGGATATGCACACCGATATCCTTGTTTTTTTAGAAACTCTTGAGAATATAGAAGTTGCTAGGACTTATCTACGTCCAAAAAGTTTTGAGAAAGGTATTTTTTTTTCGATAAGAATAGTATGACATCGATTTTTGGTGCGGATATCAGCTGTCAAAAATACAATCATGTAGCTCCTTGCTGACAATAGAGCTGTACAAATATAGTTTTGGTAAAGATGTTGTGGAAATAACTATTATCGTCCATGAATTTATTACGTAATTAAAAACATCGATCTTTTACATTGATCGATGTTTATAGGTACCTACCATAAATTTGTCATATCACAGGCCTTATGATATCCTTCAGATGGATTGTTACTTGTTGTTTTGTACAGAAACAATTCAGTGACACACGGGGATAACTAATTAGAGGCATTACAATTTTATGCCACTGTAAGCCATCAGCTGGTATCTGTGACAGACGTGAGAGGCGTATGTAGCAGGATTGAACAAGTTTCTCGCGGTCAGCCTCTGAAAAGTTGAACCATTTTTCTTCTTTAACTTGATAATTGATTGGTGACCGCCGTGTATTTGAAAATGCCGATTTTACATGTCGAATATTGATGTTAATTGTCAACAACGAAAAACGCAACAGAGAAATGCATCTGAATGCAGCTGCAGACTACGAGCCGTATTATAGTGTGTGCATACAAAATATACTTTGTACACATCATTGAAAAGATAAAAATTCAATTAAAAAATAATGTTTGCAGCGTAAATGGTAGATATTATTTTAAACATCAAATAGTCATGTGTTGTTTTTATTTAAAATGTGTATATTATTTTATAAACCATAAAATACATTTCGAATTTACAAAAGTCGAGTTTCGAAGTTGTTTGCTAAACAGGCTCCTAGCTAGGTGGCCGGGCATAAATCAGTTAATATTACCAAACTATAGCCAATTTAAAGGGCTTTATAATAACATGATTTTAATACTCAATTAATATTTTCAAACTGCAGCCAATTCAAATTTTCCGCCATTATAGAAAGGGCTTTCTGCAGCCAACTTCGCACTTGTGTACTGTACTGGACCGTAATGCGAACGCTTCACGGGCGAGTAGCGCCCCGCCCACTACTAAATTACTCGTTACTTGACTAAATCAGTGGCCTCGTGCGAACTAGCCTTTAGGGATGAGCTGAGACATAGGACAGTTTGGCCATGACATCTGAATGCAAAAAAAGCGCAACTAAGCTACACATTTAGCGTAACTTTATTCCTGCCTTTAATCCTGGTCGCATGTGGCGATTAGAGACCTATTTATTTTTACCCTTGCTCTCTGCATGGAATGTAAGCATTTAACCAACTGAGATATCGTCCGAATGTTTTACGAGCTTGGTCGTCGTTACGAAGCGTCGATTCTCAAGCAAAAGCCCAGTCGCTGTAAAACTGGATAGACCTTTAAAACCCCAACTTAAGCTGAAGTGATTGGTGTGAGGTCTAATCTAATCTAATCTAAGTTGCAAAGATATGTTACATTGGAGATTCACATTACATGCATTCTCACAACCAGACACGTACAAGTTCGCGCTTGCACATGCCTCATGTGAACCTACAACATAAAAACCAAATCTCAAATGGACATACACCCTGCAACTCTTGCCGTCCTTCCCTGAAACAGGGGTGACATTGGCAAAGTGAACCATTTTTACAGCATGAGTGGTCAGCCGCACACCATCGGCCAGTCGGCCTGTATAATCTATAATCGAAGTTGCAAAGATATATCAACATTTAAAGCTCATATCAAATGTATGCCCACAAACAAACACGTGTAGTTAGTGCTTACAAATGCTGAATGTGTACTTACAAATAAAATCCAAACCTCAAATGAGCATACACCCAACAACTTTTGCCGACCTTCCCTGACACAGGGGTGACATTGGCAAAGTGAACCATTTTTACAGTATGGGTGGTCAGCCTCATACCAACCTATAAGTTACGGAATACAAATAATAAATAACATTTAAGTATATAAAAACAACAAAACCTTAAACGGAAATCTATACAAAAAAAGTCAATACGTATCCTTACCTTTAAAAATAAATAAATCCTGAATCATCACATGCGACCCCTTCGGGGATAACGCAAGCAAGAAGTTACACTTTATGTGTAGCTTCGTTGCGTTTACGTTTTTGACCGGTCATCATCAGTCGAGTATTCAATAGGATTTAATATATTTACATACAGTGCCTGCAAGAGATAGTATTCACTTAAAAAAGCGTTTACCATAATCTTGGTAAATTCTCAAGCCGAAACGTCCAAGGCTTGCGAATAAATATTTCTGAGAATATTTTTGCTGGCTGAAAGAAAATTTCACGGCGCTGCCTTTTCAGGGACGGGGGAAAGACCAGAGGAGGGAGGGGAGGGGAGGGTGAAGTAAAGGGAAGGGTGGAGGAAGGGGGAGGGAAAGCCATTTGTCTTCCGACGTTTGGCGCATTTCATATTTGCAGAAACCTCTCAAAATTTTCCCTCATTTCCACCTTTCTATTTTTTTTTTTGGAATAAAAATCAGTTTTACCGAAATTGAGCATTTTTGCATCATATTATTCCTGCAAAGGTAGCTTTCGTGTTTGGAGGCAATTTATTTCTACAGATAAAGAGATAACCAAAACAACAGATTTTGTGTCAAATAAATATGAACCACCAAATTATTTAGCATGGCTAGAAACATGAATTGATATAAACATCTGATATAATTCATTATGTAATGAATTATAATATGTGCACTTTAGGATTGCCAATTACATCTGTTGAACCAGAGTCAAAATTATGGCCAAGGGACGGCAGTCGAACCAGTGTTAGTTAATTTCAAACACGGAGATTACCGTCATGACGCTCTTGCCCATACATAGCTTACATTCACTTTCATGTTAATTTTGAAGAAAGAGAGATGGAGATTTTTTTTCAAAAAAAGCTGTTTTTCTTCACAAGTTGAGTTAGAAATCTCAAGCGCTTTCGGAATGTCAACACATTATCTTCAAGAGAAAAAACCGGTTACAACACAATATCTAAAAACTATGATACTGTATTCAGGAGAAAAAGTTAGGGGTGGAGCTATGATGGGGGAGGGAAGGGGTAATTAATAAGGGTGAAGTTGCAGTAATTTGTATATTTTCAATATTGTCATTTCGTCCTTTAGAGGTAGTTTCACATGAGCAATGTTTGTATGTGTAATGCACCAATTTCCAATGTGTCTTGAATGCTAGGAATCAATCTTGAAAATACTTAAAACAACTTTCACACTATCGTGCTTTACGTTTTTTTCTTAGCTCAGATTGTGTAGATTGTGATTCGTAAGAAAATTTTATTCAAAGATCATCTTTGAATCAATAATGTTAGATAAGCCAGAAATAATAATAATAATTGGCCAATTTGTATAAAACGATCAATTTGTAAACAAGTTTAGTGGTACTAGCCACCCCAAGGGCGCTTTTATGTGTTGAAGCTTCTGTTAAACAAATTCCTGAAACTGCCAACACTGGTGTCTGTTCTCAGCTCCAGAGGTAGACTTTTCCAACAGGATGGACCAGCCGACCTAAAAGCCTTTTCTACGAAACTGGTTCTGTTCCGTCGAAGTGGCAGTTGAAGCTTGTTTACGGCGTCACTCTGTGCAGAACGAAGAGTGCGTCGTTTTCCATCTATCTGGTACAAGTACTGTGTGGACAGTTTTGTCTATTTCTACAAATTCCTATCGTTTCTAGGGTGTTCAGTTTTTTTTTATTTCGTGTCCACAGTTTGGCAATCTGAAAGCATATCCGATTACTTGTGTTGATATATTTATGGAGATCAGCGGGGAAAAGACATCTCGGCTGGATCTCAGTCCTCTGTAAGGGAGAGATGGGGACAAGATGGGAGATGGGGGGGGGGGGAGGTATCATCCCTTACAGAACAAAAACAATGCTGGTGTTATGATTGTACCCGCCTCATGATATATTTTATAAAGAGGGTGAAACATATACCTTGAAAAAAAATTTTTTTTTTTTAATTATTTCCCAATTTTCAACTCTTTTTCAAATTTTGATAACTTTAAAAAAAATTATAATGTTTTTGTAGATATGTACGTGACTAAGCTTTACATGTAGTAGTTCTTCTTGGCACGTTCTCTCCGAAGGGTTAACATGTGTAGAGTGGAACCTATTTATTTATACCGGTAAGAGGGCGGGCCTTACGCCAACTACTCCAGTTATAGTAAAGGTTTCTCACCTCCCGAGGGAGTTGGTACCTACACATTTCTCGTGAAGACTGAGTAACTTTTTATTTTGAGTTTCAAATAAACACCAAAACACCCCCGGTGGGATCGAACCCGAGTTATGGGCATGGAATGCAAAAAGTCAGAGCAGGGGAAAACTCTGCTGGCCGAGCCGGACTTTAAACTAGAATGCCGTAGCATGACTTTAATGTAGAATGTCTTAGCATGACTTTAAACTCGAATGCCGTAGCATGACTTTAAACTAGAATGTCGTAGCATGACTTTAATGTAGAATGTCTTAGCATGACTTTAAACTCGAATGCCGTAGCATGGCTTTAAACTAGAATGCCGTAGCATGACTTTAATGTAGAATGTCTTAGCATGACTTTAAACTAGAATGTCGTAGCATGGCTTTAAACTAGAATGCCGTAGCATGACTTTAAACTAGAAAGCCGTTGCATGACTTTAAACAAGAATGCCGTAGCATGACTTTAAACTAGAATGCCGTAACATGAATTTAAACTAGAATGCCGTAGCATGACTTTAAACTAGAATGTCGTAACATGACTTTAAACTAGAATGCCGTAACATGACTTTAAACTAGAATGCCGTAGCATGACTTTAAACTAGAATGCCGTAACATGACTTTAAACTAGAATGCCGTAACATGACTTTAAACTAGAATGCCGTAGCATGACTTTAATGTAGAATGTCTTAGCATGACTTTAAACTCGAATGCCGTAGCATGGCTTTAAACTAGAATGCCGTAACATGACTTTAAACTAGAATGCCGTAACATGACTTTAAACTAGAATGCCGTAGCATGACTTTAAACTAGAATGCCGTAACATGACTTTAAACTAGAATGCCGTAGCATGACTTTAAACTAGAATGCCGTAACATGACTTTAAACTAGAATGCCGTAACATGACTTTAAACTAGAATGCCGTAGCATGACTTTAATGTAGAATGTCTTAGCATGACTTTAAACTAGAATGCCGTAACATGACTTTAAACTAGAATGCCGTAGCATGGCTTTAAACTAGAATGCCGTAACATGACTTTAAACTAGAATGCCGTAGCATGACTTTAAACTAGAATGCCGTAGCATGACTTTAAACTAGAATGCCGTAACATGACTTTAAACTAGAATGCCGTAGCATGACTTTAATGTAGAATGTCTTAGCATGACTTTAAACTCGAATGCCGTAGCATGACTTTAAACTAGAATGTCGTAGCATGGCTTTAAACTAGAAAGCCGTAGCATGACTTTAAACTAGAATGCCGTAGCATGACTTTAAACTAGAATGCCGTAGCATGACTTTAAACTAGAATGCCGTAGCATGACTTTAAACTAGAATGCCGTAGCATGACTTTAATGTAGAATGTCTTAGCATGACTTTAAACTCGAATGCCGTAGCATGACTTTAAACTAGAATGTCGTAGCATGGCTTTAAACTAGAATGCCGTAGCATGACTTTAAACTAGAAAGCCGTTGCATGACTTTAAACAAGAATGCCGTAGCATGACTTTAAACTAGAATGCCGTAGCATGACTTTAAACTAGAATGCCGTAACATGACTTTAAACAAGAATGCCGTAGCATGACTTTAAACTAGAATGCCGTAGCATGACTTTAAACTAGAATGCCGTAACATGACTTTAAACTAGAATGCCGTAACATGACTTTAAACTAGAATGCCGTAGCATGACTTTAAACTAGAATGCCGTAACATGACTTTAAACTAGAATGCCGTAGCATGACTTTAAACTAGAATGCCGTAACATGACTTTAAACTAGAATGCCGTAGCATGACTTTAATGTAGAATGTCTTAGCATGACTTTAAACTCGAATGCCGTAGCATGACTTTAAACTAGAATGTCGTAGCATGGCTTTAAACTAGAAAGCCGTAGCATGACTTTAAACTAGAATGCCGTAGCATGACTTTAAACTAGAATGCCGTAGCATGACTTTAAACTAGAATGCCGTAGCATGACTTTAAACTAGAATGCCGTAGCATGACTTTAATGTAGAATGTCTTAGCATGACTTTAAACTCGAATGCCGTAGCATGACTTTAAACTAGAATGTCGTAGCATGGCTTTAAACTAGAATGCCGTAGCATGACTTTAAACTAGAAAGCCGTTGCATGACTTTAAACAAGAATGCCGTAGCATGACTTTAAACTAGAATGCCGTAGCATGACTTTAAACTAGAATGCCGTAACATGACTTTAAACAAGAATGCCGTAGCATGACTTTAAACTAGAATGCCGTAGCATGACTCTAATCTTGAAAGCCGTAGCATGATTTTAAACTAGAATCCCACAGCATGACTTTAAACTTGAATTCCGTAGCATGACTTTAAACTAGAATTAATAAAATAAACTAGTGTCATATTATAAAGTTAAAAAGTACCATAATCATTACGGTCTGCAGTAACCTATCATTTTTCGGATTAGGCTGGTCCTTATTTTTCCCATACATATTTGCCTTCCTACACTTCACATAATTACACAATGTGCCCACTGGCCGTGTAATGCGCTACCAAAACATCGCGTCATCAATCATAACGTTCACCAAAAATGTAAAGAAACTAAAACACTCTCCAGGGGCGCTGTTTACATTTCCATACACATTCCAGTGAACGCAATGTAAGAGTTTGAACGTAATGTTTTCTAGTTGGTTCATTGTGCCTTTTCACTTTTGTTGCGGCCCTCTACAGATGTATGGAGAGGCCTATTGAAGGACCAAAAGGTCCGAATGGGATCCAAGCTACGGGCGGTCTGTACCCAATAATGTAGCATTGGCGTATATACAGGAAATAAGCCAAAAAAACTGTATTTTTAAATATACAGGCTTAGAACGTTCATGATGTATACTATTATTGTTCGGCCAGTTATGATGTACGGGTGTGAAGCCTGGAGTCTAATTTAAAAGCAAGACCTTCACCTGCACACCTTCAGTGTGGAAGACTCTTCAACCATCGATAGTTCTTATCGTGTCTATTGGAAAATAAGGCAGAATACAACATGGCGGCGTATCAGCAGCTGATTCATTTAATATTGAACAGCGATCAGCTGCTTAGGCAGCACCATGTTTTATTCCGTCCTTACAGGAATTGTCGCTTTCTTTAGCGACGACCAAGCTCGCCGACGCCTCTTGAGGCGTGATAAACACAAAACAGCGCTCACCAAATAAATCATAATGATAATAATATAAGGATGATAATTTGGTGAGCGCTGTTTTTGCGTAAATCACACCTCAAAAGCCCTCCGCGAGCTTTGTCATCGCTATAGAAAACGCCAATACTCAATCAAGACCCAGTTGCTATAAGGCTGGATGGACTTTCGGTGTTCGGTCTTTGGTATTTTTTGTGCTCCGCCGGAATTCGAACCCACAACCTTCCATGTATGAGTCCAAAGCGTTACCACTAGACTATGGACCGGTCAAATCCTAATTAATATTAGTAATAATATTGCTCAATAGTAATAATTATATTATTACTATTGAGCAAAATTTATTCCGACTTCGTTCATAAAAATACCTCAATTGTTACGCCTATGTGGGAAGGTCTCCACCTTACCTATGTATGTGTATACTAAGTATGAAGCACTTATATACTTTTATTCACCCATTAGCGCACACGTGCCCTATTTTAATGATACATACGTGAAGTGCGCTCGGCTCGGGCGCTGGTGAGAGTGCCTTTACTACATTTTATTTAATTATCAAGGTATCGGATTATCAGCCCGGTGATTGCACGTTTGATTTGGTTACTTAAAGCAACCGGGGGCTCATGAACAGAAAAAAAACATTTTAAAAAGCAACCAAACCTCCCGATGATTGTTTTTTGAGGTTCGACTTAAGTAGGTTGACTTACAGGTTGGTATGAGGCTGACCACCCATACTGTAAAAAATTGTTCACATCGCCAATGTCACCTGTCACAATGTCACTGTTTCAGAGAAAGTCGGCAGAAACCTGCAGGGTTTACGCATGCAGCATTTGTAAGCGTGAACTTACACATGTCTGTTTGTGGGCATGCATTTAATATGAATTTGAGATGTTTTAATATATCTTTGCACCGTATATTATAGAAAGAGCTGTGGAAATATTATAAAAGTATTAGAATAAGATGAACATTTATTTTCTCAAAGAATCGATGCATTTTAAGAAATTTCATATTTTGTATTGTTTAATACCTACTTCTTTTTAGTAGCAATATTCTTTTTTTTTTTTCAAAATATATAATTATTAATCAAAAACCAAAATACACTTCTTGTGCCTCCTGTATTTAAGTGAATTATTTACCTGAGAGCCCTTCAGAGGGCTTAAAAATTACAGGGTGGATCAAATTGATTGTACCGAAATGTAAAATGATATTGAGTACAAAAAAAAAATATTAGTAGGCACCACAGATCACGTAACATAAAGTAGGCACCTTATTGTTGTATGTATGCATTTGAAAAGGAAATCAAATAGAGGTTACAAAGCATCTGATATTAAATTAAATTAGGCTGATTTATTTGGTGAGCGCTGTTTTTGTGTGTATCACACCTCAAGAGCTCTCTGCGAGCTTGGTCGTCGCTATAGAAAGCGCCAATTCTCAAGCGAGACCCAGTTGTTGTAAGGCTGGATGGACGTTTTGATGACCGGTCTTTGGTAAAGGTTTATGATTTTTTCAGCCCAGCGAAGAGCAAATTTGAAAATATAAATTGTATATTTTTTGTGCTCCGCCGGGATTCGAACCCACAACCTTCCAGTTACGCGTCTGCTTATGGGAATGCATATAATATGTATCTTAAATGAATCATACATTCATACCTTTGCAACTTAAATTTTAGAATGTAAAATTATTTTTTATTTTCAGAGTTGAGAAAAAGGTTTGAACTACCCTAAATTAAGGGTGCACTTCATATATGGACCACACTAAATTAAGGGGGCACTCTATATGCGCGTCGGTAACGTAGCTTGTCGCAGTCGCCTGCCGTACCGACGCACCAGTCATGCACTCACACAGCATGGTGGTTACAGTGGTTCCATGATAGAACGACACAGTGGCAAAACAACATATGACATAGCGACACATGACAGAACGACACATGACAAAACCTTATATGGCATTACATCACAATGACAATACATCACATGACAAAACATTACAATGGCAAAACATCACATGCCTTAAACAGAAGATACCATAAACGGCACACGACAAAACGACACAAACATTTCAAACCCAAAATAAAATACCGGCCCTTTATGATATGTTCTGTTGTAAGTGGTATTTTTTCATGTGATATTTTGTCATGTGTCGTTCTGTCATGCCTCGTTATGTCGTGTGTTGTTCTGTCATGTGTCGTTCTATTATGTATTGTTTTTCATGTGTCGTTCTGTCAAGTGTCGTTATGTTGTGTGTTGTTCTATCATTTATCGTTTTGCCATGTCTCGTTATGTCACGTGTTGCTCTGCCATGTGTCGTTCTGTAGTGTGTCTTTCTGGCATGTATCGTTCCGACAAATGTAATTATGTCATATATTGTTCTGTCATGTCTCGTTCTGTCATGTGTCGTTGTAGCATGTGTTGTTTTGTCACTATGTCGTTCTAACCTGTCACCAGTTATATTACAATAATGGTCGTAGTGTAACCGGACAAACAATGGCGCCATCACGTGCCGCTTACAGCACCACTATACCACTTCAACACAAAGCTATGCAAATACTCAAAACATATTGAATTTGTTAGGTTTTCAATGAAAAGTTTTTAAAGGTTTTTTTCACTGTTTCCCATGCAGAAATTATGAAAACATACCTACATATTTGTACAAATGATCGACATCAAAATTCACACGATTCATCTCAATGGTAATCTCTTTTTAATGTATAAGGAAAGTCCCAAGATGCGATGGGCAGACAACGTTGAAGCCGACGCCGAAGTTTTGGGAGTGAGGGGACCATGGAGGGAAGCAGCACAAGACAGAGAGTCCTAGAGGATTGTGGTGCGAGAGGGCCTGAGTCTTCAAGGCTTATGAGCCGAAGAAAGTAAAGTAAAATAAAGTACAAGGAAAGTGAAAAATGTTGAAGAGATGAAAGAGATTTGCAAGGACAGAAAAAATTGGAAACGCATCTGCGGAGGTAACGGCTACCCTTAGGAGAACGGCGTCAATATACAGTACAGTACAGGTACATCAACTATTTTTCGTCATTACTGTCATAATATGGGTTTAAAGTATGCTCGATGGTCCACAAAGCTTTATTTGAAAAGGCACCCAAATATCTCGTCGTCCTCGGCAAAAAAAGCATCACACTATGTTTGACAGAAACCGGAGCCATGTCACGTATTGAAGAGCCGATAAAGAGTAAACGCAGTGTTTGGAGAGCGTGCATTTGCAGTTGCTGGTCCTCTGGCCTGAAACCGCCTGCACCATCATGTGAGAGAGCTAGAGGCCCATGGAAAGTTCCGAAATGCACTGAAGACAAGCAAATTTCTGACATCCCTTGTAGTGACTATATCACGATATGGCGCTATAAAGAAGTCATCACCTCATTATAACATAATACACGGATTCTCTAGTTTACTTTTATTTGTTTCAAACTGAAATCTCCACTAATAAAAGCACAAAGGGTTTTTTATCGACTCGCTGAATTAAGGAGACGGGGGAAGTACCCTTAAAAATGGGGTTGACAGATAAAAAAAAATACATGTAGGTGTGGACATATCCAGGTAATAAATTTCGCGCGGCAAAATCCCCCACGGGGAAAATAAAACAACAGTAAAAAAGCGAAAAAACAGGGAAATAATTAAGATAATAAATGGAAAAAGCGCGTCGCCCGAAATATATCGCAATAAAATGCGGAGTTGAAATTTATGGATTGGATGTGGAATAGCGGGGACGCAAACCCGAACTGTAATTGTTTAATATATTGCCCCCAGAGGGTGGCACACTACATACCATACAAATAAAAAACGTGGAGGTAGATATTTATTTACTTTTGCAAGTTCAAATGGTCATTAAATACCTACCTTTTTTTATTATGTACCGACCGGTCCGTAGTCCAGGTGGTAACACTTCGGACTCGTAACTGGAAGGTCGTGGGTTCGAATCCCGGCGGAGCACAAAAAATATACCATTTATGTTTTCAAATTTGCTCTTCGCTGGGTTGAAAAATTCATAAACCTTTACCAAAGACCGGTCATCAAAAGGTCCATCCAGCCTTACAACAACTGGGTCTTGCTTGAGAATTGGCGCTTTCTACAGCGACGACCAAGCTCGCAGAGGGCTCTTGAACACAAAACAGCGCTCACCAAATAAATCAGCCTAATTTTTTTTTTTTTACCTTTGACCGGTCCGAAATTTAGTGTGAACGCTTTAGACTCGTAAATGAAAAGTCGTGGGCTCGAATCCCGGCAGAGCACAAAAAAATTATAATTTATACTCTTCGCTGGTTAAAAAATACCTACACCTTTACCAAAGACCGGTCACCAAAGGTCCATCCAGCATTACAACTATTGGGTCTTAGTTTGCTTGTTTGAGAATTGACGCTTTCTATAGCGACGAATAAGCTCGCTGAGGGTTCTTAAAGTGTTATTCACACAAAAACAGCGCTCACTTTTTTTCTTTTCCATTATTTCATATTTTCACTTTTTCGACAGATTTTCCTCTATCCGACAAATAATTTTTAACTGTGTAGTTATAATAGTATATAGATTTTTTTCGTTCACAAAATCAAACATAAAAATAAAAATGTAAAAATTAAAAAGTACTTTTTAAATAATTAATTCCGTGGACATAAACATGTACAGGGTGGTTTGGGAATTAAAAGCGATTTGCGCTCGAAATGTGTTTATACAAAGGAAATAATTTAATTATATTCCCTGTGGTTAATTGCCGCCATCGCATTTTAGTGGAGCATTAGTGCGGACACACCCTGTAGTTTTAAAACGAAGCTTAATTTGTCCAGTCAATGAATTACAAAAAAAAAAAAATAGAATCCCAATAAAACTACTTATTTAATAAATCATAAAAAATAATAATAAATCATAAAAAAATACAGCAGGGAAATACTGAATAACATTATCTAGAATGATACTGAACAGTTGTTTTCCGGGATCTTTTGCCGTGGACTGTAGGAGAACTTCCAGACTTCATGATCAGATGGGCTTCTTCAACGTGAAAGTAAAGTGATGATGATGTTGATGAAACTGGGATCTATAATAATGGTATAATCCGATTCGAAGGACCAGATTATGATGGAGCCCAGTTTGACACCACCAAGTACGAGGGAAGAAAGAGAATCAAGTGTTGTTTCTCGTTTTAATAAGCGTTTAAGCGAACTGATCGCTAGGCAAGTCTGTCGAAGTCGCAGACCATCAGAAACTAGGATAAGAGTCTGGAAAAATCTGAAAAGACTCACCTCACTCCCGGTTGATCTTCCTTTACGCGGCACATTTCTCCCTGTCGAACGTGCGTGACTTTGGGTGTAGCCGAAGAGACAGACACGTCCCTTCGCTCTCGAGAATTAACAAGCACTGATTTTGGACACTTGATACAGTTTTATTATCACGAGGTGAGAAGTAAGAATGGACAGAGCTAATAATTGGCTACAGGAATAAGGAATTTAACTTCCTACAGCCATAGACAAAAACTACCAAGAAGAAGGTTAATTTGTTGAAAATAAAACTATTTTTAAAGCTTGACTGGACCCTGTTTAACCTGGTGGTTATGGTAACCTGGGCTAATCATAATTTTAAGCGCGGCAATCTAATGGGCCACTCAAATTAACTTACTGAATTAAGTGCGCTCTGGGTGCCTGGCTACACGGCACGCAATCCGGCCACACCCTGGAACTCTGTGTATACGAGGATCGCTGAAGCATATTACACAATACACGATATTGCTTATAATGCTTTAGATTCCGCGGAACAAATGATTGGATACCAGCCGAACAAGGATTAAAAATACACGTAGGTAAGTGAATTGTCATCATCAAGCAATCAATGAAAAAAGTTATGACTCTGGATGAAATGAAAGAAGTATGCAAGGACAGGAAGAAGTGGCGGCTAATCTGCAATGTTGATTTCTAATGTTGGTGTATTCATTTGCTACATTTTTTGCATAGGAAATTTTTGACTTTTTTTGTATAGATTTCTTTGTAAGGTTTTGTTCTTTTTTATATTTAAATGTAATTTATTATTCATATTCCTTGACTTATAGGTTGGTATGAGGCTGACCACCCATACTGTAAAAAATGGTTCACTTTGCCAATGTCACCCCTGTTTCAGGGAAGGTCGGCAAAAGTTGTGGGGCTTATGTTCATTTGAGGTTTGGATTTTATTTGTAAGTACACATTCAGCATTTGTAAGCGCGAACTACACTTGTTGGTTTGTGGGCATACATCTGAGAGCTTTAAATGAATATATCCTTGCAACTTAGATTATAGATTATAGATTATAGATAAGCCACGGCCATTTGTGACTCTACGTGTAGAGCTCGTTCCCACTTGTCGGGTGTCGGATCCGTATATTAATCGGAGGTTCCAGGGGCAGAACATTATGTATGCAGCTATTCACACTCGTCGGAAACCGATTTTGTCCGAAATGTTCTGCAACTGGAACCTCCGATGAATATACGGATCCGACACCCGACCTTACAGAACATTTCGGACAAAATCGGTTTCCGATAAGTGTGAATAGCTTCATACATAATGTTCTGCCACTGGAACCTCCAATTAATATACGGATCCGACATCCGACAAGTGGGAACGAGCTTTAACTTTGCCTTAATGTCTCCTGGTGTAAATTAGTTGCATTCATGTATCTTGGTGTAACTCTGCTTTTGTGTCTCTTGGTGTAATTCTATCTTTGCTTATCACAATTAAGAACCTAGCAAAACGATTCGACGAATGCTTCTTCTCGATACTTTAAAAATAAGGGGTTATTTACTGCGCTGTAATGCGGAACATGAGCCTTGCAATTTTCGACGGCCTTCCCTGAAACAGGGGTGACATTGACAAAGTCAACTTAGCAATTTGCAACTTACTGTTACACGTAACATAACTGACCGGCACATTTGCGCCTTTGGAGTGACTACATAACGAAACAACGCTTTAAAGAAATCACCACCCCATCATCATGAAAGTAAATTCAGATGGATAAATAACTCTGAAGCTATCACACACACATTGCAATGAAACGTGAGTCCAATGAAAAAAAAAATGACCAATCACCTCCAAAAACGATCGATTTCAAGTTTCAAGTCATCTTTCCAACATAACTTATTATCTATCATTGTTTAATCTTTTTCTATTTCACCATTTAATTATCTTTCAGTTAACTTATATTTTAAAGGTAGCAACTTGGTAATCACGTCGTATTACAGCAGTAGAGCTTCATATTATTACAAAACACAATTTAATTTGTGTAAAAGACTTGTGTTTATTGGAAGTTCGCGTGACTTGAGGTATTTACAAGAGAATTGTTTATTTGCCAGGGCGCAGTACTATCTATAACCTGAAATACAACATCCATTCTTTCTATCCTCCATCTTTATTGTTCTCTGAAGAAATAAGTCATGATGGAAAAATATAAGTAGGTCTTTACAACCTTACCACGAAAGCAAAGGTTTTTTAAGGGATTATGGTGCCCATCACTTTCTTTCAATCGCTCCTGCCATCTATTTGTTAAACAGAAAAGTTTTACTTTTAGAAAAATACATGCCGTTGTCCTAAAATATGTATTTTTTGTGGTTAGAGATATTCCTAAAAATTTTATGAAGATTGTTATGAGTATTTTATTGTACTAAATCACCAGAAAATTCATATTTACTTGCTTATAAATTTAAAAAACTAAAAAAAGTTTTCCATCTTTTGCTCATAAACATTGATGTACGTAACGAACCACACATGATCATCTTTTGTTATTTCTTTAAAGCTTTTTTATGCAGTGTAAATATTCGTAGCTACTCCACAATAAGCTTTGTGTATTGTTTCATAGATGGATTTTGGAAATAGCGTGGATATGAACCAAGCTTTATGTATAAGTTGTTTTTGCAATTCCTAGATGGCAGTAACACGCAATATTTTCAAATTTAAATTTATGCGTTGTTATTATTATTCCACCAAATTAATGCATTATATTCAATTTATTAATTGTTTTCATGTTGCCATAATATGATTATATTCATTTCGCATCAGTCTATTTGCTTTAAACTGCAGTTGTCATAACAAAAACAGTAATAAAATAAGTAATGAAATATTTTAATCAAAATATGAATAAGTATGAAGTTTCTTACATAGATACCTACTGGCCTCACATTCATTTTATCTCTTCTTACAATTTTGAGCCAATAGCAGCCTTCAAAGCTTATTTTGTTTTTTTTTATTTTCTACTTTCGCACGAGGCCATAGAATCAAATGATATTTTGTTTATTTAAAATTAAAATTAATAATTTCTAATCTAAGAATGATTACCTAATTAGTGTCTGTTTCACTTTGCCATAAATTCACTATAATACAGTTGTGTTTGAATTCCTCTACCTTTTAGCAGTGTTTAAATTGAATTAAGTATATATTGGGTTAATTGTACAAAAATTCAAAAGCTTTTTTTGTGGAGTGTAGGAAATAAAAATAATACATAATATGTGCGAAGAAATAAATTAATGATTTTTTTAAATACATTTGTGTAACAAAATTTGACACTTCAAAAGTAAAAATGTTTAAAACTGTGATTTTTCTACATATTTTACTGAGGTAATATAAAACATTTGAAGCAATAATCTAAGTTGCATATTAGATATATTGACATTTAAGATTTTAATTAAATGCATGTCCTCAAGTAGGTACGGGTAAGTTTACAAGTGGACTAGCAAAATAAAAACCCAAATCTCAAATAAGCATAAGCCCTCCAAAATTGCCGCCCTTTGTTGAAACAGGGGTTACATTGATGCAGTGAACCTTATTGTTGACTGTAGAGCATGGTTGGTCAGGATCATAGGTAGTACAATATGAAAAAATCATTTGAATTTATTCAAAATCATTCATAGACTTGTAGGTTGGTATGAGGCTGACCACCCATACTGTAAAAAATCTTTCACTTTGCCAATGTCACCCCTGTTTCAAGAAGGTCGCCAAAACTTGCAGGGCTTATTTTCATTTCATGTTTGGATTTCAATTTGAGAGTATTCATTCAGCATTTGTAATAACTTACATGTGTCTGTTTGTGGGCATGCATTTTATACGAGTTTTGAATGTTAATATACCTATATATTGCCTTAGATTATAGATATCAGTATTGCATTGTTTGTTTAACATTTGACTTTTTAATCTGACCTTAAATTATTTTAGGCTTCCTCATCAATTTTATTCCACCGAAGTAAATGTGGCACCTATTCATAAGAATGAGGATATTGAGGTAGCGAGACTTCCTGATGATTTCCTTTTTGGAGTCTCCACATCTTCGTATCAAATAGAAGGAGCATGGAATGAAGGCGGTAAGTCAATAGAATTTTATCTCATAGTAAAACTATTAAATATTAATATAAAATTTAAAATATACCTGTTTGAATGTGTCTAAGATCAATTTGTGTCAAGAAATTTAAGAGGTCAATGGTTGAGAATAAATTAGAAATTATTGAAAAATAATGAGTTGTAGAATCAGCAAAAGCAAAATATTCCGGTATAGATTTTATTTTTCAATCCATCTACAATGGAGCTTGAACAAATTGATAAATTTAACATTTATTTTGTCAAATTGGGTCCTTAGCAATGAAACATATATCCCCAGCTATCAGATGGGGTGACATCACATTTTTCCTGGCTTTCTTATGCTAGCTTGGATCCAATGATCATAGTGATAAAATAATGTTTGACATCATTGTTCCCCTAGTAAATTTTCTCTTGACCTGTACCTACCTCTAAACGTAAACATTTCGATACTTACTTAAAAATTGTAATCAACGAGCTGCAACAGTCATGGCAGCAACTGGAACAGACTCAAAGTTATTGCTTTGTTCCAGGACGAGTTGAAAGTATTTGGGATCGCGCAATCCACAGCGACCCCCAATCAGTCGTTGAAAACGCCACAGCAGATGACGCCACCAAATCTCTGGAATTCTACAAAGAGGATGTCCAATTGATGGCAAACCTTGGCATCAATTTCTATCGTTTCTCATTTGCGTGGACCAGAATCTACCCTGACGCAACTGGCAGACTGAGGAGCATGGAAGGAGTGGAGTACTACAATAGACTTATCGATGAATTGCTGGCTCACAATATAACTCCGATGGTGACAATATACCATTGGGACCTTCCTCAAGAGCTTGAAGACGATGGAGGGTTTTTGAATCCTTACTTCCCAGTGTTCTACGCAGAATATGCTGAGTTTTGCTTCCAGCAATTTGGAGACAGGGTAACGTTTATTGCATTCTAATTGAGATTTGGAACACTTAAAAGATAAATAACTCGAATTTTAGCAACTTAACTTTATTCACATCTAAAACCACTTGTTGATTATGCTACATAATATGATTGATGAGATTCTCTATAATACATGCTTACTACTGAAATAAAGGTGTAAAAATAGTGGTTGCAGTTCACTTTGCTTACAATGCTATTAATAATTTGTTGTGCCGCTTTTGGAACCAATCTTCATTCTTCAGTAGAAGTTGTAGGTCTCTTCAGCATGACGATGATGTGATGCGATGTTTAAAAAGCTATGAACAGTTTCACCATCACGCTGAAGAAGTCCATCATAGATAGGGGCTAAAAGCCCAAAAGTTCCAGCTCCGATTGATCACTGCAACAGATTCCAGTTTTAACCAGACTTTTAGTGTTGATGCATTCTGTTTATCGTTTTTGATTCAATTTTAAATTTATGTAATCAGAAACACTTACTTCCAGGTCAAACATTGGCTGACATTCAACGAGCCCAAGGAGATTTGCGTCAGAGGTTATGGTGAGACAATGTACGCTCCGATGTTGAACAAACACGGTGTTGGAGAATATCTCTGCAACAAGCATTTGCTTGAAGCACATGCAAGAGCTTACCACATCTACAATACCACCTACAGGGAAATACAGAAAGGTACTAGGAAACTCGACATCTTTTCTGTATCATCATCATCTCTAGTGAGATAATTCGAGATGGATTTTGATTTCTGCTTGTACCTACAATACTTCTCTCTTCAATTCCAATACTCCTGGTGCATGGCAGTCTACTACTACTCCGTCCAGCTATTTTGATATGGGTTTTAAAACTGCTCTTTGCTCCTCTCAAGTATTCTTTCTCATCACAACTAATTTTTGCAAGTCCTGATGATCAATTTGCTAAATGTGATCCAGCACTTTCATTGGCGAAACTATATTAACGTCCTACTATATTTCGTATATTTTGGATCTGATTAAACCCAACGACACCTTTACTAAAATGTACATTTCACTTTTGGTCATTAAGTACTTATGGTTGCATAACATATTTTAGGAGAGGTTGGTATTACTTTGAGTGCACAATGGATGGAACCTGAAACAGATTCCCTGGATGATTTAGAGGCCGCTGAAGATGCAAGACAGTTCAATGTAAGTTTCATATACAAATCATATTTCTATTGAATTATTGATGTCAACAATAGATTTACCTTAAAGATACTTTTTTCTTATCTAGATTGGTCTATTTGCCCACCCGATCTTTTCAAAAGAAGGTGGATACCCTGAGAGGGTCACTAGAAGAGTTCCATCGAGTCGTCTTCCCTTACCTGAACTTCCCGATTCCATTCAACTCGTTGGCAGCGCTGATTTCATGGCAATAAATCATTACACCAGCTATATGGTGAACAGAAGCAGTCCCAGACCACAGACTCTTGTACCGTCTTTTGAAAATGACATGGACGTGAATGAGAAAAGAGCACAGAGATTCAGCAAGTCTTGGGTTAGGGTAAGTCATCATTTCTTTCTCAATTTCTTAAAGTATCCAAATATCTACGCCCCGTTATCACCAATATCAACTTTTATCGTTAATATGAATAAATATTGTTGTAGTGGTATTCATATTGAATGCCACAAAGGGTCTTAAATGTATTATATTTTCAATGTCATCCATCTGATGGGAATTGTATTGGACTACATTTTCAGCAATCCCTGAAAAGTTGATGACATATTTTCTGACATTTTTTAAATTGAACGTCATATTGAACAGATTATTTAAAAAATTCTCGTTCATTTCACAGCATCGCACAGCTGGATTCGGCAAAGTTCTCCGTTGGATTTCAGAGCAGTATTCTTCTCCAACTATGATTGTCACAGAGAATGGACAACCATCACAAGATGGATTAAACGATGATACTAGGATTTGGTTTATCAGACGGTATCTGGCTGAAGCACTAAGAGTCAGGCAATCTGGCGTAGACCTTCGAGGATATGGCTATTGGAGTCTTATTGACAACTTTGAATGGTTCAGGGGCTACACGTGAGTATAATCAATGTCTTACATCTCTTTGTTCCTTTTTTTGGAGGCTCTTCTTGGAAAACAATGTTTATTTTTACGGGATGTTCACTCAATCTTATCACATCTCTTCATCTTTGTTCTATGCACCTTGTAGATTCCAGATTAATTACTTTTGATGGCTGCATTCACTTCATTGTCAGTTCTGTTTTTGTATCAAGATTTTGATGTTGTCCCATGAAGACATGAGCTGAGAATATTGTTTCGTATCTACTCGTATTCGCAAAGCAAACGCAACTAAGCTACACATATAGTGTAACTTCTTGCCGCGTTATCCCCGAAGGGGTCGAGTTGAACCTATTTATTTTTACAGGTAAGGGGGCCGGCCTTACGCCAACCACTTCAGTTGAAGTGGGGGTTTCCCAGCTCTCGAGAGTGCTGGTACTCATTTCTTGTGAAGGCTGAGTACACCCAGCCGGTATTTTATTTTGGGGTTTGAAATAAACACCGAAACGGGAAATCATTTCTGACACCCTCGGTGGGATTCGAACCCGAGCTTTCGGCATGGAATGCAAGCACTCTACCATCTGAGCTATCGACCGGACTATTCAGTTTTAGTTTAATGTAGATATATTTATAGATTATTTAGATTGTTTATTTTCACAGAATGATGACTAGTGAACCTGATCGTTCTTCATCTTCTTTTTCCTTATCTTTTCTCAGTCCACTCTTGGACGTATGGCACCTCCAACCTTCTACAAAACTTTAAATCGGCTGCTGTAGTTATTCGACACTTCGATGTTTAGTTGGAGGGAGTTTGCCATAATTCACTTTGTTTTCCAGACGGGTTAGCGACTATAGTGCCTGTTAGTCCGGGGAACAATTTTATCCTAACCTCCAGGTATGCCTGTCGAGCATACTCCTGTCCGGCACCTCGAGGACGGGCTATCCAAGGGTCATAGGATCCTCTGACAAAGTAAATCTGATGGGGATAATCAAATCACCTGTCGTCAATGAAGTCGGAACATTTTTTAGTTTGAAGCTTTTTTCTTGGTAAGCAAACGTCAGTCTTTTTAAGGGACTGCCGCCCTTAGCAACCGATAACAAAAAACTTATATTGCTTTTCCACAATATTGCCTATGTCAATTCACGAGCAGACCTCATTGGTTGGAATGACCTTTAAAAATATATATATATTAGATACGTCGATTAAGTCATCGTCACTGCACTGCAAAATCAGTGCTCCCGGAAACAACTGCTTTTGAGATGAAGGACCAAAGTTCACTAAATTAATTTATCATCCTTGTTCTAGATATATTATGTTCAACATTGGTGAACTCTTTACTGTGTTGCATCACAAGTTTTAATAAAAAGTAAAAAGTGCGATTAGGAGACGAGCAATGAGCATTCTACTTGTTTTGGTATTACTCAATCATAACAGCGCGTCGTTATCACGCACGCTTCGAATGTGTTTTGCGAATTTGTTATCGAAGAAGATTGTTGAACACTATTTTGTCAATAAAAATACTTTGACCTTGAACTCTGGTGATCTCGTGACCTGATTTCTTAGAGATAGGATGAAGTGACAAACAGGGTGGGATCAAAAACTTAAGTCCGTGACATGACAACAATGTGAATGTTTACTTTTATACAAAAATCTGCAAGCCTTTTTTTCACACAATTCAGTTCGCCGGGAATAATCAAAGATCAAATTTTGCCCAGGATTGGAAATCCCAACGACCGTCGGTGGATCTTTCCGTACCTATCTACGTGTTCCTCAATCTTGTTCCTCATTACTGAGGGTTGTGACCCGTGTGGAAGCAACCCTCGCCTGCTGCTGTATTCACTTTAGGGGGCTCTTGAGGTGTAGTTAACACAAAAACAGCGCGCTCACCAAATAAATCATCCTGATATTATTATTATTCACTTCATTCGTCCATCGTGCTCACTTTAGTTTTGGTTAATTTTGAAAGTACACATGCAGCATGTGTAGATAACACAAAAACAATTTTTCATTAGGCACATTTTCTGTTTCAGCGATCGTTTCGGACTCTACGAAATCGACTTCAACTCTCCAAACAAAACAAGGATACAAAGGAAGTCAGCTGATGCATACAAGCACATCATCGAGACAAAAATCATCGACCCAGACTACAACAATAACCTGGTTCTGGAGGACTACGCGCGTCCCATCCACGAGGATTATGCCTTTCAACCTGTCTTCAATTTCAACCACTCCTCGATTCTACCCATCCAAGATGGCGTCAGGGAAATGGATGAGACGAGGGTGCTGGTGAACAACAGGATCACTGTTATCGATGTTTTAAATTCGCAGATTGTTTATGGTTTGGACGGGCATATTCCAGGAAAATTCATGCCTGAACTCTTAGACTGATGAGTAATTAGTTATGTTTAATATGAATTTTAGGCTTACACGGTTGGTGGTTGATACTTAAAAGTGTATTACTGGAATCTGGGGTGGAAGTCTCGATGGCCGTGGGTAGATCTTACCGTACTAAAGTATACTCAAGCCCTCCTAACATCCGTCCTGTATGTAGGTATGTGTCAGAAAGACCCATAGCACATGGACATTGGACGCTCATGCAAAGCTAAATGTTTTCTCAAGTGGCATAAGGCCCCCATAAAGTAAAAGCAATGGCACGACAATACATGAACTTCTAGGTCTGAGGCGTGCCCATGACTCTAAAATGAATGATTCAATATTACTGAAGCTAATAGCATACCTCGGGTGGCACTCCTTGTGGGCTTGTTGCTAGATTACGGGTAGAGTGAATATATCTATACGTAGGTACCTATTTGAAGATTGGACGGAGTAAAATATGGCGGTGCCTGAACAGCTGATCAATGTTCCTTATAAAATGGATCAGCTATTGATACGCCGTCATGTTTTATTTCATCCTATCTTCAAATAGGTACCTACCTACGGTAAGATCTATCGAGGGTCATCGAGACTTCCACCCATGTTACCGTAGTCGATTGCAGCTGGAGCTTCCAGACGTTTCGCTTATGCCTGCGATGGACTTCTTCATATGATGTGATGCGGTGTGATGGTGATGAAACTGGTATAAAAATAATAAAGGATAAAAACTCACGATATGAGAACGGCAATGAAGGTGCTTTACATGCGAATTATATGGAATTAGATGTCGCCGCTCTTCAACTTCAAGTGTTATCGACACTTCATCACATCATCATCACGCTGATGAAGCCCATCGCAGACATAAGCGAAACGTCCAGATCCCATAGCTCTAATTTTTATTTAGAAATATGTTTATATGAGATCGGTTTTTAAAATGTAGGATATATATAAAAAAAATATACTAATTTGTTCCTAGCAATGTACATATGTAAGATATGAGAAATATTAAGATTAAGAAGATAATAATCTTGGTCGCACGTAAACAGCTGACCGAGTGGTCAATTATCTCCATAAAATTTATAAAAAAAAAAAAAAACCCAATCATTTGTATGGGTGAGTAAGTAAGTTGGTTTTGGCCAGGATGCAGTGTCGTCTTTTCATTTTATTGATCAGTATGAATTGCAGACATAATTTGTGATTTATTTTCTGTATCAGGAATTCATTTCTAATCAATGTCTACTGCCATCTTTGCGTACACAAATAAAGTACAAAGTAAGAGTGGTTCATGTCTTAGCTTACTAAATTTTGTCTTTGTGTTTGTATTGCATTCAAATGTAGATGGCGTTGCATTTGCATAAAAGTAGGAAAACAAGGGTTTCTCAGATAAATGCACCTTGTTTCCTATTTTCTACGAGAGAAAACAATACAAAAGTTTGAAAATCCGATAGTTTAGAAGTTTCTAATGAGTAGGTACCTACCTATTTCCTTATAATTAAGTAGTTCACTTACTATGAGAAATTACACCCAATAAAATGTTTTGTCCATGATTTCTCAAATCAGTGAATTAGCACCTATTCAGTTTTACCTTTAAGGTGGCGATATGTCCCATTATATGAAAAAATAATCTATAGAATTCAATCAATAAAATGTAGGTAGGTAATTATATATTTCTTGTGATCATACTTTTAATGGTGCCTATATTAATTAAAAATAAGTAAAAAAAAAAACAAAACAAAAAACTGTTTTTATTTACCAATTACTTAAAAATAATTGTTTTCCATAATCAAAAGAAACGCTTCTTATTTTTACGCTAATCAATACAATTAACAGAAAGCCTCTCGTGATTTTTTTCTCAGACGAAAAAATCAAATTAGATGATTTTGTTCTCACCTCAATGAGTTCTAGAAACACAGGAACGGAAAAGGACAGAGGCGTACCTAGACGAATTCAGATAATTGTTTTTTCGTTATGTCATATTTTTCTTAATATTTTTTTCTAGGATCTAACACCTACTTGAAGAAAATCTTATTGAAATCTGTAAGTTAAAGAAAGACAATTATCTCTAATCTAATTTTCAAAGAAATTGTTACGATTTACTTGGGTTCTATTTGATAAAAGTTGAATTAAATGTATTTTACACAATTTATTTTTGGATTCACTCACATTTGGTTAACTTTTTAAATTATCTCGTTCAACGGCTTTGGTAGGTACTGTCTACTGATTCCGCCTTCTTATTTATAGGTGAATAAGGGCTACTCTGGCATACACCAGACTGCCAGAATCTTCTTAATGAGATGCTTCGAGCGAACACTAGTTCAACCATCCCAATACTTAGGTACGTCTAGAGACATACTCACCCAAGTAAGTAAAAACAAATCCACTCAATCAGAAGTAAACATCCACAGACGTACAATCATACAGTCGTAACAAAATATTAGATTTAAGTTTCCTATTGCATGCATTCTCACAAGCAGACACATATAAATTCGCACTTACACATGCAGTAGGTATACAGACAACAACTTACAACATAAAAACCAAATCTCAAATGAACATAAGCCCTGCAACTCTTGCCAACATTCCCTGAAACAGGGGTGACATTGGCAAAGTGAAAAAAAAAACAATATGGGTGGTTAGCCAAAGACCAACCTATAAGTAAAGGAACTTGATTAGGAAAAATGATTATAAAGAAGTATGAACACTGCTGCAAACTAAAATTACAACAAACGAAAAAATAGATTTGCAATGTTACGTCCTTGGCATTTTGAATTGCAATTATAATTTTTATTCCTTTTGCAGGGAAAATATATCCTCGCAGGTACATCCAGTCCTCGCTTTTAAAAGGGGAGATGTAAAACGAACCGGACAGTTTTTTTAAGACTTTTTTCCGCTTTTTTTTTAGTCGTTTCAGTACAAGCGGATTCAGTTCCTAGTTTTTTTTTGTTTTTAACGAAATATACATTTTTGCAAGTTTACGTGTCATATCGTCTATATCTATTGCTTTGCAGTTATAGTTATAACTGCTCATATTTGAAATCCTGGCTAAGGGTTTGTATGGGTTTTTTATTTTATGTAGTTTTGTGAGCAGAAATGCATTTGTGAGTGAGATTTTCGTTTGAATGTGTGGGAATTATATTTTTGTTTGTGTATGTAAATGAATGTGAGGGAAATTCGGATGGAATGTGATATTTATTTCACATCAAGTATTTTTCTTAAAAATGAATGCATGTAGGTACAAAGGAAAAGTAAATTAAAAAGTCCGTTCGATGGCTCAGTTGGTAGAATGCTTGCGTTCCATGCCCGAAGCAGGAAACGAATATTCGAATCATCTAATCGAATCTAATCTAAATTACAAAGATATGTTACATTGGAGATTTACATTACATGCATTTTCACAACCAGACACGTACAAGTTCGCGCTTGCACATGCCGCATGTGAACCTACAACATAAAAACTAAATCTCAAATGGATATACACCCTGCAACTCTTGCCGTCCTTTCCGAGACAGGGGTGACATTGGCAAAGTGACCATTTTTACAGCATGGGTGGTCAGCCGCATACCAACCTATAAGTCAAGGAATCATAGCGATTCCAATACAAAAATAAGGGTGCTCTGTTTTTGGTTTTCAGAATTCTGTGATTTCCCGTTCCTTTGGTTATTTCAAAGCCAAAAATAAAAAAGGCATTGTTTACTAGAACTGAGAATCAGTACCCTCGGGAGCTGAGAAACCCTCCACTTCAACTGAAGTGGTTTTGGTAACGCTGTCTCCTTTACCTGTAAAAAAAAAAGGTTCCACACCCCACATGCGACACCTCCGGGAGCATCACGATACGAAGTTGCGCTGTATGTGCAGCTAAGTATCGTTGTGATTATATGTGTTATTCCTTACGTATACGAAAAAAATTACGTGTATACGAAAAAATGAAGTAATATATCAATGAACCATTACTGCAAGCTAATCCTAGAATTAAAACAGAAGAAGAAGATATTTATTTTTGTTTTGAATACACTTTTTGTGGCTGTCTCACCCCAGCGTCCCCGCACAGTTCTCATTTTTCATTGTATGGAGGAGCGCGACGTAAAATAATACCAATTAAAAATATTTTCCTTCAAAATAAAAATTTCAATTTATTGTCTCTTATCGCGGAGGCGCGAGGGCGGTAGGAACCCTGGCACCCACCCCTCCCGCCGCTACTGACACGGTGGTCACAAAATTACTGCCACTTTATTTTCAGTAAAAAAATATCATAGAAGTTTAAATTATTTATACATTTGTAAATGTATCATCCCCGAAACATAAGCTATGCTTACTTTGGGGAGTATGTATAGTAATTAGATTTTTAAAATTGTAATATTGCTATGTACCTACATATTGATAAAAACAATAAAGACCTTATGATTATTATTCTGATTTTTAAAACTTTAAATTAGATCATCGTCTTCCATATATTCCTTGACTCATATCCTCGAAAAGGCTTATGCAACCTATTTATTTTCACAGGTAAGGGGGCTGGCCTTATTTTGTGATTACAGCATATATGCAGCTGAGTTCCACTTAAGTCGTTTTTGTGTTTTTGCGTAGTATAGTATTACCGTTAATAAAATTATAACACATTTTTTGTTTAAAACCCTTAAACGCTAACATTGCAGATCAAACTTTTTTTTCGTCTCGCGTAGGTACTTTTATTTCATCCTTTTCATGCAACCTCTCCTTTTATTATGACTCTGATATCCCATTCATTCGCTTTTTCAAAAATTTGGTCCATCCGACATCCATCCCTTCTTGCAAAGTTCTTTCTTCGTCAGTCTTTCTACATTCATTCTTTCCAAATGCCAAAAGCATCTGAATAAATATATTTTCATGTTTTCGATCACATTTTCTAAGCACCACATTCTCCTTTTAAAAAGAATTGTACCCTTATTCCAGCATTTTCACGCGGAGGGTGCAATACGTGACCAGGCATGTAATATTTTTTCTTTTCTCTATTTGTAGTTTGTACATAATTTTGCCATTCTCTTTTACAAGTTCGTTTAACCGGTCCGTAGCTCAGTGGTAACACTGCGGACTCTGAATGGAAAGGTTGTGGGTTCGAATCCCAGCGGAGCGCAAAAAATAGACCATTTATATTTTAAAATTTGCTCTTCGCTGGGTTGAAAAATTCATAAACCTTTACCAATGACCGGTCACCAAAGGTCCATTCAGCTTACAGCCGCTGGGTCTTGCTTGAGTATTGGCGCTTTGTAGCGACGACCAAGCTCGTACACCTCTGCGGCACTACAACAAGTGTCATAGACCCCTAGAGTCTCTAGAATCTAGGGAGTCTCCCGCACAGGGTTTATTAAAAAAAAAAAGGTGTATCAGTGATTTCTTGTCCACCCTGCTCTAGGGGTGTTATTTTTCCGCGTACGCCGCGAGCTCCGTCATTATTCGTCGCTGTTCGTGTGTGCGGGCGGCGACCTAACGAATCGTTGCCGCCGTAAGCGACAAACGAGCTCGCCGTTAATTATTAACGGCCGTTATAACGGATCCAGCCACCGCTGCAATCCGACTAACGAAAAGCCTGCAACAACAAAAAAAAAACTGCAAGTGTTTTTGCAGTTTTCTGTGAAATGAAAAACAGGTAGGATTGCAGTAGTGTTTTTTTTTTAGATTTGTAAAGAGAAATGCATTTCACGAACCTATTTTAACTGGTCAGACATAAGTATTAATATCTTCAATTAATGATTCATTATTTGATATGTTAATGAGTTACTTATTAAAAATTACAAATGACTGTTGAACCAGGATCAAAGTTATCGTCGATAGTGCTCGACGTTCGTTGCCTATCCACGGCCTTGCACAGCATTTAAGTTGTGGGTAGGCAAAATTTCGTTTGTTTTTTTTTTATATTGCCAAAAGCACAATTCTTCTCATCCAGCTGCCGTGGCGTGCGGACATGTCCAACGCTGCTCCGTGTTTTTTATTAATTTAAATTACTTAAAGGCATTACTTTGCGATTGAAGTACCTTAATTTGTTCCGCGTGTTTAGTGTCCGTGCTATAAAACAAGAGAATTTTAATTAATTCATTGTTTTTGTTGTATTTACGCGTTTTTTTTCCTTCAGAAATAACCACGTGGTGTGGACACGTGGTTATCTAATTTGTAAAATCTATTTTTTTCTCGCTTCTCTCGTGTTTAACGTTAATTTTAATATCTATGTTGTTCCGCGTTTTAGTTTTAACCTTTATAACAAGAGAATTTGTATTAATTCATTGTTTTTTGTTGTTTTTTAGGCTTTTTTCTTCATTGGAAATAGCCACGTGGTAACCTAACCTCAATATTCGTTAAGTATTGTGCGTCATTTATTTTTGCTGCTTATTTAAATTCAGTAGTATTATTTCTTTTCTTTTTCGTTCTCTTTTTAACTTCATTATTGATTTCATGTCTCGTGGCCCTTTTTTACTTTTTTGACCACGTGTTTTATTTCACCTGGCTGACAACCAGGATATTTTTAGTTGTGTGCAAACTTGTGTCAGTATGGCATTAGTTCACTGTGCTGTGATGTGGGCTCCTGTGGGCAAACGATGAGATAGTCATGCGAAGGCGCACTAGGGCTGACAATCCTAGTCGCCATGCTGTTGGAGGAGTGTCAGATGGCCCCTGCAGGGTTGCCAAAAGCTTTACCAGGTACAGTGGGAAACCACAGTGGCCTGGTAAAAGCAGACGTAAGAAAGGAGATGAATGGAATATTGCTACTTTGAATGTAAGAGGTATGAAAAATAAGGAAGAAGAACTATTGAAAGAGATGAATGAGAGAAAAATTAAAATTTTATGTGTGACCGAAACTAAAATGAAAGGTGAAGGAGAGAAAGTTCTGAGTAATGGAAATTTGTTCATTTACTCAGGTGTGAAAGATGGATGTCCTAGACAGGGTGTTGGTGTGATTGTTAGTGAATGTGTGAAGAGCTATATCAGGAATTATGAATGGATCTCCCCTAGGATTCTCCTAGTAAGGATCAAGTACGACAGAACGAATTTTCTACTGATAGCATGCTATGCGCCAGTAGATTCAGAATGTATGGAGATTAAAAATGAATTCTGGGATATGCTTGACGATAAAATCAGAATGAAAGACAAAGAAGAAAAGGTGATTCTGCTTGGTGACATGAACGGATGGGTGGGTAGAAGAAAGGAAGAGTATGAAAGGGTAATAGGACCAAACGGAAGGGGTGTCATCAATGGCAGTGGGAGACGGCTTGTTGACATGTGTGTGGAGCATGGGATGTTTGTATCAAATACTTGGTATAAGCATAAAGACGTGCACACATACACGTGGTATGGGCCAAATACTCGCACAGTCATTGACTACATATGTATGGAAGAATGTATGAGAGGTGCCATAAGAGATGTCAGAGTCTACCAAGGTATATCCGTGGGCTCAGACCATCATCTCTTGTGTGCAAAAGTAATGATAGGCGAAGTAAAAGATAGGAAAAGAACGAAAGTGATTAAGATGAAAAGAGTGAAAGTGGAAAAATTAGATGATGAAAATGTCAGGAATGATTTTGAAGCTGAAGTAAGCCAGATTTTGAAATCGGATGAATGTAAGGAACTTGTGAAGAATGCATGTGTAGAAAAAATGTGGAAAACATTTAAAACATGTTTGGTTGAAAGCGCAAAGAAAGTATGCGGTGAAGTTACGATTGGGCATAAAAAAGGCAATGAATGGTGGAATGATCAGGTTAAACAAGCAGTGAAAGAGAAGAAAGAGAGCTATTTAAAATGGATTAATGACAGAAAGAATAAAGTGTTAGAGACTGAATACAAGGCGAAAAAATGGCTAGCGAAGAATGAAGTTCAAATGAGTAAGAGAAGAATGGAAGAAAAATTGAGTGAAAGAGCACAGAATGACTTCTCTGACAATAAAAAGATGTTCTGGAGCTGGGTGAGACAAAACAACGACAGTTGTAGGTCCACAACTCCGGGAATCAAAAATGTCAGCGGAGACATTCTGTGGAATAAAGACGATGTAAAAAAGAGATGGAAAGAATATTTTAACGAGGTTTTTGGTGAAGAAGAATGTGATTTAACTGTGAAAGGAGATTATGATGAGGGTAATGTTTTGAAAATATCGGAAGATGAAGTAAGAAGGTTCATAAAGGAATTAAAGAATGGGAAAGCTGCAAGTGTGGATGGTGTAAGACCTGAGATGATGAAAGCGGGGGGAGAATGTGTGATTGAATGGATGAAAGAGCTTTGCGAATTGTGTGTTAGTGTCAAGGAGGTTCCATCGGACTGGAGAGAGGCGGTCATTGTGCCAATTTACAAAGGTAAAGGTGACAAAAAAGACTGCCGTAACTTCAGACCGATTAGCCTTCTTAGTGTGCCAGGTAAAGTGCTATGCAAGATTCTTATCCATAGGGTAAGATTATCCACCCAGGAGAAGGTCTCAGATATACAATCTGGCTTTATGCCGGAAAGAGGTTGCGTAGACCAGATATTCGCGCTTCGACAGATAGTCGAAAAACAGCTAGCCGTAAATAAAAAGGTCTACGCGGCTTTCGTAGATCTTGAGAAAGCCTTCGACTCGGTGGATAGAAGTATGATGTGGTGTGTGCTTGAGAGGTATGGTGTGAACAAAGCACTTCTGAACGCGATACGCGCCATCTATCTTAATAGCAGGGCGTGTGTCAGGGTGGATGGAGAATACAGCGAGTATTTTAATGTGTACAAGGGTGTGAGACAGGGTTGCATAATGAGCCCATGGTTATTCAATATAATCATGGATCATTGTGTTAAACAAGCGAATCTGGAAGGGCATGGCATACAGATTGGAGAGAGAAAAGTCGGAGTTCTGCTTTATGCTGATGACGCAGTATTAATTGCTGATTCAGCAGCGGAACTTCAGGCAATGCTCTCTAGTCTGAACCATGCTCTGTGTGTGAACAAGTTGAAAATTAATGCAAGTAAGACGAAAGTACTGATTTTTGACAGAATGGATGAAAATGAAGAATGCACGCTCATGTTGAATGGTACGAAAGTTGAAATTGTGGATGAATTTAGATACTTGGGAAGTATGTTTGAGAAGAATGGAAAGATGACAAGAGAACTTGAGAATAGGATGTGTAAGGGCAAGCAAGTGGTCGGTGCAATAGGAAGAATAGCAAAGAACAAGCGATTGACGATGGATCTGAGAATGGCGGTACACAATGGCATATTGTTACCGACTTTGATGTATGGAAGTGAAGCATGGACAGTGAATGATAGCGAAATGAGTAAAGTATGTACGGTGGAAATGAAGCATTTGAGAAGCATGACAGGAAAAACTCTGAGGGATAGAGTTAGGAATGAATGGGTAAAAAAAGAATGTAATTTGAAAGAGGATGTGAAAGTTAAGGTACAAAAGAATGTGATGAGATGGTTTGGGCATGTGGAAAGAATGAACGATGATAGACTGACAAAGTATGTATACAAAGAAAGTGTGAAAGGAAAAAGAGGGAAGGGACGACCGAGAAAAGTATGGAGTGATCAGATTGAGGAGATTGTGAAAGAATGGGATATACAAAGTGAGCGTAAAAGAAGAAAATGCATGAAAAAGGTGATGGATATGAATGAATTGAAAGAGGTATGTAAGGATAGGAAAAAATGGAGGCAACTCTGCAGAGGCTCTGGCCACCCCTAGCGGAATGGCGACAGAGTTACAGTTACAGTTACAGTTACAAATATTAATTTGTCTTAAAAACTTTGCTTTAACATGATTATGTGTCTGCTTTGCGTTTCAGGGTCTTCTAAAGTTAAATTTATTTCAGATTAGTAGGTAAGAATATAATCCGTTTTGTAACGTTTTGGTACGGCAACACCTATTTTCCTTTATTGAGGTTCTTACCTAATGGATTTTTTTGAACGTCAGTGGTTTGGCACGCCAAAAGTCTCCAATGCTCCATCTATTTAGTTTATTTTGATCAATGTTTTTTGTATACCTCCTCTTATTGTCACAAAAAGGGCAACTCGTATAACAGCTCACATTCATCCCTTTGCAGTCAACATCAAAATATGAGAACTTGGTGTTTTCACGACTCATTCCTTTGCCAAACTCCCTGCTAATCAAACGAGTTACCGGAATCTGTGTTTCCAGCTCAATTTAATCCTGTTGTATTCAAGACCAATATAAATCGCCACTTCCTTTCAGTGTCCCAAAACGAAGGCAACACAAAACTACGCAGCTAACAGCCCTGCTACAAAGGATTAGGATATCAACCGCCACAACACCAACATCTCTGTGGCACTCCAACAAGTCGCTCCCCCAGTTCTTGTTTACCGTATACGCCAATCTTGTCAAATATGATTTTTTCATGCAGTTGTCTTAAGAATCAAATTCTACACAATCTGATATAAGAAAAATTCGATAATGTGAGAGTTCTTTTAAATATTTTTTAAATAAATTTCTTGTTTTTATAAGACACATTGGTCCAGTACACATGCAAACATTGCTCATGTAAAATTTTCTCAATGGCGTATACGGTAAACAAGAACTAAAGCAGTGAAGTGTCTACCTCTAAATTATCTGAAATATAGGATGTTTTCCGAAGAGGATTCCTTAAAAAAAGATCTTCGGATTAGGTTTTATTACATGCAATCAAATAACTAAATACAATATTTTGAGTAATCGCTTTAAACCGCTACAAAGTTGATTCAATTTAATGGCTCTTCACGCGTGACGCTTTCCTTATACTCTTTCAGGATTTATTTCCTACGTGATTATATTGTGAGGCAGTCATACCCATGCGGGCCAATTAGCATTCCGAAGACATCTCATTCCCTCGTACAAATAACACACAACATACAAAACGCTCCAATTTATCATTTGTCGTGTAAAAACTTACAAACATATTGCCGGCTGTAATTGAAGAGAGATTTCGGTGGCTCTGTGGTGCAGTGGTTAAAAAAACTTTCTATTACAACTCTATTATTACCTACGTGTATAATACAAATATTTTGAACCTTCTCCCTCTTTTGTATCTTTTCAGGACGTTGACTGGCTCTTAAGAGTCTGTCATTACGAGAACTTAAATAGATTTGTAAAACTAGTATTATTCAAATATTTCAATTATGCGTTGTTTTTCTATTTGAGTTTTGTGTGTTATCCATTTATGGTCTTGTCCACATCGAATTTGATGGCTTTTGCAAACAAGAAGGAAATTTTTATTTTCACGTTCTTTGTTCCTGGTTCCTTTTTGTTCATTGGCTCTAACGTTTGTATGGGTCTGACCCCCCATCCTGTAAAACTTGCTTTACTTTTGCTTATAGGTACCACCCTGGTTTCACCCAGGAAAAGGTGTTAGGAGTTGCAAAGCTAATGCTCATATGAAGTTTGGTTTATTTTTTATGTAGGTACACATGCAGCATGCTGAAATGCAAACTTACACGCGCCTGCTTGTGGGCATACATTAAATGTGAGCATATTAGTTTTATAAGTCAAGGCAACAAAATATTTTAAAAACTTTTAGCAACAAAATCACGTAACATGTTAAAATTGGTTTAAACACTGGAAATTGGATTTTGGAAATTGAAAAAAAGACAGCAAGTAAATACCCCGACCTGAAAGGCCTGACTGTAAGGAAAAAGTGTAATTTTTTCTCAGTCTAACTGATTAACTTTGGTTGGTTATTAATGAACAAGGCGACTATTAATCTAAAGTTGCACAAATATGCCAGTCAATTACTCTGGAGGGACAGGCAGTCTCCCCGGCGCGGGCGTGTGAAATATGGGAGATTTTTTTGTTGTCTTCGTTTTTTTTTCCAATCCCGGGTTATCCCGGCAGCGCGGTGGAACCGTCATCTGGTATCTTGCGCAGCTTCACGAAGAAAGAATTCGTCTGCGGTTAATAAGCAATTTGGTTTTACAAATTGCCTCCGAGCTGCGACATGTGAATAAAGCAAAGTGCGAGTCAGTTGAGTTGAGTCTAATCTAATCTAATCTAAGTTGCAAAGATATGTTACATTGGAGATTCACATTGCATGCATTTTCACAACCAGACACGTACAAGTTCGCGCTTGCAGATGCCGCATGTGAACCTACAACACAAAAACCAAATCTCAAATGGACATACACCCTGCAACTCTTGTTGCCCTTCCCTGAGACATTGGCAAAGTGAACCATTTTTACAGCATGGGTGGTCAGCCGCATACCAACCTATAAGTCAAGAATCTTGGAAGGAGTTGAGTCATGAGTGAAAATTGCTTGTATGTAAAAGTAAAAACGCTTCGAAAATTCACTAAAAATATCATTATTAGAGTTCGTTATAAATAATCTATAATCTTAGATGCAGTTATAAATAAACATTAAAAATCGCATTAAATGCATTTCCACAAAACAGACACGTGCAAATTCGCGCTTACAAATTATGCATGTGTGTGTGCAGGCCCGGATTAACCCCTCTGGGGGCCCTGGTGCGGAAAAAAATGTCGGGGCCCCCTATAACCCCCCCCCCCTCCCCCCTCTCCCCTCCCTTCTTATCACAAATTCCCCTCCCCTCGCGCTTATTTTTTTTCAGAACGCAAAATATACAATTTACGAACATGCTAATTGAATAGTTGAATCCCTTGATTGTATTCTTGACTTTTAGGTTGGTATGGGGCTGACCACCCAAACTGTAAAAAGATGGTTCACTTTGCCAATGTCACCATTGTTTCAGGGAAGGTCGGTAAGAGTTGCAGGGCTTATGTTCATTTGAGATTGGGTTTTATATTGTAGGTCCACATGCGGCATGTGTAAGCGCAAACTTATACGTCTCTGATGATGATGATGTCTCCATCCTTCCGGGCTTGTAGACCATGTTCAATAATTGTAGGCTGCTTTATTATTTTTTCTTTTTGTAAGGCTGCTACGTTTCGTCAGTGACGTACGACTGACTTCTTCAGGGCTTGTACTTCGACTGATCGCTTTGATTAGAGCATGCGGTATTTATGTGTCATCTGTGGAGTGGGCGGGGCTTGTAAATTTTGTCGGGAAAGGCAGAGTGGAATGGTCTACCAGTATCTATGTTCCCTTCCCAATTTAATCCGGTTTTATTCAAAACCAACATCAATCACCACTTCCTTGCAGCGCCTCACGATAGAACCAAGAACTCAAGCAACACCTCTGCGGCACCCTTCCAGGTTGACATAGACCCCCAAGACTCTCAAGAATTGGGGAGCCTCCCTCACAGGATTCCTTAAAAAAAAGAAATAAATCATACCAACCTATAAGTCAAGGGATACTTTTCGTTTTATTTTTATTTTTAAGGAATACTTGAAACAGAAAGCACGTCAGCATTGCTTTAGTGTCACATAGGGCATTCCAGAAATAGCTGCACCTACTTGGTCCTCGCTTTAAATATGACTGGCGGGCTGTGAACCAGTCACATGAGACACTAATCACTCCGCAACTAGAGGACTGACTAACAACACATATCCATATCCAATAATCATCGTTGTATTCACTCCATCTACGAGTACTAAGTATTTCGCCATTTCCACTGCATAACACTATAGTAATCTATGATCAGTAAATGTAGGTTGCAAAGATATATTACATTTAAGATTCATAATGAAAAAGGTTATGACTTTGGACGAAATGAAAGAAGTATGTAAGGACAGAAAGAAATGGCGGTTGATCTGTAACGTTGGCGGCGAGCTTTTTTTTGTTTAGTTTTGGATGTCCATACATAATATTATTTATTGGTATTAAACATGTAATTTATTGTGTATGCTCCTTGACTTATAGGTTGGTATGCGGCCGACCACCGATGCTGTAGAAAATTGTTCACTTTGCCAATGTCACCCCTGCTTCAGGGAAACTCGGCAAGAGTAGCTGGGCTTATGTTCATTTGAGATTGGGTTTTTATGTTGTAAACCCACATGTGGCATATGTAAGCGCTAACTTATACGTGTGGGAATTCATTTAATATTAATTTTAAATTTAATATGTATTGCAACTTACATTATTTCTTCTTTTCTTTTCTTTCTTCGTCTCATAAGCCTTGAAGGCTCAGGGCCTCCCGCACCACAATCCTCCAGGACTCTCTGTCTTGTGCTGCTTCCCTCCATGGTCCCCTCACTCCCAGAACTTCGGCGTCGGCTTCAACGTTGTCTGCCCACCGCATCCTGGGACGTCCGAGTGGTCTAACACCTGAGGGGGCACCATCCAAGACAGTTCTGATGATCCTGGAGTCCTCTGCACGTGCTACATGTCCGGCCCACTGGAGTCTTCTTGATTTTTTATATTTATTATAGATTTTGTAAATTGGCTTGACCAATAGGTTTGAGGCTGACCACCCATACTGTAAAAAATTGTTCATACTGCAAATGTCACACCCCTGTTTCAAGGAAGGTCGGCAGGAGTTGCAGGGTGGATGTTCATTTGAGATTCGGGTTTTTATATTGTGGGTCCACATGCGCCATGTTTAAACGCGAACTTATATGTGTCTGATTGTGAAAATGCATATAATGTGAATCTATCATTATCATTAAGAGCCTTAAATTTCAATGTATCTTTGTAACTTAGATAAAAGATTATTGTTGCCTATACCTTAGGTATAGGTAAATATTCCTACATAGAATGCCCCTGCAATAAATGATTTAAATTCTTGGTAATCCACCATCAGCATTTAGTACCATACAATGGACTTCAAAAAAAAATCCAAAAAGAATTTAAAAAAAATACATCTACAAATTATGCCGAGGAATTTCATCCATGTAAATGGGCCACCTTCAAATCCAAATTAACCAGTTGCTTTGGTGGCAAGTGTCCATGGTCCATTAGCTCACCATTGTCATGGCTCTTAGTCCGAGGGTTGGAGGCGATGACTTGCAGGATGTTTCCAATGACTTGTATCGATGGTCCACCCCTAAATAGGTCCTTTTTGATCAAAATAATTGGTTTCAACATCAGCAGTTCAGGATTTGAGTCCGTATTCTTAATTAAGAGATCGATTTAAAGTTGAAAAAAACATTCATTTAAATGGTAAACGCTGTTTTTCTTTTGTGAATCACACCTTAAGGATCAAGAATCCACTTCGAGCTCTGTCATTACTCATTGCTTAGTCAGTATCACAATTTTGATAGTGGTTTTCAAGCGATCCAGAATAATTTTTCACTATTTATTTTTACAAATAAGGGAGCCGGCCTCACGCCAACCAATTCAGTTGAAGTGGGAGTTTCCCAGCTCCCGAGGGGGACACCCTCGGTAGGATTCAAACTCGAGCTCGCGGTATGGAATGCAAGCTCTCTACCAACTGAGCTATCGACCAAACATGCACGGCATGGAAAAATAAATGTTAAAATTAGTTCTGCATATTTAAGGGTAGGTAATTTTTTTTTTTCAAAATTAGCTGCAGTATTACGTAAAATAGTATTTTAAAAAGCGTTTCCAATCAACACATCCAATTATGGTTGTAATTTGAAACCATTAAACAAAGTATAATATAGTACATACTTAGTAGAAACCTATATTGCTACGATGCCTCTCAAACTTTAACTAAGTCATAAATATTTTTAGTGACAATCTTAAAATGTTGATTTTCTTGTAAATTCTTACATTTCCGGTCCAAAGTCTAATGGTTAACGCTAAGGACTCGCCATCGGAGTGTCATGTGTTTATTCCTTAAGTATTAGGTTGGTATGACGCTGATTACTCAAACTGTAAAAAAAGGTTAACTTTGTCAACAAAGTTTTATGATTAAATGATTTACCGTTTCGATATTCACAAAAATGCAGCCTTCACAAAAAATGAGGACCAGTCCCCTCGGAAGCTGGGAAACTCCCACATCAACATAAGTGTGGTTGTGTGAGACCAGTTCCCTTACCCGTAAAGATAAATAGGCCCTGAATCACCACATGCAACCATTCGGGATAACGCAGGCAAGAATTTACACTGCATGTGCAGCTTAGTTGAATATTTGTACAGCACTTTAAGTTTATACACTTATTGGAAATGCTAAATACAATACAATGCTCTTTAGTGCGTTTTAAAACTTCCTACATAATATTGTATTGAAATTATGACGCTCTGTACTGTATTTAGCACAGCTAGATGACTTCACAAATATTCCTCAAAATTAAAATATTCTGCATCCATAAATTGCAAAGTTTGTTAATCGTTGTTTTGTGTCAACCCTACATCACAAATCCGGTAGCGGCCAACAAATGATGTAATTAATTCTGGAATGCACCATCCCCCATGCTGCCGTCCCCCTCTGATGCATTGCGATACTCCATAAGAGACGTATCTCCGTCCCTCTCTCGCAGGGGCTTGTTTTATTTGTCACGTTTGTTCACAGGGCTTAGGAACGAACGATAGGGCGTCTTAGACAGGGTTGCCGAAATGTATTAATTAATCATTATTTTTTAAATTTAAAAAACAAATTGACGAGCTTTAAATTCGGGTAAAAGAAAGGTTATCAATTAAAAGAAGCTAGCACAATTATGAAGTATTTAAATGAATGATATATGAAATAGTTTTTCTCGGGTTAGACCATGTTCTACTTGCAGTAATTTTGTCTGCCGACGTTTCATTCCCTCGAGCGGGGAACATTTTCAAGGCTCGAAGCGACGGGGGACCTTTTATCCTCCGTTTACTTTTGGCAACTGGCTGGCTGCTGGTGCTTTTCTCATCTCTGTCATCATGTATCTTCGTTGTGATTGGCGGGGTGGATGCGTTGGGGGGTGGCGGCGCATGCGCAGGGTTTGCCACTTTCACTTTCATGGTCGAAGCTATATAACAAATTATTTCCGTGTTTTTCGAGTTAAACCATGGTCTATTTGCAGCTTTTTTATTTGCCGACGTTTTGCTTTCACGAGTAAAAAGCTTTTCAAGGCGAGTTATCAAAGCGACGCTATGGTTTTCGTTGTCGTCGCGGTCTCTTTCTGTTCGTACCTCAAAACAGTTTCAAGAAAATGATTCTGAAAGTATTTTGCAAGGCTGTTCTTAATTCGTATCGACGTCACAGCTTTTTTGTCGTTTTGAAATGCGTAGACCTCTTTGTCAAGCGTAGATAGATATATTTTAAAACTGCTCTTAATAGGAAAATAAACCTAACAAACTATTATAGGATTAATAATTGATTTTTTTCTCGCTGGGCTAATGTCACACAGACATGGGTCCTTAGTAACCAATTTGATAATGTTGTTTGCATCTTCCCTGGCAACCCGGCGGACTGATATCACATTTCCTTCAATTTTGAAATGCGCTGAATCCATTATAGGCATTGCAATAAACAGGTCAAATAATGTGAAAAATAATGGGCAGACATGAAAGAAATAATGTTTTAAAAATACATTAACTTATTGAATCAGTGTGGCAACCCTGTTTGCTAGGGGTGTGGTATAGCTGTCTAAAGTAAGATCGATCTGTAGGTACATACTAAATAGTACTGCATATGCACATCTGGTCGAATCGTACCCTCCCTAGATGCCCGATCTGCAAGAAACGGTTAAATGTGATTTTTTGAAAAATCAAAAACATTGTGAGAAGGAATACCATTCATTGATCTATTTTGCTTGGTCAGAAACGGGTATAAACAGGATCAAGTGACTGATAGGTTGGTATGCGGCTGACCACCCATACTGTAAAAAATGGTTCACTTTGCCAATGTCACCCCTGCTTCAGGGAAGGTCGGCAAGAGTTGCAGGGTTTATGTTCATTTGAGAGTTGTTTTTTTTTATATTGTAGGTCCACATGCGGCATGTGTAAGCGCGAAATAATGCATGTCGGCTTGTGGGAATGCATTTAATATGAATCTCAAATGATACATATCTTTGCAGCTTAGATTTAGATTTTAGAAGTAATCATTGATCTTTGCTTATTTTAATTTATAATTATCTGATAAACCAGGGTTAAAGCATAAAGGGCCCAAAGGAAATCGAACCAGAGTGATTTTTTTTAAACACGCTCGTCGCAGTCACCTGTGAAAAAAAAATGTTTTTAAATATTGTTTGGTGGAGTCAATTTTTAGGTCATATTTTTTTAACATTAAAAAATTAGATCAACAAATAATAAACACGCATGATTTTTCATTACTGTCACTCTTTTACTAAGACCGTAAAGTGTAAGAAATAAAAACGGCAGATTTAGGGTATAACTTAGTGCAACTTAGATGAAATTAAGCGTATTTTCTGGTTACGCCAATGCTTCTCAATCTTTATCGCTACGAATAACGCGCAGTTAGGCTAGCGACGTTTCCCATCAGTGCTCCTCAATGGCGTGTGCGGTGGAAGTTGCCACTAATAAATGCAATAAATGCATCCTCTAATAACGGCAGATTTACTGGCACAGTTTGAGAAGCGCAGGGTTGGATTAGATTGCTCGTGAACATATAAACAATTTTTTTTAACACAAACACGCAATTTTCGCTACACTCATGGTGTAACTTCTTGTCGCGTTCTTGCCGTAGGGGTCGCATGTGGCGATTGAGGACCTATTAATTTTTACAGGTAAGGGTTGCCAACCATTTCAGTTGAAGTGGGAGTTTCCCAGCTCCCGAGGGGGCTGGTACTCATTCCTTGTGAAGGCTGAGTTAACCTTACCTGTATTTTTATTTTGAGTTTGAAATACAACACATCATTCTGACAACCTCGGTGGGATTAGAACCCGAGCTCTCAGCATAGGGCGCAAGCACTGAACCTACGAAATAGGTAATGAGAAATAGCAGCTGGGATTGTCAAGGAGATTATAACAGTCCTTCGGACTGCTATAAAGTAAAAACGCTTCTGGATTAGTAATCTGACTACTGAAAAAAAAACTAAATATTACAAGAATACAACAGTCATGAACACGAAATTTCAAATTTAAAAATGAATACATTTTATTTATAAATACAGTTCTGTCCTAATACCCCGCGCATCGGGAATAGGGTAAAGCGTCCTGATTTTGGCCACCTCTCTCTGTGATCTCTCCGCTCTGCTATTATTAGAGTTTTACACATTCTCGCGTGTGGTCGCTACCTCAAGTACTCAACATTTCATTTAAACTCCACCATAACGTTCCACAAATATATGTATGAAAATTAGAATAGCTCCTCATGTAAAAGGCTTAGAATCTGTGCATCTTCATCAGCCGTTCCGAGTCCACCATCAACAGTGTTGAACAAATGCCCCGCCAAACCTCTTTTACCAGGTGATTCTTTGTCACGTCCTCCCGATAGCTTTCGGTGAATGTCTTCCATCCATTGAACAGAGATTATTTATAACTTTTTGTCCGCCAATTCTGGGCCACCATTCCAAAAAATGTCTGGTCTGTCTTCGGTATTCTCTTCTGCATATATGTCTTCCCCGCTGCCATGTCTGTACTCGCATCATAGATTTGTTTTCGTATCATCATTGCTGGAAAAAACGACGCTGAGGATATCATCAGATGGAGTAGAACAATTAGATCGTTCTGGAGAGACGTAGACAATAGATGGAACAACAGCCAGTATTCTGCATCATAAGAAGAATTCCCAAAATAAACAAATCAACTGATCTAAAAAATCACAATCATCAGCGCATCCTTTGTAATTGAAATGAAGTAGTAAGAAGCGCATCTCGATGATGTTGCACCGAATCAGTAACTTCAGGTTTTCGCTGTTTTCTTCAATGGACGAACAGGTTAATTTACATAGAATCACTACTGGGTCGAGTCGTGACCATCGGAAAGGCTTTCCGCCACAAAAAAATATAGAATTGCATGAGCGTTCTGTGATACGCTTCCCAAGATGGAAGTGTGTAAACTGAATGGGTATAAGGCTGGGCTTTCGCAATGATCTACAAAGAAGAAGTAAATTCCGAGCGTAAATCTTTCCATGCTTCACTTGTTTTGTGGTAAGAATCCAAGTCCTTTTCCTTTAAAAAGCTTGTCGCCCTAGCCGTGTAAACGCTGTGATTGAGTCTGTACGTAAAGTTTTTTTTAAAAGCTCGTGTGCGGTCGGGTTTCTCCGCCTCGTCTTCGGGCGGCTGCATCTGAAGACAGGACGATCTGGCATGTCATAATTAACCAGGCGACGGCTGTCATGCGACAGATTCCGTTTGTAATTCAAACAGGCCATTTACTGGCTGCGTCACCCTAATTATTGTCGGTTTCTTTACTTGTACATATATAATAATATTCTTTATGTTTATATGAAACAGACTGCATTGAGGAAAATACAAAGAGAGAAAACTATCTGTCTATAATAATCTATAATCTAAGTTGCAAAGATATATTACATTTAAGATTAATATTAAACGCATATAGCAGCCAATATACAGGAATGGAGAGGATTGGAGAAGTTCTACGTCCAGGAGTGGGCTGAGAAAAGCTGAGGAGGAAGAAGAAGAAGATTAAATGCATTTCCATAGGCAGACACGTATAAGTTCGCGCTTACTCGTACCGCATGTGGACCTACAATATAAAAACCCAAATTTCAAATGAACATAAGCCCTGCAACTCTTGCCGACCTACCCTGAAACAGGGGTGATATTGGCAAATTAAACCATTTTTTACAGTACGCGTGGTCAGCCTCATATCAACCTATACCAACCTCAAACCTAAGGAATCATTCTTATTAGTATTGTGAATATGACGGTTTTGAAAAAAAAGCAGGATAGAACACTGCGAAAGCTTTGGCCACCCTTGCGGAATAGTAAGAGAGCTACAGGGAAACAGGGATGTAGCTCTTTTAGGGGGTAGAAGCCCTTTTTGTTTACTAGTTAGGGAGGCCTGCGCCCAGTTTGTGAGGGAGGTTGCCCCCTCAGCTGCCCTTGGCGATAACAAGCCTGTCAGCCTAACTCACATCAACCCCTGACTAAATTACTGTCCTCCACTAACTACTTATCTACTAACTAGGGATGAACAGACCATATGAGAAAGTTAATATTTTAATTAGTATTAAATAATCATTCTTGGATACAAGGAAATGTCGCTTAGCTCTCGGCGATGTATAGTGCAAATATTTACAGTCTTACCCCCGATGAGATTTCAGTTACAGATTGAGCCAAGTCAGTAGATCAATTGGTAGAGCGTTTGCATTTCATGCCGAGAGCTCGGGTCTAATCCCACCGAGGGTATGAAAAATTATTTCCCGTTTCATTGTTTATTTCAAACCCAAAATAAATATTGGCAAGGTTATTCAGCCATCAAAAGAAATGAGTACTATCTCCCTCGGGAGCTGGGAAACCCCTACTTCAACTGAAGAGGTTGACGTTGGCCAGTCCTATTACCTTTAAAAATAAATTGGTTCCACTCGACACATGCGACCCCTTCGAGAGAAACGCGGCAAGAAGTAAACTTATATTCCATCCTATTTATTTTCACAGGTAAAAGGGCTGGCCTTACACCATCCACTTTACTTGAAGTGTAAGTTCGCCTGCTTGCGGAAGCGACAAGATCTCATTTTTTGTAAATGACGAGTAAACCTTTCCGATCCAATTATTTTGGCCTTAAAAAAAACACTGAAATGTTTCATTTTATCGTGTGTTTCAACTAGGGTGTCAGAAATGACATGGTGGGAATTGAACCCTAGCCCTCTGGCTTTGAACTCGAAAGTTAATAATAATAATAATCGAATTACTTATAAGGTGAGCGCTGCTTTTGAATTAATCACACCTCAAGAGCCCTCTGCGAGGTTGATCGTCACTGTAAGAAGCGTCAATTCTTAAGCAAGACGTATTTGCTGTAAGGTTTGATGTACCTTTGGTGACCGGTCGGTAAAGATATATAATTTTTTTAACCCAGCAAAGAGCATGTTTGAAATTAAAAATGTTCCGGGATTCGAACCCAAAACCTTCCATTTACAAGTCCAAAGCGCTAACCACTAGACAACAACACGCTGTCATACAATACTACACGTCGATGCTACTTCTCTGAGAATAAAGAGGTTAGTTTTTTAATGGATGCCTGAATACAATTGAAGACGCATTTGTGATCGGCCCCTAGTCTAGTGGTAACGCTTCGGATTCGTAAATGGAAGGTCGTGGGTTTGAATCCCGGCGGAGCACAAAAAATACCATTTACTGATATTATTATTTTCCCACCAGGGTATCATTCAGAGAAACTATTTGTTAAAAAAAAAGGATTAAACCTTTTCACAAGCGAGGAGTTGAAGAGAATTTCCTTTGTTGAAGTTAAATTAAATAATTCGATCTGAAAGGACAGCTTGCATCCAAATTAAACCATACATTTCGTCCTCCTTAGTGCGTGTTTGGCTTATCTACCATTTGATTCAAAGATGTTCTTGAAATGGAATTGTCTTAAAAATCATACAGTGTTAGGTTTTCAATGTGAACGGTACCTTCTGATGTACCTACAGGATACTCACTCCAGCTAGCTCCATCGGCATCACTCTCAGGGCGTGGGATTCTTTCTTTGTGTTGCTTACATTGTACTTTGGGAAGTATTGTATATTGATAAGACAGGAGCTAATGTTAACAAAAGAGATTTAATCAGACATGCCCGCAAGCAGACACATGTAAGTTCGCGCTTACCCATTCTGCATGTGTACATACAAAATAAACTAAACCTCGCATAAACATAAGCCTTGCAACTCCTGCCGCCTTTCCCTGAAACTGGGGTCGCATTGGCAAAAGAGAACCACTTTTTAACACCTTGACTTACAAGTTGGTTTGACGCTGACCACCCATACTGTAAAAAAGGGTTCACTTTGCCAATGTCCCCCTGTTTCAGGGAAGCTCGGCAAGAGTAGCTGGGCTTATGTTCATTCGAGATTGGGTTTTTAATGTTGTTAGTCCACATGTGGTATGTGTAAGCGCGAACTTATAGGTACTTGTCTGTATATGGGAATGCATTTAATATTAATTTTCAATTTAAATTTCATATGTCTTTACAACTTAGATTATAGATGGGGGTCAGCCTCATACTAACCTATAGGACAAAGAATTCATAACAATCTATATGTAATGGAATATCCTTTTTTAATTAAGATAAAAGGTTCACAACGACTGAGTTTAAATGTTCAATTAACTAAAAGTTGATTCTCAACAAAGAAAAAAACATCAGTCACGATTTGTACAATTTCAATAAAAGATCGGCGAAATCAAAGTGAGTTTTGTGAATGGAATCACCTTGGGAATTCATCGACTCCAGATCACAGTTTTATTCTATTTCTATTTAATGCTTTACTTTATTTTTACTCCAAGCATTCTCTCACGAACAGTATATCCATTTTGTGCTTAATAAAAATAAAAAAATACATCGATCTTTGTCCAGTGCTTAACGCCTTGGATTATACCCTTAGTACCTACGAGTTGCAAAACTTGAGTATTATAAAGTTTACGACAATTATTAAAGAGTGGTTTCCCCCAAAATTTGCCGTTTTTGTTTGTTTTAACTTGATTTTCTTCATCACTGTAACTCTTTTGCTAAGACCACAAAGTGTAAGAAACAAAAACGGCAGATTTTGGGAGAAACAACGCTTTAATATTTTCCGTAAATTTTACTTTTCTCAAGTTTTGCAACTCGTACTAAGGGTAGGTACAGTAAGAAAGTATTTGCTTCAAGATTTCAAAACTGGTTTGCATTGGAGTGAACAATTGGGTCGGTGTTAAAATCATCATTGAAATTCAATCCATAGAAGCTATCTACCTTTAAAAAACGCAAAAAAGGAAAAGCTTTTTTTAATAGATTTGTGAAGAGGAATGCAATTCAACAACGTACATTCTCTGGCCTGAAATAGGTATCTATTAATATTATCAATTAATATTTTTATGAGTTATTAATTACTAACTGCCCAATGACATATTATGTAATATGTTGAACCATTGTCGATGTTATTGTCGGTAGGACACGGCGCAGGCGGGGCTTGAACCGGCGGAAGTTCGGTGGTGTATGGCCGAGGGGGCCAAGTGGGCCGATCGTTCTAGCGTGTTTGGAATGGAATAACGTTGGTTCGATCTATATTCTATGATCTGTGGTTCGATCCCTGCTTGGGTCATTTGACCATAACTTTGACCCTGGTTCAACAGACGTAATTGAGTAATTATTTAATAATAATTCATTAAAATAAACAATAATGAATTACTTACCTGTTTCTGGCCAGGCAGAATAGGTTGGTGAATTGCATTCCTCTTCACAAATCTATTTAAAAAAAAGTTTCAATAACACAAATTCGAGTGCCAACGCATAATCCCCTCGATCATCCCAACGACTAGGCGACTCAAGCTATTATCAATAGGACACGGCGCAGGCGGGTTCCAAATCGGCGGTAGGGCAAATTCGAGTACCTACCTAGCCTTACCCTCGACCATCCAAGCGACTTTTTGTATTTGTTGTTGTTCTGCTACGAATTTGCCTCTATCCAATGCTCGTGCCTGGTTGTTAGAAAATTACAAGACGTAGAAAATCTGCAACCCTTTATCTGTGTCTATTCATTAAATTTTCCATCGTAATGTGCGACAGAGCGAGCGCTAGTCCCCAGGCTCTCCCCGTATAGCGGCGTCTCTCTCTGCACTTATACGCTCCGTCTGGCGATCGATTAAATGTTCTAATACGTTTAACTAAATTGTTTAAAGTAGGGCGCTTCATTAAACATACAGGGTGGGTACAGGGAGAACGCAAAGTTACTGTAACTTCATCTTAAAAAAAATCCAGAGGAAAAAAATATTCAAAATGTGTGTGGAATTTAAGAGATGAACGTTGTGTTAAATATTATGATCATCATCGATTGGCGATACACGGTGGCATTACTCATACTCTCTTTGATGTTTGTAAGTATAGCTTGGACGCAAAAACGCAATTAAGCGTTCCTTTACTGCGTTCTCTCCGAAGGGGGTGGCATGTAGCGAGTAAAACCTTTTTTATTATTATAGGATACGAAGAAAGTATATGTTGGTAGAATAGATGGATGTCGTGGTAGAGGAAGACCGAGAAAGGTATGGATGGACCAAATATCCGAAATTGCGAATGAATGGAATATCCAGAGTCATAATAAAATAAGAGCTTGTATGAAGAAGGTTATGACTCTGGAGGAAATGAAAGAAGTATGCAAGGATAGAAAGAAATGGCGGTTGATCTGTGATGTTGGCGGCTAGGGTTTGTTAAAGTGAAATTGGTTTTATGATTTAGTTTTTTATGTCCATGTATATATTGTAATTTTTATTCTTTGATTTAAAAAAATGTAATTTGTCATCTATGTTCCTTGACTTATAAAGTTATAGGTTGTTATGCGGCTGCGGGCTGACCACCCATAATATAAAAATTGGTTTACTTTGCCAATGTCACCCCTGTTTCAGGGAAGGACGGCAAGAGTTGCAAGGCTTATGTTCATTTGAGATTGGGTTTTTATATTGTAGGTCCACATGCGGCATGTGTTAGCGCGAAATTATACATGTCTGCTTGTGGGAATGCATTTAGTATGAATCTTAAGTGATATATATCTTTGCAGCTTAGATTAGATTAGATTAGGCGGGTAGCTGTACACCAACCACTTCAGTTTGACTGGGAGTTTCCTAGCTCCCGAGGAGGCCAGCACTCATTACTTGTAAAGGCTAAATTAACCTTGCTGGTATTTTATTTTGGGTTAGAAATAAATACCAAAACGGGATATCATTTCTGAAACCCTTGGTGAGGTTTGACCCCGAGCTCTTGGTATGGAATGCAAGTAGTCTTCCAACCGATCTATCGAGATGCTGAAAATTTCGTTCTCAATAATATTTTTTTATTGACGGGTAAACATCACAGGTAGGTAGGTACCTATTTAGCCTTACAAAAATATTTTCTTCACAAAATATTAGGTACTTCGTTTTTTCCCTAGCTTTTCCCCTTTTTCCTAGTTTTTCCCAAATCATATTTTACAACAATACTAATTGGAAACTGCTGCTTTAACTGAAATGGTTAGCGTAAAGCCGGCCAGCTTACCTGTAAAAATATCACGTTAGGTGGCGGTTGAGCCATGGATTTGTTTTGTGTGAATAATACCAATTGAGCTATCGAACAAGCTGCACTTACCTATAATAAATAGGTGTGAATCTATGTGTTGGGCATGGATTATCATTCTCTTTCGTATATACTTCATTGACTTTCAGTAAGTTCTTTTTTACGCATTTAAATTTCAACAAATAGTAGTAGTATTAATGTACTGCAAATTCCTAATTACTCTGTAGTAAAACGATCCTCATACACAGCGGAAAAACCTCCAAGACAATCATGCCGTTTCACTCTAACACCACCTCTCCGCCGCTCGGCGTCTCTTTCGCACATCGTTTTCTAAGCCCCTCCCATTCCATTAAAACTACATCACCGAGCGTTTTACAAACCGCGCCCCCTTGAAAATTCCCACCAATCAGACGGCGAGTTTTCCTCCCCCCTCCATCTACCAAGCTCTACTTCCCACCCTCAAGAAACTCGCCATATTTTTCCTTTAGGAGGGGGTAAAATGATCATTTATTAAATCCTGCCATACGAGATCTCCCTTAGTATCGCGTTTAGCCTTGCCCCCAACCGACGTCGGTCTTTCGTACCATTTTACGTACGTATCTAAATCGCTTGAGATCGTTTTGGTTTTTGAGACGTTTTGGAATCGACGCAGCCACTTAGGGCGATGTTTTTGGACCTCGGGGTTAACAGCTAGGTTTTATTTAAGAGCTGTCAGATGGTTTTTGGTGTTGCTAGTGATAACAACTGGATTAACATTACAATTGTTTAATGGTTCAACTTGTGTATGAAATATAACAAATTGTTTAGTCGTTTTGAATTATAAAAAACAATATTTGATTAAATTAAGTCAATTAAAAAAGGAAAAGTTACTCAATAAAAAAAACAAATTTTTGTGATGTAAGTACGTTTTAGACTGTTTCAAATTTGTTCATCGGGTAAAAAAAAGTGCTTTGTTTATGTAAAAAATATTTTAACCATATAACTTTTACTTGCTGTGATAGTGTATGGATCAAACTGAAGAGTTCACAAGGTATTAAAAGTGAGATTTGGTTTGTTTTTTTAGTGGACAGAAAAGGATATGAACAGATTTCAATGGTGAAACAGTATGTGAAAGTGGAAACTACAAAGGTGTAATCAATGATGACGATGATAATGATGCAAAGATTGGTTGAGACGAGGCAAGAATCGCAGCAGCAGCACCAAAGGTCACCAAAGAGTTCCCCAAAGCTCCCAGGAGATGGAATCATCGGACCGAACCCAGAAGATGACATCAACAGAACGGAAAACAACAACAGTATAGAAGAGAGACTCCAACCACCTGATGATCAAAGCAAATTCGAAGGTTTTAGGAGGATATCACCAGATTTGATAAGCAATGACAAGAGAATACCATTGGTACCAACACCCACCATAAAGATAGCCGTTCCAAATGAGATCAACCTAGCAGGACAACGGAGACTAGCAGACATACAAAATATAACAGCCAATAGAGAGTTGTACCTTCAGAGAACGAAAAAATTAAGGGAATCGTGCGATGCAGACGTCAAAATGGATACAGCTGGTGATGAAAGGGAAAACGGTGATGAATATGATAGAAGAAGTGATGTTAGTGAAGAATTGAACGTCGACGAAGTCACTGATGACGTATTGTCACCTGTAGACCTAACAAGACGACAGCACTTACAATCAGTTAAAAACTTGTATCCAAACTTTGGTCAAGGTGTTTTCATGCCGAAACCTGGGGAGATGGGTGCATTGAGTTTGTACGGCCATCAAATTGGTGCTTACGCAAGTGGGAATCCAGAATTGAGGATGAGAAATCTGGAAGAGATGCATCAGAATAGGAATCTAGAGGAAGTGGAAGAGAATAGGGCGAACAGTGTGTGCAGTGACATGAGTAGACATTCGCATAGTCCTAGAAGTGGGAGTCCTAAGCCTGGGAGTCCTAGGAGTCCGGTTGGGAGTCTGAACCCTCACAGGAGACTGGCTTTTTCTGTGGAGAACATCCTGGACCCCAATAAGTTCACTGGCAGGGCGGGGGAGGCAGTCAGTGGGAGTGGTATTGGTGCTGGACTACGTTTTGCGGCCGCGGCTCTTCCTCCAGCGTATTGGAGACCACATTTTGATGTTCTCGATAGAGATGGAAGTGAATCAGGTACGCATTCCAATTTTAACTAATTTTGCCAGTTCTTAAATGGCAATTCTACAGTATTTTATCTTCGATATGTAAGTAGAATTACTGCCTCCGAGTATTTCATAAACCTTTCTGGTAGGTATCTACAGCAATTGAGGAGAATACATTTTCATTTTATATTGTTAAATGACAACTCAAAATTATTCATCCGCTACTTAAGGGAATTTCCTATCAAAAGAACTGATAATCCGTAGATCAATTAAGGATTAATGGTTTCATAATAACACTTTGTGGTGTAAAAAATAAAACGACTAAAATATACTGCAACCATTTCTATATAAAATTTGTTTCTAAAACGTGTACCTATTCGCAAAACAACCTTAAAAACATGTTTTTTGTTTGTCTTGATTTGTGAAGAGGAAAACCATTCGTCAACCTATTTTGTCTTGCCAGAAACAGGTATTACCATTATCGATTAATTATTAACTATTTTTTAATACTTCAATGATTAATAAATTAACAATTACCCAATGGCATATGTTGAAAGGGTCAAAGTTATTGTCGATAGGACACGACGCAGGCGGGATTCAAACTTGCGATTATTTCAAAAACGCAAATTCGAGTGCCGACGTCTTAGGTATCCCTTTGACCATACTAGCGAATTTGAAGCTGTTGCACAAAATACCACTTTATAGCAGTCGATGAAGAGGTAAATAAAGATTTTCATGCTTCTTCTTTGTCTTCTACATATTTTCCTTTAGAATTTTACATACTCACTTGACAACAACTAGGATGAAAGTCTTTCTATTTTGGCCAGTACAAAAAAGCTGTCTCCTTTATTGGTACCTAAACGCAACGCAACTAAAACGCAACTAAGCTACACATATAGTGTAACTTCTTGCCGCGTTATCCCCGAAGGGGTCGCATGTGGCGAGTTGAACCTATTTATTTTTACAGGTAAGGGGGCCGGCCTTACGCCAACCACTTCAGTTGAAGTGGGGGTTTCCTAGCTCCCGAGGGGGCTGGTACCTACTCATTTCTTGTGAAGGCTGAGTAAGCCTTGCCGGTATTTTATTATGGGGTTTGTAATAAACACCGAAATAGGAAATCATTTCTGACACCCTCCTCGGTGGGATTCGAACCCGAGCTCACGGGGTAGAATGCAAGCACTCTACCAACTGAGCTATCGACCGGACTGTGCACCTATCTGTACTGTACTGTATCCTGCCGCCGTTCCACTAGGGGTGGCCGGTACCTCCGCAGATGCGCCTCCACTTTTTTCTGTCCTTACAAACCACTTTCATTTCCTCAATATTCATCATCTTTTTCATACATACTCTTCTCTTATTTTCACTCTGCAGGTTCCATTCTTTCGCAATCTCACCTATTTGGTCTAACCATTCTTTCCTCGGCCTTCCTCTTCCGCGCTTTCCTCTGACATTTCCTTTGTACACTTTCTTCGTTAGTCGTTCATCATCCATTCTTTCGAGATGTCCGAACCATCTCATCGTACTTTTTTGTACCTACTTTCATTCTCATATTCTCTTTTATACCACACTCGTTCATCACCCAATCATTACGTACTCTATCATTCAGTGTTTTTCCAGCCATTGCTCTCAGGTAAGCCATTTCAACCGTACATACTTTACTCAGCTCACATTCATTAACTGTCCACGCCTCACTTCCATACATCAATGTCGGAACCTATCTCATATTATTATCCGGTTTCATCTTGGTAATCTAAATTTCATAAAGTAAGTAACATATTAACACTTTTTTAATGCCTGTAAGTGTAACGCAGTCGACGTTTCATTAGGGGTTGCCAGAATCTCTGTCAAGTCTCTTCCACTTATTCCTATCGTGACGTATTTCTCTCAGTCCATTCATATCCATCGCTTTTTTCATGCGTTCCCTTCCTTTAAATTCACTCCAGATATCTTATACCTTCACAAGTTCACTCTGCCATTCGTTTCTTTCCCTTTCCCTTTTTGCTTTTTCATTATCCATTCTTTTCAAATGCTAAAACCATCTAATTTTATTATTTTGTACTTCAACCCTCACATCCTTTTCTTGATTACATTATTTGTTAACCCATTCAAAAAAGATCCTGTCATTCTTCTCAAGTTATTCATCTCCAATGTACATACCTCGTCCTTTTCACCATCATTCACACACTTTCTGAACAAGTCTTTCCTATCATTCTTCTCATGCTTTTTTATAAAATCATCCTACTATAAGTTTTCAAAATGTCCCAAGTCCGCTGGCGCTCTCAAGTAGTTTCGTCTCCTCTTTACGACCTCCCCTTCTCCTGTTCACCCTCCTCACTTCCCTTCATCCCCTACGAGGTAATAAAATAATCGGAGCACTTCCTTTAACGCAGCTTTATTTTCCGGATGCTGAACAAAAGGTCAAGCCATGTCCGGAGGGTACTTGCACACACGCAACCGGAACAAGGGACGAATTCTGCAAGCGCAATAACCCAAGGCGGCAAAAACCTGTACCTAAATAGTGAACACTGTAAATGCTTCAACACTTACTTACTTTACTTTCTTCAGCTCATAAGCCTTGAAGACTCAGGGCCTCCCGCACCACAATCCTCCAGGACTCTCTGTCTTGTGCTACTTCCCTCCATGATCCCCTCACACCCAGATATGCTTCAAGTTCAAATGCCTTAACAGATTGATGAAAAAGTTTCAGGAAACTGCTTTTTAAATCATTTTTGTAGCTGTGTATTTTCTCAATAGTTTTTTGCAATAAAACTGGATTGATCTGTTTTGATCTATTGTTCGAACGGCTAAAGTGCATAGTCAGTTACATGTTGAAAGTATACGAAAACTCTAAACAATTTTACCCGGCTGATGTGAGAAATAGTTTTGTGTTTCTGTATTTTTTTAATAGAAATTTAGTCTTACTTATAATACAAGACGTTAGATCCGGTTTTTTCGGTAATAATAAAAAAATGCAAACTCGTTTTGGTTGTCTTTATTTTTGACACAGATTAAAACAGTGTTTTTTTCAATCCTAAATTACCTAATTAAATTGTTGAAATTTAATTGTTGAATAGTACCGAAATTTATATTAAATATTTGCTACTAAAATATGATGTGATGATTTTTAACTACGAGTAAACTTTACAATATTTTTACAAACCTCTTGTTTTTTCTTTTCTTAAGCTATTGCTTAAATTCCATGTTTGCAGAGGGCTCTTGAGGTATTATAATTCACACAAAAACAGCACTCAACAATTAACTCACAACCCTATCGGTTACTATTTTCAAAATAATAAAAAATAAGCACAACGAGTGACGCAATTTTTTGCTTGAGGCGCCAAATTCTAGTTCCGTTCCTGTCTGCCGGACTTCTTAGGGGAAATAAAAGAAATCCGTCCTGGGAGGGTCTCACGGAAGGGTGTATAAGAAGGTCCGGAAGGGGTGGAGGACCTTAAATCTCAGGGTGTAGGGTCTTACGGGGCCGTAGTTTGTAGTTATTACAGCTGAAACACTTACAACAAGAAATATAGGAGCCGTAAACAGAGTTGAAGATTTACGAATTGGCGTAGCTTAGTTTGTACAAGTTACTACAACTGTATTTAATTCAATAGTATAAAGGAAATTTACTGAGATATAAAGCTACTTTTACGTTTTTAAGCATATTCTTAGATGGGTTGAACCAAAAACTAGGTACAAACATTTTTTTTAAATGAAAAAATAGATTTTAGCCGGTGTAAAAATAATAGTGTTTATATGAATAAGATGGACTGTGCATATTTAATTTTCAAGTCAATTCTCAAGCATTTTCATCTATTGATGCTAAAACCTAACGGGGCTATTCTTAGACATTTTAGTCGTCGGTTGAGCCCCCGCTTTGACAAACTAATGGTGCCTGCGCTAGAAGTTTCATCAGCACGGTCATCCTTACCTACCGAATTTTGTAATATTTGTATGAAGACAAATCAGCTGTTCACTTGCGGCCATCTTGGACTGACAGGTCTTCATACAAATGCATCATTAGTTTGTCAAAGCGTGGGCTCAACCGACGACTAAAATGTCTAAGAATAGCCCCGTTTGTATTTCATTGAAAGAGGAAGTTTTCCTGTTCTTGAGAAGACAGGTTGAGTAAGAAGCTTTGATATAACGAAGACCTACTTGAGCAGTCTCGACTTAAATAGTTATCGTATCGGGCGATAGTTAGTGATAAAACATGGTAGCAAGCGAAGTGCTGATCGGACAGTTAAATGTTCTCTGTACTAATTATATCATCTGTTCACGTGCGGCCATTTACCTACTATCGTTTACTACCGACCGATACGATAGCTGCAAAGACGAGACAGCTCACCCTAAGCTAGAAGTAAAACTAAAAATTAAAAAAAAAAAACTGGTTGTAGATCGAACTCAGGTCATCCGTTAAAAAAATTGGAGCTCCACGAATCTGAATATAAATGGTTTATTATTTAAAATAAAATTCTTTTTTTCCAAAACGTACTTTTATTTTCACAGTAATATTTTCTACCTCAAGCACTTTCGACCTTCAATACTCAGGTCATTATCAAGAGTATAATGACCTCTTTTGATAATGACCTGAGTATTGAAGGTCGAAAGTGCTTGAGGTAGAAAATATTATTGTGAAAATAAAACTACGTTTTGGAAAAAAATTAAAAAAAAAAAAATTTCACTGTGTGAATACACAAACCCTACAAAATCTAATAGGTTTATTATTTATTTGTTATCCTAGAAGTTTATAAGATCAGATTTTGTTTAAGAACATGGTAAAAAAACAAACATAAAAAAATCAAAAAAGATATCTCGGATAGTGCTACATTAATTTATTTCCATTTGAATAGGTATGTATGAAAAATACTAAATTAAAAAGCTTCTCGATGAATACGAATCGTTTGATTATGAATCAATTCGGTACCTTTGAAATTGAAATAAGGTTTACTAGTTGACAATAAATAATCAGACTTATAATTGAATTATAAACAAATATTTCCATGAAAAAATTTCGCGGAAACAAAAGGAAGCTGTTCGTTTATCAAGCTCTGGAAGTTTCTTCCTCATAGCCCGATTATCTCTGAGGATTTGGAGAAGAGGATCTCGCACCAAAACTGGAGTCGTATGCTTTTATGGCGCCATTTTTATTTAGCGATTGGCATCCGTGTATTTTATGATGGACCTAAAAAATAAATGGCGTTTTCAGTACCTGCAAGTATAATAGAGTCAAATGCGGCCATCTGGGATTTTGTTAAAAAATTAGATAAATATAATAGGCACATAGTGAATGTCATTTTTTGTGTTATCATATCGCTGCCTTAGTTCTTGTTTATCGTATACGCCATTGAGAAAATTTTACATGAGCAATGTTTGCATGTGTACTGGACCAATGTGTCTTATAAAAACAAGAAATTTATATTATAAATATTTAAAAGAACTCTCACATTATCGAGTTTTACGGTTTTTCTTAGCTCAGATTGTGTAGAATTTGATTCATAAGACAACTGCATGAAAAAGTCATATTTGACAAGATTGGCGTATACGGTAAACAAGAACTGGGGGAGCGATATGTTAATCTAAAGTGTATCGAATTCGTTTTTGTTTTTGTTTATTTGTAATTCTTATACGAGTACTTATACGTTGGTATGAGGCTGACCACCCATACTGTAAAAAATGGCTCACTTCACCAATGTCACCCTTGTTTCACGGAAGGTCGGAAAAAGGTGCAGAGCTTATGTTCAATTGAGGTTTGGATTTTAATTTGTAGGTACACATTCAGCATTTGTAAGTGCAAACTTACACGTGTCTGCTTATGGGAATACATGTAATTTGAATCTTAAATGTATTATATCTTTGCAACTTTTAGATTGGAAACTATTCCTTAAACTTTTACCTATACATCAAAAGCTCTTACAAATTAACACATATACGAAATCAATTTGGTTCTTTTTTTGCGTTTTTTTCGTTGAAAAAGGCCAACCACACGGCAGTCTGTGCACGGGGTTGGATTGCGGCTGCATAGGGGTGGAGTATAGGGGAAGAATTAATTGAAACCCCTCTTCGTGAAGGCTAGATGGGAAGGGAGGCCGATCCAGAACGACGGCAAACGTATAAGCCTTACACTAGAAAAAAAACTCGCAAAAAAATCAGTCTATCGTCTATAAAATACGGCATAGATATCGCCACCTAAGTGCTGATTCACTGATTTGAAAAATCGTGGATATAACATTTTATTGGAGGTTACTTATTAAAGTAAGGGCCTGATGCACCTCCAATCAGACAAAAATCAAAATTAAGTGTGGTTTCTCCCTTTCAAATAAAAAAATGGTTGCATGTATGTAAATCAGCTCATGTACTACATCATCTTTCTTGTTCAAAATTCATTATATTATTTACCCACTTCCGAGAAATATTTCACCGAGGTCCTTACCAGAATTAAGCAATCAAATTTGATGTGTCGATCAAATATTGATTGGAGGTTGATGCAACAGGCCCTAAGTGAACTAGTTATGAAGAAGTGCTCATGAAAAGGTCTAAACTACAGGATAATCACACTTTTTCAGTGTTTTCTCTCGTATGAAATACAAGAAAAATTGCATTTATCTAAGAAACCAAAATTAGCTCAATTTGTCGCTTATTCATTTTGTATCTTTAAGGTGTCGATGTATTGTGTTCATGAATATATCTTTGATCTCAGTTGAAAATATATATTAACGCTTAAGATTCATAATAAAGGCACGCCCACAAACTGACACGGAATGCGATTAACACACAAAATGAATTGTATAAAATCTCATTTACGAAAATAAATCTTGGATTGTCAAATTTGGTTCAGCGCAACTATAATCTATAATCTAAGTTGCAGAGATATATTAATATTGAAGATTCATATTAAATGCATGTCCGTAAGCAGACACGTTTTTATTTCGCTTACAAATACAAATTCAAATATCAAATGAACATAAATCTTACTAAAAAATGGTAAAGTGAACCTATTTTTTGCAGTATGAGTGGTCAGCCTCATACCAACGTATAAGTAAAGGAGCTCAATTTTCAATCAAATGATAACTTAGCAAATGGACACGACTCAAAATTTTAATTTAGATTTATCTTTTGGGAAAATTTTAAATGTATATCTTTGCAACTTAATAGATTATAGATTAATTTTTTTGCTGCTATTTAGGAAATTTGAGAACGCAAAATAATTATTGTACTTTGAAACAATTTAAATTATTTTTTTGAATGATAAAATCGAAATTAATCAGATTTTTGTGTTCCTTATCTTATAGTTCGGTATGAGGCTGACCACCCATAGCGGGAAAAATAGTTCACTTTGCCATATTCCCCCCTGTTTCAGGAAAGGTCGGTAAGAGTTGCAGGGCATGTACATTTGAGATTGGGTTTTTATTTTATAAACCCACACGCAGCATGTGTAAGTGAGAATTTACACGTGTGTGCTTATAATAGCAATAATACTATATTTAAAGTAGGTACCGATTTGTGATAAATCACTGAAAGGGCACTATTCAACTGTAACATCTCCCAAACATACATGTCTTCAATCCCGAACTAAACGCACTTGCACTCTCTACAGCTCTAAGCTCATTGTTTTATAACAATCAATCTGCTTGTGAGAATGCATGTTATATGAATCTTTCTTGTAGTATATAGAAAATTAGATTCTACATTACATATATTGTAACGAACTATGAAATCAAAGTACCACGCGCACCTAGTCATGTACGATAGTGTGGCTAGAACAATCTGGGAGTAGTATATTATGATGGTAGTAGTGCATAGAACGGCGTTCTGGTGTGAGTGAGTAATTGAAGAATGATCTGACACACGCGAGAATGGTCTCTTTTGTACCTGTATATAGGGACTGCAATGGTGCGGAGAGCGATTACTCGCTTCAAGTATTTTGCCGTGAAGACCAATAAGCAGAGATTATCAATTATTGTAAATTGTGAACCAAACCGTGTAAAATAAATTGTGTTAAAATAAATAATTGCAGAACCCCAACTAAAACATACCAATATTCTCCTAAAGACAGCGATTTAGTTATTATTTGACCGGTCCGTAGCTCAGTGGTAACACTGCGGGCTCTGAATGGGAAGGTCGAATCCCGGCGGAGCACAAAAAATATACCATTCATATTTTCAAATTTGCTCTTCGCTGGGTTGAAAAATTCATAAACCTAACCAATGACCGGTCACCAAAGGTCCATCCAGCCTTACAGCAACTGGGCCTTGCTTGAGTATTGGCACTTTGTAGCAACGACCAAGCTCGTACACCTCTGCAGCACTACAACAAGTGTCATAGACCCCTAGAGTCTCTAGAATCTAGGGAGTCTCTCGCACAGGATTTCTTAAAAAAAAAAATTATACATTTTTTCGATTTACGCAGTCGAGGTGAGAGTTTTCGCTTTGCTTTATACTCAGGTGGCTGGCCATTTAATCAGTACATGTATAATTGATTAGGGGTGGATATCTGTTTCCACCGGACCCTAGCTATACGACCCCCGACGCGATGTGTCTCCCCCGTTAACCGACCACTGAAAAATTGCACCGCAAACCGATTGATTACGGATGTTCACTAACAGAGATAACTAGTAGTATAACTGTGAGTATATTTAGGGGAACCTGTTAGATGCCAGTACAATTAACATTTTATTAGTATAAATTAGGTTCGCCCAAAAATTGGCATAGACAATATTGTGTCATCACCCAGCCGTGTTGCGCTACTAGGAAAAAGATATACAAATATTTTGTTATTGTGTCTTGCTTGAGAATGGCACTTAGCAGCGACGACCAAGCTCGTAAAAACTGCGGTCGATGGTTCAGTTGGTAGAATGCTTGCATTCCATGACAAGAGCTAGGGTTTGATCCCAAAAGAGGGTGTCAGAAATGATTTCCTGTTTTGATATTTATTCCAAACCAAAATTGGAAATACCGACAAGGTTCAGCCTGAGAATGAGAACCAGCCCCTTCGGGTTGAAAGCTGAAAAACTCCTACAACAAGTGAAGTGGTAGGCGTTGGACCGGCTCTTTACCTGTATAGATAAATATGTTCCATACGCTACAAGCGATCCCTCCGTGGACAACGCATTAACATGTAATAAAACTTTATCTTATTCAGGTTACTAAGGACGTTTTGCCATCATTTCATCATGCCAACCATTTCTGAAGTTTCAATATAATTTTTTTATGTTAATATGTCTTCCTTCAGTAGTATCATTACAAAGTTAACCGTCCACGTTTCTAGGACATTTAGATTGGGAATTCTTTTTTATTCGATCGCCACCAAACTTCACAAAAACCATTCCAAAAATATCTTACATGTTTCCTGAAAATTTTATCAAAATAGGTTGTTTATTGGTTTAGAAGTCCACAGGGAACATGCATACCTACCTTCATAAATATATACGTAGATTCTATTTTAAATTTTAAGATTGAAAACAAATTTCACAATAACATTTTTTTCCCATTGTTGTATTATTTTATGGCTGGTCACGTATTGCACCCTCCGCGTGACTAGGCTCTTGTTATTATTAATTTATTGTCAACTCGACAAGTAAAATCCTCACAGAATTATTCTCGATTCGTCTGTATTAGCTACGATAGGGGAGACTGGGGCACTTCACCGAAGTGGGTGGTTTGTTGGCATTAGCCGATAATGTGACAGCAATACCTCCCGCCGTAACCGGATACCTGCAATCACAGCTTCCCCTCACTGTTGAGGGGTCGACAAATGGCGGATAGCGAGCCAATCAAAAAACCAAAAAAACTGTTTTAGTTTCAATATCAATCTAACATGCTTTTGGTATTTAAGCTATTTATGTAATAGTTTAAGGTTTTGTTTATTGACATCGTAAAGATTCACTTTAAATTAATAATGTAGAAATAAAACACAAAGTGCTGGAGTGAAGTTTTCCGGGATCTGTTGACGTGGTCTGTGGGAGCTGGAGCTTCCGGACGTTTCACCCATTTCTACGATGGGCTTCTTCAGCGTGAAGTATGATGATGACGATGATCTTGATGAGAACTGTTTTATAAAACACTAAGGTTTTTACACAAGTTAATTTATTTTCTCGGCCGCTTTCGATGGTATCACATCAGTTGTCCTCTTGATAATGGACCTATAATGTGCTTATAGCTTTGTATGAGGCTGACCAACCATACTGTAAAAACGGTTTACTTTGCCAATGTCACTCCTGTGTCATGGAAGGTCGGCAAAAGTTGTAGGGTTTTTGTTCATTTGAGGTTTGGATTTTATTTGTATGTACACATTCAGCATTTGTAAGCGCAAACTACACGTGTTTGTTTGCGGGCATGCATTTGATATGAGCTTTAAATGCTAATATATCTTTGCCACTTAGATTATAGATTATAGATTATTTACCAAAAAACGATCACTACGATGCAACCAGTCTTACAGAAACTTGGTCTTGCTTGTCTATTATACCAACGGCAGAGCTTGCAGAGGGCTCTTGAGGTGGGATTAATTAATAATTTACTTAGCTTAATATTTCCCAGTACTGATGGTTGTTGACCCCATCTTGTAGGGGAGTTTCCCGTGGTTACCATAGAGCCTGTTGGAGTTAACACGCGGAAGCGGCGCTTTTTCATACAAACCTGCCTGCTACGCAACAACACAACATCCCCCAGCAATATTATCCTGCTAAAGGTTCACCCCTATTTGTTATTCTTCTTCTTTTTCTTCTTGCATCTCTTCCTCTACGGTATACTTCCTCTTCTCCGTTGGTACACAATATATTGGTACCGAAATTAATGTATAAAAGTGAGGCGTGGACAGGGTTGAAATGGCTTACCTGAGAGCAATGACTGTAAAAGCAATGATTGTAGATATGAAAAAGATATGCAAGGACAGAAAAAATAGAGATGTATCTGTGGAGGTACCGGCCACCCCTAGTGGAACAGCGGCAGGATACAGTACAGTATCTCTTCTTCTCTTCCTTCTTCTTGTATCTTTGGATTCGTGATCTTCATGATAATTTACACCTTCAGTTCCTTTAAAAACTTAAGCCTTACAATAAAAATTGTTTTATATTTTGTATTGTTTGTGTATTAACACTGTGAAAATTCATATTGTTTTACTTTGCCAATGTCACCCGTGCTTCAGGAAAGGTTAGCTAGAGTTGCAAGGCTTATGTTCGTTTGAGGTTAAGGGTTTTTATCTTGCAAGTTCACGTACATCATGTGCAAGCGTAAATTTACGCGAGTCCGGTCGATGGTTCAGTTGGTAGAGTGCTTGCATTCCATACCGTGAGCTCAAGTTCCAATCCCACCGAGGGTGTCGGAAATGATTTCTCGTTTCGGTGTTTAATTCAAACCCTAAATAAAATACCGGCAAGATTAATAGGTTCCGCTCGGAACATGCGACCTTTTTGTTGAAAATTCGGCAAGAAGCTGCACTATATGTGCAGCTAAGAAGCGCAGTTTCAAAAGAATATGTTTTATTTTTATTTCGTTTTTATCATCACAGAAAAAATGTATGAAGCTTTCATTAATTAATAAGTGCCTACAAATTTATACACAGTCAGCATGACAATATTTTGAGTAGCGGGATGAATGTCTTAAGTATATTTAAGTCCTAAAATGTTGTGCTGAGACACCCTTAAGCTGGGTGAAAGTCAAAACAAAGTGTTTTACAAGTTGTCTTCTAATTATTTTGACAGCAAAGTTGTTCTGAAAATAATACGGTAAGTACAATTCAAATTTCTTCCATTTTTCGATCGACCCAAAATTTGTGTGTTTGATATTTAACTAACTAACATTTAAAATTCACATTAAATGCATGCCCACAAACAGGCACGCGCAAGTTCACGTTTACTGCATGCAAACATAGAAATTAAAATCCAAACCTCAAATGAACATAAACCCTGCAAGTTTTGCAGAACTTTCCTGAAATAGGGGTGGTATTGGCAAAGTGAACGTTTTTTTACAGTATGGGTGGTCAGCTTCATACTAACCTTTAAGTCAAGGAACACACAAAATATATATATATATATTAGGACGGTTTATTTGAACCCTATGCGAGCTTGGTCGTCGCTATAAAAAACACCAATTCTAAAGCAATGGTTCACTTTACTAATGTCAACCCTGTTTCAGGGAAGGTCGGCAAAAGTTTCTGGGTTTATGTTCAGTTTAGGTTTGGATTTTAATTTTTAAGTACACATGCAGTATTTGTGAGCGTGAACTTACACGTGTTTCTTTGTAGGCATGATATGAATTTTTAAAGGTAATACATATTTGAAGCATAGATTATAGATTAAAATTTGTGTGCTCCACCGGGATCTAAACTCAAGTCTTTCTACTTGTACCACTAGACTACAGGCACAACCTTAAAAGTCGTACATACTTAAAAGAATCAATAGAATTTAAAACTTTCTTATTTCTATTTTTAATTCATTCAAAAATTCTTTGTAGCAAATTATCATTAGTTAAAAAGTTGAACAAATTGTCATTAGTTAAAAATTTTAACATTTTAAGGGTTGTACAATTTCACAGGTCTTCTTATTGAGTCTATTAGTGATTGAGTCGTTGTTGCTAAGGGTTGTCGAATCCCGACAAGAATACATAATTGTGACAATTGGAGTCAAAATTTAACTAATTGGCTTAAAAGTTCAGCAAGTCCTGAAAGGGGTTCAGTTAACACTTTACAATTACTTTTATTGGCGTCAATTCTAAATTAAATTCTATAAAAGAGGAAAAATTGTAAATTTACTTTTTCCCCTTTCGAAAATGTAGGAAAGTAAAAAATATTCAAATAGAAATCGTAAAGAAAAAGTAACTTTCAAATATGGATTGGAATTAATTTTTATTAAATTGATTTTTTTAATGGTTTGTGTATTAATTTGTAATAACATAATCTATAATCTAGGTTGCAAAGATTTGAGATTCATATTCAATGCATTCTCAAGAGCAGACTTTTAAAAGTTCGAGCTTTAACATGCCGCGTATGGACTTACAATATAAAAACTCAATCTCAAATGAACATAAGCCCTGCAACTCTTGCCAACCTTCCCTAAAACAGTGGTGACATTGGCAAAGTGAACCATTTTTTACAGTATGTAATAAGTAACTCAATGGAATAAAGTAAAAGGCACCTTGGTCATCCTAAATTAAATATTAGAAAAATATAATACAGCATCGCAACATAGGCCCGGTATTTTCAACGTTAGCATATCGACTTTATACTGAATGAAAAGAACGCACTTGTAACAATCGTGTGCGTAGTTTTTTTATCAGTTTAAAGTCACATAAGCTAACTTTGAAAATACCGGGTCTTAGATTAAACACGTCTCAAACATTTTGAATAGCATACCAACAAGATGGCTTTAGTGACACCAAATGTTGCAGGGCGTTATGAGAATATAAAAGGACTTGCGGACAGGTTTACTGCGACATGGGTTTTGTTCATCTTTTAATTGGAATTTGTGAGAACTTGGGCTGATTGCGAGTGGAGGGTCCCCTACGTGTCGGAAGCTGGGATAATAAGAGAAGGGAAATGAACTACTTTTTTGTTTTTGTAAAGGGATCGTTTTGAGTTAATTTAGACTAAAAACAAAAAGGTGTCAAAAGATGGTTTTCATTTGATGTTAAGAGAATGATTTCTCCGAATTGATATTTTTTTAAATAAATTTATGATGAGAAATCCGATTCACCAACCTACATTTGTCTCGCTTATAATCAATAATCTAAGTTGCAAGAAATATAACATTTAGAATACATATTAAATGCATTTCCATAAGCAGATACGTATTAGCTCGCGCTTACACATGCCGCATGTGAACCTACAACATAATAAAAATATCTCAAATGGATAAACACTGAACTCTTGCCTGGCTCCCCTGAAACAAGAGTGACGTTGGCAAAGTGAACCATTTGTTACAGTGTGGGTGGTCAGCTAATGTAATCACCAATAAAAATAATATGGAAATGGGTATAATTCCCTTCATGGTCCACTTACTCCCAAGAAATGCGCCTCGGTTTAAAAATTGTTTGCCCACTATATTTCGGGACATCCGAGTTGTACGGCATTTGACGAGGTATGTTAAAAATAAGTACGAAAAATTATCTGCTACTTGTTTTTAAACTATATTTCTCTTGTTCATAGGAAAAGACCACATGGGGCAGAATTCAGACATGGATAACGACGACACGGACAATCAAATCGACGATCAAGACAACATGGATGACGACACGCTAACCCAGTCAGATTTTGACGAGAATGGAGACGCCAAGAGTTCCTCTGGAGGTGGGAAGAAATCCAGCAAGGGAGGACCAAAGGGTGGATCAGGGAATGGTGGAGGAGGAGCAAAGCCCAGGAGGGCTAGGACAGCTTTCACGTATGAGCAATTGGTGTCGCTGGAGAACAAGTTCAAGACTACCAGATACCTGAGTGTATGTGAGAGACTGAATCTGGCGTTGAGTTTGAGCTTGACCGAGACACAGGTAACTATCATTATTTTAAATGTATTTAGGCTTTCACGGCCGGATCTAGATGCTTGATTTTCTGGTTCCGGGTTTTGACCGTGGTCCATGTTTTTGCTTGTCTTCTTCTTTTTTCTTTTTATTCTTTCTTGAAGACTTTCACTTAAGCTGAAAGTCTTCAAGAAAGAATAAAAAGAAAAAAGAAGAAGACAAGCAAAAACATAGACCACAGTCAAAACCCGGAACCAGAAAATCAAGTATCATTATTTTGTAGACAGATTTTTATTTAAATAAAGATTGAGAGTAGAAGGTTTCAAAATGGACATTATGGCTAAAGAAAGATTAATTTTAGGTGACTGATGACCTCTTTTTTTATGTGTGAATGTCACCAATAATCTGTATTTGTAAAATCTATATTTGAAGATTGGTGATAATCACTCAAAGAAAAAACTTGGCCCATCTGCCGCTTAAAATGAATTTTACATGCAAAATAACGATGATCAGTGGATCATCAATGGATCAAATGTGTAGTGAATAATTCTGAAAGTAGGTACTACAATTTATACTGTTGATTTCTAATCTTCGACTGAAGTGGGAAAGACGTAAATCAATTAGTTCATTTTCTTCATTCAAATTATTTTGCAATTTTTGATGTGCTCTGGAGACAAAGCGCATTCCTAGCATTCTTAACTTTTGATTTTATTCAATACACTACTACCATTAAATTGCTCCATAGACTAGTGCGTAACATCTTAAACTAGTTATTTAAATGATAACCACAGTTCAAAACTATGACATTCTCTTTTTTAGATCATAAATACGGGTTGCTTTTGAACTGCAACTCTGTCATCATTCCGCTAGGGATGGTCAGAGCCTGTGCAGATTTGCCTCCATTTTTCCCCAAAAAGTGATGAGACGAAAGAAAAGTGATGATTTGTGAAAGTGGATGAGACGAATGTTGGAGTTCTTCTCTATGCTGACGATGCCGTAGTGTTGGCTGATACAGCGGAGGAGCTCCAGATGATACTCACCAAAATGAATGATGCTTTTAGTAAGAACGGTTTAAAAGTGAATGCCAGTAAGACGAAAGTATAAGTGTTTGACAGGACTGAGGAATGCGAGGAAATTAAGATAAGACTGAATGAAACAAGAGTGGAGGTCGTAAAAGAATTTGATTATCTGGGAAGCAAGTTTGAGTCGAATGGGAAATTGACGAAAGAATTGGAAAAGCGTGCTAGTAGAGGAAGAAGTGTAATGGGAACGATTGGAAGAATTGCAAGAAATAGGAAACTTACGAAGAATATGAGATTGGCGGTCCACAATGGCATATTGTTTCCGACATTGATGTATGGAAGTGAGGCGTGGACAGTTGGACAGTTAATGAATGTGAGCTGAGTAAAGTATGTACGGTTGAAATGGCTTACCTGAGAGCAATGGCTGGAAAAACACTGAATGATAGAGTACGTAATGATTGGGTGATGAACGAGTGTGGTATAAAAGAGAATATGAGAATGAAAGTACAAAAAAGTACGATGAGATGGTTCGGACATCTCGAAAGAATGGATGATGAACGACTCACGAAGAAAGTGTACAAAGGAAATGTCAGAGGAAAGCGCGGAAGGGGAAGGCCGAGGAAAGAATGGTTAGACCAAATAGGTGAGATTGCGAAAGAATGGAACCTGCAGAGTGAAAATAAGAGAAGAGTATGTATGAAAAAGGTGATGAATATTGAGGAAATGAAAGTGGTTTGTAAGGACAGAAAAAAGTGGAGGCGCATCTGCGGAGGTACTGGCCACCCCTAGTGGAACGGCGGCAGGATACAGTAACAGTTTCTCCATCCTCGCATGCCTCTTTCAACTCATTCATACCCATCACGTATTTCTTACATAACCTTTTTTTAAATTCGCTTTGTATATCTCATTCTTTCACAATTTCACCAATCTGATCCAGACATATTTTTCTCGGTCTTCCCTTTCCTATTTTCCCTTCCACTTTCTTTAAATAAATTCTACAATAAAATATTCCAGTCAGTCGTTCAACTAGATGAGTTACAATGTAGAGAAGAATGTCATCACTGGAATTCGAGCAATTAGACATGGCATTCAATTTCATAATTTAATCTTTGTTGTAACTATGTTTAAATGTTGTGGCGAAAATCCATGTATATCTCTTAGCCCACCACGTTAAAATACGTAAAAATTATTTTTTTGTCCAGAATCTAATCAAGAACTCTCCATCTTCCACAGGTCAAGATATGGTTCCAAAACAGGCGCACCAAATGGAAGAAGCAGAATCCTGGAATGGACGTCAACAGCCCAACTGTCCCCCCGCCCTCATCTGGGGGCGGATTCCCAGGAGGACCGCCCTACGGGGGAGCGTTACTCTATGCGCCCCACGCGGCGCATTATGGCTTCGGAGGATCCGGAGGCGCCTACGCCCCATACTTCCATCATCTGGCTGGGCATCATCATCACGGGCTGGGGCATTCCCATGCGGCGTGATCCAAGATCATGGAGAAGTTTGGCATGCAGGAAAAGTGAACGTTTCAAAGTGGAATGCAGGATCATTTTAAATTGGAATGCAATATAATTTTAAAGTGGGATGCAAGATTATTTTAAAGTGGAATGCAAGATCATTTTAAAGTGGAATGCAAGATTATTTTAAAGTGGAATGCAAGATAATTTGAAATTGTAATGCGAAACCGTGAATATTTTTAAAATTAAATACAATTATAGTTGGCATTTATTTTTCGGAATGCAGTAAAAGTGAGCATTTAAAAATGGAATGCAAAATGGTGAACATTTTTAAAGATGAAAACAAATAATGTTAACATTTTTAAATAAAGTGCGAGGAAAGTTAAGATTTTTAAATTAGAACTTCATCAATGTGATCATTTCTAAGTGGAATGCAAGATAACTTTAAAATGGATTGCAAAATGGTGAACATTTAAAAAAAAAACGATGATAGTAAGCATTTGAATATGAAATGCGATCAAAGTAAGCATTCCAAAGTGGAATTCAATCAATGCGATTATTTTAAAGTGGAATGCAAAGAAATCTCAGATTTTCAATATGGAATGCAATAAAGTGACAATACCATTTCTCATGGAACTCAAGATTCATTTGTAATTAAAGGTTTTAAGATGAATATGATCGAAAAACATTGATTAAATCAGGTTGATAATTGATCAATTTTAAAGTGGAATTCAAAAACATAAAGCAATGTTCAATGTAAATATTAGTTAAAGAGCTTTTAATGTGAAATGCATAAAAGTGATATTTAATAAAATGTATATAATTAAATCTGATAATAAATAAATAAAATGAATGTAAAATTTATAATGGAATGCAAAATAAACGTATTCTTGAGGAATTCCATCTTAAAATAAAATTAAAATGGTATTCAGGAATAAAAATAGAAAATAATATAAATTGTGCAATTAAATTTGAAACTTTTCTAAATACCATGTATAAAAAAGAATTTATTTTAATTTGATTATGTGAATTTAACATATATTTCAGAATTCGTAAGAATTTCGTTTTCATTTTATTTTTAAAGCAATGTGCCAAAAGCAACAATAATGTGAATGTAAATAAAGGAAGAAAAAAACATTTTTTTCAACTAAAAAAAATTTCCTGCATTTCATTTCTTATTTTAAATTTATGCGATTTTGTAAATCGTCTATTAAATCAACACAATTTAAATGTTTTGCCAGATTAAAATAAAATCAAAAAGCAAATAAAAACATAAAATAAATTTGTCGTCATCAAAGGAAGTCTTTGTACACGAAATTACTTTTAAAATTTATTTGAGACACATCATTTAAATTCAAACATTTTCATGACTTTTTACATAATTTTAAATTTTTTTAACATTTTTGTTGATTCTCATAGGAAAATTAACGAATCGAAAGTACCAACATATTCTTATTCACGTAATGTGACATTTTAATTTGAAAATGGTATTTTTTGTGTAAAAATCATTTCATATACAGAATATATTCAATTTTACAGATTATTTTGGCCCATTTGTAAATATTATTTTGTAATTCATTCATAAAAATTTACTAAAAACCTAAATAGTATTGTAAATTATAGTTTTCTAGATGTAATAATTTAATTCTAGTAAAAATGCCAAAAATTAGTTATGTACAAAATCATAGAAATAAAATTGTATCTAAATAAGTGTTATGTATGTAGAATTATGTACAAAGTATGTTCAATAAACTGTCTCATAAAAAATATAGTATGTTTTCATTTCCAATTTAAAAATATTTCATAAAAACGCAACTAATCTACACATCTAGCTCAACTTCTTACCGTGTTGTCATCTAAGAAATTACTAGAGGCGTGTGGATCTTATATATTTTTACATATAAGGGGGCTGACCTCACGCCAAACTTTTTAAAGGGTTTCCAGCTCCCTATGGGGCTGGTTCTCGTTCCTTGTGGAGGCTGAGTAAACTTTGCCCCTATTTTAATTTTGGGCTTGAAATAAACGCTGAAAAGGGAAATCATTTCTGACACCCTGGTAAGATTCGAACCCGAGCTCTCGACGTGGAATGCAAGCGCTCTACTAGCTGACTTCTGGACCGGATTATAATAGAAATATGCTGAAAATTCATCCAAAGAAGAAATGCTGTAAGTATAACACTCTTGTCATTCCAATACGGGTAGCTAGAACCTCTGCAAAATCTCCTTCACTTATTCCTATCCTAACATACTTTTCTTAGTTCATTAATAACCATCATTGTTTCATACATTTATTGCTTTTACATTCACTCTGTATATCCCATTCCTTTCAGTAATTTGATCAAACCATTCCTTTCTCGGTCTTTCACACTACCTCTTGCCTCTTAAATATCCTTTGTAAATACTCTCTGTCAAGCGTTTTTCATTCATTATTTCTCAAATTCCCAAAACCGTCTGTTATTATTTTTGTACCTGTGTCCTCACATCGTCTTCCAGATAAACATTTTTTGTTGTAGATTTATAAAAAATATTTTTGATTTAAAATAAGATTGCAAAAAACATATTTCGCACACAGCTTGTACCGAAGCGCGTCGTTGGTTTAGCAGTCATCCCGAACTGTCGCTTCGCGTCGTTAGCACACTGTTCGCAGATAATTTAAGCTCCGCTATAAAATAAAATTACCCGTGTAGAACAGGCCTGCACTTGTATACAATGTGCACTTTCATGTCTTCATTTGCAAAATTACCTAATTGCAAAAATCATTAAAAACATGTCTTCATTATTAGATGACTCTTTCATTTTTTGTACCTACATGTGTGCACATTGCAAAAAAGTATCACAACAGTGTGTGAGCTTTAAATTAGCATAAAAAAATGCATAGAATAACGGCTTAAGAAGGTAAATCATATTAAAGAATGAAAAAAACTGATTTTATTGACCGCGCAAAAGAGAAGAACGATTTTCTCTACGTTTCGTCGGAGTCATATCCGACGTCTTCAGGAGACGTGTGTCCTCTACAAAGAGGAACCACGAACTGTTGAATTATTGTTGTTGGTTCGAGGCCGAAGGTTGTAGGTATTTTTATTAACCTTCGGTGATACATCCATAGTTGTTGCTATAGCTCCAGTTGTACAGAAGGACGATATTATGTCTTCTTGTGAAATCGTCCGATTAATGAAAGGGTGGATCATTGAAGTTAGTACTTTCTTTAAAATGTCTAACGACCGTAATCAGGTAAATCATATGTTGAATCCTTAATCTAAGTTGCAAAGATATTTCATCAACAAATATTCAATCATTTACTAGCAGAGACAGCATCCAGCGACTAAAAGTGTTCATAGAAAATTGGCATTTTTCTTCATATTTTCAAAAATGCTGTGTGTTTTAATGACAGTTTTTTCGTTGTTTTTTATTTCATTTTTTTCTGTCAATTTTCATCAAAATGTAGTTGTAAATTAGAGTAGAAAAAAGTGTGTTGACGAAGCCGGGCTTTAAGCTAGAATGCCGTAACTATGCGCAGCACAAGTAGGCAGGCTAGTAATAAACCATATATAAAAACAACAGTAAATACAATTGATCCAAAAACAAAGCAAGTTGAAAAATTAAAAAATTACACAGTTTTAATTTAAAAATTAACCTTGGCTATGAATTATTCTAAATAATTATAATGAATCCTTGACTGATAGGTTGGTATGCGGCTGACCACCCATACTGTAAAAAATGGTTCACTTTGCCAATGTCACCCCTGCTTCAGGGAAGGTCGGCAAGAGTTGCAGGGCTTATGTTCATTTGAGATTGGGGATTTTATATTGTAGGTCCACATGCAGCATGTGTGAGCGCGAAATTATGCATGTCTGCTTGTGGGAATGCATTTTATATGAATCTCAAATGATACATATCTTTGCAGCTTAGATTTAGATTTTAGAATAGCATATTATGAAGTAACTGAAAACTAACAATGGCGTTTTTGAAATGAGTGAAAAACACAAGAGCTGTAAGCAGTGCGGTATCCACGTACCTAATTACCCAACTTAGTGAATGCCGTCTTCCATTGAAGTCTTTAGATCCTCTCCATCAAAGCCGCCTCCAGTGTTCTCCAATCCACGCGTGCTCCCAGCAACCATGCATGGAAGTCTTTGAAGACATCAAGAACCCAACGACATAATCGCGTTTAGCATGGTATGTATACAAAGTATAAATTACAAAACATTGCGCAAATACTTAACATTTTTTATGGAAACTAAAACGTTCACTAGAGGTTCTATTGCATTTTATATACATTTTTCAGATTTTCACGAAGTTTGATTATTTACGCAATGTTTTATACTCAAGTACAGTATTAAAGAGTCGATTTTGGTTAATTCTTCAGAGTCGTGTAAAACCAAAGTCGGAAATCTAGGATATTTTGTAAAATTACATGAATATTTGGAAATGATGAGAAAACGATTTCCTGTGTTATAATGATTGTGGCTTGTATTCGAGAATAATCCTAGATAGCCGCTTTTGATTGTACACGATTTATTTATATGTAGGTACTTAGCTATTTGTATTATTAGAACATCAACGGGTTGTTAGAATCAAATACACACGGTGAATTAAAGAAGCACTCACATTGATATTTTCTTTTTTTTTAACAAAGGGAAAATGTTTTTAGCACTTGATGATTAATTAGTGTTTATAAAATTTAACTACTTATTCTGTAATCTTTAATCTAAAGTGTTTTTTTTTTTTAAGTTAAGATTCACAATCAACGCACGCCCACAAGCAGACATGTGTAAGTTATAGTTTACACGTGAGTATATCAGTCGCGTGTCGTTGGCATCTTGGACCGGTCCGTAGTCCGTAGTGGCAACACTTCGGACTCGTAAATGGAAGGTTGTGGACTTGGATCCCGGCGGAGCACAAAATATACCATTTATATTTCGAATGTGCTCTTCGCTGAGTTGAAAAATTCATAAACCTTTACCAAAGACCGCTCACTGAAAGGTCCATCCAACCCTACAACAACTGGGTCTTGCTTGAGAATTGGAGCTTTCTACAGCGACGACCAAGCTCGCAGAGGGCTCTTGAGGTGTGATACACACAAAAACAGCGCTCACCAAATAAATCATCCTAATATTATTATTATTATTATTATCAGCTTCATGTAATTAGTCAGGAACGAAGCGTAACGAGGAACATAGCGACAATATTTTGATTATTTTATATAGATCCGTAGTCCAGTGGCAACACTTCGGACTCGTAAATGGAAGGTTGTGGGTTGGAATCCCGGCGGAGCACAAAAAAAAAACTATTTATATTTTCTAATATACTCGTCACTGGGTTGAACAATTCATACATCTTTACCAGAGACCGGTCACTAATGGTCCATCCAACCTTACAGCAACTGGGTCTTGCTTGAGTATTGGCGCTTTGTAGCGACGATCAAGCTTGTAAACAACACCTCTGCGGCACTACAACAAGTGTCATAGACCCCTAGAGACTCTGAAATCTAGGGAGTCTCCCGCACAAGATTTCCTAAAAAAAGAAACCTTACTTATTGTGATCATTGAAACTGAAAAGTTTCATTGACAACAAAAAGTCTGCTGCGAAAATCGACTGCTAGGAAAAATTATATGAAAATGTTAGTGATTGTGAAGTGGTCCTTGGTCCTAATATAAACAATGTTAGTTTCGTCGTTTTCCCGCCAATTAGTCGCTCGATTTCCAACAACGAGTGAGGACGCGGCTTTACAAAACACACAACACACAACATGCAGATAAAAATAGTGAAGGGAACATCAAAGAACACCGGCGTACGTATGAATTATTAAATTAGAATTAAATATTCTCTACGTATAATCTATAATAATAATCTATAATCTAAGTTGCAAGGATATATTCATTTAAAGCTCTCAAATGTATGCCTACAAACAAACACGTGTAGTTTGCGCTTACAAAAGCTGAATGTGTGCTTACAAATAAAAATCCAAACCTCATATGAGCATAAGCCCTATAACTTTTGCCGACCTTCCCTGACACAGGAGTGACATTGGCAAAGTGAACCATTTTTTATAGTATGGGTGGTCAGCCTCATACCAACCTATAAGTCAAGGAATATAAATAATAAATAACATTTTACTATAAAAAAAGAATACAACCTTAAAAAGAAATCTATACATAAAAAGTCAATAATTTCCCATACAAAAAATGTAGCAAATTAATAAACCAACATTACAAATCAACATTGCCGATTAGCCGGCACTACTTCCTGTCCTTGCATACTCCTTTCATTGCATCCAGAGTCATAACCTTTTTCATACAAACCCTTCTTTTATTATGACTATTAAGTACGTTAAATATTATATAAAACAATTTTTGACGGATCGTAGCTACTTACTGTACTTTGCGTATGGCCGGAAAGCGCAACAATTTTCTTGGTCATTGTACCGCGTCAGAGGTGAAGATCCAAGTCCTCCATCCACTTCACTGCTCCTGGCGTGGCTTCATATAGGTCTTTCAGGCCAGGAGAGTGTCTCTTATGATGGGGCACTCCTCCACTATGTGCCGGACAGTCTGGTTTCCTCTCTTGATAGATTGATTCCTGAGACTAGCTAAAACTCTGGTAGGGTCGTAGTTAAATGGTTAACGTTTCAGATTCGTTATTAGAAGGTAGTGAGCTCATCCCGGGTAGCCTTTTCGCATTACAAAAATCAGCCTTAAAGCAACTAGGTGTTGCTTGTAAAATTGGCGATGATTATGGACAAACAAAGATGCAGAGGGCTCTTGAAAATAGATTCACACAAAAACGGTGCTTACCAAAAAAATCATCCTAATTTATTATTAATATTATTATTATTATTTTATTTTTTTTGAAGAAATCCTGTGCGGGAGACTCCCTAGATTCTAAAGACTCTAGGGGTCTATGACACTTGTTGTAGTGCCGCAGAGGTGTACGAGCTTGGTCGTCGCTACAAAGCGCCAATACTCAAGCAAGACCCAGTTGCTGTAAGGCTGGATGGACCTTTTTGGTGACCGGTCATTGGTAAAGGTTTATGAATTTTTCAACCCAGCGAAGAGCACATTCGAAATATAAATGGTAAATTTTTGTGCTCCGCCGGGATCCGAATCCACAACCTTCCATTTACGAGTCCGAAGTGTTGCCACTACGGACTACGGACCGGTCCAAGATGCCAACGACACGCGATGTACCTGAGCGGTTACCCATCCAAGCACTGGCCACGCCCAATGTTGCTTAACTTCGGTGATCTATGGGAACCGGTGCTTTCAACATGGCTAACGTCGTTTACGACTTGCTTAATCAATAAGTTTGTATTAGGCTGTTCTGTTCACCCATACTGGTTCCATTCGCAAATTTTACTCCTGTTTCAGGGAAGGACGGCAAAAGTTGCAGGTATAGATATCTTCATTTTATACTTGTGCTTTTATTTTGTAAGTAGGTACACTTGCGGCATGTGATATTTACTCGTGTATGCTTGTGGGCATGCATTTAATATGAATAATAATTGTGTAATTTAGGCTCGTTGTATGCAATTTTCTGTGTATAAAAATGCAAAGACGTTTTTTTTTTTTTTAAGGAATCCTGTGCGGGAGGCTCCCCAATTCTTGTGAGTCTTGGGGGTCTATGTCACCCTGGAAGGGTGCCGCAGAGGTGTTGCTTGAGTTCTTGGTTCTGTCGTGAGGCGCTGCAAGGAAGTGGTGATTGATGTTGGTTTTTAATAAAACCGGATTAAATTGGGAAGGGAACACAGATACTGGTAGACCATTCCATAAACGGGCAGTTTGGCAAAGGAATGAGTCATGAAAACGCCAAGTTCTCATAGTTTTGAGATCGACTGCAAAGGGATGAATGAGAGTCGTACTACGAGTTTCCCTTTCTGAAATGAGAGGGGGAGGGATTAATGAATGGAGCTCATTAGAACAAGCTCCGTGGTAATATCGATAAAAAAGACTGAGCATTCCAACTTTTCTTCTGTGCTGGAGCGGCTGCAGATCGGATGTCAGAGAAGGATCATTGATCAACCTCACTGCCCTCCTTTGCACAGAATCAAGTTGGTCACTCAACTTCTTGGACATACCACACCAGAGATGGCTGCCATACTCGATAATGGGGCGGATTTGGGATTTATACAGAGTCAATAACTGGGCTGAAGTAAAAAATCTACGGGCTCTGTATAATATGCCGAGTCGCCGGAAAGCGGAAGTTGTGCGAGACTCAATAGCATTATGGTATTTTAACTCTGATGACAGAGAAACACCAAGAAGATTTAAGTGTTCATGGTTAGAGAGGGAGACATTGTCGAAATTTACTTTAAATATTCTGTTTAGAACTCTCACTGTTACTCTAAAATCAAAATCTAACGCAATGCAATTTCCTTCGAATATCAGAATTATTATTTACGGGTTGATATTAATAAGACATCGCCATTATTCAAATGGAAGCAGATGATATGAACAAATTACCGCTTATTTTGCGTGAGAGATTGTTATTGTCTATGGTGACAGATCAAAGCCGCCATATTGGTGTTCGTTTTAGCGGGAAACGCCATTTTGGACTCGACAATATCCAGTGCAGATGTTGAAGACGCAACCGTTGCCTTTTATTTTTATTTTTTAGTATTTTAATTTTAATAGCATTTTTTTTATTTTTTTTTTATTATATTAAGTTTTTTTATTTGAGTAGTCCATTTGCAAATCGTGCAATGTTAAAAAATGCTTACGTAGCGAGTTTTGAAAAAGTATAATAAAATGTAGAATATTTTTAAAAATCCAATAAAACGACAGCCATTGCACAAAAAAACTTGTATTAACTTAGCGTGGTTTGTAAGTGGACTACTCATTTGTCTTTCCGAAATTTATGTGTTCCTTGACTAATAGTTGGTATGAGGCCGATTCCCCATGCTGTACAAACATTGTTCACTTTTGCAAATTCCACTCCGGTTTCAGGGAAAGGTGGCAGGAATTGCAGATTTTATGTTAATGTAACGTTTGGTTTATTTTGTATACAAAAAATTTGCTTCCTTCAGCGCATTTTGAAACTTCCCATGGTCGTTTATCTCTCTCATGATGAGGCAGGTGACTCTAGGCCAGAGGACCAGCAATAATTGCAAATGCATGCCCTCCAAATATTGTGCTAAATTTGATAGACGTATTCCTTGACTTATAAGTTGGTAACAGGCTGACCACCCATATTTTAAAAATGGTTCACTATACCAATGTCACCCGTGTTTCAGGGAAAGTCGGCAAAATTTGCAGGGCTTATGGTTTGGATTTTAATTTGTAAGTTAACATGCAGCATTCGTGATCACGATGTTACACGTGCCTGTTTGTGTGCATGCATTTAGTATGAATTTTTAATGTAAATATATCTCTTTGCGACTTAGATTGTATATAATTATATTTATATCACGAACTGTACTGTACTGTATCATGCCGCCGTTTCACTAGGGGTGGCCGGTACCTCCGCAGATACGCCTCCACTTTTTTCTGTCCTTACAAACCACTTTCATTTCCTCAATATTCATCACCTTTTTCAGACATACTCTTCTCTTATTCTCACTCTGCAGATTCCATTCTTTGGCAATCTCACCTATTTGGTCGCATCCCCATGCAATTTCGATTAAAGATTTCACTCCAACATACGGTTCCACACTTCGACTCTGTCTATTATTAAATCTATCAATGCCTCACAGCAATTATATGGCAACTCGTAAAAAACAAAATAATTACATAAAGCCGTCAGCCCGGCTAAGTGATGTCCTTTAAAAAAGCAGTTATTTAGTGGGGAGACTTTTCTTTGAAGTCGCCACACTAATGTGCTTCATATTAAATTAAATAAAGCATCTCACTCGTCGCCTGACATATTTGTGAAAACAAACGGATTAATCTTTTTCCACTCTGGCAACAATAAAGAAATCACAATTTGGAAAATTTCCAAAATCATTTTTCTCATCTTTCTTTCATTTCCACTTTAATCGAAGATCGGTGACAAAGTTTATTTCTTTATTAAGAGTTTTGTTTTTTAGATTAGATTAGATTTAGATTAGATTAGATTAGATTGTTTTTAATTTAATTTTTATTTTGTCTCTGAGTTTATTATATTAAATTTAAGTTCGACGTTTTAGTTTTTCTAGTATTTCTCTTAGTTAAAAAAAAACTGTAAGTGCGAGTTTTTACGGTCCATTGTGGCTGTGGCTATACCTATTTATTTTAACTGGTAAAGAGGCCGGCCTTACGCCAACCGCTTGAATTGAAGTGGGGGTTTCTCAGCTCCAGAGGGGGCTGGTACTCATTTTTTGTAAAGGCTGAGTAAACCTTGTCGGTAATTTGTTTTGGGTTTGAAATAAACATCGAAACGGGAAATCATTTCTGACACCCTCCGTGGGATACTCGAGCTCTCGGCATGGAATGCAAGCCTCTACCAACTGAGCTATCAACCGGACTTATAATACATACACTTATTATAAAAGAATTAAATGTTTTTGATAAATAATTTAAAAAAAAATAGATCCTGGCGCCCTTAATAAGGATGCTTGTTCTTCAGCCATGATGTCCATTCACGTATTTGAATATCATTTATTATATTTTGTATTGTTTGTGTATTAACACTGTGAAAATTCATATTGTTTAATTTATAATTTTTTGAATGAATTCAAACAAAACACTGTTTATTTTCACAATAAGATTTATTTAAAAAGACTAAAATCTTTAAACACAAATTACAATCGTTTTCGACCTAGTAGGTCATCATCAGGTATAAATATATTTATACCTGATGATGACCTACTAGGTCGAAATATATTAATACCTGATGATGACCTACTAGGTCGAAAACGTTTTTAATTTGTTTTAAAGATTTTATTTAATCTTTTTAAATAAATCTTATTGTGAAAATAAACAGTGTTTTGTTTGAATTCATTCAAAAAATTATAAATTAAATCATTTATTATTTTGGTAAAGTCGGAAATCATGATTGCGATTTTAACTTTAAAATCTGCCCCTCTAAATACTTATGAATCAACTCAAAATCACCTCGCTTTTTTTTTTAAAAAAAAAGCGAGGTGATTTTGAGAGTCGAGAGGCAGAAGGCTCTAACGTGCACACAGCACTGCATTTACGGAAGTGGCATTTCATCACAGCAGCGCCTGAAGTCGAGACACAGCTTCCTTAGTTCCGTGCAGCCCTTGTCTACGGATCCAGTGGCGGAGAGATTGCGAATGTGGAAAGAGGAATGCCCTGAGAGCGATCTCGCGATCAGCTGATTTGTCTTCATAGAAATATTATCGATATTCAATAGGTAAGAATTACCGTGGTGATGAGCCTTCCATCTCAGGACATGGCACCATCTTTTGTTGAAGTTGACCTATTCACAAATATTGTTTTGAGTCTTAAATTAGCAGTTAATCACACGCTAATCCCTTGACTAATTCACGTGAGCCGCGACGACTCTGAATCACCCCACTAAGCGCTCTCTCCATGCCCCATATACTCTGACGATTTTTCAATTAAGTTCCTTGCTCAGGCTCTGCTCTCATACATCAACTTCGGTTCATCAAGCATAACTGATTTTAGGTATCGGCTTATTACATCCTATGCTTAAGGTTTATTTTTGTATTTTCAGATCGTTCATAAGTCTTGGTAGAACATCCAACATGACAGAAAACTGCAACTATCTTTAAACTCACTAAAAACTGATCAAAACCCGAAGGGAATACAAACTAAGTTGCACATATAGTCCAACTTGTTACAGCGCTGTTCCGGAACGAGTTTCGTGTGGTGTGTGGAAAGTTTTTATTTTTGCAGGTAACAGGGCCGGTTTTACGCCAACCATTTCAGTTGAAGTAGAGGTTTAAGAGCTTGAGAGGGGGCTGGTTCTCATTCCATGTGAAGGCTGGGTAAGCCTAGTCGAAATTACATTTTGGATTTGAAATAAGCAACGAAACGGGAAATCATTTCAGACAGCTTCGGTGGGATTCGAACCCGAGCTCTCGGCATGGAATGCAAGCATTGTATCATCTGAGCTGTCGATCGGACGAAACATGAATTAAAAAGTAATGCATTTTTTTGCGTTACCTATATTTTGTCATAATACACTCTACGTTGGCACATGGTATGTACATACGTCTCTCTCATTACTCAGTCTGCCTACTTAATATCAGTTTAAACGCTCTGAATGGGCTTGATCAATACGCCGTATAATTGCGTCGTGTGTTCTCCCCTTCCTCCCCCCACCCCTTAACCACCCTCGCTTCTTACCCACCCCCATCTTAGCCCCATTGTACCAAAACTGTACTACCTAAATTACCTTACATAATCTATAATCTAAGTTGCATAAATGTGTCACAGCGTTCTGTCTTATTATCGATTACACAACGAGGGTGTCCTAACCTTAGCCTAGCGGGTCTAGCCGATCACAGAAATTGGCCAAAACACTACGAACCTCTGAGGATGCAACGCGGGATTACCAGCTTCCACAAGGATTCAAAGATCTCTGATCTTTCACCATCACTAAGGAGTTCATCAACAAAAAGGAGCAAGAAAGTCCATTCCATATATCCTCCCTCTGGGAAGGGACCACCACGTCTCATCAGGATCTTAGCCTCTGGCTTTTCAGTACACCTTCATCATGGACTAAGGATTTAGGATCTTCAATAGTCTCTCCGAGAGGAAAGATTTCATCATTTTGAGAACTATGGAGTGCAGTATTATTTAAAGTAGGATCAGAAAGATGATTGAAAATTCACATTAATATCTATAACGTGAAACGCAGGGTCTTTGAGTCATGCGTGCTTCCAGTATCCAACAAGCTTGGAAACAAAAAGGACCACTGAGTATAGCGCCAACACACTAAGGGCGTGCCAAAAAGACATTGAAAGGAGGATGCTGGGATCTGGGAATCAATCTCAACCTCAGATACAGGGTTCTACACCAGGAGATCCGCAGACGCACTGGTTTCACTGATGTCATACAGCGAGTGGCCTGCTTAAAGTGGCGCTGGGTTGGTCACATTGCAACGCAAGACCATGACAGATGGCCGAAAAGGATCGTCCAGTGGCGGTCCAAGATGTCCAAGTGAGGAGTGAGGAGACCCCAATTGAGGTGGCTGGACGACTTCAAGGGAACTGTAGGTAGATGATCGCTGAACACAGCAACCGATGGACAGATATGAAGTGGATTGGAGGAGACCTACCTCCAAAAGTGAACTGAGAAAGGCTGAGGAAGAAGGAAGAAGAAGAAGGCATGCAACATTCATTGTAACAGTGAACTTACACGTTTGTGTTTGTGGGCATGCATTTAATATGAATTTCAAATGTTAATATATCTTTGCAACTTGGATTGCAGATTATACATAGATTATTAATGACAATGAAGAATGGGATATATACAAAGCGAATGTAAAAGAGGAAACTGTATGAGCCGGTGATGGGTATGAATGAATTGAAAGGAGTATATACGTACAACGATAGGAATAAATGTAGGCTCTGGCCACCCCTAGCGGAATGACGACAGAGTTTCAGTCACAGTTACAATGACAGCTTAAAGGAAACTTTAAACAGTTCTCATGTGATGGTGACATAAAAAAATCTAAAAGAGATTTCAAGAAATAATCCGGTGTCTTTGTGAATCCAATTCCACGTCTGTTCACCATCACTGCCAAAGCGATTTCCCGCTCTTTTGCGAAAGAATCAATTATACAGGAATGCTCCGGCGCGGAATAAGGAAACCGGGAACCTATTTATATATACAAGTAGAGTGGGTGGGACATACAGGCGACCTAATCCGAGCTAATGTACCCTGACTGAGTATCGATTACTAGAATGAGACTCGTTCTAAATGGATAGAGGACTTACGCGCTTACTACCGTGTACCCTAATCTATGGGGCGTGCAAATGTAAGGGAACCATTTTAATAAGAAACTTTATACTCAAATGTTTCTATTGAGCTCGTCCCCCCAGTGCTTGTTTGACTTATCTTCTATTTGATTTGACCTTTCAATACAATTGTCTTAAGAAACACATTTTACATAATTTGAGCTAAGAAAAAAACGTAAAACACGATAATGTGAGAGTTGTTGTTTATATGTTAATATTTTTTAAATCAATTTCCAGTTTTTATAAGACACATTGGTCCAGTATACATACAAACATTGTTCATGTGAAATAACCTCTAATGGACATAAGACAAACAAGCACTAAGAGGACGAGTTGACGTAATACTTTTTTGAATTACTATTATTTTGTTTTGTAAGTTTTCATGCAGCATGTGTGAGTGCGAACTTATAAGTGATGTTTGTGAGCGTGCATTGAATATGTTTCTTAAATTTTAATATTTTTATGAATGTGCGATTGTGTATCTTTGTGTTTTTACTTGTGTGAGTGTGTCTGGAACTCTTAAAGAATAAATAAAAAATACTTATATTTGTTTGATGGTGTGAGTATTTATCTCGCATGTTCCAGTTCCCAATGTTTCAAGAACCATCCTTATGCCTGCTATAAAAAGGGCCAAAGCTGTATGTAGAGAAAGACTTGCATCTAAGCTGTCGAGCAATACAGTTAAAAAGATACTATGCGTATGCGAACTGTTTCTCAAAATAAATTAGCCGCAATTTTTGTTAAACTTAACCAAGTAAAATCATCACATATTAAATATTTTGTAACCACACATGATAAGTGTGTTTCAAGATCCAGACATAGCGTCAGAAATGAAATCAAGAAGACTCTAGTGGGCCGGACATGTAGCACGTGCAGAGGACTCCAGGATCATCAGAACTGTCTTGGATGGTGCCCTCTCCGGTGTTAGACCACTTGGACGTCTCAGGATGCGGTGGGCAGACAACATCGAAGCCGACGGCGAAGGTTTGGGAGTGAGGGGACGATGGAGAGAAGCAGCACAATACAGAGAGTCCTGGAGGATTTTGGTGCGGGAGGCCCTGAGCCTTCAAGGCTTCTGAGCCGAAGAAAGTAAAATAAAAGGTAAAGTATGAAAAGTGTACCATTAAAAGAAAATAAGAGACCCAAAATAATAGCACAAAAACAAAAATCATAAGAGTACGTGCAAATCCGAAACCACCCCCCCTTTCCACTTTAAATCCGAGTGCAGGGGGGAGGGGGGATAAATCTATTTCATGCATCGACACCCACAGGCCGATCAGCGCCACCCCTGTGTGGGGTGGAGGCGTCCCAAGTTGCAAAAGGGCGGCACAACCCACCCCGGAGCAAGATGCGCGAAGGAAATCGGTTTATTGTGCGTTAGATTGAGTCCGAGAGATGACTCAATCGGTCAAGGGCTATCAGTGCAAATGGAGCAAGTTCAAATCCTCGGAAAATTTAGATTTTCAAAAAAGTTTTCAAGATGATAATTTAGATTTTCAAAAATGTTGTTCAAGATTTTTGGTATGTAATAAGGTAAACAAGCTACACATATAGTATAACTACTTACATGCGTTATCCCGGAAGGGGTTGCATGTGGTGATTCGGGATCTATTTATTTTTAACGGTTAAAGGGGCCGACTAATTCAGTTGAAATGGTTGGTGTAAGGTCATCAACGTTTTGCCATTTCTCACTTTCTGTGGCAACCCTTTTGAGCTCCTCTTATGAAGAACAGCATATATTATCTGCCAATGTATCCTGTACAAGCTCTGGGCATGGTCGTTCTTGAGCGTTTATCCCCTCGATCAGTCTCTCAATTATGTTATGCAAGACCCACCAATGTTCCATCCAGCCATACAGCAACTGGATCTTCATTGACATGGACACTTTTTAGCGACGACCAAGCTCGTAAAAAGTCCGATTTATAACTCAGTGGGTAAGATGCTTGCATACCATGCCGAGAGCTCAGGTTCAAATCCCATAGAGGGTGTCAGAAATGGTTTCCCGGTTCGAGACCCAAAATGAAATTCGAGCAAGGTATAATCAGCCTCCACATTAAATGAGTTCCTGGGAAACCACGTCTTCAACTGAAATGGTAAGCGTAATCCCCTTACCTGTAAAAAAAATAGGTTTTAACTCACCGCATGCGACTTCTTTTGGGGAAAACGCGACAAGAAGTGATACTTAATGTGTATTTTAATAGCATTTATTGTCTAGTTTGTACAGTATAAAACAAATTTCTAGCTCATATGACAATCTAATTGGCTATATCCCCGCTGCTGGAGTGGAGCAAGGAATTATGCAATATTTCGTGGAGCGAAAAACGAGGAACGATTCGTCTGTGCGACTGATAACTATCCTCCTAGTACGAGTATACTCGTATGTCCTTCTGATACAAAAACCACAAAGGCTCTGCAACTTTTGCCAGTTTACGCCGTATATATTGTTGTATGAATGACAAGGACATCTTGTTAATTAATTAGTAGATATTAGTCGACCGGTCCGTAGTATGGTGGTTAGTGCTTTGGGCTCGTAAATCGAAGGTCGTGGATTCGAATCCCGGCGGATAACAAAAAAATCCTCTAAATATTTTCAAATAAGTTCTTTGATGGATTGAAAACTTCAGATGCCTTAACCTGAGACCGGTCACCAAAGGTTTATCCAGCCATACAGCAACTGGATCTTGCTTGAGAATTGGCGCTTTTTATAGTGATGATCAAGCTCGCAGAGGGTGCTTGAGGTGTAATTCACACAAAAACAGCGCTCACAAAATAAATCATCTTAGTTTTATTATCATTATAATAAGGAGGATTCTAAGAACTATCTACGGTCCGGTGAGATGAAACAATGGCTGACGTCATCGGTACAACCAGGAGCTCTACGACATCAACAAAGATCCCGATGTGGTCTATTCCATCAAAGTAGGGCGTCTGCAGTGGGATGTACCCTTAGTACGAGTTGCAAAACTTGAGTAAAGTAAAGTTTACGGAAGGTATTAAAGAGTGATTTTCCCTAAAATCTGCCGTTTTTGTTTCTTACACTTTATGGTCTTAGCATAAGAGTTACAGTGATGAAGAAAATAAAGTTCAATTAAACAAAAACGGCAAATTTTGGGGAAAACCACTCTTTAGTACTTTCCGTAAACTTAACTTTACTCAAGTTTTACAACTCGTACTCAGGGTCACATAATTAGAAGACTTAAACGCTATTAAGCGCCAAACACCACAAGGCCCTATAAAGGCCAAAAATGCCATGGATGGATGGTGTGGGCGCAGATGCAGCCAAGGCGGATATATATTATGTAGCTGGAGAGTATGCGAGAGGCAGGCGAGAGTGGAGGAGAATCCTGGATTCAGCCAAGGCCTACCCAGGGCGGTCCAGCTCATGACGATGATGAGTAGATACTAATTAAAGCCATTGAGATAGTATGATGATGTGTGACCTTTCGTAGTATAGCGGTTAACGCTACGGACTCATTATCGGTAGGTATTGAGAACGATTCTCGGCAGAACACAAAAAAACTAGTACAAATTTTGCAAATATGCTTTTCGCATTAAAAATCATATTCAATAACAAAGACCTATCTAACCTTACAGCAACTGAGTGTTGACGTATTTTATCAGTGCTCTGATTGTGATACATTTAATAGCATAAATATATATTTTTCGAAGTAAAATAAATTCTAAAGTATTGAACCTATGTTAATGGTTGCTCAGGTCCGTATTTCCATTCATTTGCTCAAACCCTCCTCATACTCGTCCTGTATGTACGTGTCAGAAGGACCCACAGCACATGTGAGCTCACGCAAAGCTTTATTTATTTTCAAGTGGCGGAAGGCCTTCCCGTGAAGTAAAAAAGCAACGGCATGACAAAACAAGAACCTCTAAGTCAGTGACGTTTGCGTGCTGAAAACCGAGTCCACTAAAATAATGCCACGTAAGTTTGAGAGCCGCTGGACATATTCGGCTGTATCGCCACCCACCCCATCATCTAAGTTACGTTATATGGTCCAATTTAAAAATGTCACATGATTGAGCGGCCCCTTTGTGCGCGGCTAATGTCCATTTATAAATCCCACTACGCAAAACTAGGGGCAACTGACTAGTATATTTCATTTTACATAAGTCGTTTTGTTTCTAGTTATTTATTTTTGCAAATAAACTCAGTTCAAATATTGAAAATTGTTTATTTCTCGGCAAAATTCGGTTCATAGCTCAGTTGGTAGAGTGCTTGCATTCCATGCTGAAAGCTCGGGTTTGAATCTCACCGAGGGTGTCAGAAATGATTCCCCGTTTCGGTGTTTATTTCAAAACCCAAAATAAATACTGGTGGAATCAGAATTTTGCTTCTATTTATTGCTCTATAACAGGCTGATATTGTTTGAGGTTCGAGAATAAAGTGATACTTCTGTTTTCTTGTTTAAGATCAATGATCTATTGTCAAACGGGAATTTCCCTGTTAGGAAATAGAGCACCAGCTATCTCTCGATCTCTTTAGCGGTCTTCCTTCACGTCACGACAAAACATCTATTGACAAAATGTCCACCGACACAATGTTCAACGACAGAATGTTCACCGACAGAATGTTCACCGACAGAATGTTCACCGACATTATGTCCACCGACATAATGTCCACGCGACAAAATGACCACTAATGTGGACATCACACAGTGGGAATCCTTAACTGATACAATATTAGTTATTAACTCTGCTCTGTAAAAAACATCGATATAAATAATATAAAAAATGATGAACAACAAATATCTTTTGTTATCTGAAATAATGTTTTGACAGATATCTAATCAACCTCTTTTTCTTCTTTACGTTGAATTCCCGCGGAGAGCAGGGGCGCCAGTGTCGAGTTGACCAGATTTCTAATCTCTAATAACACTTCAGTGTCATAACACACTGATTCTCAAACTTTTCGTTTAGCTTAATCTTAAAATTTTGTCTCGAAACAAATTTGGTCGATAGCTCAATGGTTAGAGCGTCCGAACGTAGCACAGTGTATGTAATTCAAATCTCTCGAATATCAGAAACAATAGTCTAAGTAGAAACTCTTCAATTTGTAATTCTTTCATTCCATGCTTTCCTCGAAACGGGACTATTGACGAGGGGAACCAGTTTATTTTCACAGGTGAGGGTTAATTTTACAAATCTGTTTCATAAATTTTTGGAGTTGACAGTTTATTTTAGTATGTCGGACAATACAATGTATTTGGTTATATTTGTTTATTCATTAATAGGTAAGAATGAGGCGGACCATAACTGTACAAAATGCTTCAATTTTGCCAAAGTTATTCTTGCTTCAGGGAAAGGCCGCAAGCGATACAGGGCTTATGTTCATTTGACGTATGTTTTATTTTTTGGAAGTAGGTAAAAATTCAGCATGTCCAAACGCAACATTGCATGTGTCTGTTATGTGTATGTTATTGAATGTGAATATAACTTTGAAACTTAGATTATAACTGATTGTAGATACATGACGTGTTGTATATTATTCTGAGATGGGACTACAAAATAAACGGTTAGGGGCTTTTCAGACACAACGCATTCTGCCCGGATTCTCTATGGATTACCCAACAAACTGTGTGAAAGCTTTCATTCATCTCCATTCACTGACTTATGACCCGGCGCCGGATAGAACAAACCATAGACAAACCATGCAGAATGCATTTTGTGTGAAATGGCTGTAAAACTAAAAAAAATGGCAAACTTTGAGAATGCTTCATGTCTGATAACACTGAAGTGGATGTTAACTTTGATAAGATCTAAATGCCTTTGGAAAGAGGGGCAGTGAATTTAGGGGTAACGAATTAATGGGGATGCACCCTCACGTGGCTTTTATTATAATATGCACCCCCCCTTTATTCTTCTCAGTTGCGCCCCTGCGTTATCTGTGTTTGCATTTCATCAAAAACCAGTTATGGGGATGATATCAAAGCGTGCACATACACAGTTATTATATTATTAGAAATGTTAGAATTAATTATTTCAAATCAAAAGTGTAAGCAATGGTTATAAGAAGAATGTTTGTAAGCAACTAAGATATACATGTTGTTACAATTTGCTTGGGTTGATTCGATAAAAAACATTTAAGGAATTTTCTCACATTTGGTTCACAATTTAAACTTTGAACTTCTCGCTTAACGGCTCGGGTACTGATGCCTTTCAAAGCACTGCAATCCGTATTTATAAGTGGCTTAAGTATATTCTAGTATACACCAGACCATGCCAGAATCGTCTCGAGCAGAAGCTTCAAGCAAATATGAGTAGGTAAAACTATCCAAACACTTACGTCTAGACACACATATACAAGTAAGTAAAAACACACAGACACACAATCATAAGTAAACATACACAAACACACAATCATAAGAAAACATATACAGACATATACATACTCATACATTTTTAACAGTATAGTGTACATTTGATTGACAAACTTTGAGCTCTGCGGAAAGTGAAGCCAGAACACTGGTCAATGAGCTTTTTCACAAGTCTGCACCGGTGCTTGGTGAGCGAGGTTTTGCAGTGACGGTTTCAATAGTATGAAACCTGCTGTGGTTCGAGAGATTACCGACTGCAGTCACTTCAAGAGACGTTCCAAGACTGATACGTACCTACGCCGAATTTTTAGAGGCGCTCTTAGAGTTTCAAAGTCACGAAACGGCGCCTATGAAAAAAGTGAACCGAATGAAAAAAAAATGGAATACAGTTTCATAAAAAGGTGGCGCCCTTTCGTATGGAACTAATGTGGTACAAATTAATAAATAAAAGGGGAAGTGTTGCAACAATGCAAACCTCCCTAAAATGGTACGCGCGCCCTTAATGCGATTCCAAGGAAACCAGAATCATTTGTAGGGATGATTAGAATGTTAACTGCGTAAATTAAGGGACGACTGTGCCAATTAAAAACTGTGAACATCGGCACTGAGCAACTAAGCTGCACATGTATGTTATCCATGTGAACGCTTCGTTGGAAATTGGAAAATAGTTGGTTCGATTCTAGTAGGATTCTTCCATCTTAATCTAGGTCTTTACACTCTTGTTGTTTCTTCAATTTGCCTGTGGAAAGTGAAGACAGAACATTCAATGAGCCTTCGCGCAGGTCTGCAACAGTGTTTGGTCAGCGTGCTTTTGCAGTGGTGACTCTGTGGATATCATCTTTATTTACCTTTAAAAATAATAGCAAACTTTATCAGATAAAGCTGTTTTCTGCTCGCCAAATGCGCACATTACACCTTCAAAATACAACGGTCAGTGGGCTTCTCTGGCTGAAGAAAGATTTGGCCCTTAATTTATAGGAAGAGTAAGGATTATTCTGGAATCATTGCAAATTGGCGAATGCGAGACTTTACTGGAACACTCAAAACACTCGAGCAATCTGGAACGATAAAATACAACATCAAATACAATTGTATAAATACCTTACATCTATTTATTTCTCGAGAGACTTCACAGACACTATCAGAGACAAACTAAACACACAATTAAAAATTCGTGTTTTAACAATATTTAATATTAGATCGGAGAGTTTCCTTGAGGAGAGACACACACAACAACGGTGCTTTCTTATCATTTGTAATTTTAAATATTTATATAAGCACGATTCACATAACCTTTCGATGCCTTTGACAGAGCCAAACGTATAACTGAACAATTCTTACCAATTACATCCCCTAAGTGAAGCGAATTGATAAAACTAAGGGGCGGAGTGTAGCGAATCCACATAGTTTGACTTTTTATATTATTAATGCCAACGCGAGCAAAATCACTTTTTCACACTTTAATTTCTCAATAAGAAAATTACATACAAGTCTTTTTGTGACCTTTGAAAATTGAAATAAAACATTCACATTTAAAAACAACCTATTGTTTGTAACAAAACAGGACAGTTTCTACATGATGTTTGTAGAAATTTATAGGTTGCACACAAATTAAAATTTAATATCAAGGTTAATTCACTATTCACTATTCGAATTCTTAATAGAATGAGATCTTGTTATACTCAGCTTTCAGGCAACTGTTAACGAAAACTGTCAAACTAAAATTGTAGTCATTTTATGTCTCTTTTTCGACATATGACGCAATTTTTTATGACACATTTTTTCATTGTATACCCATAACCTTGTTTCATGGCACGTGCATTACAAGATGAAGAAACTGACGTACGCCATTTCAGCTTTTTACATTGATAGATGGGGAAAACTGAGGTAAAAATAAATTGATCAAATAAGGGAGATAGTGAAAATGAAGATGAAGAACATTAGATGAAGAAGTCCTCCAACGAATGCGCACTACAAAGGAGCTTCTGTCAACCATTAAGCAGAGAAAGCTTATGTACTTCAGTCACATTTTGAGAAATGAGAAGTACCGTCTCCTTCATCTCATCATACAGGGTAAGATTGAGGGGAAAAGATCTTAGGGACGCAGAAAGACATCGTGGCTGAAAAACCTGCGACAGTGGTTCGACAGAAGCACCAAGTCCCTGTTTCGAGCCGCAGCATCTAAAGTCAAAATAGCCATGATGATCGGCGATCTTTGATGGAAGAGTGAGAAAAAGAAAAGAGCATGCATGAAGAGAGTGGTGAATGTTGAGGAGATGAAATAAGTGTGCAAGGACAGAACAAGATGGAAACACATCTGCGGAGATACTGTCCACCCCTTGCAGAATAGCGGCTAAATACAACAACAAAGCAGTGCTATTCGCAGAACAATTGATCCATGGATTTTCGTTTTCGTGTGGAGGGTTCAGTTTGAGCGATGGATGAGCCATGGATTTGCTGTGAATTTATACCACCGAAAGACTACTACAAAGCGCCTTTGAAGTGACTACTCGTCCCCCCAGTGCTTGTTTGACTTATCAACCATTTGACTCAAAGATGACCTTTCAATTAAAACGTCTTAATAATTACATTCTACAAAGTATACTTAGGCTAAGAAAAAGATGTAAAACACGATCATGTGAGAGTTCTTTTAAATATTTTTAAAATCAATTTTCAGTGTTCATAGGACGCATTGGTCCAGTACACATACAAACGTTGCTTATGTGAAATTGCCTCTGATGGACATAAGATTAACAAGCGCTAAAAGGACGTTCTCACGAAAAGACGCTATATAAATTAAAAGTATAAAGTTTAATTATTATTGAATAAGAAATACAAAGAAATTATTATTTCGTCTGAATAAACTCAATTGAAACTGTAAATTGTTTTTTCGAAATAGCTGATTCGAATTCACTGGTCATCCCTAATTAATTTTATAGCTTTACTCGATTTGAATTGTCTAATTATCGTGTCTAGTGATGTGTAATAATCGAATGATATTCATTGAATATACTTAATGCGATAACGAGTGAGATTTTCTTCTAAAACATTTAACTTTCATTAGTACATCTATCTACGGTATTGGAAATTTAATTGTCACACACAATTAGTTTGATTAATTGTGTTAAAAACATTGCGCACTTATAAAAATCTATAACATCAGTTGCAAAAAACTGTTGCATTTAAGATTTATATTACATGCGTTCCCAAAGGCATACACGTTCCTTTAAATTTGCGCTTACGTACAACATGTGGACCTACAACATACAAAAAAAACAATCTCGAATGAGCATAAGCCCTGTAACTTGTGAGGGTTTTTCCTCTGACAGATGATCGACACAATTAATAATATAACAACCACTTTAAATGTTTACTTTTATTCGTTTCACAATTATTTATAACCACAACACAATAATATTTGTTATCCTAATTTACACCAGCTTGTGGCTCTCCCGCCAGGAAAGCTTCATCTCTCTTTCTGCCTTCTTTTGTTTTCGTTTTTTTATTCAAATTCAAATCTAATGTTCCATTCCACCAAACAAACAAATTCATCTCGTTACAAACTCTTGCCGATCTTCCCTGAAACATTAGTGACATCGGAAATTTGAACCAATTTTTACATTATGGGTGGTCAGCCGCATACCAACCTATAAGTCAAGGAAAAAGGAACATATTAAATGTATGCAAACACACAGACACGCATAAGCTCGAGTCTACACATGCCGCATGTAAACTTCCAACATATAAGCCCAAATCTGGAATAAACAAAAGGCCTGCTACTCTTGCCGACAGCTTCCCTAAAACAGGGGTAAAATTGGAAAATCGAACTATTTTTTACAGTATGGGTGGTCAGCCTCATACCAGCATATAAGTCAAGAAACAGCTTGCTAAATTTTTCCAATAACCATAAACATGTGTATCGGTGGCGATCTTTAACCCTCGAGGGAAAATCCCTTGGAGCATTTTTTATCTTTGCAATTAAAATAAATGGGTATGGACACCTGTCACCCCGGGTTCTCCCCGTGGCGGCAAAGTGAATGTGTCCCCGAGGACGTCATTACCGAGTCCCCGCAACTAAAGTGACAATAATTGTGTTTTTCGTATCACGCGGGGAACGGGGAAAACGCTTTGTCATTATGTTTGTTACACGATACTGTAGCATACGTAGAATATTTGTGATGTTTTGTCTTGTGATGTTTTGTCATTGTGATGTTCTGTCTTTTTTTTAGTTATTAAAAAAAAATATATTATAATGTCGGTGTTGATGATGATGATGAGTTGATGATTTCTTTATAGCGCCGTTTCGTGATGTAATCACTCCAAGGGCGCTTGTGCAAACGATGCCAGAAATTTGCTTGTCTTCAGTGCATTCCGGAACTTTCCATGGTCCTGTAGCTCTCTCACAAAATGTTATGGCCGAGGGGGTAGAGGCGCATGTTCGACTAGAATTTAAAACTATTAATATTAACACTAAAACTATTAAACTATTTGGAAAAGAATAACGTTGGTTTGAATCTGCGTCTGGCCCACTTGACCATAATTTCGACCCTGGTTCAACAGATGTCATTGCATGCACATAAGCTTCTGCTTTCGCATGAAGACAACTGGCCAGGCAAAATAGGTTGGTGGATTGCATTCCTTTCCACAAATATATATTTTTTAAAGTTATAAGTTTCTTTCAACATATTATATTTCCTAGGAGTTACAAAAGAACTCATTTGGGACTCTTATATTTTACACAAATATTTTTTTAATTTGTCGTTCTCTCATGTGTCGTTCTAGCAAGTGTATTTTTGTCACAGTACCATTCTTACATGGAACGCCTTACACTGACTGGGTCTTGCTTGAGAACTGTCACTTTCTACAGCGACGACCAAGCTCACCGAGTGCTCTTGAGGTTTGATTCACACAAAAACAGCGCTCACCAAATAAATCATTATATAATATTTTTTAATGTTGATCTGTTAACACAGTGAAAGTCTATTTTTATAAATATTTAAAAATATAAATGGTAAAACATTGCTTTAATTCACTTTATTTAATATTTAATAAAGTGAATTAAAACAATGTTTTACCATTTATATTTTTAAATATTTATAAATCATTATATTATTACTATTATTATTACTTATCGGTGTCCCTTTCATCGCATTTTGATTCATTCATTTATTTATTTTAAACAAATAAACGAGTGTACTGTCGTCCCCCCTGTCTGTATTTATTTAAACATTACCCACAACTGTCATTGTTTGCACCGACTGCTTGTTTGTTTTTTTTGTTCGCGAATCGTTTAAACAATAAACAAGAGTCAACTTGAAGCACTCGACATGATAGATAAACAAATAAACAAATAAATAAATGTAATTAAATAGGGGATGATCCCCATCCAGATCTGAAATATATATTTTTCAACAGATGGTACAAACATTATGTTCATTTGAAATATAAACAAGTAAGCTTACGCGTCTCATCACAGTTTCATCAAGATCATCTTCATCATTTCACTTTCACGCTGAAGAAGCCCATCGTAGACATGGACGAAACGTCCGGAAGATCCAGCTCCCACAGACCACGACAGCAGATCCTAGGAAACATCTCTCCAGAAATGTGGATGGTTGAAAAGTCCCTAAAGAAAATTTACTCAAGAGAAATCTCTACAACGTGTTTGAGGTGTAGCACCAAGCGCTTTTGAAATGAATGCGGTCAAGACCAGGTGCCTTACAAAATTGCTTCATTTTTTCATTTTATTTTCCTTGACTTATAGTTTAGTATCAGGCTGATCCCCCATACAGTTAAAACTTTGTCAATATCACTCTCGTTTCAGGAAATGGCGGCAAGGGTTGCAGGGCTTATGTTCATTTGAGATTTGGGTTTTTATTTTATAAGAACATACGCAGCATATGTAAGCGAGATCACACTTATTCAGTTTTACCTTTAAAGTGGCGTTATATATATGTACATACATGCATGCCTGCTTCTGGACATGCGCTAAATATAAATCTTAATTATTAATACATCTTTGCAACTAAGATTATGGATCGATTATAAACCCTTGTCAAATTTCCTTGTAAAATTCCTTGACTATAGGTTGGTATGAGGCTGACCACCCATACTGTGAAAAATTGTTCTTTTTGCCAATGTCACCCCTGTTTCAGGGAAGGTCAGCAAGAGTTGCAGGGCTTATGTTCATTTGAGGTTGGGTTTTTATATTGTAGGTCCACATGCGGTATGTGTTGCCGCGAAATTATACATGTTTGCTTGTGGGAATGCGTTTATATGAATCTTAAATGATATACATCTTTGCAGCTTAGATTTAAGTCACCTATCCCTATGATTTCACCCTACCGCGTCGAAGTAAATTTGAAATTATCCGACTCCATCGGTCTACCTCTCTCATTCTATATTTTTCTCCCTTTTCGCTGCTCAAAACTGACATAATAGCTCTTTAAAAACGTATCCCCGACAATGGTCATTATCAGGGTTGCCGCAATATGATCTTATATATAATTCAGCAGTTAATTTGTGGCAGGGCCTCGGCGCTGTTTATACACCCCGTTTATCTAATGCGGCTCGATGACGTAGGCAGGCCTAACAGCCAATAAAATACAGCGTATCCTGCGGGGAATCGTACGAGAAATTGTGTTGGAAATCAGAATGACGAGGGAGGCCTTTTTAATTCAAATATTCATAAAGGCATTGAAAAGTTGTAAGTATACGCGTAATTTTTTTGCAGAAAAATGTATTAAACATCGAAGTAATTAAGTTCTCCGGTCTGTTCATTAAATAGATCTTTAAGGTCCAAATCTCACACACATATAATGAAACAAACCACACGTAGATTTGATAATTCTCTGAAAGTTTCTTTCTTTTTGGATGTTTCAAATCTATGGTATCATTACAGAAGAAAAAATTTCATTTCTGCGTTTTTTAAATTGAGATAATCTATCTATAATCTAAGATGCAAAGAAAAATTAACATTTAAAATTCATATGAAATGTATTTCTACAAGCAGACATGTGTAAATTTGCGATAATAAATATTGCATGTGTCCTAAAAATACAAATTAAAGTAGAAAACCTTAAATTAACATACACCCTGCAACTTTTACTGACTTTCCCTGAAACAAGTGAAGAACTGAACAAAGTGTACCATTTTTAAATTATGTTTTGTCAAACTCATAACCTACTAGTCAAGGAATAAATGCAAAATGTCTTCACTTAGCTCTCGAATACATAACAGGATCCAAAATGGCTACTCATTTAAAGCCCTCAATATCTCCATCCTCCCTAACCGCCGTGTTGAGTAGATAATTACCCGGTCGCAGCACAGCGGGGCTAATTTACCGTCCCAGGTTTCATATTCCATGCAAATTATTCACTGCCATTAAGGTCCGGACCTGCTAGGGATGGATACAACCCGCAACGGCGCCATTTTGGATTCAACACTACTTTTGTAATGCTTGGCACAACCCTGCTTTAAATCTGATAAAAATTTAAGTTTAGGACTATTCTCGAAACATTGAGAACTGGCATATGCGAGATATTGTCAGAATATTCTACTTAGAATATTCGCGTAAACACTCATACAATATCGGACAAATACAATTATTGAAGTACCGCATTTATAGATCCGACAGACAAAAAAGCCTCACACTTCGCTCGGCAGAAACCGGAGCCGAGTCATGTGTTCAAGAGCCGATAAGAAGAGCTAACACGAAATCACCAACTCATCATTGTCAACGACGATACCATGTTGAAAGCACCGGTTCTCATCAGATCACTGAAGTTAAGCAACATTGGGCGCGGATGCTACCTGGATGGGTGACCACTCAGGTAGGTACACCGCGTGTTCTTGGCATTTCTTGGACTGGTCCGTAGTCCAGTGGCAACACTTCGGACTCGTAAATAGAAGGTTGTGGATTCGAATCCCGGCGGAGCACAAAAAATATACCATGTATTTTTCCAAATGTGCTCTTCGCTGGGTTGGAAATTTCATAAACCTTTACCAAAGACCGGTCACTGAAAGGTTCATCCAACCTTACAACAACTGGGTTTTACTTGAGAATTGGCGCTTTTTACATAGACGACCAAGCTCGCAGAGGGCTCTTGAGATGTGATACTCACAAAACAGCGCTTACCAAATAAATCATCCTAATATTATTTTTTTTTTTTTATCATCATCATCACCATCACATCAGGCACCGGTCCGTAGCTCAGTGGTAACACTGCGGACTCTGAATGGGAAGGTTGTGGGTTCGATTCCCGGCGGAGCACAAAAAATATACCATTTATATTTTCAAATTTGCTCTTCGCCGGGTTGAAAAATTCATAAAACCTTTACCAATGACCGGTCACCACAGGTCCATCCAGCCTTACAGCAACTGGGTCTTGCTTGAGAATTGGCGCTTTGTAGCGACGACTATAAAGCTCGTAAAAAGGTCGATAGCTCAATTGGTAGAATGCTTGCATTCCATGCCGAGAGCAAGGGTTCGATCTCAAAGGTTTACTCAGCCTTCACAAGAAATGAGAACCAGCCCCCCCGGGAGCTGGGAAACTCCCACTTCAACTGAAAGTGGTTGGTGTGAGGCCGGCCCCCTTACCTGTAAAAATTGATAGGTCCCGAAGCGCCACATGCGACCCCTTCGGGGATAACGCAGGCAAGAAGTTACACTATATGTGTAGCTTAGTTGCGTTTATCAGACTCACACAGACACACAATTACATATACGCAACGATTATATAGCAACAATATATAAAAATTTCCAGCGATGTTCCGTTCTCCACCCTACTCCACTAGGCGCCGTGGATATTGCAGTTTGAGCCGACACGGGATACTTTAATGAAGCCACTTTATATTCAGCGGGCTATTACACACTCCAGACCGCGACAGATAATATTCCTCACTTACCTACATCGCGTAGATAACGGAATCTAACCGCGTATGGGGAATCAAATGGTTTTTCACGTTTAATATTAATAATATTGCACCTTGAATTATTGGTCGGTATGAGGCTGATCACCTGTTTGAGCGAATTCGCCCCTCCAGGGGTAAAAGTCTCGGCGTGCCATGGCGGTACCTGAACAGCTGATAGTTTCATATAAAATGGATCAGCTGTTGAAACGTCACCATGTTTTATTCCGTCCTATCTTCAAATAGATACTATAGGATCTATCGACGGTCGTGTCGCCGAGACTTCCACCCCAGTGCTTGTTTGGCTGTTTTTTTTTATACAGTTGAATGTAATTAATTGTTCGTATTCCTTGACTTATAGGTTGGTATGAGGCTAACCATCCATACGGTAAAAAAAATATTTCACTTTGCTTATGTCCCCCCCGGTTTCAGGGAAGGTCGGCAAGAGTTGCTGGGCTTATGTTCATTTGAGATGGAGTTTTTATGTTGTAAGTCCACATGCGGCATGTGCAAGCGCGAACTTATACGTGTCTGCATATGGGAATGCATTTAATAAGAATCTTAAATGTTATATATTTATGCAACTTAGATTATAGATTATAAGTAAATACATGAAAAAGTTGGATTTTAAAATTTATTCGTCATCTCGAAGTATTTAATAATAATAAATTATATTGTTCCAGTCTATTCACCCGGAGGGTACAATATATAATAATAATAATAATAATAATATGCGTTTATTCCAGCTTAGTCATGTGGAGGGTGCAATACATGACCAGCCATAAAAAAATAATACATCAATAGAAAAAGTACATAGAAAATTACAAAAATGTAGAAACATGAAAAATATGTGATGAAATATATGAGAAAAAAGAGCAATCAAAATATATGACCATCCATATAAAATTAAAAACTTGATTGCCACCTACAAATCACCCCTGTTTCGAGAAAAGGCGGTGAAAGTTGCAGGGTTTACGTTCATTCGAGAGTTCAGCATATCTACGAGTACCTACTAACATAACAAAATGAACGCGCGTGAATTTACAGGTGTTGATTTGTGAGCATGCACTAAATAAGAATCTTACATGTTAAAATATCTTTGTAACTAAGATAGATCCATAGATGTGATGATGCAGCCTCATGTGTGAAAATAAAATGGTTTCAACGGCAATGTTACCTCTACGGAGATAAAACTGTACGAACTTGCATACTCTACAATCATAATATGCAGCTTGGATACATACAAATATTATAGTGATGTATACCACATACTGTATCTAATACTCATTAATACCTAAAATGTATCTAATGTGACTATCTGTTCAGCGCAATCAGCGGGCAATTGTCGCCCCGTGATATTAACATGAAATACTGATGACGTCATACGGCCGCACTGGACATTGGATCGCCGACTAGGGACAGGAACTTCGCGTCACCGAATATGTGTTTAATTTAAATTTTAATGGGTTACTACGTAGACTTCAAAAATTAAATAACAAATAAGAAAGTTTAAGTAAAATAAGAAAGTAATGAGATGTGCATTCATATGTATGTAAACAAATTAATTTTGCTGAAATAATGGATGAGGAAAGACTTTCAAAGTGTATAAACGATGGAAGTGTGAAAGGGAAAAGAGGAATGGGAAGACCAAGAAAAGTGTGCCTATATCAGATTGTCGAAATTGAAGAATGAGATACACACAGCGAATATAAAAGAAGGAAATGTGTGGAAAAGGTGATGGATATGAAGGAATTGAAAAAGTTATGCAAGGATGGGGAAAAATAGAGGTAAACCTGTAGTTGCTCTTGCCGCCCCTAATGGAACAGTGACAGCATTACAGTAACAGTTACATTGTTATGTTATTCTAAAATAACATATAAAATAAAAACGATCTCCAAGTGTGCAGTGTGTGTTTGTGGGCCGAACGGAGCCGAACGGTCACGGAAGCGGCCGAACTGCGCCGTGTGAACCAATCGGCCCACGCTCGTCAGTTCATTGGCAGCAGACCCCGTTCACAAGTATTTTGCTACTGGTTACCCTGTTTTATAATTCGGAAGCCATATTGTAATCGATCTATGGTACGCGGAATGTATGGTTATGAGGAAGGAGGAAGGGGAAGAGGTCGTTTTTTAAACTGAAATCAGAATGAGCGTAAATAAATTTGAATTAATAATTTATATTTACTGTTATTCATGTAAAAAAAGAGTTTAAGCGCCAATAAACTTTATTTTGTTTAGTATTTATTAAATTGCTCATTTTTTATTAAAAAAAAACTGATGAAAAAATATTTTATAATGATGGTTGAACTGTGTGTAGGATTTGCGCAGCGATAACAGCCATAACCACCCCACACGCCTGCTTGGCGCCAGTCGGCCTCAAACGTCAAGCGGTCAAGCGTATTTGAAATTAACTGTTTTATTTTCACTATTATTGAAGAGTGCAGAGAGTAATGAAATCAAGAAGACTCCAGTGGCCGGACACGTAGCATGTGCAGAAGACTCCAGGATCATCAGAACTGTCTTGGATGGTGCCCCCTCAGGTGTTAATCACTTGGACGTCCAAGGATGCGGTGGGCAGAGAACGTCGAAGCCAACGCCGAAGTTTTGGGAGTGAGGCGACTATGGAGGGAAGCAGCACAAGGCAGAGTGGTGCAGGTGTCCCTGAGCCTTGAAGGCTGTCGGCTGATGAGCCGAAGAAAGTGAAATTAAAGTGTATAGATTTCATATTATAAATATTTCCGGTCCTCAGGCCATCATCAGGGGACAATCATCAGGGATCCAAAACTTTTGCAAGAAATAGTACAGAATGCCAGTGTCCTTGACAATATAGACAGGTGCCTATTTGATTGTTTACCTACTAAATTTATTTTTGCCATATCATTTGTGTTTATTACATTGAGGTTTTTTTATTTATTTTTTTCTTTACACAGTGTGTATTTTTGTGATTGTATGACTAATCTTTCTAGAATAAATAAATATTGTGCAAAATACAAGTGTTTTATTTTGATAGCTTTAAAGCAATAATAATAATATTAATAAATAATATCATGGCAGATAATAATATATGATTATAGTGGTGTGAGTGTACCCGCGTGCCGCGTGTATAATACACACATGCATACAAGATCATAGTCCAATACGCAGAATGTATGGAAGGGAAGTAAGAAGGCGAGGAAGGGGGGTTTCGAAGTACGTACCTACCCCTAAGCCATAGAGTAGCTTCTCTAAGTACCTATATACTCTGTGATTGGCAGTTCCCGGCAAGATGTCAGCCGATTAAGACGTCAGCGACCAAGCACCAAGCGGTGCAAGAGGGGGCACTACAATGGAGCTCCCTCCTCCCCATCTACTTGGATTTCCTGCCAGCAAGGCACCCGCCTTGTGGACCAGAGGCATAGAAGACATAGTGGAGACATAGAGCGCCCACCCAGGGGCTCCATAATCAGATATAAGTAAGCAATACCAAAGAAAGAACCCCACGCCCTGAGAGTGATGCTGATGAGAGCTAGCCGGATGTAAGTATCCTGAAGATACCTTTGAATCTAAACATAACAACATGCATGTCGAGATTAGGATCAGTTAGGATTTTTACTATCAAAACAATTTTTTTTAAATAGGACTAAGCTGCACATTCAATGTAACACATAGTTATTGAATTCTATTTGTTAAGTTTTTAAAGAACTTTGAAATTTCTGATAAAACACTGTTTTATTTTCACAATTATAGTAACTTTATTTTAATTAGTAATTACTTACGTTTTCGATCATGTCGATCATCTTCAGGTGAGAATTGATTGACCAGGAAGAATGTTTGGCAAAGGAATGAGTCGTGAAAACACCAAGTTCTCATAGTTTTGATATCGACTGAAAAAGGGATGAATGTGAGCCGTTCTACGAGTTGCCCTTGCTCTGACAATAAAAGGAGGTATAAGTGAGGATATTTTATCAGAACAGACTCCATTATAGTACCTATAGAAGAGAATGATCATTCCAACTTTCTTTCTGTGCTCGAGAGAATGTAGGTTGGCTGTGAGTGTGTGATCATCAATCAGCTTCACCGCTCTTGTTTGCACAGAATTGCACAGTTGGTATATCGGACCAGAGATGACTATTGTACTTCATAATCGCGTGGCTTTGGTAACTGCCATTGACTATTTTGACTTTAAGAAACTTCGTCCAGGGCTGGAAGTCTTGGTAATATTTGTATGAAGACCTGTCGATCCAAGATGGCCGCAAGTGAACAGCTGATTGGTCTTCATATAAATATTACCGATAACACTGGTCGACATTTTTTTTTTTATTTGCTGTCCCTAAAGCATAGATAATTTTTTTATATGTATTTACTATCCTTAAACACAAAATGAAACAAAAAAAAAATTTTACAGGTCAGGTTTTTTTATTATTTAACAAAGTGTTTTTACACAATTCTGTCATAATATGACGGGTACTTACTTAACATAATTTCAAATTTAATTCAATTTAATTTTTTTGCTCCTGATTTGCGCTTGTGGTTATTTTGAGAGTCTCTCTGCAGGGTCCAGCAATAGTCAGCCAGCATAGATGGGCTCCACTTTCCTTGGTATCGCTTCTCCATAGCCGCAATGTCCTGGTGAAATCGTTCGCCGTGCTCGTCACTGACATCTCCCATATTTTTGGGGAAAAAATTCAAGTGAGAGTGAAGAAAGTGTATTTTTAGTGACATGTTACACCCCATATTTTTATATGCCATGAGCATTTCAGATACAATGCTGATATAGTCTTCACTTTTATGATTTCCAAGAAAGTTCTCGACAACATTCTTGAAGGCCGACCAAGCGGCTAGCTCAACTGGTCTCAGCACTGTTTTAAAATTCAGATCAGTCAAGATCTCCCTTATTTGTGGTCCTACGAATATTCCTTCTTTAATTTTTGCGTCGCTGATCTTAGGAAACTTTTGCTTTAAATAAGTCATGCCATTTCCATCCTTAGACAAGCCTTTTACGAAATTTTTCATCAAACCCAATTTAATGTGTAAGGGTGGGAGTAAGATATCTTCAGATTTTACTAAGGGAACATGGTGAACATTCTTCGTGCCAGGTATAAGGTGCTCTCTAGTAGGCCAGTCCTTCTTGGTATAATGGTTTTTCCTGTCTCTGCTGTCCCACTCGCACAGAAAACAACAATACTTTGTGTATCCCGTTTGCATTCCTAGTAGGAGCCCTATTACTTTTAGATCACCACATATTTTCCATTCGTATTTTACGTATTTTATTTTTGTTAACAGCAGCTTCATGTTGTCATAGTTCTCTTTCATGTTTGCAGCATGACCAAGGGGAATGGACGGTTGAGTATTTCCGTTGTGAATTAAAACAGCTTTCAAACTTACTTTTGATGAGTCGCCAATCTGCTGCGTTATGTTGCAAGCCAAGAGCTGCGAACAGACCTTCAATGTCTTGACAGTAACATAAAGTGTCTTCCATGACATAGTATGGAACCAAGAGACGATGCCGGTTTCTAAAGTGCGTGATTTTTGTACCTTTTTCGAGAAGATTCCACTGCTGCAAGCGCGAACCCAACATTTCTGATTGCAGTTTTGATAAATTCAGGTCACGTACAAGATCATTTAGGTCATTTTGGTTTAACAAGTGAGGCTTCGCAGAAGTAGACACCTCCACAGAGAATTCAGAATCCGACTTTTCAGTATCCTCCTCTGATGGATTCGTTTCTAATTGAAAATTTTCTGGAGGTCTCGGTATGGGCAATGATTCGTCGTGTGGAACAGGCCTTATAGCCGATTCGACGTTGTTTGGGTATGTGATGTGCTTCTTTTTTTTCTTTGTACATCCTAAAATGTTTGTTATGCAGAAGTAGCAATCCGTGATATGATTTTTTGGCTCTCTCCAAATCATCGGAATCGCAAACAACATAGCCTTACGTGAACCTTGTAGCCACCCCCTGAGAGTTCTTGTAAATCGTACACAACTCACGTGTGGAGCCCATGGCTTGTCCTGGTCACCAACTTTGCACTCAAAGTAGAGTTCATATGCTCGTTTCTCCAAAACAGTCATGGTTTTCCTTTGAGAAATTGGTGTAAACTCACCGCACGTGTAACAGAAATTGTCCGCACTATTTTTGCACTTTCGAAGCATTTTTACATTGTTTTCTACCACAATTTACATAAACAAACAAGAAAACATGTGCTCAGATAAGGACAGGTTAAGAAAGTGACAGCAATAGCTGTCAAAATGACATTCGAGCCTAGTGTTGCCATATTATTAAAAAAAACAATGATAACACACGAAAAAATATGAATTTATACATATTGTAGTAAAACTCCATAGATTCCATAAAAACCTGACGTGATAGAAAAAAAACTAATTACATATCTGAAATCAGCGTGAAATTTCCTATAAGATTTGGCTACTTTTGTTAAAGGGACAAAAAACGTGTTGACCAGTGTAATCAATAGGTCAGAATTACCGTGGTGATGAGACCAGGGTTACCTTTTATAAGACTGATTTTATTAACTTGTAATTTATCAAATAAAAAAATAGTAAGCTCTAAAGGTATTTTTTAGATAAACAAAAATAAACATACCTGCTACTCTCTACAAATCACATCTCTAGTATCAGATATAAATCATACATGCAATGTACTGGGTATTCCGAATGTAATGTGCGCGGAGTTATCATGTACTGGGTGTTGCGGAGCACATTACTGTTATTGCTGTACTGATACAGACACAGATACAATATATCAGGTACGTAGGGATGTACCTAGATACAGGCTGCTCAGAAACTCAATGCTCCCACAGGACCGGTTCACGGGTTATGGTGTCCATTAACAGAGACGAATTGGTAAAAAAATCATTAAACTTATTTTTTAAATGCGTGGTAAATGGTGGAAAGCATGTTTTTTTTATTATTTGAGAATTGCATGCATATTTTTCTGTTTCAGTGCTTTATTTTAATCATTCCTTGACTTATATCTTGGTATGAAGTTGACCACCCATACTGTAAAAAAAGTGGTTCACTTTGCCAATGTCGCCTCTGTTTCAGGGAAGGTCGGTAAAAGTTGCAGGATGTATGTTCATTTGAGATTTGTATTTTAATGTGGAAGTACACTCATGTGGCATTTGTTAGCGCGAACTTATACGTGTATTATAGTTTTTATGGTTTGTTTATCAACACTGTGAAAATTCATTGTTGATCCTTATTTTAAACTTTATAGAATAAAGTAGTTTTTTTATAACAAACCATGTATTTTATTTCACTCGTTTATTTTCATAAATACACAAAAAAAAAACTTAACGATAAAAATAAACGAGTGAAATATAAAACAATTTTTCCTGTAAAATAATACTTTAATACAGTTTTAAAAGTAAGAGAACAAGTGCATGGTATTTTATATGAATTTCAAATGTTAATAATATATCCTTGCAACTTAGATAATAGAAGAGGATTTGTTGAATTGTTACATTATAAAAGAGCGCCGTTTTTGTGAGTGCCACAATGGGTTATTTTACAAAGTAACTTTCAGCTTTTCAACAGATTCAGAATCCGTCACTCTGGGTGACGGCCTGTTCCACTCCATCGGTCCCATAATCCGGAAAGTACGGTCCCCAAAATTAGTGTATATGTATTTAACAGCTAGACCGTACGTAGACAGGACACTCTCCACGCTGACTTCAGTATTCGTCAGATAATAATTATGACGGAGCTTTATTCAAATGAAATATTGTACAAAATAATGTAAATCAGAAATAACAATAAATTAAATGATTTTTATCTGATTCGCTCCTGTCAGCCGATACATCTCGAAATTCATACATATCTTCGAGATTTGATCGTTTCATAAATTCGTAAGCGGAGAGACCCGAACTGCAGCCCGGCCAATGGCGACGCTTCCCGCCAAAACAGGGCGACCAATCAGCAATCAGATCTCGCAAATGATGCCAACTGTTAATATCAATAATAAATGTGTACCTAACGGCATCAATCCAACGCGTCTTCTTCTTCTATTTTATGTCCTTCTCGAAACTAGATATTTTTTATTATGTTCTGAAATATATGGGCTATGCTCAAACCTACTTCGTACCAATTTAGCATGTAAATATGTGTCAGAAGGGCCCACAGCGCGTGTACAATCATACAAAACTGTATTTTTTTTTTATTACGAAGTGTGATAGATCCTTTGACATGCAGGTTGGTATGAGACTGACATCATCCTATAAAAAATGGTTCTTGGCTTTGCGTGGCTCTGCTGACTGTGCTCAGGGGAGGGAGGCGCTCTTAAGGCTGGTTCGGACAAGGCGAGTAATTTAGTCAAGTAACGAGTAATTTAGTGGCTAAACGTGTGCGAACCACAACAATTTAGTCCAGTAGTTAAGTCAATGGTTTAGTCAATCCGATCCATTTCATTCTATTTTTTCGGGCAAGTAGCGGCCCCGCCCACCGTCCGTGGGCGAGTGTTGCCGAGAAGCCACGGAAAAGTCCGAGTCCGAAGAGCCACGGAAAAGCCCGAGTCCGAGTCGAGTTTATTAGCGGCCGCGCCATTGGCCGCTCACTCTTGGCGGGGAAACGGAAATGCAAGAATGGCGGCAATTTAAATTGGCTGCAGTTTGAAAAGATAATGCCCGTTTTCAGCAAGAATATTTAAAGATAAAGTGCTGTTTAAAAATATTTAAGTACTTAAGAACTTCTTATATTTGCGAGCCCAATGTTCCGCTCCCTAAACTTAGCGACCTGTCAGTGAGGTTATGTCATGTTTAAACTGTAAATAAGTGGATATGCACACCGATATCCTTGGTTTTTTAGAAACTCTTGAGAATATAGAAGTTGCTAGGACTTATCTACGTCCAAAAAGTTTTGAGAAAGGTAATTTTTTTTCGATAAGAATAGTATGACATCGATTTTTGGTGCGGATATCAGCTGTCAAAAATACAATCATGTAGCTCCTTGCTGGATGAAATTGTAGTAATTTTTAAGTTTTCGGACAATAGAGCTGTACAAATATAGTTTTGGTAAAGATGTTGTGGAAATAAATATTATCGTCCATGAATTTATTACGTATTTAAAAACATCGATCTTTTACATTGATCGATGTTTATAGGTACCTACCATAAATTTGTCATATCACAGGCCTTATGATATCCTTCAGATGGATTGTTACTTATTGTTTTGTACAGAAACAATTCAGTGACACACGAGGATAACTGATTAGAGGCATTACAATTTTATGCCACTGTAAGCCATCAACTGGTATCTGTGACAGACGTGAGAGGCGTATGTAGCAGGATTGAACAAGTTTCTCGCGGTCAGCCTCTGAAAAGTTGAACCATGTTTCTTCTTTAACTTGATAATTGATTGGTGACCGCCGTGTATTTGAAATGCCGATTTTACATGTCGAATATTGATGTTAATTGTCAACAACGAAAAACGCAACAAAGAAATGAATCTGAATGCAGCTGCAGACTACGAGCCGTATTATAGTGTGTGCATACAAAATATACTTTGTACACATCATTGAAAAGATAAAAATTCAATTAAAAATTGATGTTTGCAGCGTAAATGGTAGATATTATTATAAACATCAAATAGTCATGTGTTGTTTTTATTTAAAATGTGTATATTATTTTATAAACCATAAAATACATTTCGAATTTACAAAAGTCGAGTTTCGAAGTTGTTTGCTAAACAGGCTCCTAGCTAGGTGGCCGGGCATAAATCAGTTAATATTACCAAACCATAGCCAATGTAAAGGGCTTTATAATAACATGATTTTAATACTCAATTAATATTTTCAAACTGCAGCCAATTCAAATTTTCCGCCATTATAGAAAGGGCTTTCTGCAGCCAACTTCGCACTTGTGTACTGTACTGGACCGTAATGCGAACGCTTCACGGGCGAGTAGCGCCCCGCCCACTACTAAATTACTCGTTACTTGACTAAATCAGTGGCCTTGTGCGAACTAGCCTTTATTAGAGGTGCGTGTCTCTGCTGGCTGTAGCGGGTGAGGGAGGCGCTCTTAGCTTTGCGTGGCTCTGCTGACTGTGCTCAGGGGAGGGAGGCGCTCTTAGAGGTGCGTGTCTCTGCTGGCTGTAGCGGGTGAGGGAGGCGCTCTTAGCTTTGCGTGGCTCTGCTGACTGTGCTCAGGGGAGGGAGGCGCTCTTAGAGGTGCGTGTCTCTGCTGGCTGTGGCGGGTGAGGGAGTCGCTCTTAGCGGTTATTTTTATATATTTAAGACTTGTGTCAAACGACACATAACTGTAGTTTAGATTTTATTTATATATTTTTTAGTATTATGACAATTTTGTTTTTCCATCGAGTCTGTCTGGTTAAGATGGTTTGATGGAGGGACAAAGGCGCACAGAATCTGACAAGTTCTGTCGCCGTGAAGCTTGGGGAGTGTCAAATGGCCCCTGCAGGGTTGCCAAAGCTTTTACCAGACTGAAGAAATCACTTCCGTCTGGTAACAGTAGACGTAAGCAAGAAGATGAATGGAAAATTGGAACTTTAAATGTAAGAGGAATGAAGGACAAAGAACAAGAGTTAGAGAAAGAGATGAATGACAGGAAGATTAAAATTCTATGTGTGACTGAGACCAAGATGAAAGGTGAAGGGGAGAAAGTTCTGAGTAATGGTAGTTTATTCATTTACTCGGGAGTGAAAGATGGATGCCCTAGACAGGGTGTTGGTGTGATTATAATTGAGAGTGTGAGAAATTATGTTAGGAATTATGAATGGATCTCTCCTAGGATTCTTCTAGTGAGGATCAGGTATGGAAGTATGAACTTTTTACTCATTGCATGCTATGCGCCAGTAGATTCAGAATGTATGGAGACTAAAAATGAATTCTGGGATATGCTTGATGACACAGTCAGAATGAAAGACGAGAATGAAAAGTTATTGCTTCTTGGTGACATGAATGGATGGGTAGGTAGAAGAAAGGATGAATATGAGAGGGTCGTAGGACCAAATGGAAGAGGTGTCATCAATGGCAGTGGGAGACGTCTTGTCGACATGTGTGTGGAGCATGGTATGTTTGTATCAAATACCTGGTTTAAACATAAAGACGTGCACACATATACGTGGTATGGGCCAAATACTCGCACTGTCATTGACTACATATGTATGGAAGAATGTATGAGAGGTGCCATAAGAGATGTCAGAGTCTACCTAGGTGTATCCGTGGGATCAGACCATCATCTCTTGTGTGCCACAGTTATGATAGGTAAAGTGAAAATGTTGAAAAGAACGAAAGTTATTAAGATGAAAAGAATAAAGGTAGAAAAACTAGATGATGAAAGTGTGAGGAATGATTTTGAAGTGGAAGTAAGCCAGATTTTGAAATCGGATGAATGCAAGGAATTGGCGAAGAATGCATGTGTAGAAAAAATGTGGGAAACATTTAAAACATGTTTGGTTGAAAGTGCAAAGAAAGTATGTGGAGAAGTGACGATTGGGCATAGAAAAGGCAATGAATGGTGGAACGATAAGGTTAAACAAGCAGTGAAAGAGAAGAAAGATAGTTATTTAAAATGGATTAATGATAGAAAGAATAAAATGTTAGAGACCGAGTACAAGAGGAAAAAATGGCTAGCGAAGAATGAAGTTCAAATGAGTAAGAGAAGTATGGAAGAGAAATTAAGTGAAAGAGCACAGAATGACTTCTCTGACAATAAAAAGATGTTTTGGAGCTGGGTGAGACAAAACAACGAAAGTTGTAAGTCCACAACTCCGGGAATCAAAAATGTCAGCGGAGACATTCTGTGGAATAAAGAAGATGTAAAAAAGAGATGGAAAGAATATTTTAATGAGGTTTTTGGTGAAGATGAATGTGATTTAACTGTGAAAGGAGAATATGATGAGGGTAATGTTTTGAAAATATCGAAAGAAGAAGTAAGAAAGGTTATAAAGGAATTAAAGAATGGGAAAGCTGCAAGTGTGGATGGTGTGAGACCTGAGATGTTGAAAGCGGGAGGAGAATGTGTGATCGAATGGATGAAAGAGCTTTGCGAATTGTGTGTTAGTGTCAAGGAGGTTCCATCGGACTGGAGAGAGGCGGTCATTGTGCCAATTTACAAAGGTAAAGGCGACAAAAAAGACTGCCGTAACTACAGACCGATCAGCCTTCTTAGTGTGCCAGGTAAAGTGCTATGCAAGATTCTTATCCATAGGGTAAGATTATCCACCCAGGAGAAGGTCTCAGATATACAATCTGGCTTTATGCCAGAAAGAGGTTGCGTAGACCAGATATTCGCGCTTCGACAGATAGTCGAAAAACAGCTGGCCGTTAATAAAAAGGTCTACGCGGCTTTCGTAGATCTTGAGAAAGCCTTCGACTCGGTGGATAGAAGTATGATGTGGTGTGTGCTAGAGAAGTATGGTGTAAACAAAGCACTTTTGAATGCGATACGCGCCATCTATGTAAATAGCAGGGCGTGTGTCAGGGTGGATGGAGAATACAGCGAGTATTTTAATGTGTACAAAGGTGTGAGACAGGGTTGCATAATGAGCCCATGGTTATTCAATATAATCATGGATCATTGTGTTAAACAAGCGAATCTGGAAGGACATGGCATACAAATTGGAGAGAGAAAAGTCGGAGTTCTGCTTTATGCTGATGACGCAGTATTAATTGCTGATTCAGCAGCGGAACTCCAGACAATGCTCTCTAGTTTGAACCATGTTCTGTGTGCAAGCAAGTTGAAAATTAATGCAAGTAAGACGAAAGTACTGATTTTTGACAGAAGGGATGAAACTGAAGAATGCACGTTTATGTTGAATGGTACGAAAGTTGAAATTGTGGATGAATTTAGATACTTGGGAAGTATGTTTGAAAAGAATGGAAAGATGACAAGAGAACTTGAGAATAGGGTGTGCAAGGGAAAGCAAGTGGTCGGTGCAATAGGAAGAATAGCAAAGAACAAGCGATTGACGATGGATCTGAGAATGGCGGTACACAATGGCATATTGTTACCGACTTTGATGTATGGAAGTGAAGCATGGACAGTGAACGATAGCGAAATGAGTAAAGTATGTACGGTGGAAATGAAGCATTTGAGAAGTATGACAGGAAAAACTTTGAGGGATAGAGTTAGGAATGAATGGGTAAAAAAAGAATGTAATTTGAAAGAGGATGTGAAAGTTAAAGTACAAAAGAATGTGATGAGATGGTTTGGGCATGTGGAAAGAATGAAAGATGATAGACTGACAAAGTATGTATACAAAGAAAGTGTGAAAGGAAAAAGAGGGAAGGGACGACCGAGAAAAGTATGGAGTGATCAGATTGAGGAGATTGTGAAAGAATGGGATATACAAAGTGAGCGTAAAAGAAGAAAATGCATGAAAAAGGTGATGGATATGAAGGAATTGAAAGAGGTATGTCAGGATAGGAAAAAATGGAGGCAACTCTGCAGAGGCTCTGGCCACCCCTAGCGGAATGGCGACAGAGTTACAGTTACAGTTCACTTAGCCAATTTCACCCCTGTTTCCCCTGGAAAGGTCGGCAAAAGTTGCAGGGCTTATGTTCATTTTAGATTTGTTTTTTTAAATTTGTAAGTACACATGCAGCATTTGTAAGCGCGAACTTACACGTGTCTATTTTTGGGTATGCATTAAATGTGAATTTTAAATGTTAATATATCTTTGCAACTTAGATTATAGATTTTAGATTTACTCTGGGTAGTTGTATACTCGTACTTGGCTGCAGATTTAAATTGTTTATTTATTCCCTTTTATTATTTTCGTGAACTCAATGTGAAAAGCATTTCAAAAGGTCCCTAAAATAAAGTTGCCATATTAAAGCTAAAACGTTTTCCCAGGTTACCGTCCTAAATAAATACGGAAAAACAAAATGGCCTCTCCGAATTAAATTTCAAAATCGAATTAAACTTATCGAAAAAAAAACACACACACAATAAACAATACTTGTTTCCGAAACAAATCCAGACTCTAAACACAAAAGTCCATTAGATGTTTTTCGAATTAAAGCCAGGGTTTGTTTTCGCTTCTAGCATGCGAGTTGTATTGGATCATTATAATTTTGCCGGCTAAAATACAAACAAAAATAACGAACCCGTTTTTTTTTGAGCAAAACAAAAATGTGGAAAAATAGCGTTCGCTTCAATGGATTCCACTGAATCAGGAGGGTGGTTCAAAAGATAGGTTCTTTCACTAAAATAACACTCGTTAGGAATTGGATGTAGTTGATTTGAAGCTCTCAAATTTTTTATTCTTCTTGAATCTTTGGCCACCCCTACTAGAAGCGCGACAGCGTTGCAGTTAAACTGACGCCAGTTGACGTGTTCTACACTATTTTTGGTTATTTATAGAAATGACACGTATTTTCAACACACTACAAAAATAAAACATGTGACAGAAAAATAAAAATAAAAATTTTTGTAACTTTCGTAATTAAGTCTAAGGTCCTTAGTTCCTTGACTTATAGGTTGGTATGAGGCTGACTAACCATACTGTAAATAAATGGTTCACTTTGGCAATGCCACCCCTGTTTCAGGCAAGGTCGCCCAAAAGTTGCAGGGCTTATGTTCATATTAGGTTCGGATTTGTAAGAATATATGAAGCATTTTTAACCGCGAACTTACACGAACTTACCGAGAATTTTTCGGCATGCATTTAATATGAATTTTAAATATTAATATATGTTTGCAACTTAGATTATAGATTCTAATCACCTGAAGACGCAGCTGGTTTGTTTACGAAGGATGTTTAGATTTTGAATTATACTCAGCGTAATCAGAAATCGAATAAGTTTAATTTCCATCTGTTAAGAGTGAAAGATAACAAAATAGCGGCTGAATTTTTTTTTTTAAATAATTGTGAGATAATGAACCACCCCAACAATTTTAAAAGTTGAGTATTTTCTCTGCACCCGGACGCCGGGAAAACTTTTCCTTTCCCCATCAAAGCCGGAAATCCGGGAATCCCAGAAAATCCCGGGACGGCCCACCACGAGCCGCACTAACTGACACAAAACTCCGGTTCTAAGCCGGACAAGCTTTTTTATCCCATCCCTAGTAAAAAATGTAAATATACCAGTACGAACACATACAAAGGAATGCATATATATATTTATATATAATGGGGTGGCCAAAGCCTCTTTAGAGATGCAGCCATTTCTTCTTACCCTTACAGACCTCTTTCAATTGATTCATATTCATCACATTTTTCACATCGTGATACCTTAAAGGTAAAACTGAATAAGTGACAAATGAAGCTAATATGGGTTTCCCAGATAAATGCACCTTTTTTCCTATTTTCTACGAGAGCCCACACTAAAAATCAATTAAATAAAAAATCAAATAAAATCAACAACAAAAAAATCCTGTAGTTTAGAAGTTTGCCATGAGCAGTATTCCTTGACTTATAGGTTGTTATGAGGCTGACCACCCATACTGTACAAAATCGTTCACTTTGCCAATGTCACCCCTGTTTCAGGGAAGGTCTTCAAAAGTTGCAGGGATTGCAAAGATCAGTTTATCAGAGGTATGGATTGTAATCTGTAAGTGTACTTGCAGCATTCGTAAGCGCAATTTTTTACGTATCTATTTGTGGGCATGCATTTAATATGAGCTTTGAATGTTAATATATCTTTGCAACTTAGATTATAGACTTCCTTATAATTAGTCAACTAACTTTGAGAAGATACACCCAATATAATGTATTATCCACGATTTCTCAAATTAGTGAATCAGCAATATTGTTACCGACTTTGATGTATGGAAGTGAAGCATGGACAGTGAACGATAGCGAAATGAGTAAAGTATGTACGGTGGAAATGAAGCATTTGAGAAGCATGACAGGAAAAACTCTGAGGGATAGAGTTAGGAATGAATGAGTAAAAAAAAATGTAATTTGAAAGAGGATGTGAAAGTTAAGGTACAAAAGAATGTGATGAGATGGTTTGGGCATGTGGAAAGAATGAATGATGATAGACTGACAAAGTATGTATACAAAGAAAGTGTGAAAGGAAAAAGAGGGAAGGGACGACCGAGAAAAGTATGGAGTGATCAGATTGAGGAGATTGTAAAAGAATGGGATATACAAAGTGAGCGTAAAAGAAGAAAATGCATGAAAAAGGTGATGGATATGAATGAATTGAAAGAGGTATGTAAGGATAGGAAAAAATGGAGGCACATCTGCAGAGGCTCTGGCCACCCCTAGTCGAATGGCGACAGAGTTACAGTTACAGTTACAGTTACAGTTACAGCACTTGTTCAGTTTTATCTTTAAGGTGACCATCTTTCCTTCTTTTTCATTCACTTCACAATGTGATTAACCTGATCATGTCATGCTTTTTAAGTCTTTCTATTCCTGTTTTTCTATTACTTATAGGGTGGTATGAGGCTGACCACCCATACTGTACAAAATGGTTTACTTTGCCAATGTCACCCCTGTTTCAGAAAAGGTCAGCAAAAAGATGCAGGGTGTATGTTCATTCGAGGCTTCGATTTTAGTTTGTAAATAGGTACACATGCAACATTTGTAAGTGCAATTTTTTACGTATCTGTTTGTGGGCATGCATTTAATATGAATTCTAAATGTTTATATATCTCTGCAACTTACATTTTAGATTAAAGACCCTTGTTCATCCATGATTAACAGCATTATAGGTAAAGTTACATATTTAATAAGGTACACATGATGGCATGTATTATCTTATACCCCTATTTGTAGGGGTACATCTCGAACCCCCGCATCTGAGCGTCTTGCACCCCCGGCACGGTTTCCCCAGCCTTCCTAAATAAATGATGAGCCACTCTACAACGCCGGGAACACATGTAACGAAAAGCTGGAGATATATATTCGGTGTCTGGATGCTGTGAACACCAGATATATATTTTATAGCTTCGCTCTGTATGCTTTATCTCCCACCCCTATGTGAATCTACTTCATACAGTTCTACATGTCTTTCTTTAAAAAAAAAAAAAAAGGAAGGAATGCAATTCACACATCTTTTTTGTCCCGCCAGGAACGGGTATTAAGATTGTCAATTATTCTTATATTTTGTATGGTTTGTGCAATTACACTTTATAGAACTTTGAAAATTCTAATAAAACACTGTTTTATTTACACAATTATATTACTTTTATTTTAATAAATCATTAATTTGACTATTCCTTGACTTATAGGTTGGAATGAGGCTGACCACCCATACTGTAAAAATGGTTCACTTTGCCAATGTCACCCCTGTTTCAGGGAAGGTCGGCAAGAGTTGCAGGTCTTCATTTGAGATTGGGTTTTTATATTGTAGGTCCACATGCGGCATGTGTTAGCGCGAACTTATACATGTCTGCTAGTAGGAATGCGTTTAATATGAATCTTAAATGATATGTATATTTGCAACTTAGATTTTATTTTTATTTATTTATTACCAACGTTTTTTTTGTACATACCCCAAGTTCTTACTGATGTCTTCATCATCCGGACTTTGATATCGGTAAACAGCATCTTAGGTATCAATTCGAGCTCTCGGTGATCAAGATCGACCTGAGGGTTGTGGAGGAACTGTTCAGAGATGCTCAGAACCAAGAGGCCTACCATCAAATGATATTCAACGTTGGGGGGACCTGACATGACACACTAACTTCTTGCTGCGTTATCCGCGGAGGGGTTCGTATGTGGCGAGTGGAACCTATTTATTTTTATAGGTTATAGCTGGCCTTACGCCAACCACTTCAGTTGTAGTGGTGGTTTCCCAGTCCCGAGGGGGCTGATATTCATTTCATTTGAAGGCTGAGTAAACCTTGACGGTTGATTTTGATTTTGGGTGTTTGAAATAAACACTGAAACGAGAAATCATTGCATTCGGTGGGATTCGAACCCGAGCTCTCGGCATGGAATGCAAGCACTATACCAACTGGACTATAAATTGCACAAACTAAGAAAATGGTGGATCTTGAGATGCATTAAAAGAAGACGAAGTAAGATACGATAATATTTCCATTTCCAGTTAAGTATAATTTTTGAAGGATACACTTCAAATGGATCTGCGTCATCTCAGAGCGTGTCGCGAATCCTTTATCGGTCAATCCCGATTACAAAATGTTTACCCAGCCCTCTTTAAAAGATTGCGGTCACCCCTCGCCAAAGCGTTAGGTGGCAAAATCACATCTCAACACTTTGCGTGAAGGAAATCGGAAAATTTGGATACGGTAAATATTGACATAGCTTGGGTAGTACTTGTACTACTTCGATATCGCTAGAAAAAGGGATGGACGCATTGAAAATAAGCAAGTAAGAGTGAGACAGATAGCAAAGCGAGAAACGTCCATGGCAAATTTATGGTTTACGTGCGTGTGCAGTTTGTAGAAAGTAAGAACGATGGAGTTGATGTGCTGTTTGTGATGTTTTGTCCTTGTTTTATTTTGTCACAGTGATGTACTTTCTGTGTTGTTTTGTCATGTGTTGTTCTGACTTGTGTCGCTCTGTCATGTGTCTATCCCAACCCTCCAAAAATCACCCCATTGACCAACTCGCAACTCGTAATTGCAACTCGCATGGGTTAAAAAAAACTCCCGTGAACTGTTTTTTTTTAACGCCTTGAAACATGTGATCGAGCGAGATTTGGCAGTCGGCAATTTTCAAAACTTCTCAATTTTATTTTCACTGGGAATATTATCAATGGTATTATTAACTGGCAAAATGATACTTTCAGATAAAGAAAAGCACACTCGCAAGCAAACAAAAGTCGCTCGCAATTTACGGGCTAGCGAGTAGAATTTTGGAGGGTTGGTCTATCTTGTCTCCACTCTCGATAGTTCAGTATTCTACCATATAACTGAATTAATGTGTTAGCGATAATTGTTTCTGTGATAATCTAAGAGTCTTTCACATAAGGCAATATTTGCTCGGAGAAGCCGGGCATTCAAAGACAATTATAACAAGTAAAATGAAGCTTTACATCAATTGTTTTCTAGTTTCTTTAGAATTCACAAACGAATTTTACTATCCGCGTTTTAGAAAAGAACGGGTTTCTCAACATTTCTTCGAATTCGTATCCAACGTGCTTCTTGTTCGGCAAAGAATCACGAACTTAATTACTGAAATAACTGTTGTTGATCGCGAGTGCAGATTGTAGTTACATCAGTTATAACTTTCAGTAAACCCAACTTTACAGCAAATGTGTTTCTGCATCGAATATAGAGTTCAGAGAGGGTTAACACTTATATTTTTAGGCAGGTATAATAGGCATCTAAATCCATTTTATAGATGTATTTACCGACTGAGCGGTGTCAATAGTTGTGAATTTCCCTAGAGGGGGAAAAGTAGGGAAAAATCAAATAGTGTCGTGTGTACTGGAGAAAGATTAAAAGGGTTCTGTGGTCAGATCTATTGTGTGGGTTCGAATCTCGTGGGTGTCTATTTTTAATTCCACACAAAGTTCAGAAAGAAGCGTAGAAAATCAGATGGTTTGAATTATTTTCTGTAGTTAAGATTTGACCGGTCTGTAGTCCAGTGGTAACACTTCGGACTCGTAAATAGAAGGTTGTGGGTTTAAATCCCGGCGGCACACAAAAAATTTACCATTATATTTTCAAATTTGCTCTTCGCTGGGTTGAAAAATTCATAAACCTGTACCAAAGACCGGTCATCAAAAGGTCCATCCAGCTTTACAGCAACTGGGTCTTGCTTGAGAATTGACGCTTTTTACAGCGACGACCAAGCTCGCAGAGGGTTCTTGAGGTGTGTTACACACAAAAATGCGTCTACAACACAACAAAGATACAACAAAGGTACCTTTGTCTTACAATCCTCTAAGGTAGCTTTGTTTTCCAACACCCGAAGGTAGCTTCGTCTCACAATACTCAAAAGATCACATAAAAATGCGTTGTAAATAAGTGATGCAATCCCCCAGGTGCTGGGTTTCATTTGGGTGGAATATCATGTGTTAAACCCATCAACACCCCCCTTCTCCCCGTACTGGGGGTTAAACCCCTTTCTGGGGGTCTACCCAAACTCCACTGAGGAAGACACCCCCGCATAGCCGCCTATTGTTGCAAATCATCGATGTAAAAATAAAGATAATGTTTTGTTTTTGGTTTGTTTGTAGATTGTTCATATTTACGGCACAGGATAGAAAGGAGTGGAGAAACATGGAAGAGGCCTATATCCAGCAGTGGAGAGATGGCTAAGGAAGAAGAAGAAGAAGATATGAGTAAGCATTTCAAGACACCCTCAGGGGGAATCGAACGTTAGCTTTCAGAATAAAATGAAAACATTCTACCCACAGATCTATCAACCGGACTTTTTGCAAGCTTTGTCATCGCTAGAGATCGCCAATTCTCAAGCAAGGTCCCAATTGCTGTAAGGTTGCGACAACATAGCCTCATACCCGCTCCGTTTATACACTTTCATCCGGGGAGTGTATCACAGAACGCTCATGCAATGCTATATTTTTTTGCGGCGGAAGGCCTTTCCGATGGGCGTAACCCGACCCAGCAGTGATTCTAGATTAACCTGTCCATCCACTAGAGAAAATAGCAAAAACTCAAAGTTACTGACTCGGTGGAATTTCATGGAGATGCGCTTCTTCCTACTTCGTGCCAATCATAAAGGATGTGCTGATGGCGTCCTCAATCGGCTGGGAGGAGATCCAGTCCGGGGTCCACGTAGGAGGCGCAAATGCTCCTGAAGGCTCGATGGATGTACCGATTTTTTGTAAAGGCATAAGAATTTCCCAACCCAGCGAAGAACCTTCCAGAAAATATTTGAATATTTTGGTTCTCCGCCGGGCATCGAGCTCACGACCTCCCGCATCGTAAGACTACGGATCGACCAATATAAATATTCCTTGCAATACTAAATTTGACGAAGGTATGTTTTTTTTTTCTAAGAAAATCCTGTGCGGGAGACTCCCTAGATTCTAAAGACTCTAGGGGTCTATGACACTTGTTGTAGTTCCGCAGAGGTGTACGAGCTTGGTCGTCGTCGCCACAAAGCGCCAATACTCAAGCAAGACCCAGTTGCTGTAAGGCTGGATGGACCTTTGGTGACCGGTCATTGGTAGAGGTGTATGAATTTTTCAACCCAGCGAAGAGCAAATTTGAAAATATAAATGATATATATATATTGGGCAAGGAACTTGAAGCTTACGTAGCCTTTTTTCCCTGTTTAATATGTTCCTGATATTCTAATGTACAATGACCATGTATTTCTCTTTTCTTTCACTGTTTAACTATATATTTTGTTTGGTTTTTTTTTTCATATATTTCATCACATATTCTCATGTTTCTACATTTTTGTAATTTTCTATGTACTTTTTCTATTGATGTATTATTTTTTTATGGCTGGTCATGTATTGCACCCTCCACATGACTAAGCTGGAATAAACGCATATTATTATTATTATTATTATAATATATTTTTTGTGCTCTGCCGGGATTCGAACCCACAACCTTCCCATTCAGAGTCCGCAGTGTGGCCACTGAGCTACGGACCGGATGTAATTTAGTATGTTTAGTATATTTTTTTCCAAGCGCTGTTGCCAATTTTCTCCCCTTTTCGAAGTCTTCCATGTGTTGTTTAACCCTCTGCGCGCGGGGGCGCTTTATCTCTTTATCTGTTTTTAAGCCCACTTAATCTTGCGCGGTTTCCTGAGCCCCGGCGCGCAAGTGTTAAGTCCTACACTACACGGCGGGCGTGGGGTTAAAACCTCTACATTAACTGCGACAGGTACAAACACCTATACCCTACGAAATAATCGTGAACAGTATTTATATTATAAGTATTTAGTTTACTATTCTGTATACTAAAAAAAAACTTTCTTTTTTGGAAAGTCTTTTACGTATAATATTCAATTAAATACAAAAATCTTTTTCATTTTTTATTTTTATAAAAAGCATTTCCAAATTTAAAAAAAAAAAAATTGAATATTTGACGAACCGTTGTAGGATATATAATAAGATTCTCCACGTTTTGTTGACGTAGCTAACGTCTTTAGGAAACACCATTTCTGCAAGACGATTAAAGTTGAACTGATTCACAAATTTAACCCTAACATAAAGTCTCCAGCCTGATTTATCCAGGATTTATTTGGTAAGCGTGTTTTTGTGTGAATCAAACCTTAAGAGCCCTCTGCGAGCTTGTCGTCGCTATAGAAAGCGCCAATTCTCAAGCAAGACCCAGTTGCTGTAAGACTGGATAAATCTTTGGTGAAGGGTCGTTGGTAAAGGTACATATATGTTTTTTTGACCCAGCGAAGAGCATATTTGAAAATATAATTGGTTTATTTTTGTGCTCCGCCGGGATTCGAATCCACAACCTTCCATTTAGGAGTCCGAAGCATTACCACTAGACTACGGACCGGTAAAATGTTCATTTTAGGATTAAGTTTTTACGCTGTTTATGCGAACACACATGCAGCATGTGAAAGCGCAAAATGATTAATTAAATGCTGGAATCTTAAATGTTAATATACCATTGCAGCTTTCTAAATCTAAATCTTAATCTAAGCTGCAAAGATATATGTATATCATTTAGGATTCATATTAAACGCATTCCCACAAGCAGGCATATAATGGTTCACGCTAACACATGCCGCATGTGGACCTTCAATATACAAACCCAATCTCAAATGAACATAAGCCCTGCAACTCTTGCCGACCTTCCCTGAAACAGGGGTGGCATTGGCAAAGTGAACCATTTTTTTATAGTTTGGGTGGTCAGCCTCATACCAACCAGCTTTGATTATAGGTAAACAGAAAACCAAGTCCATTGGCTTCAAACGAAAATCCCTTACCAACTGAGCTATCGGCTCGACCGGGAGTTTCATGATTAAGCCTTAAGAATACAGGTACTCATATAATTGATAGTGATGTACCTTTCAGAACAGAGATCTTGTCTATGCGCCCCTCCCTAGGGGTGTGCTGTTACATTAATCGTCCAGAACCTTCCGTAGGGATGGTAATTGCAACATTTGTATCTGCAACTCTTGCCACCTCTGATAAAGATGCCAATTAAGGTAAACAACTTGTACCGCCCGATTATAGATCAAGAATAGTACTACCTATTTAATAAAGCTATTTAAATAGAGGGCTCTTGAGATGTGATTCACAAAATAACAGGCTCACCAAATAAATCATCCTTATATTATTATTCAACCTTTCCTTGTTTTATACTTTGGCGTATAGGTTGGTATGAGGCTGACCACCCATACTGTAAAAATGGTTCACTTTGCCAATGTCACTCCTGTTTCAGGGAAGGTCGGCAAAAATTGCAGAGTTTATGTTCATTTAAGGTTTGGAATTTAAATTGTAAGTAAGTACACATTCAGCATTTGTTAGCATGAGCTGTTGTGAGCTAGTGTCTGTTTGTGGGCATGCACTCAATATAAATCTTAATTTTTAACAAATTTTGGCAACTCAGATTACAGATTATAGATACATGATAGTTATATGATATTAACCTATTTATCACGCAACTAAGATACACATATAGTGTAACTTCTTGTCGCGGTGTTCCCTCTTAGCTGAGCTGGGGTAGAAGTCTCGACAACCGCTGATATCTATTTGAAGATAGGACGTAATAAAACATGGCATATATACTTACTTTACTTTGCGTATGGCCGGCAAGCACAGCAAATCACTTGGCCGTTGGGCCGCGTCAGAGGCGAAGATCCAAGCCCTCCATCCACTTCACTGGCATGGCTTCGTGGAGGTCTTTTAGGCCAGGAGGGTGTCTTCTGATGGAGCACTCCTCCACTATGTGCCGGGCAGTCTGGTTCTCCGCCCCACAGTCACATCCTGGAGATGGAGCTAATCCCCATCTATGGAGCAAGAAGTTGCAACGGCCTTGCTCGGTTCGGATCCTATGCAAGGTCGTCCACAGTCCCCTCGCAAGATTGATAAACCCTGGGACCTCCTGGTGTGGCAGAGTGATCAACTCGTGATTTTTAAAGCTTTTCTCCTCCCATATGGACTTCCATTGCAATGTAGCATCCCTACTCCGATCATTAATTGTCCAGATGGGGTTTCTGGACTTGACTCGCTTGTTTGGGTGCTGGAAGATGTCCTTGAAAGCAGGGAGCAGCGGGTCACTTCTCACTCTGTCGACCAGTTTTATGGATGCTAGGGATCTACGCAAGGTTGGGGGGGCGACGTTGGGCAGGACCGAGAGCCACTGGACGGGTGTAGACCTTACGGTTCCTGAGATGGAGCGCATGGTTTTGTTCAGCTCCACATCCAGCTTGTTACAGTGATCGCTACGAGCCCAGACGGGAGCGCAGTACTCCGCCGCACTGTACACCAGAGCCATAGCTGAAGTTCTCAGTGTCCTTGCGTCACTTCCCCATGTAGTGCCTGCCAGTTTGGATATTATGTTATTGCGGGTTTTAACCTTTGCTTTGGTGGCTTCTATGTGGCTTATATATGTCAGGGCCCGATCTAGTTTGGCAAATATAAAACTGCTTTATACTGCTAATCTTCATCTTCTTCCGCTTCCATTTCAAGTCAAGGTAAAAGGAACACAATGTATAGAATTCGTTGTGTGTGAAAACACTGTAAATGTTTCGATACACAAATAGTATAGCTTCTTGCCGGGTTTTCCGAAGGAACGCATGTGGGGGTTGAACGTAGCTTACAGTTTTTGTTTACAGGTAAGGTTTACAGGACGAACATGGTAGATATTTCTACTAAGATTGTTCGACATAATACCAGAAAAATCACACATGCCAATCAGCGTGCCTAGGCTCACATCTCTCTCTCATACGTTCGTAACAATATTTTTTGGTAAACGCTTCATTTTAGTTCAAACGTAAAATTCAACACTCGGGACTTCATTCTGACCTCAAGCGTTAGGAGCTCCTTGGGTTGCCTCACCAAAGACAAATGCTTCAGTCAGATGTGATTAAGGGACCTAATTAGAGGTCGTAAAAGTTTAAGTTAACGGACCGGCAAGCGTTCACGAGCTGTAGGTACCCATCCACTAGCGAACAAATGCTTGGGTGTACTGTACTTAGCGAACGAGATTTTAGCGTTTAGAAATGATCCTAAGACATTTCTTCCACTGATAAATACATTTTAGATTAATTTTTATTATAAAAATGTAATGACGTTTGTTGGTAACGACATCACTCGAGAACTCGAACGTAATTTGGGTGTTTTTTTTATCATACAAATATGTTGTTCATCTAGAAAAGGTTGGCATAAAAAAAAAAAAAAAAATTTGGGCGATGTGGGAAAAACTAAAAAAAAATATGGGTTCTTATTATTTTTAACATTTTCTTGCTACAATTTCACAAATTTGTCAGTTTTGAATTGATTACAATTTAGACAGAGCAACTTCTATCTAATCTTATCTAATCTAAGTAGCAAAGATATGTTACATTGGAGATTCACATTACATGCATTCTCACAACCAGACACATACAAGTTCAAATCAATTCAGTTATTAGTTTTAAAAAATGTCCAAAAATATAATCACTTCTAGGCCTGTTGCACCAAATTCCAATCAGACACAAATCAAAATTATCTATAATTTCTCCCAACAAATCAAAAAGTTGGTTGCATGTACTTAGATCAGCTGATGAACATCATCTTTCCTGATCAATTGCATAATATTATTACCTACTTCCGAGGAATATTTAACCGAGGTCCTTACCAGAATTAAGCAATCAAATTTGATTTGTCAATCAAATATTGATTGCATGTTGGTGCAACAGGCCCGTTAATATTTCATGTGGATGAACTATCCTACGATCGGTGTAAGGACAGGTCATTTACTTGTAAAATAAATAGCTTTCAGTCGCTACATGTGAAGCTTACTCGCGTTTTTTTGGTACTTGTTCACAGACAAATCGACTGTTTGTTTTACTATTACTGTTTTCAGTCACTATTCCACTAAAGATGGCCAGTACCTCCACGGATACATCTAAAATTTGTTTTATCGTCTTTCAGTCTACACCTGATTCACGAATCAGTTTGAACGTGATTTACTCAGTGTACCTATAGTTACTACAGGTACTTCTCTTAGACAGGTAAAGTGGTCCTACTACGGCCCAGAATTAGGGTCGCTAACCCTAAATAAATGATCAGGCTGACCACCTTAGGGCCGTGAAACCTGGAATGGCTGTTGGGGTGAAAACCACCCCTGCAAACTGAACTGCTGAGATTTCAGCAGTGCGCTCATTCTAGGGTTAGGTGTTTTTACTTCTTCAAGTGAGTCCAGTCGATAGCTAAGTTGGTAGAGTACTTGCATTCCATGGCTCGTTTTCGAATCCCACCGAGGGTGACAGAAATGATTTCCCGTTTCGGTGTTTATTTCAAACGTCAAATTGAAATAACGGCAAGGTTTACTCAGCCTTCACAACAAATGAGTAGGTACTAGCCCCCTCAGGAGCTGGGAAACCTCCACTTTAGCTGAAGTGGTTGGTGTTAGGCCGGCCTCTTTACCTGTAAATAAATAGGTTTCACTCGCCACATGCGAAACCCTTCGAGTAAACGCGGCAAGAAGCTACCTATATGTGTAGCTTAATTGCGTTTACGTTTCCTTGACTAATATATTGGTATGAGGCTGACTTCCCATACTGTAAAAAATGGTTCACTTTGCCAATGTCACCGCTCTTTCAGGAAAGGTGGGCAAGAATTACAGGCCAAGTAACCTTTTAGGTTTTAAAAAGGTTACAAAAAGGTTAAAAAAGGTTCTGGGACCTTTTTGTAACCTCTTTAAAACCTAAAAGGTTACTTGGGATATTCATTTGAAATTGGGCTTTTAAATTATAAGTCTACTTGCGGCATGTGTAAGCGCAAACTTACACATGGCTGCTTAGGGTAATATGAAGTAAATGTAATGTTTTTTTGCGACTTAGGTTATATATTATATTTTACTCAGCCTTCACAAAAAAAGAGACCCAGACCCCTCGAGATCTGAAAACCACTCACTGGAAGATAAATCGTTTGCGTAAGGCCGGCTTCTTTACCTGTGAAAATGAATAGGTTTTATTCGTTTTCTTTCTTGATGCATGGATTATCATTGTTTTGTATGGAAAGTTCATGAACAACGCCGTACGACTATGCAAATATAAGACTCGTATTATTTAAGCGACAAATCAATTTAAGGAGAACACTTGAACGTAAGCAAACGGTTAAAAAATGGAATCACCCCATGAAGCATTTCGGGATTATTAACTCCGCTAATGCAGTAATCCTGTTTTGATTATTTACCGCCTTTCAATGGAACAAGAGGGAGGCCTAAGTCCACGCCGGCCGACAGCTGAGCCAATAAGATTAGGGGCGGAAAGAAAACTCAAAATACCTACTGCTTATGGGGGGCGGGAGGGAGAGGGGGTGAACGAGCTCAAGTGGTGGAATTGTAGAAAAGATAAAAGTGGTCGCAACGCAACTAAGCTACACATATAGTGTAACTTCTTGCCTACGTTACCCCCGAAGGGATCACATGGGGCGATTCGGGACCTGTTTATTTTTACAGGTAAGGGGGCCGGCCTCACACCAACAGCTTCAGTTGAAGAGGGGGCTTCCCAGCTCCCGAAGGGGCTGGTTCTCATTTCTTGTTAAGGCTGAGTACACCTTGCCGGTATTTGGGTTTGAAATAAACACCGAAACGGGAAATCATTTCTAACACCCTCGGTGGCGAACCCTTGCTCTTAGTATAGAATGCAAGCATCCTATAAAACCGAGCTATCGACCGGGCTTTTTGCGAGCTTGGTCGTCGCTACAAAGCGCCAATGCTCAAGCAAGACCCAGTTGCTGTAAGGCTGGATGGACGTTTGGTGACCGGTCATTGGTGAAGGCTTATAAATTTTTCAACCCAACGAAGAGCATATTTGAAAATATAAATGGTATTTTAAAGAATGACAAAAAAAACGGATTTACTGACCGTGCAAAAGAGAAGAACGATTTTCTCTACGTTTCGTCGGAGTCATATCCGACGTCCTCAGGAGACGTGTGTCCTCTATAAGGAGGAACTACTAACTGTTGAGTTATTGTTGTTAGATCGAGGCCGAAGGTTGTAGGTATTTTTGAAATCTTTAATAAATGGTATTTTTTGTGCGCCGCCGGGATTCGAACCCACAAATTTCCATTTCAGAGACATTTTTCACCTTTATCATGCATTAACTTCTTTTAGATTCACTCTGTATCTATCAATCTAATCAAACCATACTTTTCTCGGTCTTCCCCTAAAGACTTTTAATCTGCAGTCGCTAACCACCGCACCTAATAATCTGTTATCAAATAGTCCATTATCGTAAAACACAATGCGCCGAATCATTTTTCATCTCCATAGTGATATCCGACTCGACGAGATGCGAACCAAACACCTTCCAGACCGAGGGGAGAAATAATGAGATAGCAAGCTTCACAATGCAAAACCAGATAAATGTCAAACCGAAAATTTAAAGTTTTTTTTTACAAAACAGAGCGTTTAAGTTTGGTGTGATTGAATGTTTTTCTGTTTCAGGAAAACCCTGCACGAGCTGCAAAGCTAATTCGAGGTTTGGTTTATTTTGTAATTGCACGTGCAGCACGCGTAAGCGCGAACTTAACCATGTCCGCTTCTGTTTCGAATGTTTGATTTATAAAAAGCCATTAAGTTGTAAGTACCATAGTGGTCAAACTGATCAAAAAAGGAATACGCATTTGAGAAGGATGGAAATATGTATCATATTTGTGAACAAAAATCAACAGGTTTACTTGTTTTATGCAGCTATAATCTAAGTTGCAGAGATATATTAACATGTAAGGCTCTCAAATGTATGCCCACAAACAAACACGTGTAGTTCGCGCTTACAAATACTCAATGTGTACTTACAAATAAAATCCAAACCTCGAATGAACATGACCTCAAATGAACAAATGAACAAGTTCATAAACAAAATTAAGGAAGCTGTTTTAATTTTATCAAGTACAAAATTTTAGAATTTTCATCAATAAACATAATTACGCATTTGTAGTTTTGTGATGTGTTTGAGTGTGTAAGCTAATAATAGAGTCTTTTTAGAAATTATTGGTTGGTATTTCTAAGTATAATATGTAGTTTGTTCGAGATCGTTTGAGTGGTAGTTAAAATGTTCTGGCAAAATTTAGCAAGTAGTATTTCCCCATGTGTCTAGAACTATATTTATTAACAATAAAATTTGGACCAAAACTCTCTGTAGCTTCAGATCTCAATCGTCAGTTGTTTTGTGTATTTATAAAGTGACTCAGTCTCCGAAGCGAATCTGAAATAAACAGTGTAAAATAAATCACTGAAGATTTATGTTACAAAAATATGGATTGTCAGATTTTGAAATACAACACCGCGCACACCCTTGCGGTATCCTTGTTTGATATACACCCCTAAGGATTCAAAACGAGAGGGTAATTTTTATTTATCAAGATGACAATCTATCAAATCTTGAAATACGACCCCTGCAGGTATGGGGGATGAACAAATAGTACCTACAAAATGATACACCACAAAATATAGCAATCAATTATTTTGATTTGTTACTGATATCCATAAAAATGAGTTTATTTTTTAAATATAAACAAAAAAAATTTTTTTTATCTTTTTTATTGATTGTAGAGGCATTCAGTTTGTCATCATTCATCTTAAAAGATAAAAAAGAAAACAAGTTTGTTGTTTTATTACGTTTCATTACAATCCGTTTGCATCCTCAGGTGGCTAAAAAAACAATATGTTATGGAAATATTATTAGAGGATAAAATATTAACATAATTAGGGCCTGCTGCACCAACCTTCAATCAATATTTGATTGACGCATCAAATTTGATTGCTTAATTCTCGTAAGGACCTGAGTAAAATATTTTTTTAAAGTTGGTAATAATATGATGGATTTGAACAGGAAAGATGATGTACATCAGCTGATCTACGTATATGCGACCAAATTTTTATTTGATGGGAGAAATCACACTTAATTTTTATTTTTGTCTGATTGGAGTTTTGTGTAACAGGCCCTTAGTGTCAAAACAGAAGACGGACAGAGTGAAAAAACAGTATTTTGAGGGCACTGTTGTCTTTGACAGGTCTGTGCTGACAGTTGTGTCTCATTCTTTACTTCAACACCCTAAGCTAATTTCATGTCCATTATAATATACATCAAAAGCAGTCACCGGCAATTTTTTTGCCAACTCATCAAAAATTTCAATGGAATTTCACATTTCCTCCAAATCACATTGCATTTTTTTTTCACTGAGCATGTTGATAAATCCCGCCTGCGGCGCTATTTCAGGTGTGAAAGCCCACATTTGAGGGTGGGAAATGAGGGTAGGTGGGAGGGGGGGGGGGGTTGTTTACGGCCTGTGACAATACCAGGGGTGGCCATTGTGAAACGGCGACTAACTAACGCCAACCAGGGCCATTCACAACACGCCAAGAGGGGACCCACCCGAGCTGTGATAATTACCCCATACAAAATGTGGACAGGGCAGGTCAAATGAGGTCCGAAAATTATGTGAAAATTTGTGTCCTGTGGACAGTTACCTCACTTTCCAGAAATAATTTTTTTTTTGGGAAATCATACCAAACAACAACTGTGGAAAGCTATATTTAATAATCTAAGGTGCAATGATTTATTAAAATTTTAAATTCATATCAAATGCATGCCCAAATAGGTTCCACTCGCCACATGCGATACCCTTTAGGGATAACGCGATAATAAGTTACACTATATGTGTAGCTTGGTCATTGGGTTATTATTAAAAAATATAAAAAATACGATAAAAATAAAGATAATGTTCATTTCGATTTCTCCCTATGCCATAGGTAATAGAAGTCTGCCAAAATAGGTTAATGAATCGCATTTCTTTTCGCTATTTTTTTAAAAAGATAAATATTATTTCTGAAGTGCCTTTGCCTCTATCCAGTGCCTGGTATTAAATATTCAACATTTCTAAATATTTCATGTTTTGGTGTAAAAGCTAGAACTGCCGGTTTTGCGACCCGGTGTTTATAAACTCTCTTCCCCGTGGTTTATTGTAATACAGTGTCGGTAGAAACAAAAGGCGGGTCTAACACCTCCGTGTACCCGTAACACCCTGTAGTTTACATAAAGTACCTATAATATTACATATTTCATGGCACTATATAGTGGCAAAACGAAAAGGTTGTTGAAATTTTAAAATTTTATTGAAAAATGTGTTTTCACGTTATTTTTTATTAATTACGACTAGTATCAGGAATCACTTTTATTTCCACAAGTAAGCAGAACACATTTCTACGGAGCCGCGAACTGCATATTCGTAGAAACGTACTGTGAAAATTAAGCGTTTAAGAAGCATGACAGGAAAAGCTCTGAAGGATAGAGTTAGGAATGAATGGGTAAAGAAAGAATGTAAGTTGAAAGAGGATGTGAAAGGCAAGGTACAAAAGAATGTGATGAGATGATTTTTGGCATGTGAAAAGAATGAATGATAATAGACTTACAAATTATATATACAGAATAAGTGTAAAAGCAAAAAGAGGTAAGGGACGACCGAGAAAAGTATGGAGTGGTCAGAGTGAGGATATTGTGTAAGACAGGAATATACAAAGTGAGCGTAAAAGAAGATGCATGAAAAAGGTGATGGATATGAATGAATTGAAAGAGGTATCTAAGGATAGGAAGAAATGGAGGCAGCTCTGCAGAGGCTCTGCCCACCCCCCTTAGCGGAATGGCGACAAAATTACAGTAGAAATATTCTCGGCCAATCATGTGATTTATTTACATACATTTAAGAAAACTTGAAAAATGTAGTGTAAAATAAATATTTCACATTCTCTATAATCAACTCTGATAGAATGGAATAATAACAAAAAATACATGTTTGAAATAAAATTGCAGTACATAATTATATACATAAAAGGTTAAAACAGTGTGTTTATAATACCGATTAAGAGCTAAAAAAACACGATGAAATGAAAAAAAGAGCAATACAAATTTTAGCAAGTTTATAGTAAAGATTTGGTGCACAATTTGTATACTAGGACCTCTATTTCTATAAGCGAGATGCCAAAATATTCGCTATTATCCCATGCTCGCGTGAAACAAATAATTACCTCAACACCTCCCACCCTGTACCTACAATCTGAGAACAATGGAGCGGACAATTAATACTTTGGGGGGACACTAAAGTTGCGGTCACCCTGTAGTTGTCCCTAGAATTATGATTATATTGTTGCCATGGTAACAAGGAAGCATTTGTAAAGGAAAATAATAATTAAATACGTCATATCCTTATAACAAGTAATGGGCTCAACACATGAATCAACATGGGCAAAATTCTGACGCCACATGGCGACTCCTTTTATCATGTTTTCAATGTGAGAGCAGACAGTTCTGACAGTTGTCTCTTGATGCTTGGGCAACTTCAAGAACTTCAAGACCTGAGAGCCAAAGGCTTGATCGCTCTTGATCACTCCTCGAGGACTGTTCACCGTAACTAAACGGGACTTGGCTAACGAATATAGTTTTATTGATTGCTTATTATTTTCCATACAAGTGTGAAATTTACCTGTCGAGAAAACTAATCCAAATTAAAAATAAAAAGTCAAGCCTCAAATAAACTTAAGCCCTGACATTGGCAAAGTGAACCATTTTTGCAGTATGGGTGGTCTCATACCAACCTATAAGCTAAGAAATAATAAACAAAATAAATATTTAAAAATTCAAATGGGTAAAACATAGTTTTAATTCACTAATTTATTTATTTTTTGTGCTCGAACATTTTCGCCTTCATCTTTTTTTGCTCCTGAAGATGCCTCATTAGGCGAAAATGTTCGAGCATAAAAAATAAATAAATTAGTGAATTAAAACTATGTTTTACCCATTTGAATTTTTAAATAATTAAAAATGGACTTTCACTGTGTTAATAGATCAACACTAAAAAATATAATAAACTAAATATATATGCACCTTTTTCCTAGCAAACCGGTCGAATGACATTTCATTTTTTCATTTCAATGTAAATGTGTCGAGTCCATGTACTTTAGAAACATTTTTATTTTGTATATTAAATAATACCTAGATCATAATCAATAAATGTACTGTATTAAATGGATACACATTTAAATTCACGCAGATATATTTTACCATCCGTAGTAGTCCCGATATGATGCGCTTACCACGATTTAATTACTGCGAGCAATCAGCGTATGGCTCCCAATTAAAATGGGCATTCAGGTCCCGGTAATTAGGGAGCGGAGCACAGAGCGGTATTTAATGAAACAACATGCCCAAAAATATTTTGCATGTTTTTTTTGTAATTACAAGCTTAGTTTCTTTTATTTGTTTTTTTCTAGGAATCAACGTTCTGTGCTATAACACGCCACCCATTTGTTTTTTGCAATTGCACCCAATTATTTTCGTAATAATCCTTTTTTATTTGTTTTTTTTTCTTGTGTTTACTTTAACCATTTAAAAATACTACATAAGAATGTTTCCCGGTCCGGTTGAAAGTCCGGTCGATAGCTCAGTTGGTAGAGTGCTTGCATTCAATGCCAGAGCCCGGGCTCGAATCCCACCGAAGGTGTCAGAAATGATTTCTCAATTCGGTGTTTATTTCAAACCCCAAAATAAAATACCAGCAAGACTTACTCAGCCTTCACAAGAAATGAATACCAGCCCCTTCGGAGCTGGGCAAATCCCCACTTCAACTGAAGTGATTGGCGTAAGGCTGAACCCCTTACCTGTAAAAAAGTTGGTTCCACTCGCCACATACGAAACCCTTCGGGGGTAACGCGGCAAGATGTTACACTATATGTGTAGCTAAGTTGCGTTTTTAATAGTGTAAACTTTGTTCAATATGTAGTACATGCCTTGATCAGTAATAGGTATTCATGACACTTTTTGGCACAAAAACTACTCTTAAAATAAAAGGATACCAAAGAAAATGCGCCTTGAATCCGGTAGCCGCGAACAATAAAATTCCATATGAGCAAGTGTTAAGTACCGAATGAAATAGCTCGAGATTGGTTCGTTCCTTTAGTTTTTTAGTCACAACACGGGGTAATGCGTCTATCTTCCTATTTGAGGACTTAGTAACAGCTCCTTATTGTTTAGTTTGTATTTTGCACTTATGTCCGTGTTTTAGTGTATTTTACCGCTCTGTGTGGCAGCCATTTGTATGTAAACACGATTATTCACGCTGATGCAGTAATCCCGCCATTGGGAACATTTATGCCGAAACCAATGCCCAATATCACTGTGAGGTTGACTCAAAGCAAAATCAAAATGATAATAGTTGTTGCATTCCCAATCATAATCATAACCTTCCTACGAGGGTTAAGTCAGGTGTCTTCGCTCTCCGACAAATTAGGCAATCAGAAAAAATCTGACAACAAAGACCTTAAAAACCGTTGTCAATGCCTTCGTGCTGTCGAACATCAACTACAAGCCAGCTAAAGAGACTGCAGTCTGTACTGAATGCAGCGGCAAGATTTATACACGGCGCTTCAAAATTTTGTCACATTACGCCGCACCTGAAGTCCCTTCACTGGCTGAAGATTCATGAACGGGTCCAGTACAAGATAGGGTTGCTGGTCTTCAAGAGCCTGCGCCGGACCGCACCGCAATATTTACAAAATATGATTGCTCCAGCCACCACAAGCAGCAGAACAGCAACACTGCGAACAGCAGCATCATGTCGCAGTCGGATGGAGTTTCCAAGAAGAGAAAAGAAGACCGTTTTTGGAGATTGAGCCTTCAAGGTGGCTGCTCCAACGATATGGAACGGGCGATGACCCAGATGACCTGCGTGAAATGGATCTGGAGAGCACTTTTAGAAAGGGGTTGAAGACTCACCTGTTCGTGCGCTCATATGAGCAAGCGCCTTTGGGATGACCAAGAGTCATGAAAAAGCGCTATAAAAATCTTGCATTATTATTAGTAGTTTGTGACAATTAAATTTTTTCATCCTCAATCGCCATAGAGAAAATGTATAGAAATAAGGACCTAAAACTCCCACTTCAAGTAAAGTGGTTGGCGTAAGGCTGGCCCCCTTACTATAATAATATCTATAATCTAAGTTGCAAGGATATATTCATTTAAAGCTCTCAGATGTATGCCCACAAACAAACACGTGTAGTTCGCGCTTACAAATGCTGATTGTGTACTACCGGTGAAAAAAAAGATTTCATTTGTAGAATCCTACGCCTCAGGGAACAACTCAGGAAGAAGTTGCACTATTTGTTTAGCTTATTTACGTTACGTTTTTCACATTTAAAAGTTACTCCAAATCATGCAAATCCAAAAAAAATCCCATATCTCTTTTCTTCTTTTGATTAAAAGGCATGAGTAAAAGAGATGCAGCGTACTTTGTAAGATGACCCGTTCCATCTGAATTTGTCAATTTACTTTTTGGCTTCACTTGCTTTTAAACAAGTTTTTAGCAAAGAGAAGTAAACCGAGAAACTTTTATATTATACTCTACCGTAATGAGCTCAAAAGAAATGTCGTCCACACTAAAAAAATATTTTAGACGTAAACATCTCTTTCTATTGCGTTTCTCTTCAATGTGAGAGAAAGAGACGACTATGATTTGTACCTATGAAAATTTCACTACACAGAGAATTAAAGCCAATTTCAGATTATACCCTTAAATATATTTTTCAGTACTTAAAGCTGGTATGATGCTGACCACCCATATTATAAAAGATGACACACTTTGCCAAGGTTCCCCTGTTTCACGGAAGGTCGGCAAAAGTTGCAGGGTTTATTTATTTATCTGAGGTTAGGATTTTAATTTGTAACTCCACATGCAAACATTTGTAAGCACAAACTTACACGTGTCTGCTTGTGGGCATGCATTTAATATGAATTGTAGATGTTAGTAAAGTTAGATGTTAGTTAGTGAAGACCGACTGACAAAAAGAGTGTATAAAGGGAATGTAATAGGTAAGCGTGGAAGGGGAAGACCTAGGAAACAATGGATTGATCAGATAAATGAGATTGCGAATGAATGGAATTTACAGAGTGGAAACAAGAGAAGAGCATGCATGAAAAGAGTGATGAAATTAGATGAGATGAAAGAAGTATGCAAGGACAGAGTCAAATGGAGGCACTTGTGTGGAGGTACCGGCCACCCCTAGAGGAATGGCGGCAGGATACAAGACAAGACAAGTATATATTAGTAACTTGATTATAGATTATATATGAAGCTGAAAAAAAGACACATAACCTATGGATTGTCCTGAAGATGCCTTGTAGGCGAAAGTGCTAGACAGAAATAAAATTGTAAAAAGTGAATTGGAACTTTGTGAATTTTATTAATATGTCAATTGGATTAATATAACCTATGGAGGTTAAAATCAATCATTTCGTCTTCAAATGGTAAATTCATCCACACAATTTTAGTCTGAAAGAAATCATCTCCAAGATCCTCTCTCTCAGCTCTCAGCTCTAAGCTCCTAGCCTCGCGAAAAAAAACATTTCGTCTTCAAGCGGTAAATTCTTCCGCGTAATTCCAGTCTGAACAAAATTTCATCTATTTTGTGGGCAAATTTCAAGGGCTGTAAAAAATAAATAGTTTTTAAACAAACTTAAAAAGTTGCGGCTTGTTTCGGGTGAAGATGAGATCGCCTCCCTTTAGAAATGAAAGCTCTTAAAAGTTTCCTTCTACCCTCTTCCTTCTTCTCCTTTTTCATCCCTTAATCCAATATCTTCTTAATCTACTTTTACGGCACTTAGCTCTCAGATCTTTTTTTTTACATTTCTTTACTTGTGGCACTCAGATATATTTTTTTTGCTCCTATCACGAAAATTAAATACCTACTATAAAAAGATTGATCATGATTTTTGCCACTGAAAGGAATACATTTGAAAAATATAAATTTGTCCTATTTAAGTACACATGTTTATGTATGATTTTTTTTTTAATGGAAAATAGTTAAACATATTGTTACAAATGAGTGATTGTATGTCTGTATGTTTACTTAAGATTGTGTGCCTGTGTGTGTTTTACTCACCTGTGTATCTCTGTATGTAGGTATCTGGATGGTTGCACTAATGTTCGCTCAAAGCTTCTATTCAAGAAGATTCCTACATGGTCTGGCGTATGCCAGAGTAGCCCTTATACAACTTTCTTCAATTCAATAGAGATTATTTTTAACACTACTCGATTAATATAATGTTGCTATAAGACTGACTTTCCATGCTGTAAAATCTTGATTCACTTATACTAAAAATTCCACCCCGGTCTCACAGAAAGGAAATTGTGATGTTTTCATCAAGATAATCTTAATCATTGCACTTTCATGCTGAAGAAGCCTATCGTAGACATGGGCGAAACGTCCGGAAGCTCCAGCTCCCACAGACCACGGCAATAGATCCCGGAAATCATCTCTCCAGCATGATAGAAATATAGCCGAACATCGGTATTTCAAGATGCATTAGCTGATATGTTTTTTTGCCGTGTACCACAGATCTATAGAGCTTAATAAGATATAAACGGAGAAAACAGAGTGAATCATTTTTCACATTAAGAAAATATGTTTGGTACATTTACGAGAAAAATATTTTGTAATTCTGTAAAATAAAGATGCTGTAACAAAAGCAATTTCACACCAAAGTCGTAAACTTTATTGGAAAATATTGTTCCCCAGAGCTTTTTGTGTACAGCAACAAGACAATGTATGAAAACAACACCTTAAGATTTTATTTGACTTCATTTCATACCTGCATCTTTTTTGTCCCTTCTAAAACCTAAATCTAAGCTGCAAAGATATGTATCATTTGATATGCATATTAAATGCATTCCTACAAGCAGACACGCATAATTTCGCGCTCACACTTGCCGCATGTGGACCTACAGTATAAAAACCCAGTCTCAAATGAACATAAGCCCTGCAACTCTTGCCGACCTTCCCTGAAACAGGGGTGACATTGGCAAAGTGAACCATTTTTTACAGTATGGGTGGTCAGCCTCATACCAACCTATAAGTCAAAGAAATATAAGTCCTTTCGATAATAAAAAAGGTAATTGACTATTGGTTTTTTTTTTTTTTTTTTTTTTTTTAGTTGCGTTGCTGTGCGGTACACTCCCTAGATTTCAGAGACTCTCGAGGTATATATGACACTTGTTGTAGTGCCGCTTAGATTTTTTTGATGTGTCGATGTCCTGATCCTTTGAAGCAGGGCTGCTAGCTACGCAGTGTTGTGGTGTGTGTTGCGTTGGCTTTGTTTTGAGACACTGAAAATAAGTGGCGATTGATATTGGTTTCGAATAGGAAAAGGTTAATTTGGGGTGGGAACACAGATACCGGTAACTCTAACTAACCTATTACTATGACTAATCTATTACTCTGACCTATGACTCGTACTAACCTATCGGTCGTATAATTTACATGACATTCTTAAGTTCTTTAACAAGGTATGACATTTACTTTAAAGTAAAAGAGTCAGTATTAAAAAAATATATGACAAACTTTGTTATAAGAAATATGCATACTTTTTTCATATAAAATTATTCAGTCTCACTCACTTACTACCTGAGTTAGTAAAAGCTCGCACTAGGATTACAGGGGCGTATTCAGAGAGGAGGGGGCGCTGTGCGCAGGCGCTGTTGCAGGGGCGGGCGCAGTAAGTGGGGCATTAAATATGAATCACCTTTTATACTTAAATAAACCCACAACACCGTAAAAATGGAGAAAACTCCACACTCCGCTGCCGCCCCTGCAAAGTCACCCAACGAATGTCAAACTTTGTTAAATAAATAATTACGTAAGCTTTATTATGTAACTCGAGCGAAAAGGCTAACTAGCATTTGTAATTGGCTGCTAAGAACACAGGTCACATTTACCTGTGGCTACGTTCTTTGTTTTTCCCGGCAAGAAAAAAACCTGATTTCGAATCTTACCTGATTAGTTGAGTAGAATCCTTGCATTCCATGCCGAGAGCTAGGGTACGAATCCCACCAAGGATGTCAGAAATGATTTTTGGTTTTCGGTGTTTAATTTAAGCCCAAAATGAAAAATCGGCAAGTTTTACTCAGCCTTCACATGAAATGCGAACCAGCACCTTAAGGAGGCGAATGTGAACCTGCACCATAAGTAGCGACCTGTTCTGGCTCAACGAGGTAAGAAGTTAAATTAAATGTACAGCTTAATTGCATATGATTCAGATTCCATTATTTCTTCATTTTTAGCTTTCTGGTTTCCATGAAAGTATTTTTTATTCCCTGACAAAAAGGTTAAATGAAACCGACCAGGCTATAAAAAATCATTTACTTTAGCCTATGCCACCTTTGTTTCATAGAAAGGCGACAGGAGTTGCAGGCTTGTTTTATTCATTTGAAGTTTTTCATCTCTTGTGAGTAAAAACACAAGCAGCATGCCTAAGCACGAACTTCCAAATATATTTACAACTTACAAATTCCTTGACTTATAGGTTGGTATGAGGTTGGTATGATGGTTCACTTTGCCAATGTCACCGCTGTCTCAGGGAAGGTCGGTAAGAGTTGCAGGACTAATCTTCATTTAAGATTGGGTTTTATATTGTAGGCTCACATGCGGCATGTTTAAGCGCGAACTGAAATGAGTCTGCTTGTGGGAATACGTTTAATACAAATCTTAATTGTAATATATCTTTGCAACTTAGATTATAGATTATGGAATGATATTATATGAGTGAAAAAATTACATAACTCAATTTTCGATTGGCGAACGTTTGAGAAGCATGTTTTTTACAAGTATTTACCTTGTCCGCTACTGTACAATGTTTCTCCATTACACTGAATAATATAAATATCAGAATGCCAGCGGCAATGCGCGCAATTTATCAACAGCCATTTCCAAAAATGCATATCTACGATTATTCTACATTATTATATCTAGAATGGAGTATTCCTATAGTAACAAACATACCATGAAACAGAATTATAGGTAAACAACGAAAAAATGAGATATAACTTCATACGTCAAAAAGAGACATTAACATGTAGGCTGCCTGGAAACTGATTACAACAAGAAGTCGTTTGTACAAATATGACGCTCTAGAGCGCACTTTTTGTTAGTACACAAATCGGCTCAGAGGCTCCATCTACATATTTTTTGTTGATCGATTGATTATGCAAAAACAATGTTTTCTTTGAGACCTAAAGAGTTTTTTTCTATTGACTGAGTCAGACTCCAGGAATTACATCCGTACACCACAGCTCACCGGACAATAGAAGTATATATTAGTTTATCTATCGTGGAACGGAAGTGCCATTTTTAACACAATAACAATATGCCGAAAAGACTCGACTCATCACACACAAGAGCTTATTCTCTTTTTGGTGAACTATCACCTTACAACCATTAATCTACCGTGTATTAGAATAAGAAATGAAATGTAACAAAAATTGTACATCAAATAAAAGAATTTAAAAAAAAACAGTATTAAAATGACAACAAATATTTTGAAAACAAAAACAGTCGATTTTCAAATCCAGTATATTGTTTGTAATAGGTTCAACTCGCCACATGCAAACCCTTCGGGGATAACGCGGCAAGAATTTACACTATTTGTGTAACTTAGTTGCGTTTTTTGGGTTGCGTATATTGTTTGTAGCCTCTCTGGGTTTACGTTGCCTCTTTCTCTAATGTTTTTTGCATGAAACCTCCAACTTCTTTGCATGGCTGTGTGTATAAAAGGGAGAGGGGAGGGTGGGGGTTCACACCCCCCTTGGGGGTGGAACACACCGGGAGGAGGGTGGAAAAAATAACCCCTAAGCCGTGAATATGTTTGTTTATCAAATTCCACGCGGATCTGTGAGCAAAAGCTTTCAGGATTTCCAGAATAATAATCTACTGAAATACCTGTCTTCTTTGGAACTGTTTTTTTTTAGTCTTTCAATCTGTTCTGATGGCGGCCATTATTTGAACGTCCGATGATATGACGCAACTCAACTTAGCTACAAATATATTTCAACTGCTAACCGCGTTGTTCCGGAAGATATGACGTGTGGAACCTATTTATTTTAACAGATAAGGGTGGTGGCTTTGAGCCTTAAAGTGGGGATTTTCAAGCTCCTGAGGGGGGTCTTTTGATGTGTCTAATCATTGTTGGTACTTTTATTTTGAGTTTGAAATGCACACCAAAACGTTAAATCATTTTTACATCCTTCGGTCGATAGCTCAGTAGATAGAGTGCTTGTATTCCATGCCTAGTGCTTGGGTTTGAATCCTACGGAAGGTTTGAGATTTACTCAACATTCACAAGAAATGAGCACCAGCCCTCTCAGGAGCTGGTAAGCCCCAACTTCAACTGAAGTGGTTGGTGTAAGGCCGGCACCCTTACCTGTCCAAACGTCACATGCGACTCCTTCGAAACGCAGTAAAAAATAGCACTAAATGTGTGGCATAGTAGCGTTATCCTAACCCTCTGGTATGTAACTCAAGCATTCTACCAACGGGGACAGGATAGAACAGCACAGTGACAAAACAACACATGACATAACGTCACATGATTTAACATCACATGACAACACATAGCATGGAATCACATCACAATGACAGCACATCACATGACAAAACAACATACGGATAAAAATATCACAAGGACAAAAAACATCACATGACAAATCGATCCTAAAAAATATTTCCCGTCTCAGTGCTTGTTTTCAAACCCCTGAAATGAGAGCCAGTCACTTAACGAATTGGGAAACCCCACTTCAAGTGAAGTGGTTTTTCATAAGGCCGGCCTCCTTACCTGTGAAAATATAGGCTCCATACTCTTCCCAGTAAAAATTTGAACTACACATATTCAGCTTATTTATGTTGTTAAAATGCAGGGTTCTGAAATCATAATAAACAAAAGGTCACAAAGGAAAAAATGAAGGTAACTCTGCAGCGGCTCTGGACACCCCTAGCGGAATGGTGACAGAGTTACAGTTACAGTTACAATAAACAGTTAAATTGGAAACAGAGAATGAACAAAAATACATGTTGGCAGACACGATGAATGGCTCCCAAATTAACACCATAAATCTGCCTGAAGAAACAAACAAACGTTTCATTAAGTTGTGGATTAGACATGCTGAAGGCCATTTCCGGACCTGGGTCTCTTTTTTTCTTATGAAATTAACGTCTCGGCGAGATCAAAGGTCGGCGGGACCCTAAGGGTGCTAAGAGAACGATTATAGCATTGGACCTAATTTGTAGAAACAGGGTTGGCAAGTCATATTTCCCATTATTTTTTTCGTTTTAACTTCTTCGTAATTCATTCAGTATCTTTTGTGTTAGTCTCTTCCCTGTTTCAGAGAAGAACGGCAAGAGGTATGCTCATTAAAGCTTGGATTCTTTTTTTGTAAGTTCAAATGCAATATGACAATTGACCGATCCGTGGTCCCATGGCAACACTTCAAACTCGTAGATAGAAGGTTGTGGGTTCGAATCCCGGCTAAGCACAAATAATATACCATTTATATTTTTAAATATGTTCGTTGCTAGGTCAAAAAAATCATGAAATCTTTACAACAACATGTCACTAAAGGTTCATCCAGCCTTACAACAACTGGTTTTTGCTTGAGAATTGGCACTTTGTAGCGACAACCAAGCTCGTAAAAAGTCCAGTCGATACCTTAGTTGGTAGAATGCTTGGATTCTATACTGAGAGCACGGGTTCGTACGGTTTGGTTCGAACACTGAGGGTGTAAACGCAAAAAAACGCAACTAAGCTACACATATAGTGCAACTTCTTGCCGCGTTATCCCCGAAGGGGTCGCATGTGGCGAGTTGAACCTATTTTGATGTTGAACCTATTTGAGTTGAACCTATTAGGGTGTCATTTGTTTTTTCCGTTTCGGTGTTTATTTAAAACCCAAATACCGACAAGGTGGACTCAGCCTTCACAAGAAATGTGTTCCAGCCCCGTCGGAAGATGGGAAACCCACACTTCAAGTAAAGTGGCTTGTGTGAGGCCGGCCCCCTTACCCAAAATAAATAGATCCCGAATCGCCATATGCCATCCCTTCGGAGTTACGCTATGTGTATAGATTAGTTGCGTCGCGTTGCGTTTTAATATGTTTTAGCAACCCTGTTTACGCCATTCCATCTTCCCTTACGGCATGTCTGTATGTTACTTGCAGTGACGTTTTCCTGCATACACAGCATACAGCATACATACAACATGTGACGTATACAAATATAACATATGTGAGGACATGTGACGAGAGTCCCTGAGCTGTCTCAGCAGACGCCATGTCGCCAGGCACAGCTAACCACATGCACGTGGCGAGGCATGCAAGCAACTAACACAACAATATTGTTGCAAAAATAAAACACTGTTTTTCTTCGCGAACAGATTGAATTTATTTTTACAGAAATTTGTTTTAGGGTCATTTCAGACATAATGTATTGTTATGTAAATAGTAGATTAATACAGGTGTACATCGTAGGTAGTAATAGTTATCATAGCATTATGTCAAAAGTAGATTAATATAGGTGTACACCGTAGGTAGCAATAATTATAGGTCTAAGAAATCTAGAAATTAAATGATCCTGTTGTACTCTTGCACTTGGTAGAATGTTCGCGAGTGTACTAGCAAAATTAGCTCCTAGAGAGTTCTGTCACTACACTATAAAAGGAGCAAAATTGAGTGCACTAAGACAGTGAGATAGTTGCCTTTGATTTGAAGAATGTAAGCGATACTGAACTGTGAAAATAAATTTGTGTTACCAAAAGTGTTAAAAATAAATGGAAATTGTAAAAATTAATTAAGTGCAAATAAAGATCATGAGAGAAGACCTGTATGTTTTAATTAAGAGACATTTCGAATCCAAAAACATTACAGTATTATGTCCAGATTATCTATGTGTTAATGTGTGCTATGATTGTCTATGTCTGCTTCCTTGACTTATACGTTGGTATGCGGCTGACCAACCATGCTCAGCCGCATACCAACATGCTGTAAAAAATGGTTCACTTTGCTAATGTCACCCATGTTTCTGGGAAGAACGGCTAGAGTTGCAGGGTATATGTCCATTTGAAATTTGTGTTTTTTTTATGTTGTAAGTTCACATGCGGCATGTGCAAGCGTGAACTTGTACTTGTCTGCTTGTGAGAATGCATATAATGTGAATCCCCAACGTAACATAACAATACAAATACAAATTATAAATGTACTACCTAACATCACTTATTTCTAGAGAGACTTCACACAAACACTAACACAGACAAGCCACAATACACAACTACTTATTCGTAACAATATAAAATAACATAAGTAGAAATTATATTATAAATAATAAATAGATATGGAGAGGGAAGTACTAGAATGTTATGGTTTGTAGTAGAAGATATACTATGAGATAGCTAGAATAAAGTAGGTAGTACACACAAAATCGACCTTTCTGGTGGTGCACAGCGCCTGTATAAAGAGCATTCTGAGAGCTTGAGTTCGATCCTTACATTTCTAAAGGTTTCGGTAAGCCGAAACCTTTAGAAATGATTTCCCGATTCATTGTTTTAATACCATAAAAGTTTCCTTAAATTTCACAGGAAATGCGAGCTAACCGTCTCGGGAGCTGGAAAACCAAATGGTTGGCGTATTGCCAGCTCACTTCTATAATCTATAATCTAAGTTGCAAGGATATATTCATTCAAAGCTCTCAGATGTATGCCCACAAACAAACACGTGTAGTTCGCGCTTACAGATGCTGATTGTGTACTTACAAATCAAATTCAAAACTCAAATGAACATAAGCCCTACAACTTTTGCCGACCTTCCATGAAACAGGGGTGACACTGGCAAAGTGAACCATTTTTTACAGTATGGGTGGTCAACTTACCTATCAAAAATAAAATGGTTCCTCACCCCGCATGTGATTCCTTTCGAGGACAACGCGGTAAAATGTTTCACTATACTCGTAGATCGGTGTATTTTAATTGCGTTTTTTTGTTGCATTGCATTGGTCAGCCCACCTGTGTAGTCTTTCAGGTAACGCACTTCACAATAAGGTTGTGGTGCTGTAGTTTAAATAGTTTTAGTATGTGTGCAACTTAGCCACATTTCATTCTGACTAAATAAAGATTTCACACCAGATGCGAAGTCTGAGATGCCTTGTTTGTTCGTCTCACTATGACATCTGTTAAGACACATCAGACACGATCAGAGCCACCGACCCAACGGAGCGAGACGACTGCCTTTTACATCGCTTAAACAAAACGTCCGTCATCAGCATCATCAGCATGGAAGGCGGTGAGAAAGAAGAAGATCAAGGATGTCTCACTAATTAAAAACTGCTATGGATAAGAGAGTTGAGATGAGATAAAGTTTCGTATCTTGTCCACGGTGGAATGCGCGTGCGGCGGAGTCACGCAGGATGTGCGTCACATACAGACATTCTGATCGGAATGCGCTTTTTACAGCGGTGAGACCGGGCATAGGCCCGATAGGTAACGCCGACTTCGTATCCACAAGGGATAACTACCGAGTCTTCAGGCGCTTTTAAACCTCCTACGTGGGCCCCGGACTGGATCCCCTCCCAGTCGATTGAGGACGCCATCAGCACATCCTTTGTGATTGGCACGAAGTAGTAAGAAGCGCATCTCGATGACATTGCACCGAGTCAGTAACTTCGGGTTTTTGCTGTTTTCTCTAGTGGACAAACAGAGCTGGAAGTCTCATCACCTCGGTAATTTTTACCTACCGAATATCGGTAATATTTGTATGAATCATCTTGGATTGACAGGTCTTCATACAATTTTCTTTTTTTCTTTTTTTTTTTTTTTTTAAATAGATTTGTGGAAAGGAATGCAATCCACCAACCTATTTTACCTGGCCAGTTGTCTTCATGCGAAAGCAGAAGCTTGTGTGCATGCAACGGCATCTATTGAACCAGGGTCGAAGTTATCGTCGCGGGATTCGAACCAGCGTTATCCGGTTCCAAATAACCTGTCTTGATCCCCGCGGCTATAACACCGACTAATCTAATCTAATCTAATCTAAGCTGCAAAGATATATATCATTTAAGATTTATACTAAATGCATTCCCACAAGCAGATATGTATAATTTCGCGCTAACACATGCCGCATGTGGACCTACAATATAAAAAACCAATCTCAAATGAACATAAGCCTTGCAACTCTTGCCGTCCTTCCCTGAAACAGGGGTGACATTGGCAAAGTGAACCAATTTTATATTATGGGTGGTCAGCCGCATAACAACCTATAAGTCAAGGAACATACATGACAAATTACATTTTTTTTAAATCAAAGAATAAAAATAACAATTTATACATGGACATAAAAAACTAAATCATAAAACCAATTTCACTTTAACAAACCCTAGCCGCCAACATCACAGATCAACCGCCATTTCTTTCTATCCTTGCATACTTCTTTCATTTCCTCCAGAGTCATAACCTTCTTCATACAAGCTCTTCTTTTATTATGACTCTGGATATTCCATTCATTCGCAATTTCGGATATTTGGTCCATCCATACCTTTCTCGGTCTTCCTCTACCACGAAATCCATCTATTCTACCAACATATACTTTCTTCGTCAGTCTTTCCTCATTCATTCTCTCCATATGCCCAAACCATCTTAACAAACTTCTTTTTATCTTCACTTTCACACTTTCTTTTGCACCACATTCTTTTCTTACAAAATCATTCCTCACCCTGTCACTCCGTTTTTTCCCAATCATACTTCTTAGAAAGTCCATTTCAACAGTATGGACTTTACTAATTTCACTTTCATTCACCGTCCAGGCCTCGCTTCCATACATCAAGGTGGGTAAAAGTATGCCACTGCGTACCGCCTATATTATCGATATATCGATACTATATTATCGATATTCGGTAGGTAAGAATTACTGTGGTGATGAGACTTCCAGCCTAGGTAAATCTAGAATTACTGCGGGAAGGCCTTCCACCACAAAAAATACTTTATAATACTTAATTAAAAATATTAATCAACGAATCATTAATTGATAACGTTGATACTTGTTTCTGGCCAAGCAAAATAGATTGGTGAATTGGATTTCTCTTAACAAATATATTGTAAGTATATACTACTTATTTATTTAGTTCCACAAGACAGTAAGTATTATCATCCCAACCCTTGAATACATAATTGCAACTGAAATTCCCATACCTAACCTATTCAAAATTAATAACTTGTTGCTAGTCCAACAAAAACTTTTAAAATTTTAATGAAGGAATGCGTCGGCTTGCCTCAAAAACCGCACACGTTCCCGAAGAGACAAATTCCTTTGGGACGATCGCCGCTTTTACGACTTACACATTTTTGCCAGTGGAGCGATCATAATTGTAGAGTTATTAATGATGCACCCTTAAAAAAACGTGTTCACGTATTTTTTTCAAAATTTTAATTACCCCGGAAACACTCGTAGTAAAAGCTTAATGAATGAAGTCAATGGTAAAGTCATGGCATTTAGTTAATTTGACTCATAAGATTAAAAGGCTCAGGGCCTCCCGTACCACAATCCTCAAGGACTCTCTGTCTTGTGCCGCTTCCTTCCATGGTCTCCTCACTCCCAGAACTTCGGCGTCAGCCTCGACATTGTCTATCTATCGTACGTTGAGACGTCCGAGTGGTCTGAGACTGGCGGGAGCACCAGAGCTTTGGATCTCTTTGATGTGATCGAGTCACCAACAAGAAAGTCCTCCAACACTAAAAAACTCCTGCCAACCATCAGAGTAAGCTGATGTACTTCGGTCTTGTTATGTGCAATGAAAAATACCACCTTCTCCATCTTATCATACAAGGAAAGATTGAGGGTGGAAGAACTCAAGGAGTCGAAGGGTATCTATAATATGTAATCTCAGTTGCATATAAAAAGGATGCCCACAAACAGGAGCGTGTAAGTTCACGCTTACAAATGTTACATGTGTCCTAACAAATTAAAATCCAAGCCTCAGATGAACATATACCCTGCAACTTTTGCTGACCTTTCCTGAAACGGAGGTAGCATTATCAGAGTGAACCATTTTTTACAATGTAAGTGGTCGGCATCATACCAACCTAAAAGTCAAGGAAATCAAAAATAATAAATAATATTATATTCAGGTGTATAAACAACAACAGAACCTTAAAAATAAATTTATACAAAAAAACATCATGGCTGAAAAACTAGCGACAGGGATTTGGCAAAAACACCAAATCACTATTTTGAACCGCAGCATCGAAAGTAAAGATAGCCATGATGATCACCGATCTTCATTAGAAATGGCACTGAAAGATAAAGAAGAAGCTAAAGTCACATCTGGAATTATTCACTCACCTTTTAACCCTAAAAAGGCGCTTAATCCCACAGATTAACTAATTAGAATGTGACGTCACGTGCCAGCACAGGTACAACAATGGTATATTAGGTACGGCGCTTAATTACGATTCACCGTAGCGGCCCGTTAACGAGCTAGCGGCCGTTAAACGGGCTGTTAGTCCGTTAACGGTCGCTATACTACGGGGAGTGCCAAAGTTATTGTTCGCACTTTTTACTGGGCTTTTTCAGCCTGTTAATACTAATACATACAGATGATAACGTCCATATTTCAAGAGTCAGACATCGTGTCAGTAATGAAACCACGTTCAGAGGACTCCAGGATAATCAGAAATGTCTTGGATGGTGCCTATTTCTGTGCCAGACCTCTTGGACGTCTCAAAATGCTCTGGATAGACAATTTCGAGGTCAACGCGGAAGTTTTGAGAGTATGCTCAAACCCTCCTCACACCCGTCCTGTATGTATATTCAGAATACAGCATATGGACGCTCATGCAAAGCTATATAATATTTTCTTAAGTGGCGAAAAGCCTTCCCGTAAAGTAAAAGCAACTACACGACAAAACAAGAATCTCTACGCCAGAGGCGTGCTCGTGACTCTAAAAGTAAGTGGTTCGATGTTACTGAAGCTAGTAGTGTCTCTCGGGTGGCACTCATTGTGGGATTGTTGCTAGATTATTGGTGGCGCGAAGAATATAATAATAATAAGAAGAAAAATAAGGATAGGAGTACTGTGAATCCGCTGCAGATGCAGCTTGACAACAAGAAGCGCAATCTCGCTCCAAGTTGGTAAAAATGGATTTGGTTGAGTAACTGGTCCATGTAGAGAAGCGGCACAAGACAGAGAATCCTGGAAGATTTTTGTGCGAGAAACCCTGAGCCTTCAAGTCTTGAGAGCCGGAGAAAGTTAGTAAATTAAAGTAGAAATAAGGGATGGTTGAATTTATTTTTTAACATGGCGTCTCATTGTAAATTCACCGATGCAATAAACACGGTAAAGTATGAATGCCCAGGTTGGTATATCGTCATACAATATGTAGGAACTGTAACTGCCAACGGTTCATCATTTCCCAAGAGGGACGCCTATACCCACGAGGGACTCAAATGCTATAGGAAACAGTTGCACGCAACCTTTGAAGAAATCAATTTGGCGCTATGCGGAAAGCGAAGCCAAAATATGGGCCTTTGCGCAAGTCTGCAACAGTATTTTGTGAGCGTGCTTTTTCAGTGTCGGCTCCAAGAGCATAAGAGCCAACGTTTCGAAAAATTGCCGACAGCAGTCATTTCAAAAGACGTCTCGAAACTCATATGCTCACCGAATACTTTGGGGTGTTAATTTAAATGCGTTAATGAAAAAACTCATCATCATAATTTGAAAATAAAAGCGGCTAATGGATGTTTCTTCCTATTTGCAGCTCAAAAGGATTGCAACCAACACAGACAGATGCCTGGCACAACAAGGCACTGCCTTACACTGGGGAAGGGTGCCATACAAGCCGGTTCCCATCGGCTTCCCTTTTAAAATGATGTAACAAAGTAGTTAAAAAATATAGGCACAAAGTAAAAAAATACATTTAAAACCAAAGAAACAATACTTATTTTTTCCCCATTGAAACCATGCAATGCAAAAAACTAAGCAACTAAGCTACACATATAGTGTAACTTCTTGCCTGTGTTATTCCCGAAGGGGTCGTATGTGGCGCTTCGATACCTATTTATTTTTACAGGTAAGGGGGCCGGCCTCACACCAACCACTTTTCAGTTGAAGTAGGGGTTTCCCAGCTCCCGGGAGGGCTGGTTCTCATTTCTTGTGAAGGCTGAGTAAACCTTTGAGATCGAACCCTTGCTCTCGGCATGGAATGCAAGCATTCTACAAATTGAGCTATCGACCTTTTTACGAGCTTGATCGTCGTCGCTGCAAAGCGCCAATTTTCAAGCAAGACCCAGTTGCTGTAAGGCTGGATGGACCTTTGGTGACCGGTCATTGGTAAAGGTTTTATGAATTTGTTCAACCCGGCGAAGAGCAAATTTTGAAAATATAAATGGTATATTTTTTGTCGGGGATCGAACCCACAACCTTCCCATTCAGAGTCCGCAGTGTTACCACTGAGCTACGGACCGGTCAGTCTACTTTATTATCATTTTTGCCTCATTTTAAACGGGAAATCGATGGGAATTGGCTTGTATGGCACCCTTCGCCACTGCTGCCTTATATAGGTGTTGGATGGTTGTACTTTTGTTCGCTCGAAGTTTCTAAGTAAGAAGATTCTAGCATGGTCTGGCGTATGCAAGGTAACTTTTATACATCTTTAAATAGAAATCTCGATGCTTTGAAGGCAGACTAGTAGCAGAGCCGTTGAGCGAGATAGAACGAGAATTGACTGTAAGCCAAATGTCAGTCAATCCTAAAATAAATTGTGTAAAATATTTTTCATCGAAATTATATTGAATTGAACCCAAGTATATTGTCAAAGTAGGAAATCTCACAAACTAAGGAATGAAATGTATGAAAAAGTTGATGGATGTGAATGATTTGAAAGATACGAGTATGCAAGGATAGGAAAAAATGGAGGTAACTTTTCAGAGGCTCTGGCAACCCTCAGCAGAGTTACATTTACAGGGAGTAAAAAAATATATTTAAATTCGATTAATTGACTTATGGGTTGGTATGCGGCTGACCACCCATGCTGTAAAAATGGATCACAAGAGTTGCAGGGTGTATGTCCATTTGAGATTTTTTTTTATTGTAGGTTCACATGAGGCATGTGCAAGCGCGAACTTGTACGTGTCTGGTTGTGGGAATGCATGTAATGTAAATCTCCAATGTAACATATATTTGCAACATAGATTAGATTAGATTGGATTCATTGACAAAATATGTTCTCATTCACTGCACACAATTTGTAGTGGCCATACTTGTCAAACAGTCTGATATTAAACTTTTCGTCCGCACTAGCACGTTGTGTGCACAGCATGTTTACATTTCTGGCGGGGATTCAATTACATTGAAAACGACCGCAACTATCAGAGCAATCAAAATATTTATTTATTTATTTGCTATTTCCTCCGAACTCTCAGAAAAGAGAACAAACAGCGGCACTGAAATACTGTTCAAAATAAAACTGCTAAATCTCTAATATTTTCAAGTTTAGTTAAGTTAACTAAAATTCTTTTTTAGTAAAGTTTTAGTAAATATTCAACTCAACGCATTTCACCAGTAAATACTTTAGTTAATCGAAGGTCGTGGGTTCGAATCTCGGCGGAGCACAAAAAGGATCATTTGTATTTTCAATTTTGCTCTTCGCTGGGTTGAAAAATCCATATACCTTCACCAAAGACCGGTCACCAAATTTAGTGCATTTTTTAAATTTCTATACACCCTGAAACTCTTGCCAGCTGTTTTGCTTGGCATTTATAAAAGTGAAACAATTTTTACAGTACGGATGGCTAGCCTATAAATCTAAATCTAAATCTGAGTTGCAAAGATATGTATCATTTAAGATTCATATTTAATGCATTCCCACAAGCAGACACGCATAATTTCGCGCTCACACATGCCGCATGTGGACCTACAATATAAAAACCCAATCTCAAATGAACATAAGCCCGGGAACTCTTGCCGACCTTCCCTGTAACAGGGGTGACATTGGCAAAGGGGCTGTCCATATACTACGTCATTCGCATTAAGGGGGGGGGGAGTCTGGTCTGCGGATGATGGCAAATGATCTACGAGTACCAAAAGGGACGTCGTTCTTGTAAATACCAATTTCTACAAAATATACAAAATATTATGTAAGTAATATAACATTATTCATTATTAAGCTCATCCATTATTACAGCAAGAGGGGGGGGGGGGTGGTGTCATTAGATAATGACTATAGGATGATTGTAGGGGGGGTAGGTCGAAAATCGGCCAAAATCGATGACGTCATTTATGGACGGCCCCAAAGTGAACCATTGCTTACAGTATGGGTGGTCAGCCTCATAACAACCTATAAATGAAGAAGAATAAAATGAAGAAAGAGATACTGCTGTTTCTTTTTATAAAATGTATGTACTTCTACCTATTTTAGTTTTAAAATTAATATAATTGTCAAAATGTCAACCGACCGTAATTCTAACTTAAACCTAACTACTTCTACCTACATCAGTTTTCTCTTATTGATCGAAAAACATAATAAAAGTAAATAAATACATATTTGTTACATTATTACTACTCTACATTTTCCGCCCGTTAACTTTGCTCTCCAAGTTTTAACCCTTATTCGGTAGTCATGTACAAAGCCTTAGGTATCCTACGCGCAGTGACACAAGACCCTAACAAATCTCCTAGGATTTGCACCCTAGTAGCTGTAGTCCCTAAGGGGGAGATTGGGGTGAGCTCAAACCCGGCAATTCATTTCTCATGCAACAATATAATGCAATTAATTAGGGTGGAACGTCGTAAAAAGGTACCCACTAATTGGGTACAGTACCCCAAGTGTAAACTGTATGTGTAAACTCAATTATAGAGTGTACTTAAAAGTGTATGAAAAGGAAGGCAGTGCTCCGTGAGAGCGTTTAGTTTCCATACATTTATTGGTTGAACCTTAACTATAGTTGACGTTATACGTATACTTTCTTTTAAATAGACTTGTGATAGGAAATGCGATTCACCAACGTATTTCGTCTGGCCAGAAACATTATCAATTATCTAATTTTGTTCCTTAAGTTCCTTGACTTATAGGTTGGTATGCGGCTGACCACCCATACTGTAAAAAATGGTTCACTTTGCCAATGTCACCCCTGTTTCAGGGAAGGACGGCTAGAGTTGCAGGGCTTATGTTCATTTGAGGTTGGGTTTTTATATTGTAGGTCCACATGCGGCATGTGTTAGCGCGAAATTATACATGTCTGCCTGTGGGAATGCATCTAATATAAATCTTAAATGATATATACCTTTGCAGCTTAGATTAGATTAGATTAATAATTAATCATTTGAATATTTCATGAATTATTAAATAATGACATCTGTTTAACAAGTGTCCAAGTTGTTTTCGATTGGCCATAGCGAAGGTGAGGTTCAAACATGCGATTGTTTCTATAACCTAAGTTTCAAAGATATATTAACATTAAAAAGTAGATAAGGGACGACCGAGAAAAGTATGGAGTGATCAAATTGAGGAGACTGTGAAAGAATGGGATATACAAAGTGAATGTAAAAGGTTATGCATATAAATCAGGCGCGTGTATGGGGTATAGGCAAATACATTTCAGAAAAATACTTTCTCCCATTTCTTTAAAATAGCTCATTTAAAATTTACTGCAGTGCTTACAATGGCTACAATCAAACTTAAATTTGGAATTTTAAAACTGAATATCAAGCTTAAATGTTTTTTTACCAAATATTGCCTACCTATTAGGCGCATCAGCTTGTAAGGGATGCCCGCCCCTGATATGAATGAATTGAAAGAGGTATGTAACAGTGGCGAAGAGTGCCATACAAGCCGGTTCTCATCGGCTTCCCTTTTAAAATGATGTAACAAAGTAGTTAAAAAATATACGCACAAAGAAAAAAAAAACATTTAAAACCAAAGAAACAATACGTATTTTTTCCCCATTGAAACCATGCAGTCTACTTTATTATCATTTCTGCCTCATTTTAAACGGGAAACCGATGGAAACCGGCCTGTATGGAACCCTTCGCCACTGGTATGTAAGGATATGAAGAAATGGAGGCAGCTCTGCAGAGGCTCGTGCCACCCCTAGCTAAATGGTGACATAGTTCCAGTTTTATTTATTGGCATGTTTCTTGGATTTTGTAACGTTCCTAGCCTATTAATAATTGTGTCAAAGCCTACCTACATCCAATTATAGTGGATTTCTCTGTCTCCTGTATAATAACACAATATTGAAAAGGACGCCGCAACTCTCGCGGGACCGGAATCCATTTAGCCGGGATTCGCGGACACTTAGGCAATCGGCCGGGTCGCTGCGGAGCCATTACTTATATGGCTGTCAAGGCAAGTCCGAGTGCGCCCCAGTCTCCCCCATCACAAACGCTCTGTGCAAAAAACTCTAACGGCCAATTTGGGAGGTGGCCTACAGATGATATTTTTTCGTTAGTTCTTAGTTTTTACAATTTTACAGGGTCATGGCTAAAATTTAGAGGTAGCCTTTTGATCTATAAAGAACATTTAAAATTCATCTAAAATGCATGCCCACAAGCAGACACGTGTAAGTTCACGCTTACAAATACTGCACTTGTATTTGCAAATTAAAACCCAAACCTCAAATGAGCATACACCCTGCAACTTTTACCGTACTTCCCTGAAACAGAGGGGACATTGGCAAAGTGAATTTTCTGCTTTCACATTGTTGCTAATGTGTAATTGTGGTTTTTTGCTTGTCTGTGTTTTAACGTCGCGTCGGTGATAAAGTCTGTGAATCTCTAGATCTAGATACTCAAATAATTGATTTATATTTGTTAAAGATTGTGTGAGTGTTTACTGGAATATTCTATGTAGAATGTTTTGGTGAAATCATGCATGTGCCAGTTCTCAATGTTTGGCGGTGTGATTCACACAAAAACAGCGCTCACCAAATAAATCATCCTAATATTATTATTATAATCAAACAGCGACAAAAGTTGTCACAGTTTCTTTTCTTTCATAACGGTAATAATGTAAATCTTGATAGAGCGGAGCCTGAATAGAAAAAGTCGTCAAGTAAACAGTGACGTACCCAGAAGTAGGTACGCGACACGTCTATTAATATGGTAATGCCTTCTGCTACGGGTTCATCCCTTGGCCGCCCCTGCTGGGGGGCGGTGAGAGAGGGAAAACAATTTGTCGCATCATTGACGCCCCCGAGCGCCCCCTACGAGGGAGGGCGGAGGAGGTAGACCGAGAAAGAGACGGCCGGATCAGATCAGACGAATTAATGTGCAATAAAACGCTGGCTGTTCCTTTAATTGACACACAAACCCTTCAAATATATTTTTTTGTAAGTAAGCACTTTATCCAATGTTGAAGAATATCTGCAGTTAGATTCATTATTACACTACTAAGCTACACATATAGTGCAACTTCTTGCAGCGTTTTTCGCAAAGGGTTCACATGTGGCGAGTGGAAACTATTTATTTTTACAGGTAAGAGAGCTCCCGTAGGCGGCTGGTACTATTTTTTTTTTAAAGGCTGTTAATATCAACTGGATTGAAAAAGGTGAGAGATCTCGAATAAGTCTCGCAATAGTTGACTGCCTGCTTTTCCCACAATCATAGTGTACAAATATAATACTTATATGGCGGTAATAAATATATTCTACAAAATAGGATGCTGACATCAACTGAAAAAAAGTGCCAGATGCATTGGTCATTTAATTTTATTTTTTAAATGCATTACTATACCATCACTATATAGCAATTCGTTCTTCATTCCAAATCATCAATTTAAAATCAGCACTAAAGTTTCAACCAGTTCATCTATTATTAACGCGATGCCTAACGGTACTATTCTTAGTCATTTTAGTCGTCGGTTCAGCCCACGCTTTGACAAACTAATGATGCGTGTGTATCAAGACCTGTCAATCCAAGATGGCCGCAAGTAAACAGCTGATTAGTCGTCATATAAATGTTACCAGAATTCGGTAGGTAAGAATGACCGTGGTGATGAGACTTCCAGCCCAGGCATCATTAGTTTGTCGACGACCAAAATGTCTAAGAATAGCACCGTTAGATGTTAGGCGAGAGCGCAGCAAAGTTGAATGTATCTGTTTGTGCCTGTGCGGGGGGGGGGGGAGGGGTACACACCCAAAGCACATGTGACAAAAATGAGATTAGTGCATTCAGAGGGGAGCGCAGTCCAAGCTTACCCCACTTGCTGATAGTCAAGTGTTTCACAAACAGTTTTTTTTAAATAAATTTTGAAGTTAGTCAATGTAATCATTTGTTAGAGTTCTCTGAATGACATTGTTTTGTATTATCTAGATTTTCAGCAGTTACTTCGTGAAAGTTCATTTTAATTCAATAAAATAAAAATTGCTTTGTTTTAATTCACATGAGTTTATTTTTGGACACGACCAAGTTTCTATTTACACCTGAAGATGGGAGGTACTGCTTCACCCAAACTGGTCGTGTCCAAAAATAAACTCATGTGAATTAAAACAAAGCAATTTTTATTTTATTGGACATTGTTTTGATTTACGGGTTTAATTTTCACGGCTCTGAATCCTATGGGCAGCTAGACGTACATACTGTTGTGTTTTTAGGTTCGGATAGTCTTTAAATTAAAATAAACTGGTCTTCTTTCATGATATTTTTTTACACTTTATTTTTTTACAATTTATATATATTTATTAACACTTTTACAATTCTTAAGCAACTCACATTTATTTCACAGTTCAGCACTACACAGTTGTTCTTCAATCAAAGGTGAATATCTATCTCCTCACCTGCAGGCGATTTGCGTCTTATATACCCATAGAGACAGTAGTCTCTAGAGACTAACCTACTAACATTTATAGCACTTGTCATATACATAACAGTACCAAAGATTCCATTCATCGGGGGCTACGTTTGGATACCTTTATTTTGGCCAGTATATGTACACGCCGTATTCTTCAGTACTTCAGACACGTTGTCTGTGGCAATGAGGATACCCAGGTCCGTCTGTTTGTGATTGGTGGCTTGGAGGGGAAGAGAGGATTTATTAGTGTTTATTTTACACATTTTTTTGTAAGGTTTCGTTCACATTTGGTTCATTCACAAAGTTAACTTCCAACTACGGTCGCTTGACTACTTATTAGGTAGACAGCTCGGATACAAGTCTAACGCTACAGACAGCTTTGGCCCTTTTTATAGCATAGCAGAAGGATGGTTCTTGAAACATTGGAAACTTGAACATGCGTGATTTTGCCAGATTATTCTATTTAGAATATTCGAGTGAATTCTCGCACCATCGAATAGATACTATTATAATTATTTAAAACAACTACATTTAGAGGCACAGACACATTAACACAAGTAAAAACACACAGACACACATTCGTTACAATGCATTCTTTGGGAAAAATTTATGATGAAAAATCACAGACTGAAATTGACGAGTTTTTTTAACCAACATAAAATCTGTGAGAAATTATTGATTTGAGACAAAATTTAGCATTTGTAATTTAGCACATAAAATTGACAAACGAATTGATCTGAAGACAAATTTACCGTTATAATTAAACCTACAAAAAACAATGATTTGATCGGAGACATAATTTACCAGTGGGAATTTAACCTAGAAATATTTACTGGTAATTTGATTTGAAGCAAAATTTACCAGCAGTACTTTAACTTGTACTATTACTAAAATTCACTAATCAATTGATCTGAGGCACAATTAAATAGCTGGAATTTAGCCTACAAAGTTGACTGACTCATTTTTTTCGGTGTTGTTAGTTTGAGAACCATTTGATATGATGTTTTTGCGACACTCACACTTTCACACACGCACACACACACACACACACACAAACATGCTCATATCCGTGAAAAAGCGAACACTTGTCTTGTTTACAAGGCTTTGGATTTTAATTTAGATAGGGAACTTTCCGCCCCATCCAAAATGACCTAAATCTCGACGAACCTCTGATCGAATCAAGCCCTTATCCTATGACAGAGTAAGGGTGGTAATTGTGTATTATTATTTTGAATCAAGTCTTTTTTGAAGGCAGTGATTTGGTATCCATTAAAAGGCCATTCATATGTGATTACCCGATATAATGAATTAGAGCTTCTGGCTGTGAGGGAGGATCAGAAGTGGTTTTATTCGCTTAGGCGAGTTCACCTGCTTACTGGGACACTTATACTGTTTTATTGTCACTACCGACAACAGTATGGACCATAAAAGCAGCAGAAACGAGAACAAAATTGAAATGTGGTGCTGGAGGCGCATGCTCCGAGTCCCGTGGACCGCTTGACGTACCAACAAGTCCATTCGTCATGTTCGTTCATGCCGAGAGCTCGGGTTCGAATCCCATCGAGCATGTAAGAAATGATTTTCCGTTTCGGTGTTTATTTCAAAACCCAAAATAAATCACTGGCGAGGTTTACTCAGCTTTCACAAGAAATGAGTACGAGCCCTCTCGGGAGCTGGGAAACCCCACTCCAACTGAAGTGGTTGGTGTAAAGCCATCTCATTTACCTGTAAAAATAAAAAGGTTCCACTGGCCACATGCGAAACCCCTCGCGGATAACGCTGCCAGATGTTTCACTTTATGTGTAGCATAGTTGCGTAGTCTACCGTGTTTGTTTGATGGTGTTTAAAGCCTCTAATGGTATGGCTCCACCATATCTGCCAGACATGATATGGTGGAGCTAAAACTGCTAACTAGTGTGAGGCTGGCCCCCTTACCCGTAAAAACATACAGGTCTCGAATCACCACATGCGACCTTCGGGGGTAAAAAGTGAGGCAAGAAATAATACTATATGCGTAGCTTAGTTGCGTTTTTGTTGTTGTAACTAACCATTAGACTATCGACTTGAATAAAAGCTGATTCGGCAAAATCGATTCGATTATTGTAAACAGTAGAAAAAAAACAGCAAATCAGGGATGGATAATGTCGCTGGAGGGGTCGTGGCGGTTTAACTGGCGTAATGTGGATTGAATGCCACCCCTGTGACGTCACTAGGTGGCAATAGTTGCAAGAGGGGTGGCGGCTGCCATTGCGAGATAGATTTATTATGGAAAAATCATCGGCGAGCTTAATATGAGAATAATTGACCGGTCGCTCAGCCAATTAATGGCTTTTTGTATTTTTGATACGCGATGCGTTTTTGCAATTTGTGCGGAGCCATCCATAATCTGCAATTTAAGCTGCAATATTTGTTGATAGATTAGTGAAAAGAAATGCAATGCGCCAACCTATATTTAAAACATTTGTAAGACTTTAGTTACTCTGAAGATGGCCAAGAGCTGGCCATCCGGTCAATTCGTTATTTTGTTTTTTTTTTTAACAAATTAAAATATAAAAAATAGTAGAATAAAACAATGTTTATTTTTTTTTTTTTTTTAAATTAAAGGTATAGAAATTTTTACGAATATGCAAGATAATAGTAGTTGTGTTTGGTTTGTCTGTGTTAGTTTAATAATAAGTCTATGAAATCTCTAGAAATTAGTAAATGCTTAGGTAGGTACCTAATAATGATTTGTATTTGTTCGAGATTAATTAAGTGTGGAATCGAATTTTCTGGTAAAATCTAGCAAGTTCGTATGTAACGATTCTCCATGTTTCGAGAATGATCTTGATAATCTGTATGAATTAAGGACCAAAATCCCCTGTAGAGCAGACATAAATCAACCGTCGTACTATTTAAATGTAAAAAAATTGTTGGAACCAACATTAAGAAAATAAATTGTGTAAAATAAATGACAGTTTTGATTAAATAGAACCTGCTAAAAACATAACAATATTACTAATGCATAATTAACGTATTTTAATTACCCGTAGGATGCTTTCGTCAAGCCAGGCAGGACTCTAATCAGCGTTGCTTGTATTTAAAACACGCTAGTTCAAAGTCGCAATCTTGACTTACCCGTCTGCTAACTCACGGTAAATGCTTTTGTCAAGCCAGATAGGACTCGAACCAGCGTTGTTTGTATTTAACACTCTAGTAAAAGTCACAGTCTTGACCCTTGACCAAAGTGCCGCCTTTAAAAATTACAAATGAATCTTTGAAATCTTTGAAATGAAATCTTTTTTTTTTGAGTTGGTTAAGAGAAGTCAGTGTCATACCAACCTACAAGTCAAGGAAACCGATTTTATTACAACCTTTTACAAAAAAAATCTTGAAAAACGCGTACCTACCCGATTTTTTTTTAAAAAGTCCACTGTCTCGACGCGCTCTCCGCAAAACGGTGTAACTCACAAAAATGCAAATTTTAAAATGTTCATTCGAGCCTGAAATAATTTAATTGGTTTGCCATCAGTGGCTGAAAAATAACCCCCCCCCCCCTCCCCCAAAGGACAGATAGCCGCCCCCCTTTTAGGGTGGAATAAATTATCAAATTGTGGACGGAAAAGGGGGGGGGGGGGGGGCGGTTGATATTTTAATAAGATTTAAAAATTAATTAATTGCCGGGGAAAATTTTCCGGCAAAATAAATAATTAGCATTTTAATTAAAATTGATTTATTCCATTTAAATATTTTCTGATTTCAAATTTAATTTTACAAGTGTATGCGCGTTGGATACCAACGGTTATCTTCAATATTTTTAAACGAAGTCATCATTTATTTGTATGTGTACCTAAAAATTTGAGTTTAGGGGTTTACTTTCCACGTTCTTCCTTTTTTCCTGAAAGGATCGTACGTGGCCAATAAAGCCTATCATTTTCACAGGTAAGGGAGGCGATCTTACGCCAACCACTCCAGTTGTAGTGGGGGTTTCCCAACTCCTGATGACGCTGGTTTTCATTTATTGTTATGGTTGGGTAAGCCGTACCGATACTTTAATCTCAAATAAACAAAACCCCTGCAACTTTTGCAGACCTTCCCTGAATCAGGGGTGACATTGGTAAAGTGAACCTTTTTTTACAGTATGGGCAGTCAGCCTCATACCCTATAAGACAAGGATATTTTTAGAGGAAGATTTTATGTTTTTTTTTTTAAGTACCTTTTTATATATTTTTTTTAAGTACCTTTTATAATTAATAAATGATTTATTTGATAAGGGAAACTTAATTGAATTTCATTAAAACTGGCCACAAAAATATTCTTTAAAATTTAAGGTACATACAAAACTGTTTTCATACAATTTTTCATACGTTTCGAACACCCTTGGTAGGATCAAACCCTAGTCCTCTAGCATTGAACGCAAGCGTTCTACCATCTCAGCTATTGACCAAGAATTATTCTTCCTCTTCTTATTCTTATACAGCCATCTCCATCCACTGCTGGACATAGGCCTCCCCCACATCTCTCTGTCTTGCGCTTTTTGAATCCAGTCTCCAGCAAGCCTTCTTACATATATCATCCGACCATCTCGTGGGAGGTCTCCCTCTGCTTCTCTTATCTTCCCGAGGTCTCCACTCTACCAATCTCTTCGTCCATCTCTGGTCGGTGGTTCTAGCAACATGTCCCGCGAAGGACCATTTTAGCTTTGCCACTCTCTCTATGACATCAGTTACTCCCGACCTTATCCGTAGCTCTGTGTTCCTTATTCTGTCGGAGAGTCTTACGTGTATTGACCAAGCATTGCCGTTAGTAAAATATTCATTTACCAAAATAAATAACGAACGCAAACATATAAAATTAAGTGTTATTAATAGATGTTTCAGAATTAGCCATGCTCTGCACATAAACAGATTCGTCTTGCAATTACACGCATTAACTGTAAACTGAATTGCATTCAGAGTCGCAAGTGTGGCGAATGCATGACTGTCGAATTACGCGGTAATTTTGGTGGCAACATTATCCAAGGGTGGGTTGTTTCAACGGCAGCTTATGTAACTTTAAACTGAAAAATATTGACTGTATAGATTCTTACAAGTTTAAGTTTTTTATTTTAAAAAATGGTTCACTTTACCAATGTCTTCACTGTTTCAGGGAAGGTCGGCAAGAGTTGTAAAGCTTATGTTCATTTGAGATTGGGTTTTTATGTTATAAGTCCACATGCGGCATTATAAGCGTGTCTGCTTGAATCTTAAATGTAGGATATCTGTGCAACTTAGATTGTGAATTATGAAGCCGATTTTGTTTTTTCTTTAAATAGATTTGTCTGGCTTTGTCAAAAACAGGTATAGACATTTGGGGCTGTCCATATGTTACGTCATTCGCATTAAGGGGGGGGGGGGAGTCTGGTCTGCGGATGATGGCAAATGATGTACAAGTACCAAAAGTGACGTCGTTCTTGTAGATACCAATTTCTACAAAATATACAAAATATTATGTAAGTAATATAACATTATTAAGCTCATCCATTATTACAGCAAGAGGGGGGGGAGGGGTGGGGGTCATTAGATAATGATTATAGGATGATTGTAAGGGGGGGGGGGGGGGTAACGTAATTTATGGACGGCCCCTTATCAATTAATAATTATTATTAAAATAATTAATTTAAAATATTTAATATTGTTATTATTATTATGTTTATAAAATTATAATTATGTATTAATATTAGAATTAATTATTTAATATTTTAATGAATTATTAATTCATAATTAGGCAATGATCTGTTAAACCAGGGTCAGAGATTTTATCTACGGGAGACCGTGCAGGCGGGGCTCGAACTTACGCTTGTTTCAATAACGTCAATTCGAATGCCGACCTCTTATCCGCTCGACCATAGCGGAGTACAAAATTTTCTTTTGAAATGTGCTCTCCTCTGGCTTGAAAAATTCCTAAATCTTTACCAAAGACCAGTAATCAAAGGTCCGTCCATTCTAACAATAAGCTGGGTCTATCTTGGGAATTGTCGTTTTCTTAAATGATTACCAAGCTTGCAGAGGGCTCTTGAAGTAAGATTAACACAAAAACAGGGCTTTCCAAAAAAAAAAATTGACTATAAGGTTGGTATTAAGCTTAACCCCCATGCTGTAACAACTTGAACTTTTGTCAATGCTTCCCCGTGTTTCAGGGAAAGGCGGGAGGAATTGCAATGTGTATGTTCCTGTGAGGTTTGCTTTTTTTTGCAAGAACACATGCAGTATGGGTTGTTTTAGTTTTTTATGGATTATTTGGATATTTAAAAATTCAAATTGTCGGTGTTATGGCTGAGAGGGCCAAATGGGCTGATCTTTCTACTTATTACATTGGTTCGATCCCCGCTTACCCAAGCCAGGGTCAAAGTTATGGTCAACTGACCCCAGTTGACCATAACTTTGACCCTGGTTCAACAAATGTAATTATTAATTCATAATTCATGAAAATAAACAATAATGAAATATTAATTGATGATATTCATATCTGTTTCTGGCCAGGCAGAAGTGGTTGGTGAATTGCATACCTCTTCACAAATCTACTTAAAAAAAAAAAATTAAAGATGTCTGTTGAATAAATGAAAAAAAAGACCGGTGCGTAGCTCAGTGGTAACACTGCGGACTCTGAATGGGAAGGTTGTGGGTTCGATTCCCGGCGGAGCACAAAAAATATACAATTTATATTTTCAAATTTGCTCTTCGCTGGGTTGAAAAATTCATAAAACCTTTACCAATGACCGGTCACCAAAGGTCCATCCAGCCTTACAGCAACTGGGTCTTGCTTGAGAATTGGCGCTTTGTAGCGACGACGATCAAGCTCGTAAAAAGGTCGATAGCTCAATTGGTAGAATGCTTGCATTCCATGCCGAGAGCAAGAGTTCGATCTCAAAGGTTTACTCAGCCTTCACAAGAAATGAGAACCAGCCCCCCCGGGAGCTGGGAAACCCCCACTTCAACTTAAAGTGGTTGGTGTGAGGCCGGCCCCCTTACCTGTAAAAATAAATAGGTCCCGAAGCGCAACATGCGACCCCTTCGGGGATAACGCAGGCAAGAAGTTACACTATATGTGTAGCTTATTTGCGTAGTTGCGTTGTTGCGTTCTGTTGTCTTTAGTATGAACAAGCCTCTTGTATCAAGCGTCCTTCTCAATTAGTCTAAAATGGCGGGAAAACCGTTCAGCCAATCATAGCTCGCCAGTAGGTAAGTGACAGAAGATGTGCTACTCTTAATAGCTGCATCCTTTTCTCACACACTGTCTCAAACAACGTATGAAAATATTCTCTATTTCTTTTTTTAAAACATGAAATTTGTAAATTAATTTAATTTATACATTTTACTTATAAATAGATGCATAAATCTACGAAACCATTTTAATTTTCGATAAAAAAAAACGTTTGACTTACGTATTTACAATTAAAATAACTTCAAAGTTCAAAAAAATATTTGGATATAAGACGAACCGTTATAAGAGAACGTACTTTATTCTCGAAGTTTCGTTAGCGACGTAGCCAACGTCTTCAGGAGACACCCTCCATACAAGTGTGACATCTCACATCACACTTGTATAGACAATGTTTCTTATCAACGCAACGACAGGCGACCGAGGAGACAGCGAAGACCACCACACCGACACCGTTATAGCTCGCCTTGAAAATGGCTTCTGCTCGTGAAGGCGAAACGTCGGCAGATAAAAAAGCTGTAGGTTGACCATGGTCTAACCCGAAAAACCACGAAAACAATTCATTAAATAACAACATATTTTGTTTGCCTTTTCCCTAGCAGCCCGGCCGTGTGATATCACAATTATATAAATATATAGCAATTAATGTGCTGTATCCATTTTAATATGAGAGAGTTAGAGGACCATGGAAAGTTCCGGAATGCACTGAAGACAAGCAAATTTCTGGCATCGTTTGCACTAGCGCCCTTGGAGTGACTACATCACGAAACGGCGCTATAAAGAAATCATCAACTCATCATCATCAATATGTCTTCAACAAAACACAAAATTGTGCAACTTAGATTTAATTTCCACTGAACACATTTTTTCCAAATAGCGCCTGACGTTTAGGCAAAGGGCGTAGCGCTTCTCTTTTGCCGGTCCCCAGAGCGTACACAGAGGCGCACCAAGAGGGGGTGTTCACCATAGGCGCACCGCAGTAAAAGGAGAGAGCTGAGAGGGGGGGGGCTTGGTTACACTGGAAGGGGATGGAATGGGAGGGAGGGGGGGCATATTCAATTACACTTAATTTTGTGCAACGTGCTTCTCTATGTGCTTAAACCAACTCTACAGGATCACTAGAAAGTGTTTTCACTTTAAGAAAATATTCAAATTGACTAGGTCCGGTTGATAGCTCAGTTGGTAGAGTGCTTGCATTCTACCCCGTGAGCTCGGGTTCGAATCCCACCGAGGAGGGTGTCAGAAATGATTTCCTATTTCGGTGTGTATTTCAAACCCCATAATATAAATACCGGCGAGGTTTACTCAGCCTTCACAAGAAATGAGTACCAGCCCCCTCGGGAGCTGGGAAATTCCCACTTCAACTGAAGTGGTTGGCGTAAGGCCGGCCCCCTTACCTGTAAAAATAAATAGGTTCAACTCGCCACATGCGACCCCTTCGGGGATAACGCGGCAAGAAGTTACACTATATGTGTAGCTTAGTTGCGTTTTGCGTTTTACTAAACACCTTATTCATAAATCCTACAAACACTTTCTTCAGGCCTCACTAGCGCTTAGAATAGTTGCCATTTATGCAAAATGTAACTAAATAAAAACCGAAACTAATCAAAACCCGGAACCAGAAAATCAAGCATAAATAAAAACCATTTATATTCCTTGACATAGACTTGACCGGTCCGTAGTCTAGTGGTTAGCTTAGTTATTTAGTGGACTCGTAAATGGAAGGTCGTGAGTTCGAATCCTGGCGGAGCACTAAAAACATACCATTATTTTGTTCAAATATGCTTTTCGCTGGGTTTAAAATTTTGTATACCTTCACCAAAGACCGGTCACCAACGCTCCATCCAGCGTTACAACAACTGGGTCATGCTTGAGAATTGTCACTTTGCAATGACGACCAAGCTCGTAAAAAGTTCTGCCGATGGCTCAGTTGGTAGAAAGCTTGCATTTCATGCCGATAGCAAAAGCTCGATTCCCACCGAGGGTGTCAGAAATGATTTCCCATTTCGGTGTTTAATTCAAACCCAAAACAAATAACGGCAATTTTCTTAAGAAATGAGAACCAGCCTTCTCAAGAGCTGTAAAATCCCACCTCAACTGGTGCAAGTGGTTGGCGTGAGGCTGGCTGCCAAACAAGCAGGTTTCCATCGGCTTCCTATTTATAATGATGTAACAAAGTAGTTAAAAAATATAGGCACGAAGTAAAAAAATACATTTAAAACCAAAGAAACAATACGTATTTTTTCCCCATTGAAACCATGCAGTCTACTTTATTATCATTTTTACCTCATTTTAAACGGGAAACCGATGCGATTGGAATTGGTTTGTATGGCACCCTTTGCCAGTGGTAGCTTAGTTGCATTTTTTTTTACTAAAAATAAAGTTTCAAGGATTTGTTGATCACCCGTTGTTAATCGGCCAGCTACTAACATCAGATCTTCGCTTCGGTTTGCAGAAGTGAGACAATATTTACAGTGGCGTCCGAGGGGGCCGGCCACTGCCACAAGCATCCAACCTTACGTTTGCATTCAACCAAAAAATGTATACAAACTAAAGCAGCTCCTCTAGTGAGCATTTAAGTTATTTTACACATATTAACGGCCAGTTCGTAGTCAAGTGGTTAGCGCTACGGACTGTTAAACAGAAGGTCGTGGGATCGAATCCCGGCGGAGTACAAAAAAATACCATTTACATTTTCAAATATGCTCGTCGCTGGGTTGAAAACTTCATGTACCTGTACCAAAGACCGGTCACCAAAGGTCCATCAAGCCTTACAGAAAACGAGTTTTTCTTTGAGAATTGGCACTTTGTATAGCAACAACCAAGGTTGCATAGTGCCCTTGAGGTGTGATTCACACAAAAACAGTGCTCACCAAATAAATCATTCTAATGTTATTATTATTAACAAATACATGGCAGACTACCCTCTCAGGGAAACGAAGCCAATGCAGCTCTTTCAACGGCGAAGTGATGTGAGAGAATTTTGTCATCCCTTATGAATCTAGCGACCGCTTTCCACACAAACTGAGAGGGCTTTCCCGTGCACTTATAGCAAAAGCTATCTAATCTAATCTAATCTAAGCTGCAAAGATAAATATCATTTAAGATTTATATTAAATGTATTCTCACAAGCAGACATGTATAATTTCGCGCTAACACATGCCGCATGTGGACCTACAATATAAAAACCCAATCTCAAATGAACATAAGCCCTGCAACTCTTGCCGTCCTTCCCTGAAACAGGGTTGACATTGGCAAAGTGAACCATTTTTTACAGTATGGGTGGTCAGCCGCATACCAACCTATGAGTCAAGGAACGTTCGTATCGTTTAGTGTAAACGGTAAGCTTTCTGCTGTTATACTCGCCTTCCCTCAGTTTATAAACGCTATAGCCTAGCAACCAAAGTGGGGTGCATGCAAAGATGTATTCATGTTACCCTGGTACGGTAAAAGACATGGGGTGGAAGTCTCGACGGCCGTTGGTAGATCTTACCGTACCTATTTGAAGAAAAGATGGAAAAGAATATGGCGGTGCCTGACCAGCTGATCGTTGTTCCATATACAATGGATCAGCTGTTGATACGCCATGCTGTATTCCGTCCTATCTTCAAAGAGATACGGGAATATCTATCGATGGTCGTCGAGACTTCGAGCCCAGGTATTTTCAAGTTTTATTCTACTTAACTCTTTCAATACACTCAAGATACCCCTGTTCGAGTTAACTAATAAACGATAAGACCCGAAGTGACAAGCACCGTTCCAAATCTAAGAAATGATTAAGAAAATAGTAGTAGTTACTAAATTACCGCCTTAAGGGTAAAACTGAATAAGTGCTGATTCAATGATTTGAGAAATTGTGGAATAAACGTTTTCTTGGGTGTAACTTCTCACAGTAAGTGAACTAATTATAATGCAGTGCTCGTGAAAAACTTCTAAAGTATAGGATTAACACACATTTGTAATGTTTTATCTCGTAGAAAATAGGAAAAATATGCATTTATCTGAGAAACCCAAGTTAGCTTCATATGTCACTTATTTAGTTCTATCTTTAAGGTTTCGAAACATTTACTGGCGAAATTCTACTACATTTTCATTTTAGTTTTTATTCTATTTATTTATTTACGGCATAAGCTTTTTACAAAATAAGTAAAAGGAGTTTATACAAAACAACAAAAAATCAATAAAATACAAGCATAAAAAAGTATGAAACATTAACAGTAAATAAAAGACAAACTATGAAAAGAAAAAATAAACCTAGTAAAAATTAATTATTAAGGAAATACCAAATCTTAGTGAGTTAACGAGAGATCGTTCATTCCTTTTAAAAAAGGAAATAAATGTGATTTTCTTTTCTGCAAATAATACTGAAAAAATCCCAACATGGCTAACACATATTTAGTACAGTATAATATGTAGGTATATATAGTACAGTAAACCGCCCTTCCCTGTGTAGGGGATGTTATGATGTAAATATAATACTCAGGTGGGCGGGGAGGGGTGGAGGGGACAGCCACTGCAAAACATGGCAGCTTTCAGCGTAGACGGGGGTGGCTTTGCAAATACGTCATTAAAACTGGAAAACAATATTATCATTTCCAATTTTACAATTCGAAAGTTAAGGGGACAAGTAAGCTGGTAGAGTGTCTACTTTCAAGAGAAAAATACACAGGTTAGAATATAAAATCATGAAAAAATATTTTCCATTTCAGTGCTACCTCTTTCGAAGGTCTTGGAACATTTTGAAAAAAGGACAACATACTGTTAAAAAAAAGGGAAAACCTAAACTCAAAGTAAAAAGTTGATCTAATGCTGACTTTTTAGATGTGAAAACAAACAGTTAATAAAGAGATAATTAACTTAAGGTGTAGAATAGACTTAAGTTTTTCATATGAATGATGCAGTTCTCTATTGGATAGTAGATATAGGAAGTTTATTTCTCACAAAATTTCAACATCACATGTATGTATATTAAGATGATTTATTATTTGAGCGTTATTTTTGTGTGAATCACACCTCAAGAGCCATCTGCTCATTATATCGTCGCTGTAGAAAACGCCAATTCTCAAGCAAGATCCATTTCGGAAGGTCTTTAATTCATTTCATTTTCAAACCAGAAAAATTATAAACAATAATGAATTATTAATTGATGGTATTAATACCTGTTTCTAGCCAGGCAGAATAGGTTGGTGAATTGCATTTCTCTTCACAAATATATTTTTTTAAATAAATCTAATCTAATCTAATCTAATCTAATCTAATATCATTTAAGATTTATATTAAATGCATTCCCACCAGCAGACATGTATAATTTCGCGCATGTGGGCCTACAATATAAAAACCCAATCTCAAATGAACATAAGCCCTGCAACTCTTGCCGTCCTTCCCTGAAACAGGGGTGACATTGGCAAAGTGACCCATTTTTCACAGTATGGGTGGGCAGCCGCATACCAATCTATAAGTCAAGGAACAGTCATATTATATAAATAAATAATAATAATAATTCATAAATGCTAACGCACATGCAACGTGACGTCACATTTCATCGCCCCATAAAAGTTATTCCACCCGCCGGTTTATCCAGCGGCCATTAAAGCAAGCAGTTAACCACACGCGGGAAGCCAGGGGGAAACATCGCAAGCACCGGGGAAAACTCCAAACCAAAACCACCCTTACGCCGCAGGAAAATACAGCTCACAACGGGGTGAGCTTCACAGGCGATTTAAGCCATCGTTATATGATTAGGTATTTTATGATTATTAGAGTCACGCGAGTGTCATTTTGTCACATGATATTTACATACATACTTATGCAGTACGTAAACTCATATTATTTACAAATGAAAATTTTCATATGTTTGATTTTTCACGGTAGATAAATCGACTGCAGAATCGCTTCCACTTTTTCCGAATCTTTTCAGCAGAACCCCTCCCTTCTTTTCTTTTTCTTCTTGTACCATTTCTTTGATCTTGAGGTTGATATGAGGCTGATCATCCATCTAATCCAATCTAATCTGAGTTGCAAAGATATGCACATGCCGCATGTGAACCTACTACATAAAAACCCAAATCTCATCGCCGTCCTTCTCTGAAACAGGGGTGACATTGGCAAAGTGAACCATTTTTTGCAGCATGGGTGGTCAGCCGCATACCAACGTGTGAGAAATAAAATACTGTAAAAAAATGGCTCACTTTGCCAATGTCACCCCTGTTTTCATTCCAGTTTGTCATAAATATGCATTTTTCAAATAAAAACAAACGCTACTAAACTACACATTTAGTTTAACTTCTCACCGTGTTAACCCTCCCTGGAAGGGTCGAGTGTAAAATATCTATTTGTACAGGTAAGGGGTCCGGCCTTACGCCAACCACTTCAGTTGAAGTAGAGGTTTCCCAGCTTCCGAGAAGGCTGGTACTCATTTCTTGTGAAGGCTGAGTATTTTATTTTGTGTTTGAAATAAACACCAAAACAGGAAATCATTTCTGACACCCTCAGTGGGATTCGAACCCAAGCTCTCGGCATGATATGCCAGCACTTTACCACTGAGCTATCGACCGGACCCTGCAGCCCCTGACACTTTTCCCGACCTTTCGTTAAACAGAGGTGGCATTGGCAAACTGAACCATTTTTTTATAGCATGGGTAGTCCGCCTCATACCAACCTATAAGTCAAGTAGTACCTACAAGTAATCAATAACATACTGGTATATTAAAACAAAAAAATTTTTAAAAATAAATCTTACCTATAATGAAAAAGTCAATGGGTATCTGTACAAAAAATAGAACATAAAATTATGAATGAATAAGCCGCCAACATTACAATTGCAGATTAGCCGCCACTCCTTCCTGTCCTTACATACTTCTTTCATTTCATCCAGAGTCATAACCTTTTTCATACAAGCTCTAAAACCTCAAAGCTCTAGGACCTCGCCGATAAAAAAGTTTCTAATTCCTCATTATTTTATAACAAGATTTTTAAAATCTTTCTGCATTAAATTCAGTACTTTTCATTACAAACATGGCTACAACTAAATATTCGATGATTTTAAACAGTGACACAAAAAAAAACTTAAAGAATCACAGCAGGAAACATTGAGCAGTAGGCTTTCACCTGGCGCGTATTTAATATTCGTCTCTCCCCTAATTATCCGGGCGAGGTGGAGACAGGGGGTGGTTGTGTTAAGCACGGATGGAGAAGATAAACTTGTAAACAATGCTGCTGTTACAATTATTATTCCGCCAGAGGAATATTAAGGAAATGAGACCAGCCTGTGAGGGAGGGTAGATGAGGGAGAGGTAACGCTGAAAATATCATATTAAAGGGGTGGAAGGAAGAAGGCTAACAAGTATTTTTCATTCAATAATTAAATCTCCGATAACTTATTGCTGAATTCGGGTTCTTTATTCTATTGATATGGTCAAAAAATCAGGGAATCTTGGCAGGTGTATAAAATAAGTGGAACTAAAAACCAAAAGTCAGCTATATGGCCAAGGATTCAAGACAGCAATGTCAGCTAAGCGTATTTGAAATACAATAACGCTGGTTTGATTCCCGTCGGGCCCCTTGCCCATACCTTCGACCTTAGTTCAACAGATGTCTATCTATACTCTGTAATATTTTTTGCAAAGATATATTAACATTTAAAGTTCATATTAAATGCGTGCCCACAAACAGACACGTGTAAGTCCGCGATTACAAAGGCTCGTGCACTTGAATATTAAAATCCAAATGCAAATCTCAAATGAACATAAACCCTCAATTTTTGCCGATCTTTACTGAAAAAGTAAATATATTTTTTCTTAAGTATTGGTGGTCAGCCTCATGCCAACCTATAAGTCAAGTAACATTGTATATGATCAAGAAAATCCTTATTCTTTGACGTATAGGTTGGTATGAGGATGACCACCCATAAGTAAAAAATATATTTACTTTGCTAATGTCCAACTTAGTCCGGTCGATAGCTCAGTTGGTAGAGTGCTTGCATTCCATGCTGTGAGCTCGGGTTCGAATCCCACCGAGGGTGTCAGATTTGATTACCCGTTTCGGTGTTTATTTCAAACCCCAAAATAAAACACCGGCAAGGCTTACTCAGCTTTCACAAGAAATGAGTAACAGATCTTTCGGGAGCTGGGAAACCCCCACTTCAACTGAAGTGGTTGGCGTAAGGCCGGCCCCCTTAACTATAAAAATAAATAGGTTCAAATCGTCACATGCGACCCCTTCGGGGATAACGCGACAAGAAGTTACACTATTGGACCTTTGGAATCTTGGACCGGTCCGTAGTCCGTAGTGGCAACACTTCGGACTCGTAAATGGAAGGTTGTGGATTCGGATCACGGCGGAGCACAAAAATATACCATTTATATTTCGAATGTGCTCTTCGTTGGGTTGAAAAAATTCATAAACCTTTACCAATGACCGGTCACCATAGGTCCATCCAGCCTTACAGCAACTGGGTCTTGCTTGAGTATTGGCGCTTTGTAGCGACGACCAAGCTCGTACACCTCTGCGGCACTACAACAAGTGTCATAGACCCCTAGAGTCTTTAGAATCTAGGGAGTCTCCCGCACAGGATTTCTTAAAAAAAAAAAAACTATATGTGTAGCTTAGTTGCGTTTGCGTTGCGTTATGTCACACCTGTTTCAAGGAAGGTCGGCAAAAGTTGCAGGGCTTATGCTCATTTGAGGTTTTGATTTTAATTTGTAAGAACACATTCAGCATTTGTAAGCGCGAACTAACACGTGTTTGTTTGTGGACATCCATTTGATATGAGCTTTGAATGTTAATATATCTCTAAATATCTTTGCATCTTAGATTATAGACAAGTACCCACAATATATTTTTTAATTTTAAATCTTAATTTTCGACACCATCCCTTGCATCCATCGTTCTGTTCATCAGCGCTTTAAAATAAGGGAGCAACTTGATTTGGAGGGGAGCGGGCCGCCTCCCCTGCCGCCCCTGGGGGGAGTGGGTGGGGGGAGCTTCACGAGATAATAATACCTTGTTAATTAAGCACTAAACATTGTTAAGTTTGAGCGTCGGATCATAATTACAGGCTGAGTTTTGCCTTGAATAAAAGCCAGACGATGATTAAGAGCCGTCCACAATGTACAACGGAATATTTCTGCTGCTTTGTGGAAGCTGTGCAAACTTTGCTAATATTACAATTTTAAATCTAAGAACCAACCTGTTTTGTATAACATCAGGTTGTTGAGCAGGAGCAGGAGTCCGCATGATGGGGGATCAGCCAGTTATCCGTATAGAAAAGCACAATATAACATGAGAGTAATACCAGAGTCAGGAGCAGGAGCAGGAGTCCGCATGATGGGGGATCAGCCAGTTATCCGCTTCCCTCGCACAGCCGGCACAGGGAGCAGGAGCTGGAGTCCGCATGATGGGGGATCAGCCCGTTATCCGTAGAGAAAAGCACAATATAACATTAGAGTACTCGTAATACCAGAGTCAGGAGCAGGAGCAGGAGTCCGCATGATGGGGGATCAGCCAGTTATCCGTATAGAAAAGCACAATATAACATTAGAGTAATACCAGAGTCAGGAGCAGGAGTCCGCATGATGGGGGATCAGCCAGTTATCCGCTTCCCTCGCACAGCTGGCACAGGGAGCAGGAGCAGGAGTCCGCATGATGGGGGATCAGCCAGTTATCCGCTTCCCTCGCACAGCCGGCACAGGGAGCAGGAGCAGGAGTCCGCATGATGGGGGATCAGCCGGTTATCCGTATAGAAAAGCACAATATAACATTAGAGTAATACCAGAGTCAGGAGCAGGAGTCCGCATGATGGGGGATCAGCCAGTTATCCGCTTCCCTCGCACAGCCGGCACAGGGAGCAGGAGCAGGAGTCCGCATGATGGGGGATCAGCCGGTTATCCGTATAGAAAAGCACAATATAACATTAGAGTAATACCAGAGTCAGGAGCAGGAGTCCGCATGATGGGGGATCAGCCAGTTATCCGCTTCCCTCGCACAGCCGGCACAGGGCGGTGATTGATGACGCTAATTGGCCTCGCGACTAAAGGACTTCGAATCTGCAGTGCCAATAACAGTTTCTTGATAACCAACTGATCTTTTTATTTTTTGAGTTAAATAAAAAATAATAATTAGATAATATTGTTACGAATATGTAGTTGTGTGCTGTGGATTGACTGTGTTAGTGTCTGTATAAGCCTCTTAAGAAGTAAATAGATGGTACTTTTAAGAATTTGTATTTGTTCAAGATTGGTTGAATTGAATGTTCTATCAAAATCTAGTATGTAGCGATTCTCCATGTTTCGAGAATGATCTTTATTACCCTCCCCGAATAATCGACCTACAAGCTAAGGAACTTACAACAACTACACCGAAGGAGTCAGAAATCGTTTCCTGTTTCAGAGATTATTTTACACCCTAAATAAAATAACGGCAAGGCCTTCACAAGAAATAAGTACCAGCCTCTTCGGGAGCTGGGAAACCCCCACTTCAACTGAAGTGGTTGGCGTAAGGCCGGCCCCCTTAGCGGTGAAAATAAATTGGTTCACTCGCCACCTGCGATCCTTTCGGGGAGAATGCGGCAAGAAGTTACACTTTATGTGTAAATAAATTGCGTTTGTAAACACCTGCAAGTAACCCTATACTTAAACTGTTTTCCCAATTGGTCACTTCTTTACTTTTCTCAATTGGAGCACTAATAGGTTTTTATGAGGCTGACCACCCACTGTAAAAAAAATGGTTCACTTTGCTAATGCCACCCCTGCTTCAGGGAAGGTCGGTAAGAGTTGCAGGGCTTATGTTCCATTGAGGTTTGGATTTTAATTTGTAAGTGCACATACAGCATTAATTTTAAGCACGAATTTACACGTGCCTGTTTGTGGGCATGCGTGCTCTTTGCAACTTAGATTATACAGCACCATAGATCTAGGGATACGCTACGTGCAAATAAACCCACAATTTCGTAAGAATTATTTTATGATCAGTCGCAGTGCATTTTCGAACACCTCACCAGCAAGCATTCCCAGCCTACAGTAATGCCTACATACACACATAAATAACAATAGGAGCTGTAGGTATATGATGCAGGGTGTCACGCCGCCTGCGGTAGGTCCTGCTCCTCCCTATGTCAACAGATCAGCGGAGCCTTGTCCGCGGCTGCCGGTGTGACTGATCACCAGACCTCCAAATAACCTCCCATATAGCACAGCATACCAACAAGCAGTCACTTTCTATAGAGTTAGCCTCCTGTAGAGTAACCTTCTGAAGATGGACGGATGAAGTCCGATAGCGCTTAGGCAATGTAACTCAAAAAATGTGAAAATGTAACAACATAACAATTTTAATTTGTGGTTGCAGGACCGGTTCGTAGTTCAGTGGTAACACTTCGGACTCGTAATTGGAAGTTTGTGGGTTCGAATCCCGGCGGAGCAAAAAAATATACCATTTATATTTTCAAATTTTCTCTTCGCGCGCCGGGTTGAAAAATTCATAAACCTTTACCAATAACCGGTCACCAAAGGTCCATCCAGCCTTACAGCAAGTGGGTCTTGCTTGAGAATTGGCGCTTTATAGCGACGACGACCAAGCTCGTAAAAAGGTTGATAGCTCAATTGGTAGAATGCTTACATTCCACGCCGAGAGCAAGGGTTCGATCTCAAGGTTTACTCAGCCTTCACAAGAAATAAAAACCAGCCCCCCCGGGAGCTGGGAAATACCCACTTTAACTGAAAGTGGTTGGTGTGAGACCGTCCCCTTTACCCGTAAAAATAAATAGGTTCCGAATCGCCACATGCGAAGCCTTCGGGGATAACGCAGGCAAGAAGTTACACTATATGTGTATCTTAGTTTTTTTTTTTTTTTTATTGAAGCAAAATAATGCTAATTTAAACAATTAGATATCAAGTCAAAACAAAAACAGTTATGTCAGAGGCGCTGTGCAAGTAGGAACCTTACAGCTTTCTCCTTAAATTTGATTACGTCACTAGTTTGCTTGATTTCCGCTGGTACTTTATTATATTCATCAAATCCTCTGTGCACAACTCCTCTGTCATATTTCACTGTTCTTACTTTTAACTTTCTTAAATCATTTTTCCCTCTAGTATCATAACTATGTACATCCTTATTTCTAATTATGAATTTATCCAAATATACAGGCAATAACTTATTTTCTAATCTATATATAAACATAAATGCATTCAACTTAAGATACTCCTCCACATTCAACCACTCTAAGCTAACCAACATATCTGAAATTTTAGTATCATACTTCTGATTTAGAATCATTCTCATCGATTTATTTTGTAATTTTTGGAACGTATTTAGATATTCTTTATTTGCCATGTACATAATTGTTGAGCAATATGAGAAATGAGGCTTAATCATAGTATTATAAACATTTATTTTATATTCAGTATTTAAAAAATTCTTTATCCTACTTAATAATCCTATTTTTTTGCTAACTTTTTTAATTATATGATCAAAATGGTACTTAAAATTTAACTTATCATCTATTATAATACCTAAATACTTAATTCTATCAACTATTTCTAATTTCTTATTATAAACCTGAACATTTATTCATTACACAAACCCTACAAAATCTATCTGAACATTAATGCTACATTTATTTCTATTATTCAGTATTATTACTTTTGATTTCTCAGTGTTCAATTTTAATTTATTCTTATTTAACCACTTTTCTAGTTGCGTTTGCGTTTCGATTTATTTATCTAAACACACATAAAACATGCAAGATGTTCGAGTCTAAGCGTCCCTAGAGACTAAGAAATAACAGTGAAAACTATATTTCTGCTTACTTTTCTTTGATGTTGGCCATGGAAGCGTCAAAAAGTTTTCACAGAATAGCAATAAAACATTTGAACAGAAACTTGAAATAAACACAAATTGTGCAACTCCTACCGACCTTCCTTGAAACAGGGGGGACATTAGCAAAGTGAACCATTGTATTATCTACTTAGGTTTTTAGCAGTAGCTTTGTGAATGTTTATCTTTACAATTTTTTTGAAAATAAAAAACTTTGTTTAAATTCACAGTGAAAATTGTGAAGTGAACCATTTTTATATTTTTTATTGTTTGTGTATTAACACTGTGAAAATTCATTGTTAATCATTTTTATAAAAAAAATTCATGGTCTATATAGACCGAAAACGTTTGTAAATTTAAATTCTATAAAAAATAAACGAGTGAAATAAAGACTGTGTTTCATAAAAAATATTACTTTATTCTTTGCAGTTTTATATAAAAAAGATTAACCTTTTTTTACAGCATTGGTAGTCAGCTCTTTACCAACCTATAAGTCAAAAATCAAAATAAATTACCTGATTCATTTTGATTCTTGGCCAAAAGTTTTTAGAAAATGAAAAAAAAATACGCCAAAATATGGGGGCATAACTTGACTTGGGGTAAAAAATCAAACCCCCCCGTTATTGTTTAATACCAAACATAATAATGTTATCATTTGTAGTTGCCCAGGGTAGTCGGTAAGGGAGGGTATTGTTTGCGGACAGACTTGGGGGCTTTAAATGCGTTTTCCATGACCTCCCCTTTTTGGTTGCTAACGATAGAATGATTGCTTGTACGGTGAAAGTATTATACGAAAATATAATAATATGGGGTAGGTGGGCAAAAGTATTTTGGTGAGAAACATCTCAGTTGTTACAGTGATGTTTTTTCATGAGATTTTTTGGTAAAAAACATCCCAGTAAGCGCTGCCTTAGTTCTTGTTTGCCGTATAGACCATTAAGCTAATTTTACATGAGCAATGTTTGCATGTGTACTGGACTAATGTGTCTTATGAAAACAGGAAATTTATTTCAAAAATATTGAAAACAGCTCTCACATTATCGAATTTTACAATTTTTCTTAGCTCAGATTGTGTAGAATTTGATTCTTAAGACAACTGCATTAATAAGTAATATTTGACAGAATTGGTTTATACGGCAAACAATAACTGGGGGAGCGAGTTGTTACAGTGATGTTTTTTCATGGGATTTTTTGGCAAACAACATCCTAGTTGTCATAGTGATGTTTTTTCATGTGATGGTTTGTTGTATGATCTTTTGTCAATGTGGGGATCTGTCGTGTGACCTGGTTTTTGTGTGTGTGTTAATTGTACATCAAATTTTTATTTTAACGATTGGTTTAAGACTGATCGCTAAAAGCCACATTTAAGTCATCTTAATTTTTTTTATTTTTTATAGTTAATATGTTTTTGCAACTTAGAATATAGATACAGAAAGCATCCATTGTAAATGGAATCAAAGCGAATTATAATCCAACGATAAAAACTGGTAACAAAGTTGTACAATAATTGTATTGTGCTGCATGTAAATAGGGGAGGGGAATATCAGGGGATGCTGGCCACCCTTAACAAATACAAATATAATCAGTGCTACCAAATATGGCAGGGGAGTAACTCTAAATATTGGTCCCTTTATTTTCTTTCTTTCACATTTTTATTCTACACGGTGGTTTCCATAACAACAAAAGGTTTTTTTTTTTATTCACCTTCTTCTTCTCAATCTTGTTCTCCAGTTCTCTCTTTACTGCACTGCTCCCAACGCTACAACCACCGAAGTGCCTACTGCTGTTTTCTCTTGATCGGTCCATCGTGTGGTGGATCTACCTCTCTCTCTCTTCCCCTCCAAGCCACTGTTACAACCAGCCGTTCCAGGCTATCCTCCTTGCCACAGACAACGTGTCCGATGAACTGAAGAATACAGCGTGTGCATTTATTAGCCAGAGTCAAGCCATCCAAACGCAGCTCCCGACGACTGGACTCGTTGGTACGTCTAGCCGTCCATGGGATTCGGAGCATGCGCCTCCAGCACCACATTTCGAATAATGGTCCATGTCTCAGCAGCATAGAGAAAAATACAGTGGACCAGACTCCTGACAATCTTTATCTTGGTGCATTTTTTATTTTTAAACATAAAAATACTTGCCACTTCTTACATCTTACTTTCAATAGATTTATTATCATATGAAAAAAAAAATAGTTCTGTTTTCACGGTGAGAATCACATCGGTAAGAATACATGCTGTAATTTTTTTTAATACGTGAAGAAAAAATAAATTTATCTTTTTTTGTAGTTTTTCGGGTTAGGCCCTGGGAGTTACAAGATAATGAAGTAAAAATGTGACTTCACTTCGTCGGTTTGCTAATCAGTAACACCTGGTGTCTTCGCGGTCGCTCGCTGTTCGCCTTGAGAATGCTTTCTACTGATGAAAGCGAAACGTCGGCAGATAAACTGCAAATAGAGCATGATATAGCCTGAAAAAACACATAAACAATCTACATCAGAATGTTATTTGATAAGCAACTTGGCGGAGTGAAGTTACAATTTTTTTATTCCATTATAGTGTTACTCCCATGCGTGTTCATCAATAATCGCACGCGTTTCTGGCACGTGCGGACATGCATGCTTCTCCCAACTACACGTGGTCATCTATAAGCAATTAATTACTGTGCAGAAGCATAAATAGAAGCAGCTTATCTGTGTGAGACCTACTCTGTGCAAAAAAAAACAGCGCGGGTTGTAAAGTCAATATTGGGCAATCAAAAAAATATTAAACGATTTAAAATGCTATTGTTCAGTATTGTAAATATTTTTTAACATGACCGAAAAATTACAGTAACTGTTTTAATCAAGGCTAGTTGATATACTACAAAAAAAAATTAAAAATCATTCCTGCCCATCGCTTTATAACTACTTACAAGGTCTCCTGTTGAATTTGGTTAAGTATTTTTTTTAAATATACCGATGAAAATGTTAAGTTTATTTCTATTTACCAATCGATAAGGTCTCCTGATGATATTGGTTAAAAATCGTTGAAAAAACTGCGTTGCTCCAGCGAATGGTGCGTAAAATAATGATAAAATATAAATCACGTATAAATCTTTATCGTCTGGTTGATAGTTCAGTTGGTATCGTAGAACGCTTTCATTCAACACCGCAGCCCACAAGTCCCTTTCCTGTGAAAATAAATAGGTTGTACTGATAGAATACCTTAGGAGACGAAGCCACGTGTAAATAAATTGCATTTTTATTGTCAATCTTTGTTAGAAGTGGCAAAGTAAAAAGCGAAAGAATATGATGATGAAGAGTCAATATTTTTTATTCTAAAATTCGATAATTCGACAGGAGTCAGTAGGTACCGTGAAATTGACTTAAAACTCAAGCCAAATAATATTAATTGCTGAATCCACAAATTGTCGGAACGAAGATTGCTGCGCAGGGAAGAGTGTTTACTTAGAGGGAAGGAGGGGGTGGAAGAGGAAAGCCGAGAAAGGTAGCGGTGGAGGTAAGAAGAGAGAAGCAAGATGCCGGGAGCTAATTAAGGAGATCTTAATTACAGCGCTCGCTTATGGCGTCATTAGGACACCAGAAACGTGAAAATATATTAAAATATAAACTTCCCCTTCTTGTTTTTCCGTTTCTGTCTCTTTTTTCTTATAATAATAAAAATAAAAAAATCTTTATTCTAGCCTGATCACGCGGAGGGTGCAATACGTGACCAGCCAAATCAAATTAAAAAAAAAATACAGAGGATCACAGTAAGTATAATAGCACACATATTAGAAAAATAAGTTACAGAAAAGAAAACAAATATACAGGGAAAGAAAAATATATGTGAGAAAGTAATAAAAATACGCAGAGAAAAAAGAAAGAAAGTGTATGTGCATTGATACACGGAGGAAAAATATAAAGAGTGACTGCAGAATATATTACAATAGAGAAGGAATCAAAGTGATGGCAAGGTAAGTCTTAGAATATGTCCATTATTCAGTTTCACCTTTAAGGTATCGATATTTAGGTGCAATTTTTCTTCAAATATTCATCCCATTATTATATTTAATTCAATTAACGTACGTACTTAATACGCCTACTTCAGTGACGTCATATATTCATCTGCGAACATTCTTATATACACACTATAGATGGAGGTAGAATGTTACCGCCAACGATTTGGCAGGCAAGCAAGCGTGTCCTTACAAAATGACTCCGAGGGAACAAGAGGTATCAGGGATGGAAGGAGATGGCGATACTTTCAGGAGAAAAGAACGAACAATATCGAATTCAGAGAGAACGAAAGGGATAGCCGTGTTTCAGTAAAACATATTTCCAAAGTCGTAGGTTATCGGTATATATATATTTTTTGCATACTTTCCCAATTTTTTAAGTTGCCTACGATAATTCTACGACCATAAATCGTAGAGTTGTATAAGCACTCAAAATGGCGCTCTCGTATACGTAGCAGCCGCTTAAAAGAGATCGTGCAGCATTTATTAATCCTATAAAAGTGTTATTTCTCAAGCAAATTGGTTAAAAAAATTGTTTCTGGCATAGATGTTCATTGTTAATTTTTATTGTTACTTTGACAGCTGTCATTTACATCACGTGGAAAAGTGCCCAAAAGAGCAAAAATAACAAATTTTGCAGACAGGAACTTTGCAGTAGCCAAGCCAGCTGTTCCCAGGAACAGTTGCCCGTCAATGTTCGAATGAACCAACCCACCACCACCTTCAGAAAAGGACTGAGGACATTGCTGTTTTCAAGAAGCTATGGCGCCCTTGAGATGGTCCTGGACCATTAAATGGCGCCACAGGAAATAAATTATTCATCATCAATCAATAAACGTAAGATAATTATACATGTTCTCGTCTTTAATTCAAAAGCAAAAAAAAACGCAATGAAGTAGGTACCCAGTGGTATTTTATGGTAAATCTTTCATTTTTAAATCAATGGTTAATTTTATGAGATTGAGTACATTTCTACCCTCCCTGCGTCCATGATTTAAATTTCAAATACACTCTTTTGAGATTTAGTGAGTTTTTGTCCCCCTTACCGTCGATAATTTAAATTAGAAAATCAGTTTCTTTCAGATTGTAGCTCTCAAAGTATTTTCAATCGCAGTTATACACGTTGTCTCTTTGTCGAACAAAATCTTCCAAACAACGTTCAAGGATTTTTTTTAAATCGGTACACCTACAATTTCGTAAATCCTCAAGAATGGTACCCTATCTCAGAGTTTGGTTATGGAAGACCTACAAGAGTGACATAGAGAAGGGAAGCGATGGAAAGAGAGGAACAGCATCCCAAGTATAAAACACAACCCTAGCGTTTTATCAAGAAAATCTAGTAATCATAAACTCTCAATAGAGTCGCTGCTTTAGTTTACATATACATTTATGGTAAACGCTTCGTGTACAAGGTGGAATAGGGGGGAGTACGGTGGGCTAGGGAGGCCACTAATGATGTTTATCAGACCGAGAATGATGGAGCTTTCTTTTGTCACCGCAAGAGTTCTATTTTCCGGTCGACTTGGAAAACGACCCCCCTTACCCTACACCCCTCCGCGTTTATATCCTACCTAGCAACGGAACAATAACAAAATAATATATCTATTGTTGCTTACAAAAAACTAATAGGAAAATCTAGATTATCTCGAACAATGAATAAGATTGTTTACTAAATCGACTATTGAAAAATGAAAACGTTTTTTTTTATATTAGTTGCAATAGAAAGAATCTCTTGGTGGGTTTTTAATTATCCTTTGATTTTTCTCGCAGTGTAGGGAAATGATAGAACTCAGAGCAGACAAATTTCTCGTATTTTTAACCACCTTTGGCTTACGTCATGAATAAATTCACAATACAAAGTGCTATACACACATCAAGAATGACATTCTCTTTGTACACATCAGATATTATCCTAACATATGTACATACGTCCGAGGGGCATAAACGTTCAAATGTTAGGTATTGAACAAAAATGTACATCAGTCAAAAAATTATGAAGCTGAGATTTTCCTTTATCAAAAAAATATACAGAAAGGATGGTAATAATTGCACGCGCCGTTTTGTGGCACCTTTTCACTAGAAAGGCGTTTATTTATTGATTCCACAAAGCACATTGATTAAACCCTCAATAATCTATAATCTAAGTTGAAAAGGTATATTAACAATTAAAACCAAAGGTCCATCTAGCCTTATAGATCTTGCTTGAGAATCGGCGCCTTCTATAGCGACGACTAAGCTCGCAGAGGGCTCTTGAGGTGTGATTCACACAAAAACAGCGCTCACCAAATAAATCATCCTAAAAAAACATATTCAATGAGTGCCCACAAACAGACACGTGTAAGGTCGCGCTTACAAATGCTGCATGTGAACTTACAAATTAAAATCCAAACCTCAAATGAACATAGGTACACCCTGCAAAATTTACCGGCCTTCCCAGTAACACGGGTGACATTGGCAAAGTGAACCATTTTTTACAGTATGGGAAGACAGTCTTATACCAACCTATGAGTCATACTTGTAAATAATCAACGTCTCCATCCCGAGAGACGTATCGCAGTACGCTCATACAAAGCTAATTTTCAGATCAAGCGGCCAAAGGCCTTTCCGAAAATCACCAAGTAGGTTATTTCCTTTTCACACCATCCAGTTTCCGCTAATTGCCTAGATACGTTTTTGTGCCGATATTCTAGATTTATTCTCGGTAGACGAGCTCAGGCTTTACCATAGCGACCCGGCCATGTTATGTCACAACTTTTTCAAATTTGTGTACAAATAACTGTTAATGAAGATCACATTTCCATACCTAAAAGGTAAAACTAAATAAGTGACATATTAAGCAAACATGGGTTTCGCAGATCTAATGCATCTTTTTTCCTAATGTCTACGAGAGAAAACAATTCAAAAGTGGGAAAATCCTGTAGTTTGTCATGAGCACTTTCTTATAATTAGTTCACTTACTGTGAGAAGTTGCTCCCAATAAAACGTTGTATCCACGATTTCTTACATCAGTGAATCAACACTTTTTCAGTTTAACCTTTGGCGATTTGTATCTTTTTTTTAGAGAAATAAAAAAAAGTCGAAAAAACCTTTTTACAGTAGTTCTAATTTAATTGTTTAATAATTCACCAAGATGAAACATTTTTTCACTTTTTTTCTTTTGTTAATTAAAAAAAATCTTATTAAATTCTCCGCAAAATATTCCTTGGCTTTAAACGGCGTCGGTCATTAACAAATTGTCGTCTCGGTTAATTGTCTATTAAAAAACCTTTCAAAATTCTCCGTCTCTCTCCATCCATCGCGCCGTCTCTGTCTCTTCTGCCGCGAGGATAATATGCAAAATGGCGAAATCTGTTTGCATTAACTGCCAATTAAATTTTACATAATTAAGTCAGATTCGAGCACAAGCAGAGAGCGCTGCTTCACTTTAATGGGGAGTGATTGTAACCCCTTCACAACCAAAAATGTACAGCTCGTGTACCCACAGATCATAGCTCGTGTACCAATGTTATATTTTCACTTATTTCATAATCTAATCTTATCTAAGGCCCGGTATTTTAAAGTAAAATAAAGTTAACTAAAATGCAATTTTAGTTAAATCATCATAATATTTCACTCACCGAATTTCGCCAGTAAATATTTAGTAACTTTAACTTACGATTTTCAAGATGGCGTCGCTTCACTGACAGCAGCTGTTCTTTTTTAATGTAAGGATACATCGCAATTGTTGCAAACTGAACATTTTTTGTCTCGTTTTCTAACTTAATGAAGGTTAGGCATATGATTTTTATGAATAGTTGTTTGTTTTAAAGCTTTTGAATGGCATTTTAATTATTTCCAAGATTTGGGGGCGGGGCTTCATACTTCGGTAATTTTCGGTTTTAGTTAACTCGAACTTAAGTGTTTTCAATAAAAGTTCAATTAATAGTTAACTAAAATATTACTACACTTCAATGTACCGGGCCTAAGTCACAAATATACAAACATAAAAGATATCTATACCTTACAGGTAAAACTGAATATGTGACATGTGAGCTAACACAAGTTTCTCAAATATACGTAGTACCTTTTGCCTATTTTCTAGGAGAGAAAACACTAAAAAATTTGAAAATCTTGTAATTTACAAGTTTTCCCTGAGTATTTCCTTATGATCAGTTCTCTTACTTCCTAGTTAGAAGCTACACTCAATTAAATGTTGGATCCACGATTTCTCAAATCAGTACTTATTCAGTTTTACCTTTAAGGTGGCGATATATTTAAATTCAAGGCTGATATTTTATGCACGCCCACAAGCGGCGCTTACATGCTGTAGGTGTGCTTACAAAATAAACCAAACCTCACATGAACATATACCTTGCAACGTTTGCCTCTTTTCCCTGCAACAAGGTTGCATTGGCAAAAGTGAACCAAGTTTTTATAGCATGGGAGGTCAGCCTTTTTATCAACCTATCAGGCATGGAACGACTTAATTTCAAATATGAATTTAAAAAGTAAAAACCAAATTGAATAACCCCAAAATCGTTTTATAAATTCCTTGAAAAATCGCTGTACAATTGACGGTTAAGATTTGATGAAAAATTTGCATGATCATGCTTTTCTCCCAGCCTCATTCTTCACGGAAGAAATAATATTAGTTCTCTCCCGGCTGGCTGGATGGATCCTGCAGATTATTTAAATGTTAGAGTGGCAGCTCTTAAAAGCGGTAGGTATAAAATATTGCATACCTACCGACGCTATGAGGAACTGTTGGCAACACTTAGCTTCAAATAAATTATTTATGGTAATCAGTGCTACCACACTCATGTTTCAAATAACAATGGACTCGACACAAATTTGAATTTAGAACTTTCTCGTCACACTTGTAAGGACAACAATCCTTGGCAACTATAATCTATAATCTAATTTGCAAATAATTATTACATTTATGATTCATATTGCATGATTCTCATAAACTGACACGCATTTTTACAGTATTGGTAGTCAGCCTCACACCAACCTATAAGTCAAGGGTTGCTAGGAAAAAGACATACAAATTTTGTAAAGAAGTATCCTCGCCGAAAAAAATATTCAAAATTAAAATTTATGCTTAGTCCGTTCAAATTTTCCTGAATTAACTTTTCAGGGCTGGAAGTCTCATCACCACGATAGTTCTTACCTAACGAATATCGGTAATATTTGTATGAAGACCTGTCAATCCAAGATGGCTGCAAGTAAACAGCTGATAAGTCTTCATACAAATATTACCGATATTTGGTAGGTAAGAATTACCACGGAGATGAGACTTCCAGCCCAGGAAAAAAATATTCATATGTCATAATGGACTCAGCACATGATTTAACGTACACAATATTATTACGTCACTCAGCTGGGTTGCTAGAGAAAGACAAAAATGTAATTTTACAATTTAAAAAAGGTTTCGTTTAAAAGTACCTAGGTAAGGTACACAATTAAAATGTCATGAACTACTTTTCTAGTGAGACCAAAAAATATTCGGTAAAAGAAAGTTGTAGATATTAATGTACCTACTTATTAGTTAGGTCAGGTTGATAGCTCAGTTGATAGAGTGCTTGCATTCTATGCCGAGAGCTTGGGCACGAATCTCACTGAGGGAGTCAGAAATGATTTCCCGTTAGTGTTCAACTCAAGCTCATCGGCAAGGTTTACTCAGCCTTCACAAAAAATGTTTCTCAGCTCCCCCTCGGGAGCTGGGAAACCCCGACATCAACTGGAGTGATTGTACTTAAGGCCGGCCCCCTTACCTGTAAAAATAAATAGGTTCCACTCGCCATATGCGAAACCTTCCAGAACCCTGCGGCAGGAATTTACACTATATGTGTAGCTTAGTTGCGTTTTTTAGGTATCAGCTAGGTCCATGTAAAATATTCTAAAAAGAATGCACGAGATTCACGTTTATAATAGTGACACACAACTTAGCTACGTATATAGTGTTACTTCTTGCCTGTGTTATCCCCGAATGAGTCGCATGTGGCGATTCGGGACCTATTTATTTTTACGGGTAAGAGGGCCGGCCTAGCGTCAACCACTTCAGTCAAAGTGGGGGTTTCCCAGCTCCCGAGGGGTCTGGTTCTTATTTCTTGTAAAGGCTGAGTAAACCTTACCGGTATTCATCTTGGGCTTTTGAAATAAACACTGTGACGATATAAACGACGTTACAACACCGAAACGGGAAATCATTTCTGACACCCTCGGTGGGGATCGCACCCTTGCTCTCGGCATGGAATGAAAACATTCTACCAACTGAGCCATCGACCGGACTTTGTACGAGCTTAGTCGTCGCTACAAAGCGCAAATTCTCAAGCAAGACCAGTTGCTGTAAGGTTGGATGGACCTTTGGTGTAATTTCCTAAAAATAGATTGTTCGTTATATTTAGGTAGTCCGGTCCATACATAAACAAGAATGAGGTCCTCACGTGAATTGGCATAGACATTGCTGTATCGTCACGCGGCCGGGTTGCTAGGCAAAAGGCAAACAAATATTTTGTTTTGGTGCCAAAAGTTTTAATTCAAAACCAACATCAATCGCCACTTCCTTGCAACGGCTCACGACAGAAGTAACAACACAAGCAACACCTCTGCGGCACCCTTCCAGGGTGGCATAGACCCCCAAGACTTTCAAGAATTGGGGAGCCTCCCGCACAGGATTCCTTAAAAAAACAAAAAAAAGACGTCAGTCCATACAAGACGTTTTCTTGACGAGAAAAAAGTTCCAAATTCAAGTCCATTAATGGATTTTCATGGTGTCGGCGCGTTTCCCGGGCGGCCATTTTGTTTACGGCTAGGTATATAATGGAGTTGTTGTTGATCCGCGCACACACCCGCAGCGGATTTAAAAACTCCCGCCAAACTTATTACGGACAAAAAATGAAAAGGCGCCATTTTAAAATGAAACCAGAAAAGTGGAGGGCAGACAGCGATCCTGGAGAAGCGCGGACGGAATGGGGAAATGTTTTTTTTTTTTATTTTTTTATTTTTTTTTACTTTATTAGGAGAAAAAACAGATACAGACACAGTTGCAATAAACAAAAAAGTGGATACATATAATTTAAAATGCCTACATCCTTAAAAATTTCCCACATATATATTTTAAATTTAATGTAGCTGACATAAAAATATAAAAGAAGTAGAGGAAGTCAAAATTCAAAAGTAATAAAATTAGTAAAAGAAACAAAAATAACAAGGAGAAACAAGAAGAGTAAACAAAGAAAAACATAAGAATGTAAAAGTTAAAGAAGAAAAAAGAGAAGAATAAAAAAGAAGAACAAAAAGCCCAATCAGCACCTATAAACTGGGTGTAAAAGACATTTTATATATAGTTTTCATCAAGTCCCCCCTAAAGGAGTATTTCCCCTTATTAAACAAATCTAAATCATTAAAATATTTATTAAAATCACTGCACATTCTATGAATAGGAGCTCTTTGACCTGCATTTGTTCGACATTTTGACAGAAAAAATAATTGTGAAGAACGAGATGCGCATCTTGGTATACGAAACTTAATTTGACATAGAAGACCAGGGCAATCCGTTTCCGATAGACAGATACTCCTCAGAGTCAACGCACTCAATATTAAACATCGATTATCAATACTTACCAGATTTAGATGAAGTAGGCGTTTGTCGTAAGAGCGGTTTTCGTAGCTTAACCGATGGAACAATATTTTCGTAAATTTTCTTTGAACCGACTCTAGTAGAGTTTTATACACATCATAAAAAGGGTTCCATACAGTCACAGCAAATTCTAGTTGTGATCGTATCAATGAATGATATAAAGTCATATAGCTCGATATCATATTGAATTTTTTTGTCACACGAAACACAAAACCCATCATTTGAAAGGCCCTCTTGACGACGGCATGTACATGCATGTCAAACAGTAGTTTGGAATCGAAAATCACACCAAGGTCGCGTATGCAAGATACTCTTTCAAGTGTGTGATTGGAAATTGTATAATTGTAATTGATTTGAATGCGTTTCCTTGAGAAGGTTATAATTTTACATTTTTCAAGAGCAAGTGACAGTTTGTTAATCGAGCAGTATAAACTGAGTCTATTTATGTCTTCTTGCAGTAATAGACAGTCGTTAATATTATCGATTTTTTTTTTAAATTTCATATCATCTGCGAATAATAATAAATTGCTGTTTTTAACGCATTTATGGATATCAGATATGAAAATTGTGAATAAAAAAGGACCTAATATGGAGCCCTGTGGGACGCCTGAGCTTATCGCACACAATGATGAGGCGTAACCATTCAGGGTAACAGTTTGATATCTCGAATCAAGATAAGAACAAAACCACCTGAATAGGTTGCCCTGGACTCCATTGAAGTGAAGCTTTTTAAGTAATATAAGGTGATCAACCTTATCAAAAGCTTTGCGGAAGTCGGTGTACACGCTGTCAACAGAAGAGCCCTGGTCAAATGTCTCAAAAATAAAGTTAGAATAAAGTAACAAATTCGAAACTATGGATCTTGATCTGACAAATCCGTGTTGACTATCATGAATACAGTGTTTAAGTAGTGGATATATTTTTCCATGTACTAACTTTTCAAAAATTTTAGCAATGCAAGAGAGGATAGATATAGGTCTGTAGTTAGAGATGTCATTCATCGGCCCTGCTTTATGTAAGGGTATTATGTTAGCAGTTTTCCATATGCTTGGTATATATCCTTCAGCTAAACTTTTGTTGAAAATAAGTGTGAGAGGTTTGAACAGGGCATCAGAGGTCATTTTAAGGAAAAAAGCACTTAATTTGTCCGGACCAGCGCCTTTTTTTATATCAATAAGATTAAGTGCTTCCCTTACATCGTCTTCACATAGGAACAAATCAGAAATACATGTGTTATTATTGTTTTGATAATTAAAATTCATATTTATAGAGGAGGTATTGGGACTGCAAGTTAGTTGTGATGACGATTCAAAAACAGACAAGAAATACGAAGAAAACATATTGCAAATTTCATTAGGGTCGTTCGATACCCGATTATCAAGCATCATAGATGATGGATAGCCCATTGAGTTATTTTTTAAATTATGTGAATATTTCCAAAAACTTTTGACGTTATGAGTAACTGATGTTTCAATGTTGTTTATGTATGACTTATGACACGCAGTCATGAGTCTCTTTACATTAGCACGAGCAGATCGAAACCTATCGTAGTCACTAATGTTACCATATGTCTTCCATCTCTTCCAGGCTTTCAGTTTTGTGCTCATTTGCTTTTTTAAATCATTTGTGAACCAAAAGGGATATTTTTTTGCACGTACATATAATGGTGGTACATGATAATCTAATATTGAGTACAATTTGGAATAAAAGAAATCGGTCGCATTTTGAGTATTGAGATTATACAAGTTGTCATACCAATTAAATTCTAACAATTCTACCATGATTTGATTGAAATTTGCTTTCCTGAAATCGTATTTATGGACATTATGTACTGGCATCCTGGAAAACAATCGTGATGTTTTCACAGTGCACTCAATCGGCGGGTGATGAGGATCTACTGTACTAAGGGGTGCAGCACATCCCACTACAGAACAAACAAGATCCGTCAACACCAAGTCCAATAAACGGTTATTATTGTTCCTAATAAAGTTACATTGTTTGAGCATCAGGAAAGACATTATATTACTTAGGTAGGAGGGCATTACAAAAGAAAGGCCATCAATGTCAGGGGTCCAGTTAATAGAGGGCAAATTGTAATCACCAATTAAAAATAAATTGTGATCTACTTTATTTATAGCTATTTCATTGAATTTATTAAAATGTGCTTCATATATGGATTGACTGGAAAGTGGTGGAATATAGCATGCAGCAATAATTAAACCATTTCCAACTGTAGGTAAATGTAATAAAATTTCCTCAACTAACGGACTCTCATCATTAAATAATCTAACACAAGGGATGTCTTTCCTAACTAAAATTAAGACACCACCTCCATCCTTCTTTGTAGAGGTAGATAGACACCTATCCCTTCTGTGAACAACATATCTATCATCTGCAACCTCGTTGTTATAAATGCCATCATTCAGCCATGTCTCAGTGATAATAAGAATGTCATGTTCACAGTTAAGAATGTTCAAACGCAGATCAAAGAGCTTGTTACGAATACTACGACAATTTTGATAGTATATGTTGAGGTGATTTACATCTAAATTATTTACGATTGTCATAAAATATTAAAAACAACATGATAATTATAAAATAGTAGCAAAAGTGATTCAATAAAGGCAGTGATAAGTTAAGATGGCAATAAGAGTCCTGGTAGAGGTGACTTAATGAAGAAGAACAGGAAAACATGGGTAACATTTTCCTTATTAGAACGTAAGAGTGAATAATAGTATAAATAATATTAAAACTAGTAGGGGGCTTGAATGAAAAAGAAAGAGAAAGTAAAACAATTGATAACAGAAGCAAGTGAAAAAAACAAATCAGTAACAGAAAATTGAACAGAATCATAAAGTAAATGTGAAAATTAACAGGATAGAAAACAAGTAAAAATAAATAACAATAATAATTCACACAAACTAAGAGTCATATTTTACTTAGGTCCTCCTGGCATCTAATATATATAATGGATGATCCATCATCCTTACGCAGCATGATGTTATTATTCCTTACCCAAGTATATTTGTAGCCTTTAGATTTAGCCATCTGCCTTGAGTTGGAATAAAGGATTTTTGTGGAAAGAGTCAGATGATCATTGATGTAAAAGGCATTGTTATCAGTGGGAAAACCTAAGCCAGCCAGCTGATTTAACTTTAATGAACGACGCTTCCTTGCAGCCGCTACCATGTCCTCCTTCAGTTTCCTTGTGGTAAGTTGAAGTATTATGTTCTTTGGCCTCGTGGTGGGTCTTCCAGGAGCCACTCTGTGGACTGCCCTTATATCTCCTTCATCTATTTTAACTCCTATTAGTTTACCCAGCTCCCTGCTCAAATTGACGAGATTCTCGTTCCTAACCTCGGGAACGTTTTGGATTTCAATGTTGCAGCTACGAGATTGTACTTCATGCCTCTGCAAGTCGAATCGGAGGTCCTCCAGTTTTCCTTGGTACAGTTTAGCCTTTAAAGTTTAGTTTTAACCGCTTATAATAAATAAATCACTATTGTGTTCTTTCGGGTTTGACCATGTTCCACTTGCAGCTCCCACATCTGCCGACGTTTCGCTTTCACGAGCAGAAAGCATCTTCAAGGCGAGTTTTCAAAGCGCCGTGGCAGTTTACACCAACGCGCGTCCACGAAAAAAACGAAAACCGCCACGGCGCTTTGAAAACTCGCCTTGAAGATGCTTTCTGCTCGTGAAAGCGAAACGTCGGAAGATGTGGGAGCTGCAAGTGGAACATGGTCAAACCCGAAAGAACACAAAAGTGATTTATTTATTATTAACACCGGCCATGAAAGTGAAAGTGAAAGTTTAATCTTTATTTAATTTTAAAGAAAAATAAAATTCATAAAACTATTTTGCTTGACAAGTCCACATTAATGGATTCAGCACAATTTTGAATTTAGAATTGTTTTCCTCGGTCTTGTATGGGGCTGCTGATCTTTTAAATCAATAAAAAAATTGTTTGCCTTTCCCTAGCAGCTCAACAATTTTGTGTTGGTCAATTCGTGCGGACTTCATCCCTTTTTTCAGCAGATTATTGTCACATGTCTATGCGACTAGGGTGCTTACTAACCGATTACAATATATTTGTTTTGCCTTCTAAATTTTATTAACCGGAAAGTCGTAAAAAGTAAATCGACTGATTTATCAACAGACGAGCTGTCTGTGGAATTAACTTTAACCGATTTGTCGTCACACTCATTTGGCCAAATCCATTCATATTTTTTTTGTCAATTCCTTGACTTATAGGTTGGTATGAGGCTGACCACCCATACTGTAAAAAATGTTTCACTTTGCCAATGTCACCCCTGTTTCAGGGAAGGTCGGCAAGAGTTGCAGGGCTTATGTTCATTTGAGATTGGGTTTTTTATATTGTAGGTCTACATGCGCCATGTGTAAGCGCGAAATTATGCGTGTCTGCTTGTGGGAATGCATTTAAAATGAATCTCAAATGATACATATCTTTGCAACTTAGATTTAGATTTAGATTATATCACATTCTGTAGACACAACTCAAATATAAAAATAAAAAACAATTTTCTTCCAATTCGTCCACAAGAAAGAATAAAAATAGAAGAATACATAGAGAGAGCAAAAAACGAGGGGGAGACATGGGAGAAGTGGGACGTTAAAGAGAAGAAACAAGAGCACGGAGGGAAGGGGGTGGAACTCTTAAATTTGAGCGAAAAATTATCTTGTTCTGTAAAAAAACGCGCTGGAGGGGTGCGTTAAAATTTCCACGATTATCCCCTTCCTCCCCTCACTCTTACATCCTCCATACATAGGTACTTTAAGCTCAACGGCTTTGTTTTTTTTGTAATTTGCCTAGTGCGCGGATTCTCCTGTCATAATGTGCATTAGTGATTTAGATAAGAAATTAAATAGCATAGTGATTAAACTGAGAAAAAGAGGACAAAGCCTATCTAAGGTTAGAAACATTTGTACAAAAATCAACAGAGTAACTTTATTTATACAGCTCACACGAAGCCTTCACATCCGTTATGCACTAAAACTGGAGCTTACTATGCGTGGTATTTTTGTTGCATCCCCAAAATCCAAAGTGCAAATAAAAGTAGGTAATTGAGAGAAACTCGCCGTTATCAAAACGGACCGTCGTCATTCCATTCATACATAAAATATCACAATGAGGTCCGGACATTGTTGAATTTGGACCTTTTTTCTCGTCGAGCAAATGTCAGTTTTAGATGGCACTGCCGACCTTAGAAACCAATGACAAAAAAAATGTTTGCATTTTTCCTAGCAATCCGGCTGATGACACAATTTTGTCTAGGTCAATTCACGCGCGGAAGTCATTGGAAATCCTCAAAAATATTCAATACCATCCACTCAAGCTACCTTTAAAAAAAAGAAGAAGAAAGCGTAAATGTTCATGACAAAAAAATGCAAATTTTCCCTAGCAACCGGGCTGGGTGACGACACACTTTTGTCTAGGTCAATTCACGTGCAAAACTCCTTCGAAATCCTCAAAAAATACTTCATGTCGTTCACACAAGCTTCCTTAAACAAAAAAAAACAAAAAACGTTAATATTCATCAAAAGGAAAGAGGCGGGCTCGTGATATATTAAGCAGGAGGTGCCAGGTTACAGGATGAGTTGTATTCCCGCCCAGGACGTCACTGCGAGCCGGAAAATCCGGAAAAACGCTTTTGTTTTCGCAAAAAAAGGCCCTGTTAAATTCTTAAGTAGGGTATTGTGGGTGACGCGCCGAGGAATGATGCTCTGCCTAATTAAAACATCTACAAAATTAAAAACTGTAATGTTTTATTTTTAACTATCTATTTCAGAACCAGTAAGTACTTTAATTCAATAAAATATTTAAAATGTATTATTTTTAAATATGTGATACCTAGCAAATCATAGTGGCAATAAGTAGTACTTGTTTTAGCTCTCACAATAACGGTTGGTCACGTACTCCAAGTGTCTTCTTCTTAATCTTGTTCCTCATTGCTGAGGGTTGTGACCCGTGTGGAAGCAACCACTCTTCTTCAGTTCTCTCTTGACTGCGCTGCCCGAAGTGCTCCAACCACCGAAGTGCCTGCTGCTGTCTTCACTTGATCGGTCCATCGTGTGGTGTTCGTGGATCTTCCTCTTTCTCTATTCCCCTCGAAGCCACAGATTACAACCAGTCGTTCCAGGCTATCCTCATTGCCACGGACAACGGACCACAGAACTGAAGAATACGGTGTGTATATATTTATCCATCACTTTGATTCCTTCTCTGTTGTAATGCATTAACGCATTTTTCTCATATGCATAGTATTGTACTGTTATTCTTTGTTTCCAATGTATAAACTTTTAAATTTAATATGGCTGGTCAGGTATTGCACCCTCCGCGTGACTAGGCTGTAATAAATGTAATTATTATTAATATTGTAATGCCCAGAGTCGAGCCATCCAAACTCAAACAGGATTATTCACAAAATATTTGATCCATAGGTGATCCCTGGATCTCGTTTTTCTGCATGGAAAATTCACCTTACATAGGTGGCGGTTGAGCCATAGATTTGCTGTATGTGAATAACACCGCAAGTGTACAATAATTATAATTGGTATTTGTAGGGTCCAAAATTAATGCTCTGGATACAAACATACAAGCAAACAAGCCCTCAGTATTTTTACGTAATTTATGTGATTTTTGTATATGGTAATATTAACCATTTGTAGAGCATATTTCTCAAAACGGGCGCGTATACATCCTCCCGCCAAAAAATATCAAATGTGTATTAGCAGTCTGAGGAAAGATCCCGGCGTCGCTTAGACTGCGCCTTCACATTCACATTCCCACTGAGCAGGGTCACATTCTAGGGGTCTCCATCCCTTATTTTGATCGCACCCGACACATTTTTAAATTCCCATAGAGATGAAGAAATTACCCTCCAGGGCTGACAAAGGAAGAGACAAAATCCCCGAATACCTACCCACTTATATTATATATACCAAAGTAAATCTATACCTACCTATGTGACGAATTTTCACAAGCCATCTCGTCCCCCCAGTGCTTGCTTGGCTGGTCTACCATTTGATTTAAAGATGACCTTTCAATGAAATTGTCTTAAGAATCACATTCTACACAATCTGAGCTAAGAAAAACTCGTAAAAGGAACATACATGACAAATTACATTTTTTAAATCAAAGAATGGAAATGGCAATATATAAGTACATGGACATAAAAAACTAAATCATAAAACCAATTTCAGTTTATCAAACCCTAGCCGCCAACATCACAGATCAACCGACATTTCTTTCTATCCTTGCGCATACTTCTTTCATTTCCTCCAGAGTAATGTATGATATTAATTTTTGATTGTTTAAACACGTAGTTAATAAAATGTGCTCATGATGTGTGGATGTATGGAGGTGTGTATGTGTGCCTGTATGTTGATATTTTTATTTATGAAAGTATCAATTTCTTTTTGATGATTCATTGATTTTGTTATTGTTATTATTATTATTAATATTATTGTTATTAACGGAAAATGTAGAGACAATTTTTTCAATTATTTATTAATCTACTGATTTATTGTAATTATCCGAAGAAATTTGTTGTTTTTTTTTCCTGAATAAAATAAAATAAAATAAAAAAATAAAATAAAATAAAATAAAATAAAATACGATAGTGTGAGAGATATTTTGAATATTATAAAAATAAATTTCCAGTTTTAATAAGACACATTGGTCCAGTACACATACAAACATTGCTTGAATGTGAAATTACCTCTGATGGAGATAAGACAAACAAGCACTAAGGAGACGATCAGTGTGTGTGTGTGTGAGTTTTTTTGTATCCGCAGCCGCCATTCCGCTAGGTGTGGCCAGTATCTCCGCAGATGTGTCTCCACTTTGTTCTGTCCTTGTAGACTTCTTTCACCTACTCGACATTCATCACTCTCTTCATGCATGCTCTTTTCTCTTTTTCGCACTCTGCAGATCCAGTCATATTTTGCTGCACATATAGATCAACTGTCGGTGTTATTGCCAAGTGGCCTGATCTTTCTAACGTGTTTGGAATAGAACAATGTTGGTTCGATCCCCGCCTGGGTCATTTGACCATAACTTTGACCCTGGTTCAACAGATGTTATTGGGTAATTATTAATTAATAATTCATTAAAAATAAACAATAATGAATTATTGATTGATGATATTAATACCTGTTTCTGGCCAGGCAGAATAGGTTGGTGAATTGCATTCCTCATCACAAATCTATTTTTTCTTAAAAAAAACCTTCTTACCGCATTGTCCCCGAAGAGATCGCATGTGGCATATGAAACTCATTTATTTTTACAGCTGAGAGGGCTGGAGTTACGCAAACTTCTGTTGAATTTGGGTTTCCCAGGTCATCAGGAGGTTGTTTCCATGTAAAGGCTGAGTAAGCCTCGACGGGGAGGGGGGCGATTGGTGTATGTAAGTGAAGGAAAGATATCCTGGATCGTAGAGTTGCAGAAAAAATGTAGAAGAACCAATTCATGTAATGGACTTGGTGCAAAACATGACATTAGATTTTTTCTCGACATGCAAAAATCACAGGTCTATGTGACTAGGATCCTTAGCAACCTGTAGATAATATAGTATAAATATAGTCTAATCTGCAAAGATATATTCACATTTGAGATTCATATTTAAGGCATACCCACCATCATCATCATCATTGGCACGACAACCCGGGGTGGGTCTTGGCCTCCCTCAGCAACCGCTGCCAGCGCTGTCTATCCAACGTCTTCCTCCTCCAGTCCCACATTCCCACTGCACGGCAATCCACCACCACTCCATCCAGCCATCTTGAACGTGGTCTTCCCACTGTCCGGCGCCCCTCCGGGTTCGTCATCACAATTGTCTACTCCAGGCTCCAATGGTCCATTCGCTGAATGTGCCCCAGCCAATGCAGTCTGTTGACCTTTATTGAACTTGGGATATGCCGATGATCTAGACATTGTGGCAAAATCGCAGCATGAGTTGGAAGAGGCGTTCTGCTCCTTGGAATCGGCAGCAAGAAAGATGGGACTCATCATCAATGAAGCCAAGACAAAATACATGCTTGTGGGACCCCCGAACAACAGTACAACAACACAACTGCGGATAGGCGAATATAAGTTTGATGTTGTGAACAGCTTTGTCTATCTTGGAGCTTTGATAAACGATACAAATGATACAGCTGAAGAAATTAAAAAAAGAATACTGTCAGCTAATCGCTCCTACTTCGGCCTCATAAAACAATTTAAGTCGAGGCTACTGTCACGGAAATGTAAAACCACTCTGTACAAAACCCTAATAAAACCAGTCCTCACATATGCCTCCGAAACCTGGACACTGACCAAGCGTGACCAATGCTCTCTCAACGTCTTTGAAAGGAAAATACTTCGACGTATTTATGGTCCAATAAAGGATGGAAACATATGGCGAAGAAGGTATAACTCCGAACTGTATAAGCTGTACCAGGACGCTGATGTGGTCCGCTCAATAAAGGTCAACAGACTGCAAGGCATGCCTACAGGCTGACGATAACACATGCTGTATGTGAACCAATGTGAACTTACAAAATCTCAAATGAACATAAGCCCTGAAACTCTAGCCGCTCTTCCCTGAAGCAGGGGAGACATTGACCAAGTGATACAATTTGTACAGTATGAGTGGTCAGCCTTATACTGACCAATGAGTCAAAGGAAAAATATACCCATAACAAAATACTTAGTTTGTCTTCTCCTTTGCAACCCGGCAGTGTGTTTTCACAATTTTGTTGTGCATGAAATTTGTGTCAAGTCAATATTTCTCAAAAATAAAAAGACATGTGTGCTATTCTCAGAAATTTATATTATCATCTGAAAGCATACTATAACACAACTCGCAAAGGAATTCATCGTTTTCATGCAAAACTTCGCTAATCCAATATTATTTTACAATCAATGTAAGTTCTAGAAATAAAATAATGGTTAAATTTTAGGATGACATAGATATACTAAATGAACAAGTAAAAATTAAGCTAATTTTTTAACATGACCTTTAGCCTCCACAAAGTTTGTATTAAAATGAATGCATGCTACAATCATACAAATAAAGTTATGTATATTAATGAGATATACTCATTAATCTATGCATGATTTCTACAAATTTCTCATACATAAAAAAAATATACAAAACAGAGAAGTTAAAATTTCAGTTACTGTAATTCTGCCACTTTTCCACAAGCAGTAGCCAGAACCTTTGTAGAATACATAGATTTCCCTTCTTCCTATCCTTGTTATCCTGAAATTCTTTCTCGGTCTCCCACCTGTAACATTTCCTCTGTAAATCATTGTAAATCTCATGCAAGTTATTCATCATTTCATTCCTTCATAATTCTCAAACCATCACATTCCTTTTTTGTTCCTTCACTCTCTTTTACTCTCCTTTACTTTTATGAGCTTCAATTCATTAATTTTAAGTGTATCTCTCAGTGAACAATGTAAACATGACAAATTAAAAAGTGTCAAGATTGTAAGCCTTGAACACATAATCTTGAAAACAGATTATAAGAAAGTTTGCCAGCTTATACGCAACTTTTTTACTATATTTAAAGCTACAGGCACACATTTAGAATACATTTTCACAAAATCAATTAAAAATTTAAGTAATTGACTGTCGTCATTGTACGTCATGTGTTTTAAAAGTTATATAAAGAAGTATACAAATATTGGGTTTGAGTCCTCGATAAAAGGTTTGAGTCCATGATAAGGGTTTGAATCATCGCTAAAAAGATACAAGTGACAAAAGATGTAATGTATGTTTTTTTTGACTAACATTTTTTTTTAAATACAATAATTGATATCATAATTATTCAACTGTAATTTTTTATGGTAATTTTTGTCCTTCGGTCCTTTGCGGTCCCAAACTAAGTACAAAATAAATCATGTGGCCAGCAATATCATGTGAGTTTGACATGCCTTATCTACTGCATAATTCAAATACATTTTATTTATATAGACACTCAATCATTCTGCGTTCTCTATACTGAATATTATAAAAATGTAAATACACATTATTAGATTACAGATACATATAGATCATGCATTCTCAAAGATATATATTTTTAACCGATACTATTTTAATGCTTTTAGACCTAAGGTAACATCGACTAGTTGATTTCTTTACTACATCATAACATAGGTACATGGTTTAATACTTTTTTTTTGGAATGTTAAATGGGCAAGCTAAATACATTAATGTTTTTTTTCACAAATCACTTGCGGCAAGATTTTTAATAAAATTAAACAAAAATTATTACAATTAAAAAAATTAAATACATAATTTTAATAAATTTAGAAATAGGAGTACCTACACCACCAGTCACCAAATATCACCAAGTAAATAGTCAGCAAAATATCAACTTTATGGTTTGAATCTGTGATAAATTATTAAAATCATTGTTGAAAAGAACACAAAATTTTAAAATGTTGATGATGTATGATTGGAATTAGGGGTGTGCTGGGTAGGGGTACTTAAATACATACTCGACTAAAATTTTCAATTAATTAACTAGAAATTATTTTAAGTTCTAACAATGACCCAAATGAAACCATAAACTTCAATGCAAATCATAATAGGGTATTTTCACATTTTTCTTTTTTTTGTGATTTAAATTCGTTTATGCTTTATTAGCCCAAAACCTCTTGAATTTTAATTTTAGTTCTATTTTTAGCAAAGTTATAAGCATTTTAAAATCGATTTTTGAATTTTCGCGCCAAAACGCTACTAGATGAAATTTTCTCGCGTGACGTCACGGTCTTGTAAACATCGCCGTATCAACTGACAGCCCTCACATTTATGTCATTCAACCATTGCTTGTTCATGTTAAAACCGTTGCGGCTGTTGTTTCTTCAAGAAGTTTGTGTGTTTCTTTAAGAACATTTCATTTGTTTCTGTTGTTTTTATTTGTTTCTGTTGTCAACAACACTTGTCAACGGAGTATGGAATGTCAATAAAAGAACGTGACGTCAACATATCGCACGTTTAATAATAAAGAGAAATAACTCGAAAATTAGGAAAATCGAGATATTGTAATAAAATGCAAGAACAATGCGAGAAGAATAGGTAGAATGCGACAGCCGTTCAATTTGGACGAATATGACCGAGATAAAACATCGGCCGCCTTTTTCATCCCATACAAGTTGTACTGGATGTCTGAACTTAAAACGTGAATTCCCAACATTCATGTTTTTTGAGTTAATGCTCTTTATTATTAAACATGCGATATGACGTCACAGCACCGGAAATAGAAGAAGCAGATCTTATATCCGTTAAAAAACTTGTCCAAATTTCTATATTTTCTTTTTTAAATATAAAATCGAAAAAAAATATTTTCGGCTTCAAATCAACATATTATTATTTGATTTTTCGAAATCTATCAACTTAATATACTTTTTATCATATTCCTCACTATTGCAAATACCCTATTTCAAGGTTTAATGCATTTCCATACCAAGTTACCTACTTTATAGGTACCTTTGCCCATATGGGATGCTCGCCCCTGAATAAAAATAATACCACTAAATTGGAGTAGGTACATTTTCAAAACTGTAAATAATTTACAAAAAAATGTGTTGCCATATCAGGAGGTAATTTTCAATAGTAGTCAAGTCCACTTTATGCCAAATTGAGAAAAGACAACTTTTGTGTTCTGTCATGATGTACTCCATTGTGATGCTTAGAATGCTAACTTTAGAATAATGTGGAGTTCAGGATTAATCGAATACAACAGAAATAAAGTAAATGCTTGTATTTACGGAGAAAAACCCGAATAAAAAACGGATTTGACTAGTTTTGTTTCCAAGGTGTGGATTTGACCATTTTTGAATGAAAGCGAAATGGATTTGACCAATTTTGTTAGGAAGCTGTTCGGATTTGACTACTTTTGACGGCTCGATGTATGGAGAATGCAAGATGGCGGATGGGGCTAGGAGCGACGTGATTGGCTCAAACGGATCTAGCCATGTTTGAAAGTAAGGTGGTCTGGAATAGGCTAATTTTGAATGTAAGGTTGATATTTGTTTATTGTTTTGAGGGGTTTAGGCTGGATTTGGCTAGTTAAGATTGATATGAGCCGATAAAGAATTCTTTCTAGAAAAATGTTGTATATTTACTTGATTTTCTATAAATTTGGAGTTGACCACTTTTGAAAATTACCTCCTGATATGTGCAAAAAAATGCAAAGCATAATTTTGAGTTTAGGTTAAATGTCAAGCAACATTCAAATATGGAAACTGATCATTTTCTACAATATACTTTTAATATTGCTTACAATAATTTTGTTATAATGATAAACCGTAACCATCGAATCTAGTCAAGAATTGAGTCAAAACAAAGTTCCAAATTTCTCTTGGTGAATAACATCACAATACAAGGTCCTTAGCAACCAATAACAGTACCCGTAGTACTGTTAGTTAACCGCTTCCCAAGCAAACCAGCTATGTGCCGTCACAACTTTTTTTGCCTGTCATTTGTGCAGACTCCATTAGCAAACAACAAAAGACAACTACCTTCGGAATTCGATTCTTGACAAGGTTCTGGTGGAGATTTGGCATTTAAAGACATAATCAATTCTTATTTGAAAGCCATTACAAACACACTAGACACATTTCCCATAGTTTTGTTGCTAGAATTAAACAGTGATATTTCTTTATTAAGTAATATTGTCTATGATAACCTTGAAAACAATGTAATCCCGCCATTACACAATAATTCATTTCTATATCAAACTTATAACATTCATCAGGAAGAATGATTTTTATTATTTCATTCTCTACATATTTACAATGAATCCAAAAAGTCAAAATAATGGATTCCCTAGAATGAGGGAAGTAGATCTGTTTCACAGCACCAACTGCCTTCTTTTTTTTTTAATTTGGCTCAGTTTAGACACACGAAATTTTTTTGAATAAGTTTCGATAGTGACGTCAGACAGCGATTTTTAGCGGCAACTATCGGTTTTCCGTCTCCACACACATTTGAACAAAATATTTTTTGAACAAAACAGAATCTTTTTCTTCTAATGGCATTTAGCTGTTGCGGTTTATTCAAAAATCGAATGGGATTAAAATAATGTAGGAATTAAATTATTTTAATACGTGTTAAGTTTAACTATGCGTCGGTAAAAAAAAAGAATCATACAGATAATTTAAAATTCATCGTGGTGCTGTACAAACTGGCTGAATATTCCAATATTAGTTGTGAAAATATATTACGGGTTTTTAACCTCAAAAATATTTTTATGAAACAGAATGCAATATTGCAATAGTGCCATTAATATTGCATTGGTATTTTATATTGTTTTCAAATTATATTGTGTCATTGCTTTTGACGCTTATTTGCTGAGACCAACATTAAATTTAAAACTTCCCTTACGATTGAAATTATTTACGACTTATAAAAATAGTTGATTAACATGTTTCTTCCGTGAAAAGTTTCACGGAATCATTTCATAATTAAAACGTTGCAATGGAAAAAACACCGTCCTGAAATAAAATTGTTTTTAATCCAAAAGTAAGAACATACTCAATTTAATTATTACCTACTTCCTTTTTCTTTTCAAGGGGTTAACAATTATTTTATATTTTCCAAATTGTTTTTAGTTTTCACAGAAAATAAAGGTTTTCGAGTTTTAAATTAACAAAAAAAATTAAAATACCTACCAAAATTGTCGAGTCCATAGCATTATTGTCTTTGACTTTTCAGACATTTTAACTCCGAAGTGGAAATGTCTGAGAACTCAGTCTGACCAACATTACGAAATAAGCGGGTCATGCGGCATTTTTTAAAAATCATCATAATATCAAAATTGCCAGCAACTGTCACTGCGGAGCGGCCATCTTGCTTGACGTCACTATCGAAACTTTTTCAAAAATTTTTCGTGTGTCTAAACTGAGCCTGAGACAGTTTTTTTTTATATCTTGAAAGGTGCCATATTCCAAAGACAACTTTGATATCTGTAATCAAAAGCAAGAATGAGCACAACAATGCTCACTTTAAATGCATTTTCTGATTAGTATTTCAATTTCCCTCTTCTTTGGATTTAATAATGCAATCAGTGTCAAAAACCTAAGAAAATTATCGACTTCTACAAAGCCTTACCATTCATCAATATTCTCCGTCAAAAAATTTTCAAGGGTTCATTTAAGCATTCAATAAAAGAAAACTCTTATTGACATTCAATTTTTTATGTTTCTCTCATCCCATAGCATACTTTGTACATTTGAGACAAATTCTAGTAAATTTAGGAGCAAGGACTTTCAATCTAATCAAACTAGTTTATTTTTAGTTCTACTAGTTCTTTTACTGCTAAAAATACATTCATTTTATTCAAATTAGTCTCAATACAAAACTGACCTTACGGGATATTTTTGCTAAGCTGAAAATGATTTTCCCTAATATTTTTTTGATATGCCATAACTTTGTAAATATGCAATTTTAACTATAAGTAAGTATTTTCAGGTATTTTTTTGCAATGCTAGGTCATGCTGAAAAAATAGTTATCTAAAAACGCATTGAAACCCAAAAATTTCAGTGAAATTTTGAACATTTTACAGTAGTTCTTTTAGTCATATAGAACCTAGGCTGACATATTTTTGAAAATGAAATAAATATATCAGAACACAGATAATTCATTCTCCATGTATTCATATATTTGTCTCATTTTCAAAGAAACCACTACATTTCTGCCTTTGCTTCTATACAATTCATTTTTCCCCACATTTTATGATCTCATGTGTTACTACACTAAAAATATTACTTTAAATATTGGGAAATTATAATACTTTATTTTAAGTACATTATCCAACTATATAAACAGTTTTTTGAGACAGGGTTGAAAAATACATAATGGTTGGTATAAAATTTATAAAGCCATACTTTTGGTATAGAAATAGGTATATAAATATATTTTTTGGAAATGTAGATAGGTAGGTATGTTTAAAACACAAAAAAAGTTATAAATAAATAAATTACTACAATACTGGTGAAGAAAATTTAAAAGCTAATGTAAAAATCACATTTCAAGTAATTTAATCTAAACATGAAATAATAAATCTAATATTGAGCTAAAATGCATATTTAATTTCGTCCTTTACAATGCAATAAGACGTGTATTGCATTTGCTCCATTTTTCCTGCAGCTTTTTTTGTTCTTCGTATTGTTGTTCGGTTATTTGTTTCACTACGGGGCTTCCCTGTAAGAAAAAACAATTAGATGATTTGTGTCTGAGATAAAAAAAAGTTTACGATAAACATTCATAGATGTCAATGCCTTTTTAAAATATAAATATTTCCCCAAAAGATTATGTGAGATTCATTGATTATTCAAATTTAATCCACAGATTTTTCCAGAATATTGTTGTAACAGAAAGTTTATCAAAGCTTTGATATAAATATGACTTTATCTCATGTTTTCCTAGCCCTGTGACTTCAGTTGTTTTTCATTTTAGTTAGAGATAGATGGAATAAATGTAGGTGAACAAAACATTACCTTTATTTTCCTTGGATCCAAATTAGCTCCTAAATTCTGCATCCCTTTAGCAAATTTGGAAAATGGTGAAAGAACCAAATCTTTTGTAGCGCTCGCAACAGGACTCGTTATATTCTTCAGTTGCTTCAAAGCACTCTCACTCTGAGATTGGCTGATGTTCAACGCGGCCATGTCATGTTGAGAACTTGACCTTACCGGACAAACAACTTCATCTTTCTGGTCTAAAGCGATAGCCGAACACACTCCCGTCAAACTCGGGGTGTTCTTATCAACATTTATATTTGCATCAACTTCGCCTGAACTGTGAGACAGTTTATTACTCAGCTTCAAAGATGAAGGAGGTTGAATTTTAGTTTTTTGGTCGTTTGAATCCCACTTAGACGACGTCCCATCAAAGTTGATCATAATTTCTGGTGTCGCGCTGCGCACAATATTTCTTGCATCGTTCAATTCACTTCCCATTGTCTCTTGAGGTTTTGTTTCAGTTTCAAAATTAAATGGATTCAATTTCAACGCAGATATTTTCGCAGAATCCACAAACGACGGGCTTTTTTCCAACATGGAACCACCGTCTGTGCATTCCAAGCTCAATCCTTCAATTTTACCGACAGTGGATAAGAAATCATCAACGTAAACATCATTCCCTGACGTTTGAGTATCAATTTTAGACATATACAGTGGATTTTCCATCAAGTAGGCTTCAGAATCATTTTGGGGATCGGGCTCATTGTTTACATTGGTAGCTGCAGATTTAGCCATGGCATCAGTTGTAGATTTCAATAAAGGGTTATCTCCGACGTAGCGCACACAATTCTCAAAGTTATCCAGAGTTGGCTCAAAGATATTCTTCTCTTCTTCATCGTCCGAAGAGTTGTCAGAGCTGGTGCAATCTGAGAGAGCGCCTTTAGTGGGTTTCTTCATCGCAGTTTTAATTGAAGACTTCCCGAGGGTGAATGTAGTTTTTCCAGATTTCTGTTCAGTTTTGTTTTTACTGTTTCCAAAAGTGTGGCCCAGTTTGTTCAGCTTTGAGAATTGCTCAGACATATTTGTGAATGCCTTTGACCCTAAAAATACAAACAATAACTAGATTTTTTAAATCAAAAACAAGAAAAAACCATATAGCCTTTTCTTCCAGTACCCGAACTATCTAACATTACGTAAATACCATAGTGAAAGAAAACAGAAAAAAAATGTGTGTAAGTTACAAAACCACCTCTTTTGGTTTGCATCCATTTTTTCTGTTTACGCAATAGTTCGGGGTACATAACTTCAACAGACTTTATAAGATTTATAAATAACTTGTATCACTTGACAAAACAAAATTGAGGTACGAAAATAAACTGACCAGCTGTTTTGATTGCCAGTTGTGTTTCACTCAGATTTCTTGAGAGGGAAGGAAGTCCAGAAAGTTCTAGATACAGGGCGCTCCTCCCTCCACTGTCACCTCCCGTAGTCGGCCTAACCTAAAAATAATTTCAACAAATGTTCAGACAAAAAACATCGGTAATCTAGTATCTATAATCTATAATCTAAGTTGCAAGGATATATTCATTTAAAGCTCTCAGATGTATGCCCACAAACCAACAAGTGTAGTTCGCGCTTACAAATGCTGAATGTGTACTTACAAATAAAATCCAAACCTCAAATGAACATAAGCCCCACAACTTTTGCCGACCTTCCCTGAAACAGGGGTGACATTGGCAAAGTGAACCATTTTTTACAGTATGGGTGGTCAGCCTCATACCAACCTATAATTCAACCTATAATAGTATCCATATTTATTTACCTGTTGTTGATTGTTGTAAATGGCAAAGTGTAGGATTTCTAACATAGGAAATGATATGACAGATTGTACTGAGTGATTATCTTCATTGGTTTAAATAACAATACACATAAAGGACCTTGAGGACTCCCGCTTTACCAAATTCAGAGACCTAAGTGCTAACACCACAGGGATCTCTTAAACACAGGTCACTTCAAGCAGACATACTTACTCTACTTTACGTGTCCAGAACCACCTATGCTCAGTATCTCCAGTGACTAGCGGCAGCCACTGAATTGTCGTTTCCTTGAAGCAGGTCCGTCAATGTGCATTTTTCACCAATTAAGGGGCACACTGATATATGTACCGAGTCCTGGATATCCACGCAGTCGCACAGGGTGTACTGTCCACGGTCGAGCAGGCCCCACCTCTGAAGGTTTGTCCTGCACCTTGTCACCCCAGCCCTGAGTCTGTTGGGAGCTCTCCAGCAGACATCAAGGTAAACTTTGAGGCATTCAACTGTATTAAGGAGTCAAAGAAAGAGTGTCCATCTTATTCCTCACCCAAAGTTCTGTCTTGTAGAAACTTATAGAGTTTTATACAACAAAGAGTTTCTTACCGGATAACAGTTTCATCACATCACATCTTTATCACACTGAAGACACCCATCATATACATGGCCAAAACGTCTGGAAGCTCCAGCTCCAATAGACCACGGCAACAGATCCCGGAAAGAAGCTCTACACTGTAGACAGTTTTTTAATCACAAGCACCAACCTTTGACTTCCGTCGATCTAGTTTTGCAGGCTGTTTGAATGGAACCCGCGGCAACCCTCCCACATCCATCGCTACCAAAAAGCATTCACAGATGGCGCGCAACGATTCTAAAAAACAAGAAAACAACAATAGATAATAATCAGAATATTGCAGACAAATCAAATGTCATCAAATAGTTATTTACGCCACTGTCTAGTAATGACAATCATTGCAACATGGCCTGGAACTACCTTCTTCCTCATCATGTGAGAGAGCTAGAGGACCATGGGAAGTTCCGAAGTGCACTGAAGACAAGCAAATTTCTGGCATCATTTACACAAGCGCCCTTGGAGGGACTACATTATGAAATAGTGCTCTAAAGAAGTCATCATCATTATCAATGTTGAGGCGAACAGTCCCAGTATACTGTCTGCTGATCATCACCAACATCTTCTTTGTTATAGTTTGTTTCATGACGCAAAGCCAAATGGCACAATATATGGCTTAATTGACAGTCCCACCCTATTGGAGGGCTACAGGTTGTATATGCCTGACGACTATACCCGAGAGCGAGGACATGATTTATTTCATGTACCGAAAAGCCGTAATGATGGCCTACCGCAACACCCTGTGACTCGGGGTTTAAAGCTCTTAAATAAGTCTAATATAGACATTTTTTAGTGTAATTTATTAAGATTTAAAAATCTAGCAATAGAGAGGCACAATAAAAATTAAAAAAAGATAAGCAAGAAATAATCATGCCGAAAGCTCGGGTTCGAATCCCACCGAGGGTGTCAGAAATGATTGCCCGTTTCGGTGTTTATTTCAAACCCCAAAATTAAATACCGGCAAGGTTTACTCAGCCTTCAGAAGAAATGAGTACCAGCACTCTCGGGAGCTGGGAAGCCTCCACTTCAACTGAAGTGGTTGGCGTAAGGCCGGCCCCCTTACCTGTAAAAATAAATAGGTTCAACTCGCCACATGCGACCCCTTTGGGGATAACGCGGCAAGAAGTTACACTATATGTGTAGCTTAGTTGCGTTTTTTTTTTTTTGCGTAATAATAAAAATACAGCATGAGTAGGAATGCATTGCTTTGTGTTATGATTTGGGGTCTGACATTGAGTAAATTACCGAATACTCTAGTACAGTGATTCTCAAACTATGGTACGCGTACCACCAGTGGTACGCGACGCTTCTTAAGGTGGTACGCAAGCAGCCATGGCCATAGGAAATACATAGTAGCATACTGAGCAAGATAGCAACTGAGCTAAATATTTCCTCTTTTTTCTCAAACATGCACCACCATTTTTTAGACTAAGACAGGCCTGTCCCGCCACGATTACAAAAAAATACTAAATCTGGCCGTCCACAATATTATGTTGGACACATGTTGTCATTAACAGTAGCAGTTTTTATTACTTTACCATTTTGGATGATTTTTTTAACTGTTTCAATTCAGTGGTACGCCACTGATTTATAATTTCGTGAGTGGTACGTGAAATTAAAAGTTTGGGAACCACTGCTCTAGTAGATAAAATATATTACCTTGTATCTCTTCTGCCGTTTTTATATAAACGGCCATGTTATTGAAGAATCTCAGGTTTGTGGATCGGAAAGTATGAAAGTAGCCGTCTTGCCCGTCCACCCTGTAATGCACCCTGACACACGGGGCGCCATCTACTGCTCTCTTCGCCAGGCCCAGCGACAGATTGGACTTCAGATTAGTGAGAGACATCTGTCAGGGGAAATACATAACATCAGATCAATTACAGATATAGTAGAAGGCTCTGTATCTGTACAGCGAGGGGTGATGCTATCAACAGGCTGGAAAATGGCATCTCGACGGAGCAGAACAGGCTTTGGGGATAGGGCGTTTGGCTCAGCTCAGTCGTATTGAAACCAGCTACCTCTGAAGCTGAGGACGGAGACCGGTGGAGAATGTTTCAAGAAAGAGTCGAAGAAGTTTATATTTTCCAAGAAGCAAGTGAAGTATGGGCACCCTTGGGGTAGCTGGATCCACTAAACGGCGTCCAAGAAGAGAAAAAACAAATAATTCCAATTTATATATATATAGAAAGTTCGCTACTGTGTTTGCAAACAAGCTACCCATGTAATGCTACTTATTACTGCAATGCCCCAGAAAGTCCATGTGGCATGTGCAACATATAAAGGTAAGGGGTGTGATCTTACGTCAACCACTTCAGCTGAAGCAGAGGTTTTCCAGTCTCTTATTGAGAAGGCGCCAGTATTATTGTTTTGGGTTTAAAATAAACAACTAAATGGGAAATCATTTCTGACACCCTTAGTGAGAATGGAACCTTGGCCCTCGGCATGGAATACAAGCACTCTACCAACTGAGCTATCGACCGTGCACTACCCCTCATATTCTATGATACGCTAACAATATTCTGCTGTTAAAAGGATAATAAATATCTTGAAAGAAATAAAGCTCATCATATTGACCTGTGAAGAAGACTCCAGCACACCAAACTCTATCAAGGTGACCTCCTTCAGAGAAAGAAGCTGGAACTTGGTGACTCTGTCGGAATGATCATCGTAATCGGCGACCAGGTAACTGTCTCGAGTCAGAATAAGAATGCAGTCCATCTCTGTCTCGTAGGGATCACCAGTTCTAGAATATTCAATCCATCATTTTCACCTGTATTTTTATAGGTCATCTTTAGTCATGTCACTACCATACATATTAACATATTACATACTTAACATATACTATACAACAAAGAGTCAGTTCAAAATACGGTGAGAATGATGATGAATCATTTTACTTTATTTAATTAACGCCGTTTTGTAACATTATCACTCCTAGAGCCATTCGGTGAACAGATCGGTGTTCAGACGTCTCTTGAAGTGACTGCTGTCAGCAATCTCTCGAACCACAGGTGCCGTTGGTTACCACCACTACAAAAGCACGCTCACCAAACACTGTTGTAGAGTTACGTAAAGACTCATTGACTTATGTTTTCGACTAACAATGTGGCTCTACTTTAAGCAGAACACAAAGTCAATTGTCTGCTGAAAAAATAACCTAAAACTACAAGGTACACAAATTTGTAGAGCGGCTTTTCTTGACATTAATAACTGCAAAAATGCTTGTCCATATGATTTGGAAAAAAGATGGGTCTTCAGCTCTTTTTTGAAGGTGCCTTCTGGTTGCTACGATGGGAAGTTCCGAATATTTAATATAACAGGCAGTCTATAGCCAACTTGAAATAGCACAGAAAATGAAGAGCTCACCCTGGGTCTGCATCAATCAGTCCCCAAGCTCCCACCACACTATGGGTCTCGGAAACCAGCAACTTCTTGCAGTCCTCCACCAGCTGTTTGACATGCTGCGCGGTTGCATGCTTTTCCTCTTCGTCCACCTCTGGGTTATCAGAATGCTGGAGAGTCAAGTCAGAAGCTTCGGCTTGGCCCAGCATCAAGTCAATGGTGGCCTGGCGGAAGGCGTCCTTGAAACGCGACAGGTAATAACTGGAATCAATAAAGAAGAAACAAATTATTTAAAATATATAATAATAATACACTACTTGATTTTAAGCATTAATGACATTTTTTTCAGAATGGAATCTGCACGAATTCTAAGGACATAAAAATTATGAGTCATATAGACATGCGATGTTTGCCAGCCAAGAAATAAAATCTAGTGATTGTAGAGTCACTTACTTTGTAATCGTTCATCTTACAAAATAACAAAACAAACCCTTTTTTTTTTAGATTACGTTGTGTATATATATATTAAGTTAAGTTTCACAACCGATTTTGCAAACAAACACAAATAACGGTTTGTTTGCAAAAATGGCCGTGGAACTATATATACTCAACGTAATCTAAAACAAAGTTGGTTCAAGTTATTTTTCTTTTAAAAACATCCAAAATCATCATCATCTTGGACCGGTCCGTAGTCCGTAGTGGCAACACTTCGGACTCGTAAATGGAGGGTTGTGGATTCGGATCCCGGCGGAGCACAAAAATATACCATTTATATTTCGAATGTGCTCTTCGCTGGGTTGAAAAATTCATAACAGCTTTACCAATGACCGGTCACCAAAGGTCCATCCAGCCTTACAGCAACTGGGTCTTGCTTGAGTATTGGCGCTTTGTAGCGACGACCAAGCTCGTACACCTCTGCGGCACTACAGCAAGTGTCATAGACCCCTAGAGTCTTTAGAATCTAGGGAGTCTCCCGCACAGGATTTCTTAAAAAAAAAAAAAATATGAATAATCTGGCAAAACCACGCACGTTCCAATCTAATTTCAAATTTTGTGCAGAGTTCAATCTCTATTACAAAGAAGGTTTTTAAAATACAAACGCATTTACAACTTTTGTTATTTGAGTGCACTTGTTGCATGTGAATTAAATTGAGATTAGCAGAGATTAATTAAACATTATTAGAAAGATTTAAAAAAAAAACTCAAGAAAAAGTAAAAACAAAAAATTTACAAAATAACAGACTGGCTTTCAAATAGGTATGCTTAGCTTAAAATGTGTTAAAACCTGATGGCCAGTCGATACACATGAAGTAAATATGAAATGACAGCACTCCTTGACTTATAGGTTAGTATGAGGCTGACCACCCATACTGTAAAAAATGGTTTACTTTGCCAATGTCACCCCTGTTTCAGGAAAGGTCCGCAACAGTTGCAGGGCTTATGTCCATTTGAGAATTGGGTTTTTTATATTGTAGGTCCACATTTAATATGAATCTCAAATGGTACATTTCTCTGCAGCTTAGATTTAGATTAGATTTAGATTAGACAGCAACAAAACTGCAATACACAAATTTATTTTTTAGTAGTAAAAAAGCAGCACAGAGCAACTTTTAACATTGTGGATCAGTAAAACATACAGTTGTCATTGTTAGCTCAAGAAAACTAGGACTATAACCTCGGTATTCACCAATCTTACCAGCATTTACCAGCCACTTCTATCGAAGATCGGCGATCATCATGGCTATTTTAACTTTAGATGTTGCGGCTCGAAACAGGGACTTGGTGCTTCTGCCGAACCACTATCGCAGGTTTTTCAGCCACGATGTCCTTCGGCGTCCCTGAGATCTTCTCGCCTCAATCTTACCCTGTATGATAAGATGAAGGAGACGGTACTTCTCATTTCTCATTATGTGACCGAAGTACATAAACTTTCTGTGCTTAATGGTTGGCAGGAGCTCCTTTGTAGTGTGCATTCGTTGGAGGACTTCTTCATTAGTGACTCAATCACGCCAAGAGATCCGAAGCATTTTTCGGTATGCATTTCGAATGCTTCAATTTGTCTCTCCAGTGCCTGCGTGAGAGTCCATCCCTCCATACCATACAGAGCGATTGGGAAAACATAGCACCTCACTATGCGCTTCCGGAGTTCAAGGCTCAAAAAAAACGCTAGTGTGGCCTAAGGTAAGTGTTAGCAGGATTGGTGAATACGGCAATACTAGCAGCACCAAATCAGAAAGCGGTTCAGAAGAAGAAACCCACACAACCAGTGCGCATATTTACACAAGTTTTTCACAAAAGTTTATCACACATGAAAACAATTAAATACATGGTTTGTTACGTTGATAATTAAAAACATCTTTTTCTTATGTTTTTCTACAATGCTTCTTAAAAAAATTGTGTACTTTTCATTTTTACATGAGAAATGAGTGGGTGTACAAAAGGCTGGATTCTAAGAAATAAAGTTAAAATATTGAAAGAAAAACGATAAGTTTAGCTAAAAAGCATGCACTCGTACTAAAAACCACTAACAAAAACAACAAAATAAATAAGATCATCATCACCATGAGCTCACCAGCCTCGGGTGGGCCTTGTTTGAATCAAGGATTCTCTTCAACTCAAAACTTAAATCCACAACAATAAATCAATATTGAGTACTTTTTATGATTTAACAAAATAATATTAAAATTGTCCACATGTTCATTGATATAAAATTGTGAGAAGAATGATAAGTACGCCAAGTATACAACATTTCGTAAGATTTCCTTGATCGTGTAAATAGAAAAAAATGTACAAAAACTAAATCACTTATTAGGGGTGCTCTTGTACCTTACATAGATTTTTTTAATTACGCAGTCAAGGGGATTTTACACAATATTTTATACTCGGGATAAGATGTATCAATTTATCAAAGACACAAACCATGCTTAGTAAATTTGGTGTCGTTCTGAACTGACCTTGTCAGGCCGTAAGCGAAGTTCAGCACCATAATTTCGTCTCTCATGTTTTGCACGTAATACGCGGGAATGCCATGTACGGGTGGCGGGGGGACGTCAATCACCGCTGGGACGATTGCATCGCAAGCGATATTACCGACAGTCTTGAGTGTCGCCAGCGCGTCTAGCTCGCGCTCAATCTCTTGCAGGGAAATTTCATTGCCTAGCACGATGTCCAGGCAACACTGACGGAACGAATCGGCAAAATGTTGAATGTAATATCTGTGTGAGAGATGAAAATATATCTGGTGATGGGAACACTACGTACACAGAACAATTCAGAAAAATGTTGGAGAAAAAAAAATATTTTTAAATCAAACTTACCGATTGGCAGAGTTCATTCCGTCCTTCATCATTCCAGTGAATTTTCTTTCTCCAGTTCTTGTATAATCTCCCTAAAATACAAATGTACAATTATTATTTTTCGAATGAGAGTTTCCATATTCTTAAATATCTATGATTATGATATTGGTTTTACTCTGGTTGATCTCCAGTCCCAGTGCTCTCAGCCTCAACTTGTTTAAGGAAATCTACAATCATTTCCGATTACAAGGCTTTAGACCAGGCCTGTCCAACATACGGCCCGCGGGCCACAAACGCGGGCCCGTAACGACATCTTGTTATTACAATAGTTCTTCATCTATCTTAAGTACTAAATCCGGCCCGCCACGATTTTAAGTTGGACAGGCCTGCTTTAGACTGCATGACATGAATTAAAACAATATACCTTTATCTGGCCTGTATCTGTGGGTGACAGGTGGCGCATCTGTACCAATGCAAAGCTGAGATCCATATTCCACGACCCAAACATTGTGTCGGTAATGAAATCAAGAAGACTTAAATGTGCCAAACATGTAGTACGTGCAGAGGACTCCATGATAATCAGAAATGTCTTGGATGGTGCCCCTTGATTGATTGATGATGGATAATTTATTTCCTGTAGCACCATTTAATGGTCCAGGATCATCTCAAGAGCGCCATGACTTTAAATGTCTCAGGATGCAGTGGATAATGTCGAGGTTGACACCAAAGTTCTAAGAGTAAAGGCACCATGGACAGAAGCAGCACAAGACAGAGTCTTGGAAGATTGTGGTGCGAGAGGCCTTAGACCTTCAAGGCTTGTGAGCCGGAGAAAGTTAAGTACATACCTTTAATGCATTGGTCCCAGCGTACTGTCTGCTGATGACATCCCCATTGTCAGCCCACAGATTATGCAGGGCTCCCCGTAACCCTGCGGGCAGCGGCCAGTCAGGTCCTGACAGTCCCAGGCGGGTCACCTGAAGCTCCAGCACAGCCTTGGCTATCGCCGTCTACCAAAAAACCATTAAACTAAAAAAATACTGATTTTAATTTGCCACAATTATTTTTAGTTATTGTGTACCATATTTGAGACATTTTTTATCATTTGAATCAGAGCAAGTTCGAATCCAGTCATGCCCTATAGGGAATAACTTGACCCTGGTTCAACAGATGCCATTGGATAATTATTAATTAATAACTCATTAAAAACAAAGAAAAAAACATCAGTAGAGAGAGCTGACATAGTTTGGTCACGTTATGAGGAATGCCTTCTCCATCTTACACAGAATGATTCAGTGGAGAAGAACTCACTAAATTGTGACAGGCAAAAACCTGTAATAATGGTTTAAAAAAGCACCAAACCTATTTAGATCTGGAGTGGAAGTGACACTTAAAGAAGTAGAATTGATTAATAACTTAAATTGGTGATGTTAATACGTGTTTCAGGCCAGGTGAAAATAGGTTGGTGAACTGCATCCCTCTTCACAAATTTACTTAAAACACAAATAACAATTAATTAAAAATTCAGCAAACCAACTTACCTGAACAACATTGGTGCGATCAAGACAGTCGATGCAGTTGACTCGGAAGACGCCATTTTGTCGGCAGATGTAGCCCTCGGGGTCCCTCCAGCAGTAGCCCATCTCAGCAATGATGTCCGACAGGGCCGAGACCAAGATTGACACATTCTCAAAGTGCATACCACGACTGCAAGCAACAATTATTGAGATAATGTATAAAAATAATTGCGGGATTTTCTATCGATAGCTCAGTTGGTAGAGTGCTTGCATTCCGTGCCAAGAGATTGTGATCAAATCCCACAAGGGTCTAAGAAACCCTTTTCCAACCCATCTGAAGAAGCCCATCGTAGACATGGGCGAAACGTCCGTAAGCTCCAGCTCCCACAGACCATGACAACAGATCCCTGAAAACAACTCTCTAGCAAACGCTTTTCCCTTTCAGTGTTTATTTCAAGCCCACACTAAAATATCAGCAAGGTTTACTCAGCCTTCCCAAGAAATGAAAACCAGCCCCCTCGTGAGCTGGGAAACCCCCGCAACAACTGAAGTGGTTGGCGTAAGGCTTTACCTGTACAAAACATAGGTTCTGCATGCCACATATGACCGCTTCGGAGATAACGCGTTAAGAAGTTCCGCTATATATATTACATAGACCAGTCCGTAGTCTAGTGGTAACGCTTGGGACTCGTAAATGGAAGGTTGTGGGTTTGAATCCCGATGGAGCACTAAAAATATACCATTTATATTTACAAATATGCTCGTAGCTGGGTTGAAAAATTCATACACCCTTGCCAAAGGTCCATTTAGCCTTACAGCAACTGGGTCTTGCTGGAGAATTATAAGTGTAGCTTAGTTATACACCTTTATTTTGAGGGGAACAAAAGAAACTTACCAATATTCGTGGAAGTCAAAAGTGGAATAGACAATCTCAGGGCTGTTGTAGCTGAAGATGTGATCACTGAAGGCATCAAAGATGACCTTCTCCCTGCCGGCTTGTTCCACCAGGTTCACCACACACACGGGCCCATACAGCCCACGCTCACTGTCAAAATGCTTGTTGAACGCCACCTGGGTCTCCTGTTCACCTGCAAACATTAATGCAATAATACATTTAACAGTTTTACAGAAGATTTGTTCCCATCTCTCAAGTCTCAACAAAAAACAAAATTTGATTTTTTTCTCAGCAAGCAACCATTGATGTTTGAATGACAAAATATAACTATGCCTTTTCTCTAGCAACCCGGCAGTGTGACATCTCAAATCCATGGAATCTGCTTGTAGGTACAACAACCTAGGGTGAGGCTTGGCCTCCTTCATCAACCACTGCCAGCACTGTCCAATGTTTTTTCTTCTCTTATCCCACACTCGCGTTAAGTTTGGATAAAATATTTCTAAGATAAGTGGGTCCACACACTTTCACATTTTTTATTAAGCCCAAAAGTCATCAGTACCAAAGTCAAAAGCACAAGACATCCACATTCAGTAGAATGTTGCACAATCTTTGCGGGAAAGACCGCAGGAAAACAAGATGTTTGCAAGAAGTAGATCTTACAGCTCTGTAGTATACAAGAGGGGACAGAATAAGGACAGTGTAGAACCTGGTTCTGATAAGGAGAAATTCTTGTTAGTGATGTTCAACGTTGTGGACACCTGACACAACGCTGGAGGATGAAGTAATATGTTTTGTTTGCATGGATTACCTCTGTCTAGTCGCGGTGGCGGTCTGTACTTGTGTCCGGGCTGACTCCAGTACAGAGGCGCTGATCCCCTGACCTGCAGGAAGGAAACCCGGTGTGAGCGATGGACCAAGATCTGCTCCGTCTCCACATAGTTGGCCACGTTGCCTTCCTCATCTACTCCTCGACGCTTGTATCTGAAAAATTAATTAACATCTCATCTAATAATTCATCATCATCATCACAAGCTGGACAGCCCTGGGTGGGCCTTGGCTGAATCCAGGATTCTCCTCCACTCTTGTCTGTCCATCGGCTTTGCTCTCCAGCTATATATGCCGAAGCTGCATCTGTTTTGACACCATCCATATACATCATCATCATCATCATCATCATCCATCCATCGCATTTTTGACCTTCTTGGCGTCCTTGGGCCTTGTGATGATGAGAGTGTTAGGTGTTTGATGGAGTTTGTGTCATACATTTAACAATTAGGTATCATTTAACTTTCAAAAATACTTACTGCTGAGTTAATTGTTTTTATCAAAACTGACCATTCAATAGTAAGGTAGAATGCTTGTGTTCTATGCCAGAGGACTAGGTTTCGATCACCACCGTGGGTTACAGATATGATTACCCGTTTTGATGTTTATTTCAAACACAAAATAAAACACCGGCAAGGTTCACTCGAGAAAGAGAGCATATTTACCTAGTGCCGGCTCTGAACCGTGATCTCCTAGATATCAGACTAAGGGTGAACAGTTCCCTATGTTCTTCGGCAGTCCCTCGCAAGGACTCTGTATTCAGATGTCTGGAGCATTCTCCTGCATCTACTTCACAGCGACGCACCTTCACATGACCTTGAATCACGGGCACAATCCAGGGATCACATAAAGGACTCTGAAATCAGAACAGAAATTCATCTAAGTTGCAAAGATATGTTAATATTTAAGATTAATATTATGCATGCTCACAAATAGGCATGTGTAAGTTCGCGCTTACAAATGCTGCATGTGTACTTACAAATTAAAATCCAAACCTCAAATGGACATAATCCCTGTAACTTTTTCGGACCTTCCCTGAAACAGGGCTGACATTGGCAAAGCGAACCATTTTTTACAGTACAGGTGGTGGTCAGCCTCATAGTTTTTTATATAGATATTTCTCTCACCCCAAGCTCCAAGACATCCGTCAGCATGTGTTTATTCCAGAAGAATCTATCGTCGGCTGTACTCCACCAAGTTCCACTTCTGTGACCGACAACTTCTGGTTTGCCAAGCCTCTGCAGCGAGCTCGTAACGTCGGCTGTTCGGCAAAAATAGAAGCTCTCTGTGTCATCAAAGATCTTGTGCAGTTCGTCGGTTATCCTGCGTTCCAATCGATCTCTCTCACGTGAATCCCGTCGCTTGTTTACAGTCTGTTTAACCTGAAATAACAAACATATCATACATTTCTACATTGTTTTCTATAATTTAAAGGCCCTAGATTTACGAGGTCCTGGTTGCGGTGAGACGATGAAGAGAAGAGAGATGGCACACAGCTTCTCCAGGTGGAAAGTTGGAGAAGGGCTGGAAGAGATGTGTTGGAGGCACAGCATTTGGAAGACCTAGGAGATATTTTGGCTAAAGAAATATGAATAAGTGTATGCAACACCAATATATTACAGGTCAGTTTCTAAGAAAGATCGACTCCTAAATGATAGGATGGGCTTTTTCTGCAAAATAAAAATATTTATTTTATACACCAGGCCCCTGTTTCCTTTCTATAGGATAAAGATATATCGAGCTTTGCGGTAGCCGGGCCAGTTGTCAGAAGCAATTTGCTTGTCAATGTTCGAATGAATCAACCCGCCTCCACCTGGACTGACAGGGACTGAGGACATTGCTGTTTTCAAGAAGCCATGGCGCCCTTGAGATGGTCCTGGACCATTAAATGGCACCACAGGAAACAAATTATCCATCATCATCATTATTAAAATTTTATGTTGAAACGGTGTTCCAAATTTGAATTTATCCTTGACCGGAAAACATCACAGGTTTATATGAGTAGGTTAAGGAGCAACTAAACATAACATTAGAACACCTGTAAGAAATCGACACATCTTTTTTACTTTTTGTTATTTGTGTCAACTCTATTATTACCTGTGACGTTGCTATGGCGGCAGCCTGCTGTGTAGTATTCTTAATGGTGTTGCCAGCGCTTTTGACAGCTCCCCACGTCCTGTTGACAAACATGGCGTTGTCGAACAGCCCGCCCTTCCCGCCCCCATCTTTCTTGCCACTGAGCTTTGCCGCCTCGGCTCTGTTGGCTGAAGTCACGGCAGCTCGGACAGCTGAGGCTGACGAGTGTTTCTTACAAGGTGTGAGGTTCAAATCCACCTGAAACATTATCCATAACAACTCATTCAATCCACACATTTTAGCCACTCGGGCAGAAGCTCCACTGGATGAGCATCCCACAACAAATTAAATTCAAAGAGGGTCTAGTCGATAGCTCAGTTGGTAGAGTGCTTGCATTCCATGCCGAGAGCTTGCGCCGTTGGAGTGCCTAAATCACGAAACGGCACTTTAAAGAATTCATCAACTCATCATCATCATCTTGGGTTCAAATCCTACAGAAGGTGTCAGAAATGATTTCATGTTTCGGTGTTTATTTCAAAACCCAAAATAAAATACCGGCAAAGTTTACTCAGCCTTCACAAAAAATGAGTACAAGCCTTCCACTTGAACTGAAGTGGTTGGCCGCCACCCTTACCTGTAAAAATAAATAGATTTTCTTCACCACATGCGAAACCCTTTGGGGATAACACAGAAAGAACACTTTTAGTGTAGCTTAGTAGTATTACTAGCATTTTTTTTCATAATACACTACCAAAAGTATGACTCTTTCAAAACTTAAATCATTTATTATAAGTAGGTAGGCATTAATACATTTTTATAGACAAGCAACCTTGACAAAAACCTGTAAGGATGAATCATCATAAAACATTTAACCATGACAAATGTTATTTGAAACACACAGATAACATGCCTTTATCATTTGATATGACATGAGAATTAGCTTTTAACACAATCATATTATAACTAGATTATTCCATTAATGTAAATAGGTTTTTAAATAAAATATTGTAGCATTTATAATCAAACAACGTACAGTCCAATTAATCAAAAGGCAGTGAAAAACACCATGTGTCAAAAAACTACAATAAAAAAATGCTTTTTCAGCAGTATGCCTGGCGGTCAAGTTGGACTAACATGTTTGAAATAAAAACACTGGTTCGAGTCCCTCAGGTCCCTTGACAATAACTTTAACCCTGGTTCTACAGATATTATAGGGTATGTATGACTTCAACTGAAAGTGGTTGGTGTGAGGCCGGCCCCCTGACCTATAAAAATAAATAGGTCCCGAAGCGCCACATGCGACCCCTTCGGGGATAACGCAGGCAAGAAGTTACACTATATGTGTAGCTTAGTTGCATTTTATTTTATTTTTATATGAATTAATAATTCAATAAAATACAAAATTATTAATTGATAATATAATAATAACAAATTCAAGATTTGTGTGGCGCTTTGTCATGACTCTTGGTCATCCCAAAGGTGCATGCTCATATATATGAGCGTGCAAACAGGTGGATATTTAGTCAGCTTCTGAATGAGCTCTCTGGCTCCATATTACGAAGTTTATCTGGTAGGCCGTTCTATACAGTTAGAGCAGCCACCTTGAAGGCTTGATCTCCAAAGACCGTCTCAATATTTCTCCTTAGAAACTCTATTTGGCTGCAGAAGTGTTGAGGGAGTGTTGATGGAAGTGTTGAGGTCCTGTTGCTTGTTGTTGCCGGTGCTATCAGGTTTATGAGATATTTTATTGCAGTCTCACACAGAGCCTTGAACACCAGCAAGCCTATTTTGAAATGGATTCGTTCCTTCATCTTCAGCCAGTGAAGAGACTTCAGGTGCGACGTTAATAATGTTCATAATCTGACAAAAATAGATTTGTGAGTTGCATTCCTCTTCACTAAATAAATCGGTATAATAATGAATTATTAAAATAATAATATTCATAACTAGATACTATTTTTACAGCTGACACCTCAACAAAATAAGTAAAAAAATATAAAAATGTACTCACTTCATCATTTCCGAGGGTCAAAAGACAGATAGATTTGATTTTGTAGATAATATGCTCATCGTACAGATTTCCAACAGGACTGCATTCTTTCACAATCATTAAACGCGGATCGTACACGGCGTCATGTTCAATTTTGCCGATTATAGCATGTGTCGTACCAAGACATTCAATATCCTGAATGCCTGAGAGGTCCCAAGCTGAAATTATTCAAAAAATTAAAATAACTCATAAAAAAAGTTTACAACATGAAAAATAGCAGGTAGGTAGGTAAAAATAAACATCAGAGGGAAACTGTGTTTTTTGTAATGGCAGCTTTGCTGAATTCCAAATTCAAAAAATATAAATGTCAAAATATAAAAATAAAAGAAGTTCAATGGGGTGTGTAAATTTTCAAAAAGGTCATAAACTCCATAGAAATTGTGACTTCACACGGCCAGGTTGCATTTCAAAATTGAATGCTTTTCTCAGCAGGCAAATGTCATACTAGTATGTGAATAGGGCCCTTGACAAACTAATAAACAAATATTTGTTTTCCTTTTCCCTAGCAACCCAGCGGTGTGACTTCACAAATTTCATGTATATGGACTTTGTTCGGAGCCCATCATCACAAGTCTAGTTAACACTGACTGCCGCTTCACACAAAACAATGTCGGCCTGGTTTGTCTATGGTTTTGATCGCTATACAAACCTAATGAAAGCTTTCACACATCCCCGTAGGCCATACACAAGTATTTTATTTATATCTATGTAGTATAAATAAAATACACTAGTACACTACCAGACTGAAAACTATGTTAAACTTCATATTAGGAATTTTGTGAGAAGTAACCTTATATTCCTTGACTTATAGGTTGGTATGAGGCTGACCACCCATACTGTAAAAAATGGTTCACTTTGCCAATGTCACCCCTGTTTCAGGGAAGGTCGGCAAAAGTTGTGGGGCTTATGTTCATTTGAGGTTTGGATTTTATTTGTAAGTACACATTCAGCATTTGTAAGCGCGAACTACACTTGTTGGTTTGTGGGCATACATCTGAGAGCTTTAAATGAATATATCCTTGCAACTTAGATTATAGATTATAACCTTCAATGACATGTATTGGCTGTAACTGTAACTCTGTCACCATTCCGCTAAGGATGGCCAGAGCCTCTGCAGAGCTGCCTCAATTTCTTCCTATTCTTACCTTTATAATACCTCTTTAAATTCATTCATATCCATCACCTTTTTCATCCATTTTCTTCTTTTCATTCACTTGGTATATCCCATTATTTCACAATCTCCTCAATCTGATCGCTCCATACTTTTCTCATAAGTAAATACAATACATATTTATCCAAAACATTAAACAAGTAAGTACCTACCTATTTACTTTTATAAATCTACTATTACATTTTTTATTCTTAATTTGATGATCATTGCGCAAAAAAAACTAATCGGCGTAAAAAATGTTAATATCATTTCCTGTAACTCAACATTGCACAATCAGAGAAAGTCAATTCAGTATTATTTTATTAAAATATAAAAAGTGGCAAAACAGAAGATACATAAACACAACATAAGTAACCTTTTCATAAATAAATAAATTATAATTATTCGTATTAACAGGTAAGGCAGCATTGTTGATATTATTGATGGAAAAAGTGCGCATTTGCACAAGAAAACTGTCGCAAAAAATCGTAATTCTAAATGGTAGCGTACCTGATTTCGGTGTGAATTCGCCATTGTTTCGACTCCACCACAAACTGACGTCGTCTTGCACGAAAATGTAATATTCTTCCGACCGAAACACTTCCATGCCCCTATTTATTTTATTATTGAACGACAAACGTCACTTTGACACTCCCTTCACTCATCGTTCAAGCGGCCATGTTTGAAAATTTCAATGCTGTCGACAACAATAACAAACTGTATCTGGGGAGAAAGAATATTTTTGAAAATGGGAATAAATGACATTTATTGTGACAAACATGGGTGACAAATTAATGTTTTGAATCTATCAAATTGTTTTTTTCTCATAAAACTCTCCAATGGTATTTTTTATTAATGCTTTTATAGTTTTATCATCAGATTTAGCGATATTTTTTTTTTACTTTTTTTACTATTCCCAGACATATCCTTTTTTTGTTTCGTGCCTCTAATCTTAAATGAAAAATTTCAATCGTTCTCAATATATGTACTACTCGGTGCTTTTTTACTGTAACGAAAAATATTTCATTCTAGCAATATCGGGAATTTGAATTTATTGAGTTTTTTTTTTCAGTCTTGCTTCCTCCATCCTTCCACACCAATATTCATAGACAATATAAATCGATCCAAAATCTTCATTGGTAGGTACACAGCTGTTTTGTAGTGTGGCAATATACGCAGTTTTTTTTTTCACACCAAAGTGACATTAGAAACTAACCTACAATGTTCGTGAATCTAATAGAAAAATAAACTAAATTATGTTAATTTAAGTATAATGCAATGGCCAAACGAATAAGATTATCTACAGTACTTATTGTCTGCATCACTACGACATTTGCAGTAACATGTTTGGTGTCCGTGTTACCCATGACAGCAGGTACAACATTTCTCTTCAACAAAACATTAAAAATATTTTGAATTTCATCCTGAATCGTTGTTGTTTTCTATGTAAAAACACAACAATTGTTCTGAACTAAATCCTGATAATCATCAAACTTACATACTTGTATACAAAAAACTTAAATTCTTACTTGAGATTCATAAATGAGAGACCCGATTGCTCAGTTTGTATAATGTTTGCATTTCATGAAGGCTAGGGTTCGATCCCCATCAAGAGTGTCAGAAATTGTTTCCGCGTCGATGTTTATTTCATACCCCAAAATAAAATACCAGCAAGGTTTACATAGCCTAATTACAAGAAATGTGAACCAGCTGTCTCGGGAGCTGGGAAACCCTCACTTCAAGTGAAGTGCTTAGTGTGAGACTGGCTCACTTACCCATGAAAAGTGTAGCTTATATGTGCAGCTTAGTTGTGTTGTGTTACCTCATTAATTTCATTACCAAAAGATGCAAGAATTATGGATCTAAGTACCTACTATTAAGGATATACCTACTAGGAAGGAGATTTCAACTCGCGGACGCACACTTAGGTCCCGAGACGCTAACGCGAGTCTGCTCCAGGTCCCAGGCAGATCCACAAGGACGTTGTTCGGTGACCGAGCTTTTTGTGTCGCAGCTCCGATGGCTTGGAATGCACTCCCAGTGACCCTCAGAGAACAACACGTTGAGGAGCGGCTTAGAAAGCAATTAACGCATACTTAAGTAGTGTATTATTGTTATTGTTATTATTGGTTGGATTGGTGAGGATCTATTGATAGTGTTGTGAATAACAGTGTTCTACCACCCAGCCATACTGCCAACAATGTTTTGATAGTGTTGTGAATAACAGTGTTCTACCACCCAGCCATACTGCCAACAATGTTTTGATAGTGTTGTGAATAACAGTGTTCTACCACCCAGCCATACTGCCAACAATGTTTTGATAGTGTTGTGAATAACAGTGTTCTACCACCCAGCCATACTGCCAACAATGTTTTTTTTACAAAGTTTATCACCAGTCCATAGTCTAGCGGTTAATGCTTCTCACTCTTAATCTGAAGCTCGTGGGTTTGATTCTCGGCAGAGCAAAAAAAAAACATTTATTTCCAAATATGCTTTTTGAAAAAAAAATCATGTGACTTCACCAAAGGTCCATCCAGCATCACAGCAACTGGGTCTAGCTTGGATATTGGAAGGAAGGCTCTTGAAGTGTAATTCACACAAAAGCAGCGCTCACCTATTAAATCATCCTAATATTTATTATTATTTATCAACTATACTGCCACCTACTATCTAACTATATACTAACTATCTGAATTATTCATTTCAGACAGTTGCATCTGCACCGACGAGCCCTCCCAAAGATACGGAAAGAAAAGACTGATGATTGAAGAGCGGAGCGGGCACAGACTGGCCATCCTCGTGCCGTTCCGAGACAGATTTGACGAGCTCCTCACGTTTGCCCCGCACATGGACAAATTCCTCACGGAGCAGAAAATCCCGCATCACATATTTGTGATAAACCAGGTGGATCAGTACAGATTCAACCGCGCTTCCCTGATCAACATAGGCTTCCTACAAACCAAGGAGGACTATGATTACATAGCCATGCATGATGTGGATCTGCTTCCGCTGAATCCTGACCTCAAGTACAACTATCCGGAGTTTGGACCTTTCCATGTGGCTAGTCCGGACCTTCATCCCAGGTATGTGCTTTGAATATTTTTTATAGACACCTTAACCTGTAGATTACTAAATACGAGTGCTGTATGATACGCTGAAGTACCCGTGCTAGACAAGAAAAGGCATTAAAAAATATGTGTATATTTATTTCTTAATATAGTCTCCTTTCAGCTAGATACATGTAGTCCAGCAATATTCTAACTTTTTCAAGCAAAAAATATGATTTATCGAACTCCGCAGAATAAGCCTCAATTTCGGCGATGATTCCCTCGTTTGACAAGAATCGCTTTCGACCGAGTCATTTTTTTTAATGTTTTTTTTACTTTTTGTTTATGTCACTGGACTTCAAACAGTAAAAAAAAACCTCGGCAATGTGACGTCAACGATAGGAAAAAATGGACTCTAGATAATCAGATTTTTTTAAATTTTACAACACTATGAAACGTATGCAGTTAGAGGAAATCTAAATGCAATGTGATGCACTTTAGTTTATTTTCAAACTAACTACTTAATATTGTATTGAAGTTATAACTCTCTGTCCTGTCTTTAGCAGCCCAAGTGACATAACATTTTTTCCATTATATTATTAAACCAGTGCGGAAAGTTTTTGAAGGCTCATTATATTTCCAGATACCACTACGCCACATTTGTGGGCGGCATCCTGCTGGTGAGCCGCGAGCACTTCCAGCTGGTGGGCGGCATGTCCAACAGGTACTGGGGCTGGGGCCTGGAGGACGATGAGTTCTATGTGCGGCTGCGGGAGGCCAAGCTCAACGTCACGCGGCCCAGCGATGTGCTCACCGACACCACCAACACATTCAAGTAACAACAAGCATTTACACTGAGTAGAAAATTTAAATTTCCGAGACTTCATCTTAACTATGTTGTTATAATTATAAAGTTCCTTGACTGGTATGAGGCCAACCACCCATGCTGTAAACCTGGGATGGTGGTTGGCCTACTTGATCAACCGATTTCAACGCTGCTTGTTGCTGCAAGAAAAAAAATTAGGCTGATTTATTTGGTGAACGCTGTTTTTGTGTGTATCACACCTCAAGAGCCCTATGCGAGCTTGGTTTTCGCTGTAGAAAGCGCCAATTCTCAAGCAAAACCCAGTTGCTGTAAGGCTGAATGGACCTTTTGATAACCGGTCTTTGGTAAAGGTTTATGAATTTTTCAACCCAGCAAAGAGCAAATTTGAAAATATAAAGGGTATATTTTTTATGCTCCTCCGGGTTTCGAACCCACAATCTTCCATTTACGAGTCCAAAGTGTTACCACTGGACTACGAACCGGTCATTCTATGTACTTAGTGTGGTTTTTTTTCATATTTTCTGTACTATTCACACAGAAATATATTGTTTAAAATTCCCTTATATGATATATCTACCCATCAAAGGAGTGAAATCATTATTTTTTTTTGGTGTTTATTTACAAAAAAAAAAAATTGTAGTTGACCTTGAAAATATCTGTAAAAAAGTCAATCCTCTAAATCCCTTTATGGGGCGTCCACACGCTTGCCAACCATTCACAAGTCAAGCGCACAGTGTGTCGTCTAGAACATGCTAGCTGGACAAAAATTTGTCTAATGGACTAATTTTGTCCAGCTAGCATGTTCTAGACGACACACTGTGCGCTTGGCTACAAGGCAAGCGCACAGTGTGTCGTCTAGAACATGCTAGCTGGACAAAATGAGTCCATTAGACAAAATTTTGTCCAGCTAGCATGTTCTAGACGACACACTGTGCGCTTGACTTGAGATGGGTTGGCAAGCGTGTGGAAGCCCCATTACAATGCACTCACACACAGGCAATGAAATGTTTTGTTTACATTCCAAGGGGTCATTGATCTCTAACATGTCCATGCCGAAAATGCCTATGTGATTTTAATTTTTTTTTCATAATAATAATATAATGAAACTGCAGTACTTACGTCACTCATGACATTTTTATAAATAATGCACTTAAAAAAACTTTATTTCACGTTAAACGTTAAGAGATAAAAAACGGATAGGAGAATTGTTTTGTATTTTTGGAGATATTTCAAATCAATACCAAGAGATCGGTTGCTGGATAATGGTTAAAAGTCGCCAGCTCACCAGAGGTTAATAGGTACAATAGAAAAAATATTTCTTGTGTAAAAATAACAAAAAATTGTACTTATTACAAAGCTTTCAAATGTTTCTTGTTTTACAGGCACGTTCACGACAAGGCGCACCGCAAGAGGGACACGGCCAAGTGTTACAACCAGCGAGAGATCACACGCAAGCGAGATCGGGAGACTGGCTTACACGACGTGGCATTCAAGATCTTGACCACCAACAATCTGACCATAGACGGTGTGCCCGTGACAGTGTTTAACGTTGAACTCGAGTGCAATAAAGTTGCGACTCCGTGGTGTGATTGCTCAAAGACAGAGAGCCCCAAAAGTGGACAAAAGAGCGGGAAGGGAAACAAGTTATGATCTTAAGTTATATTTTAGGTTTTGACTGATGAGTTGATGGCTAAGAATCTAGCAGTTACCTATTGATATTCTTTTACCACAAGATACAGGAGACCATATTTTTCACGCTTTATTATTTAACTTGATAGTTTTTGAAGTTCAATTCTAAGGTCCCACATGAGTAAAAACAAAAGACTTACAGTCCATAGAGACCAATAAATATGACAATGGACTCAGTACTCTTAAATTGGAGGGAAAAAATGTGATATCGCCCTAGCCGCTAAACGGCACTATATAGAATTGGACAAAGTGTCACGTTTACCCACCGTAAAATATGTTCTAAATTCAAATTTGTGCCGGATCCATTTCTGATTATTTTACTTAAATAATGACCCTTTTATTTCTAAGCCATTGTGAACAAAAATGTTTTTATTACGACAATTTTTTGTCAACAACAACCCCAAAGCAATGTAAAACATTGAGTTGCCATCGGAAAGTGTGTTGTAATTAAAAAATAATCTCAAAAGAAAATCTTGTGCCATGAAAGCTTAGCAATATCTTTTTTGTATGTTGGTCGTTCTGAATATTTTGAAAGCAGAATGTGAATGGATGTTTTCTAAATAAGCGCACAACAGGTTGTGTTCCATACGAGGCCATATTATTTGTAAGACATTTTGTAAATATTGTATAAAAGACGTAGTTTATTATGAAAATAATGTACTTCCTCAAATTTATTCTAATATTTTAAAGATACCTCATTTTTGGTGATTTTAAAATTAAAATCATGTGTAAATATATATTGATGAACCCATACTTTTTAGATATAATCTACTTACTTACTTAATAAAATGTAGACTCTTATAATAATACATATTTACCCCTTTTCATACGGACCGTTTTCGGTCCAGAACCAATTTAGAAATGTATGGGAATATCGGACAAAGTGTGTGAAAGCTAACATACATCTCCATACAAATGTGACTTTGTTTTGCCTTCACAAAAAATGAGAGGAAAGAATGGGGCAAGAAGTTACACTATAAATGTTGCTTAGTTGTATTGCGTTTTACCAGACCGGATTGTGTGAAAAGGGACTAACATTGCTTACTTTTTTTGAGTTTTATAAAAATCCCTGTTCATAAAATGAAGCCATAACTATTCTTTTATAGTTTTGAAAGAAATAATCTTATGAATAAAAATGTTTTAATTAATATATTAAGGAAATAAAAAAACATAGTATTTTATTTACCCGTTTATTGGAGAAATTAACAAATAATATAGTGGCATTGTAGATTATAAAATTTTGACTAAAATAATAACAAAACTTACAAATTTTACATATACTTTTGTCAAATAAGAAATACTCAATTATATAATATTGTAATCATTGTAGAAAAAATTATGAATTTTGAAATTACAAAAATATGTGAATTAACAGTGTTAACGTGTATTTAAGCCTTGGGAATTTCAAGATCGGAGGGAACTAGAGACATCTGTTGATAAAAATGACCGTAACTAAAAACAATAAGTACTTTTTATCATGTTTTACTTTGACTATGCTCAGACAGATGTCCAGGCATGTGTCCAGGCTAAAATAATATTATTTTTATCCCACACCATGAAGGTCTGCCACCACATACGTATATTTTTTTCATTCAGTCTGCCATCCTAATACATTGGCTTAGTGTCACACGTACTAAGTTCCAAAGAGACATAATATATTTTAAAGCAATTATTTTTCTACATCAAATAGAAATTAAATTATTATAGAACCGTTTGCAAGAAACCTTTTTTTTTTATTACTTAAACATGATAAATCAGACAGTGCTCCTGTGAAAATAAATGGTTTCAACGGGCAAATACTTACAGCTAAAATATTAATATTTTTTTCTACAATTCCGCACTACGACGACCAGACCGCTCTTTCCGCTATCCCATCCGTATAATACATTGGCATACTGTCAAAAGTACAAAGTTCCAAATCGAGGTTATTTAAAAAAAAAGTAGGCTGATTTATTTGGTGAGCGCTGTTTTTGTGTGTATCACACCTCAAGTGCCCTCTGCGGGCTTGGTCGTCACTCTAGAAAGCGCCAATTCTCAAGCAAGACCCAGTTGCTGTAAGGCTGGATAGATCTTTTGATGACCGGTCCTTGTTAAAGATTTATGAATTTTTCAACCCAGCGAAGAGCAAATTAAAAAATATAAATGTTTTTTTTTGCTCCACCGGGAATCGAACCCACAACCTTCCATTCAGAGTCCGAAGTGTTACCACTGAACTACAAACCGGTCACAATTATCTGTCAAATTTATTTTTAAATCTTTGATTTGTTTTAAAAATAATCCAAAATGTACATTTTGGATTTTGGAGCTAGCCCATCCATATACAAAAAAAAAAAACCAAAACAGTGTGTGGTTCACAGATCACGGAATATATACGTGTGGTTATTTGAAGTCACACACATACTTGTAGGTATATTGATATGTCGATGTAAGCATCGATATAATATAGAACCATGGATGGAAGCCATTATATTGTAGAAGCCAGACAATAAGGAATTTCACAAAAAATCTGTACATAAAATGCAATATGGTAACACATGATAATATATCTTCCGGTGAAAGCTTGAATGAAATTTTTATATTCATTCTGAGAATTTGACTATTTTTCGCAGATAAGTAGGTACCTATACTATAATACCAGCTATTAGTGATCAATTGTTCGTGCTCAATTGTACTCGAATAATAATAATAATATGAGAATGATAAATTTGGTGAGCGCTGTTTTTGTGTGTATCACACCTCAAGAGCCCTCTGCGAGCTTGGTCGTCGCTGTAGAAAGCGCCAATTCTCAAGCAAGACCCAGTTGTTATAAGGTTGGATGGACCTTTCAATGACCGGTCCTTTGGTAAAGGTTTATGAATTTTTCAACCCAGCGAAGAGCACATTTGGAAATATGAATGGTATATTATTATGTGCTCCGCAAGGATTCGAATCCACAACCTTCCATTTACGAGTCCGAAGTGTTGCCACTGGACTATGGACCGGTCCAATGTATGTGGACTATGGACCGGTCCACATGTATGCAATGCAACTAAGTTGCAAATATAGTGCTACTTGTTATCACCTGTTAAACCTTGTTAATATCACAGGAAAGAGGACTGGCATTTAGCCATCCACAGAAGAGGGTTTTCCAGCTATGACCGGTCCGTAGTTCAATGGTAACACTGCGGACTCTGAATGGGAAGGTTGTGGGTTCGATTCCCGGCGGAGCACCAAATTTGCTCTTCGCTGGGTTGAAAAATTCAATGAAAATTCATAAAACCTTTACCAATGACCGGTCACCAAAGGTCCATCCAGCCTTACAGCAACTGGGTCTTGCTTGAGAATTGGTGCTTTGCAGCGACGACGACCAAACTCGTAAAAAGGTCGATAGCTCAATATTGGTAGAATGCTTGCATTTCATGCCGAGAGCAAGGGTTCGATCTCAAAAAGGTTTACTTAGCCTTCACAGGAAATGAGAACCAGCCCCCCGGGAGCTGGGAAACCCCCACTTCAACTGAAAGTGGTTGGTGTGAGGCCGGCCCCCTTACCTGTAAAAATAAATAGGTCCCGAAGCGCCACATGCGATCCCTTCGGGGATAACGCAGGCAAGAAGTTACACTATATGTGTAGCTTAGTTGCGTTTTTTTTTTTTAGTTGCGAGGGGACTAATCTAATCTAATCTATGTTGCAAAGATATGCAACATTGAGGATTCACATTATATGCATTCTCACAAACAGACACGTAAAAGTTCACGCTTGCACATGCCGCATGTGAACCAACAACATAAAAACCCAAATATCAAATGGACATGCGACCCCGTCGGGGATAACGCAGGCAAGAAGTTACACTATATGTGTAGCTTAGTTGCGTATTTTTTTTTTGGTTGCGAGGGGACTAATCTAATCTAATCTATGTTGCAACGATATGCAACATTGAGGATTCACATTATATGCATTCTCACAGACACGTAAAAGTTCACGCTTGCACATGCCGCATGTGAACCTACAACATAAAAACCCAAATATCAAATGGACATACACCCTGCAACTCTTAACGACCTTCCCTGAAACAGAGGTGACATTGGCAGAGTGAACCATTTTCTACAGCATGGGTGGTCAGCCACATACCAGCCTATAAATCAAGGAAGTTACACAACAATACGTGACCTGTGCCAAACATTGACATACTAACTCTATGGTACTAAATAATAATATCATAATATTGAGAGATGCTTCCTACAACACATACCTACTCGTAGACGTCATTGTGTCTGCATCCACTAGCAAATAGGGCTACCAAAAATATATTTTGTGCGTTAATCTTTATAAATTATCTGTTAATATCCTTAACGTATAGGATGATATGAGGTTGAACACTCATACTGCAAAATTGGTGCAATTTTGATAATGTTATATCATTAGTGCTACGGGTACCTATAGTCTAAAATAACAGGCATTTTTTGTTTGTTTTTTTTTCAATATTTTTTTTGAGTCCTGTATTGCATATTAATCCCAGTGTAATTGGAAAGTACTTTTTGTACTCTGTGTGATATGAACCTTCTTTCTTCATGTGAGGAGTCCGAGGTGTAACAACTAGATCTTGAACGATTTATATGAACTTATAAAACACACACCAATCTTTGTGGTCAATCTTGGTGTCGCAGTCGTTTATCGATATTGGATAGTATGAAAAGGATCTTTAAAAATATCAAGCTTATGTAGATATAATTTTTATACATGCATTATTGTATTAATATTAAAATTTCAAGTAGTACTCAAAAACATGCTAAAAAGTAAAATAGTTTGAAGACATAATGTTTATTTACTGTTTTGCAATCACGAAAAATACAAAACCACTTATCAATAAGTTTTGATTCATAAACAAAAGTATGTTTATTCAACCCTGAAAATGATACAATATTATTTTGCTCAATATGGCATAGCAGGACGTGTCCATGCCTCGTATAGTTGAGCTATAGCTGTATAGTTATATAGATGCAGATGTCTATACGACATGGCTCGGAATTTTTATACATATACAGCTGATGTGTATATACATGAGCGGTCCGTCAGACCCATTGGTCGGACTTGAAGTAAACTGTTTTATCATCACTGTCGGTCAAAATATCGCAATTGGGGACACCAGCGCCATCTGTGTAACAAATAAAACAATAAACAAATAGAGAATTACAATAATTATTTAAAAATTAGGTGTTTAAGTAAAAGAAATGAAACTTTTACGAAAATAATCAAAAATATTTCGTTCATATCATCGCGATGTTATCTTTGCGGAAGATTACTCGGAGGAACTTAAAACGCGTACGAAAAAAAATTACGTAAATACATTTTCAAAAAAATTAATAACTCAGTAACTAAGTAAATAATGAATTTTCGGAAATCGTCGTAATTTAGCTGAATAAATACTCTATCATTAAATTGAATATTTGGATTTGAAATATCAATAAAAGAACCGTGAGTTGCCTTGGAAAATGAGCCTTTTTAAATTGGTTTTTTGCATATTTCCAGCTGACTTGAAGGAAAAAAAAAATTAAAAAAATATTTTCATTTCTTTTAAATATATAGAAAGACAACCGTATATTTTTTTTTTGAACAGCCAAAGTTGTTTTGGTTCTCAAATCCCCCTTAAAAGAATAACCCTTACACCATCAGTAATACTGTCCGTTTTTAAATAGTTAGTCTTAATTTATAATGTATTAAAAAAAATACTGAATAGCTTTGACAGTTCTTTTTACCATAGACAATACTAATAACTAAATTTAAATAAATCTAAATTGCATCAGTAAAGTGGTACACGGATCGCAATAATGAATGTGGTTGAAAACGGAACTACCAACATTATCTTATGAAACATCACTTTGACAGTTCACAATGAAGTTAGCTGCGTTGTTTAGCTCGCAGTTGTTATTTTAAATTTTCATTTAAAAAGACATGGTTGGCATGCTTAAAATTAAAAGAAGTGGTGTCAAAGAAGTCACATTATAAATGAATAAGTAAGTATTTTGTTGAAGAAAAACAAAATGAACAGTTGGTAGCGCTGTGTTTCCTTAATTTGTCAAAATACTGACAGTATTACGGATAGTCCAAAGAACTTTTAAAATAATAAATCAATTTTTCATGCTTCTATGAAATATTTTTAGCAAGTCAAATGAATTTTATTTATCCTGTTAAGTATGCTGAAATATAATATGTTTTCCGTCTCGTAAAGTTGTTTAATTTCAAGTGCAACAAAATGTGAGGAAAAAACTAAAAGACGTGCACAAATAAATTACTACAAATAGGTAAAAAAATAATCTATACATACCTACACACCGAAATACTAAAAATAATCATTTTAAAACATAACGTAAGGATCTAATCATGAAAATATAAAAAATTATAGGAACATAACATGAAAGAAAGATTTTTTTGTCGCTGTGCTGGCAAAAAGGACTGATGGAGTCGGCACTAAAAGTCAGTGAAAATATTTTGACGTTACCTAACGGAGTAGCTAACCAGATGGCTTGTTAATATTTTGCGTTTGGTTGCATGGTTAGATAAACCTGTGTTGTCACCCCATCGAAATAAATTTAAAATATTGCAACTCCATTGTAAAACCTTATCCAGAGATACAAGTTAGGAGAAGCAAATTTTTTTGATGTTTGGTTGAAAACCATATTATTGAATAAGAGTTTTAGGCTTACACGGCCGGCTGATGATGCTGGAGTGAGTTTTTCCGGGATCTGTTGCCGTGGTCTGTGGGAGCTGGAGCTTCCGGACGTTTTGCCCATTTCTACGATGGGCTTCTTCAGCGTTTTTACATTGATTTCCTTTAAATTTATTAATTTTAAAAGTTAATATTATAATTATTTAATTTAAATAGTTTAATTAAAATATTGATTTGTGGAGTCAAAGATATACTTATTATTTTAAATTATTAAAACTTTATGTATTTGTATAATTAGCTTTTTTATTTGTATGATGATGATGATGATCTTGATGAGAACTGTGATCATCATTATCATCATACTTCACGCTGAAAACGCCCATCGCAGAAATGGGCGAAACGTCCGGAAGCTCCAGCTCCCACAGACCACGGCAACAGATCCCGGAAAACATCACTCCAGCATAACCATATTATTGTAGTTCAACATATTTTTTGTGCGAAATGGCAAATTAAAACTTAAGTTCTGACACTTTTTGCCATTTAAATGTCAAATTATAATCATAAGTGCGTCACTAGACTTTATGTACAACATTTAAAATACTTTACTGTTTTATCACACGTTTCATATATAGATTAAATTGCTGAATAGAAGAATATCAATATGAAAAGTGATTATTAGGGTAAATATCCAGTGAACCAGCTAATGTTTCTTATTCACGTGTAAAAAGGTAAAGTAAGAATCTAATTTAGATTTTATAAGCTCGATTTCCTCCCACTACACTTATACCCGTATTCACAAATAATGCTGTCTATAGGCATTGCTAAGCGTGACTACAAACCATATAATTGGTTGACTTATAGATCTTTGAAAGGAAAATTGTCCACCATATTTGCAGACAAATAAATAACAGGAACATATGGCAAAGAAGATAACATTTTTGAAGTATACGACAAAGACGTTGAAATGGTTTGGTCAATCAACAGACTGCATTGGCTGGATCACGTCCATCGAATGGAGAATCCAAGCCTGGAAAAGGTAATCATAGTGACAGAACCAAAGACGGGTAGGGCAGTGAAGAGACAAAAATAAAGATTTCTAGACAGAATGGTAGCAGACTCTCATGCGGTAGAAGTATGGGACTCGAAGGTATTGGACAAGCAGCGGTGGCTGGAATCAATCAAGGAAGCAAGACCCACTCCAGGTTGTTGTGCCATTGACGATGATTGGTTGGTTGAAACATGAACACCAAAGAAATCCTTATGATTAACGCGTAGCATTTCAAGATCTTCTAAGATTATTTGTGAGTAAGTGTATCAATATAAATAAAATAAAATATTTAAAAGCATATTTCTTAATACACCAGATGCTAAGGACAATTAGTCTGCCTAAAAAAGCAAAATACAATATAAAGTTTTATTAAATGAAATAACAAAAGTATTTATGAGTAAACTTTAAAATTAATTTAAAATTTTAATGATAGACAAACTGTTATTGGAGAACCTACTTAATTTTTGTGGTTTCATTGGTTGCTTCATCAAATTCTCAGGAGATACCGTTGATCTGCAGTGAGCAAGGAAGAACTGATTAACAGATATTACGAATAAACCATGAACATATGACACCAATGAAATGTCAATGCGCTCGGCTGAGACTGGAGCCAAATCAAGGATTGAAGAACCTATAAGAAGAGTTAACACAATATTTGGAGAGCGTGCATTTGCAGTTGCTGGCCCTCTGGCCTGGAACCACCTGCCACATCATGTGAGAGAGCTAGAGGACCATGGAAAGTTCCGGAATGCACTGAGGACAAGCAAATTTCTGGCATCGTTTGCACCAGCGCCCTTGGAGTGACTACATCATGAAACGGCGCTATAAAGAAATCATCAACTCATCATCATCATCGTCAAGAAAAAAGTAAGTTTCACCAATAACAGTTTGTCTAGCTTACAAATTTTTATAATTTATTTTAATGTGTCATGTCATTTCAGGACCGTAATTAAAATAAATTTAGCAACATTAACAAGGTAAATGAGGTATATTTAAAAAAAAGCTAAGTACGCTCAAAAGCATTTAAAAGCCCATACAGATACACAGAAAAATAATTTGGGAAATATTGATAGGATGTGAACTTTATCTGATATCAATGAGAGAATAGATTGGAAAATATGAAATGAAATGGCACCAGGCAGCATGTGAAAGTAACATTCAACTTTTCTGAAACTAAAATAAATGAAAACATAGTTGTAGGCTTTCACCGTTGGCTGCTGACATAGGAAGGTTGTTGTCTGGGATTTTTACGGGCCTTTTCCAAGTCTGCAACAGTGTTTGGTAAGCATCCTTTTGTAGCGGCGGCTCCAAGGACATGGAACCGACTGACACCTGTGGTTCAAGAGATTACGGAAAGCAGTCGCATCAAGAGATGTCTCAAGACCAATCTTTTACCGAATGTTTTAGGGCGCCCTTGATCCCAAAGCCGTAAACCTTCAGTAATCAAATTTAGGTTAGATTTACGGTCGTTAGACATCCTTGTTCCGCTGTATCTCCTGATGATGTTGGATAAGAAGCCAACGAAATGTCGAGAACACTGAAATTCTCTAACTAAGGGTTCATATAAATATCTGGTTATTTATTGTATAAACAACCCTTCAGTGTGAATACAGTGAGATTTCTAGATTAGATGTAATGACATGACAAGAATTTTGAAAGAATCTTTGTAGAAATATTGTAAAATGTCTCATGTTTCATTCTTTTATGATTGTACGTGCTTAGAATTGTCAAAAACTCATATAATTGAGTGGCAGAATTCTAGAGAATAATTGTTTCAAGATGTATTATATTCGGTTAAACTGAATTACAGTGCAGCTGAATTGAATTCTACCTCAGAGGAATGTTTAACTATTCTGTAAATCACACCTCAACAGCCCTCTTTGAACTCGGTCGTCCCTATAGAAAGCGCCAATTCTCAAGCAAGACCCAGTTGCTGTAAGGCTGAATGAACCTTTGGTGACCGGTTTTTGGTAAATGTAAATGAATTTTCCAACCAGCGAAGAGCATACTTGAAAATATAAATGGTATATTTTTGTGCTCTGCCAGGATTCAAACCTTTCATTTAGGAAGCTGAAGCGCTAACCACTAGACTAAGATTGTGGCTGTTCCAAAATACGGTTATATGATAGGCAGTGGAGTGTAGTAGAGAAAATTTACCATAACCCAAATTATCAAATAAAATCAGTTGAAAGCCATAATGTTGCCATTGCAGTCGTCAGCTGGGCGTATGCGCCTCCTCTTGGTGTCGCCAGGTGTCAGGGTGAGTGGGCCTCGGCAGGAGTTGCCAATGAGCAGGATGACGTCGGCTAGAGAAGGCATGCAGGACTGTTGCCTGGCTGCAACACACATGCAACAGAAATACCAACACGCTACACAAATACATTTAAAAATAACAATCCAGCTAAATGTCACGTCCTAGGGAAAGAATGAGCGCAATAAATCTACTGACAAAATCTGTAAATTTGCGATAAGTCTCGAATTCTATCGAAAAAATAATAGTGTTGTTACATGGCCAGAGATGCTAGAGAAAAGAGCAAACAAAAATGTTGTTATTGGTTGCTACAGACTCTTGCTATAAAGACTGACCAAAAAAAATTGTAAGTTTATGTTTTCATATATTTATTACGCTCTCTCTTCCTGTAGATTTATGTTTGCCAACACAAAATGATTCTGCAAAATGGATAAAAGCCACGTTTTTTTCTAATATAAACTTTTGTTTTGAATGGCAACTCTCCATTTTCAAATTAAGAATGGGATTTCAATTTAAAGATTATTGATCCTATCCTCCAAATAACTTGGTTCTACTTTTATTCATCTTTTTTTATGAATCTGAAACTAAATAAATTAAGAATGCTTGATAGAAGAAGTTTTGGAAACTTTATACAAGAAGCTGAACAAAACTTAATTAAAAAAATACCTAATTAAAAAAATAACTTAATAATAAATTACCTATCAAAAAATAAGGAAAAGTAGCACTTTTTACAAGAATTAAAGTCATAACAGTCTCTAGTCACCATGCATATAAATAGATTAATAGAACTCTAACATTAAAAGGAGAATTAAAGTTAAAAGATCAATCTTTACAAGAAAAGATAAAAAAAATTACAGTAAAAGAAGTATAAGAGCTTCTAAATGTGAAAATAAATGCAGCTAAGTACATGAAAATTCTAAATTTACATTTGAGCATTGAATAGTTGAAAAGAAAAGAAAAACGTATATACCTTTATTTATTTCATAACATGTATAATTGAATTTAAGTATATAATTATTCATAAAACCATATTTTTATTTTTGAATAGAGCGGAAGAAAGTCGTCTTTTACTTCTTGATCACAGAGATTTTTTTTACGATGAAATAAATAGTCTTCCTTCTATTATGTAAAAGATATCTCTATAAAATGTATATGATAGCTATATATATCATTTTCTCTGCAACACTAAGTCTCGGTATTTTCAACGTTATTTTTATTGACTGTAGAGGCATTTACTTTGTAATCATTCATCTTAAAAGTTAAAAAAACAAAAAGACTTTGTTTTTATTACGGCGAGTATATTAAATTATACGACCAGTTTTGCCAATAATCTGTTCGCATCTTTGGGTGGTTACATAATTCCGTATCTGAACCATTAACTAACGCAATTAAAACCTTACTTAAAAAAAAATAGATTCCTCTCATCACATGCGACCCTTGCGGGAAGAACGCGGAAAAAAGCTAAACTATATGTTAAACTTAGTTACGTTTATGTTACTGTATTTAATACTAACGTTTTGAAGGAAGACTTTTAAGAGAAAAGTCTGTTTTTTTTTCATTTTAAGCGCGTGAGATTTCTTGGCACACTTTGATTATTTTAAGATTTTCAATAAGTGAATTAATACTGTTCTAGCAGAAAGTAATACTGTTTATTTACATATACTTCGATGAAATTGTCTATTGCTTTTGGATTCAGTGCCCCAAGTACAATAAAACATTGCATAATCTAAAATAATGTGTATTAGTTGATTGTATCAATTGGCTATTTTTTTTTCTAAGATAGTCTCATCTTGAAATAGGTATATTTGAGTAAATGTGGTCTGGCTTATTGATAGAAATCTACAAATGTGGTCCAATTTATTAAGCTATATAATAATGGATTGTTTTTTAGATAAATATATAAAAATGGTAAAAATTGATTGATTTATATAATTAATTATTTTCTTCTCTTTGGCACGTTTTATATAAAGTTAGACTTTTCAAGAATTTAGTTAACATTTTCCCAAACATTGATTGTTCATTTTAATTAACTATTTTACGTACAAGATACTTTAAAAGTTTCTAAATTAATCTATTTATATTTTTAGCTTTTATACTTACAAAAAGTTGTATATTCAACTACAATCATTCATTTCATCAAAGAAGTAAAAATAGAGACCATTTCCAAACAGAATGTTTGAAATCTACAATACTTTTCGGTATAAGAAATCATAAGAAGAATCCCTATCTATAAATTCGATCATTTAGAAAACATCATCATCTGGGGAAATAGTCATTTCCTTTAAAATTATTTCATAACCTTAAAAAACATACAAAACCTCAAATTTTACTATCTGGATCCCTTGAAGTCCTTTTTTGGAAAATTTGTTTTTGTTTTTCATCCATTTGAATAATGTTTAAATTTAATTCAAACAATTGTTTCTTTATCACTTATGACTTGTATTCCGTGCTCAGAAAAAATAAACTTCACAACTTCATCGTAACTTCTCAAAGGACTACGCGGACCGGTGCATTCCTTAGCATCATCAATCTTAAGTTTCTCCAGATCAAGTGTCAAACCCCTATCGCCGCCATTACGTTCAGAATTCAAAATCAAAGTGTTGCCATTTTCCCTTATACTTAATCTAGGTGACCGCTTACAATCAAAATAAACAAAAACCTCGTCCAGCTCATCGCTACCCACCTTCTTCTTATTGCCAACAATCTTATGCACTCCCGATAGATCCGTGATGACTTTTACAGACTTTGCCGCAATCAAATGCTTCTCCAGACTCTCACTTGATGTGTTGATTTCGCCGCAAAAAGATTTTGGGGTTAGTTCTCCGCTCGATGCGACTTTATTGGTCAACCTGGAGCGCTTTTCTTTACAGTGTGTCACGGATTGATTCACACTTGAAGTGTACACTTCATCGTTATCCGTTTCATCAACGCCGATCAAATAATTGATGATCTTTGATGAGAAATGAGTGCTGCGCTTTGTGCTGTTTTCTTCTGTGTCATTTTGACATTTCATGACAACATCGTTGCTGATTTGCGACGGTCTTTTGATGGAGGACTTGAGGGGTTCAAATGAAGACGTGTACTTACTTTTTTGTTTCCAGAATCCAGAGTGGAATGCGAGCATGAGGAGAAAAAATATATTAGCATCCGTTTCCATTTTTATTTGAAGATCTGAAGCCAAACATAATCATTAAAAAAATATGTAAGCAAGTATACCATAAATACATTAAAGTAAACATACAAATCAAAAATAATATATTTTTCAATTAATAATGTAAAAATAAAAAGTTTTTCTTCAGGAGTTGGTTAATGTCTTCGAGAGATTCCGGTGTTATCACACCATTTACAAGAGAACAGCAAAAATGGGGTGATAACACCGAAAGGGCTCAAGGAAATAAACAAACTCGTGAAAAAAAGCATTGTTTTTATTTTTAAATTATGAATTTCAAATGAATCATTACAACGTCAATACACAAACCCTTCAGCTTTTATATTTTTCCAGTTATCAAAAGTTAAAAATTCTAAATATTGTGATGTATTTAGCCAACAGAGGGAACAAAGTTTTTTATATCTAATTTCTCTCGGTGTGGTGACATCACATGTCTAGATGACTAGGGTCTTTAGAAACCAATAACAGAATATTATTAGCTATTTCCCTAGCAACGCAATTTAGTGACGGCACTTTATCTCCGGTTTATTTGCCCCGACTTCATACCCGTTATACTGTTGAACTTATATTTAATGTTTAATCAATGGCAAAGTAACAAATGAATGGAATAACCATCATTTGTTTAGCCGTTCTAAATAGTTTGTCATAATTGGAGCCATAGTAAAAGGAAAGCTTGCAAAATAAAGATTGTGACTCTGGATGAAATGAAAGAAGTATGTAAAAGCTGAAATAAATGTCAGTTGATCTGTGAAGTTTGCGACTAATTTTAAATATGTATTTAGTCGTTAATCATACTTAATAGATTTATTTAATTTATTGTTCATTTTTGTATAGTTTTTTATTTCAAATACATAAGTCGACATTAGTGGCTTGTCCCTCTCAGCCATAGCGTTGACTTATAGGTTGATACGAGGCTGACCCCCTATCCTGCAAAAATTAGTAAACTTTTGCCAATGTGATGCCCATGCTAGTGTGCGTCCCAGACCACATACAGTTGAAAATAGAGTTGGGTACCTTCATCCCAAGATCTGTAATATTTTATTTAATTAAGAAAGTTTATCTATACTCACAAATTGAGTGACCCCATTCCGAAGAGTTGAAATTGTTTGATGTAAGTGATGATGCTGTCGTCTATGAGATATTTCACACTCTCTCCTCGTCTCATCAAGCGACGAATCATTGTAGAACTAACGTCGTTTGGGACCCAATTTGTTATTATTGTAATATTTCTCTGAAACATTGAAAAACAATAAAAGACTAATCAAAGCCACATAGCTAGGGATTGCAATCCAGCAGCATTTTCAATCCAGCTGGATTTTTGCTGGATCAACATCATTCCAGCTGGATCCAGCGCGGATCCAGCAATTTATTGATTTTCGAAGAAATTGAACTGTTTTTTTTCAATACTTAGGAAATGTGTTAATCAAACATTTTAACAAAATAACAAATCAAAATTATAAATTAAACTATTACTTTTAGAGTAGACAAACAGAGTAAAAGTTATAACAAAAATAAGTATTTTCTTGACTTTTATGTAGACAAAATTTATCTTTTTTTCTGGTACCTAGTATGATCTCAAGAAACAAATGGTATTAATAGTATTGTCTCCCAACCGGCTTCTTAATGAACTGCATATATATCCGGCTGCAGAGAAGGCCCTTTCTGCCTCTACGCTTGTTGGTTAGTTTCTGATAATCGTAATCTAACGTTCATAATCGTAAATTAAAGTTAGGTTGTTAGGTTTTCCCCTCCTACTCCCTCACTTTCATAAACAGTCATTTCCTTTTTTAATATCGTATCATAATCCTTCTGAGTTCTCGTTTTTTTCGGTTTCATGAAGTTTTCTTTCTCACATTTTAGCTTAATCCCCAGATCTTGTTTCAATTCAAATTCAGTGAATCCGGTTAATCCTGTTCATAGTTTTTTACTTCCATTATATCTTCTGGCTCTTGCACTGTTGATGGTTCCACTAAATATGCGTTTACACGATTCAGCATATTTTCATCTCCTGACGCATTGCATATTTTTTTGGAAATTTGTTTGTCATACTTCTTCGGGTTCTGTAGATAAATTTGCACACCTGTGACATCGGTAAGACGCCGTTCTTCGATTCTGTTGTGGAGTGCTTCAGAAAGATTTGCATTCAGATTATGCCCTGGCTTTTTAGTTTGTCTAAGACAAATTTTAGGGTTGTGTGATGTGTCAGCAGTTATCAAACTCGGCTCTCTTCTGGAGAGAACTTCAACAGCCAGCTTAACCGGTTGAAAACTGGCGTCCTGGCGATAAACTCACTGATTAGTGACCACTCGTCCGCTGAGAATATAGTTTCTGAGCCAGTGTCTATGAAGGCTTTATCGATGCAAACTTTTCAACTTTCAGCAAAAACGTTCCAGCATGCTGAGCAAACTGTTCCACCTAGCGCAGCAGTCAAGAATCAAACTTAATTCTTTGCCCTTTGCTTCCTTTATGATTTCTGCAAAAACGTCTCATCTTTGGTAGGTAATCTTTTAAAAGTCTTTGCAACTTTTTGCATTTTATTAAAAAGTTCACTGTATCGCTGAATTACTTCATGTTCAGCTGGTGTTTGTTCAATTATTACTAATAAGCCTTCATTGGTGACCGTGTCTTCGTCATCATAATAGAGCGGCGACATCGCTCTCGCCGAACTGTAAGAGCATCTAGCAAAGCGCCAATGCTGGCAAGGTAGACTTTGCGCCATTATTTGGAAAGTTTTATACTTGCGGATCCGCAGCGCTGGATCCAGCAGCCGGTGCTGGATCCAGCAGGCCGAAAAATGCGCTGGATCCAGCTGGATTGCTGGATGAGGGATCCAGCAATTGCAATCCCTACACATAGCTGATTCTGTAGAAGTATACATGTAGATTTCTTATACTTGTTGTTAATATGAAAGCTTAACTTCTAGTGTGCCAATGGTTTTCAGCCGTTGAGCAGCTGCGGAACTCATGCTTTTAATATTAAATATCTCCAAAGATACAAAACTTATCTCCTATCCGATTTTTTTATATGGCAAGGCAGTGAAACAGTTTTTTTAGTACATACTTTAGTAGAATATCATTAGTGATATACTTACTGCACTGCCTTATGATTACGAAAAAAACACTGTGTTCTAAAAATAGACATGTAATATTATTATGACACCAAAGAGGCCGAGGCTGTAGTGGAAGGCTAGAATGAGGAGAGATGGCACACATCTCTAAATGGCAAGTTAAACGACGGCTGAAAAAGAAACCAGGCATTAGAGGCGTAGTTTTTGTAAGGCCAAGGCTCAATTTGGGCTGTGGCATCAATGCATAGACATTTCGATTCACCAATTAAACAGAAGTATCTGTTTAAGATTATCAAAACAAAAGTAGATGGCATACTCACTCTAAATCGGGAGAGTATATCAGAGTCATAGATGAACTTCTCAGGGTTGGAGCCACTTCTTGTGATCACAACTATTCCATAGTCCCTTAGTATCATCTCCAACTGAAAGTAAAACAGGCAACATACTTAGAAATCAATTTTCCTTTTCCTTTAAAACCTCTCAAATGCAACTAAGCTGCACATAGAGTGCAACTCACAACAGCGTTGTCCCGAAGGAATCGCATGTGGCATGTGTAAGTATATATTGTGTGTATGTCTATATAAATTAATTAATTGCAGTTTAATTAAAAGAGAACCCAGTATAAACCTAACAATATTTTGACTTAAGTTTTGAAATAAGCACTGAAACGGGAAATTGTTTCTGACATCCTAATATAATAAAATAATATTAGGATGATTTATTTGGTGAGCGCTGTTTTTGTGTGTATCACACCTCAAGAGCCCTCTGCGAACTTGGTCGTCGCTGTAGAAAGCGCCAACTCTCAAGCAAGACTTAGTTGTTGTAAGGTTAATCCTTGGCGGGGATTGAATCCTACCTTAAATTAGATACATTTAAATATAACAGTAAAAAGAGAATGAATTGTTATATATCCTTACTTCTTCATCCTTCCAAAGTCCCGGAGTGGCAAAAGACTCCAAGAGATCACCTCCGCACAGCAGTTTGAGCTTCACATTCCCACTGCTGCTGAAGTCGTCTCCCTCGTTACCATTGTTTATGGAATAATTAGGAATGGCGTGATCCACGTCATCATAAGATTGGTTCAATAAGTCATCGGGAATCCAAGATGGTGGAGGACCTATGATGGACTCTCGGTTCTTGAGATATGAATTTAATACATTCTGAAAATAAATTTACAAATAATTGCATGTAATTGAGATTTTAATATAAAAAATATCCTTTACTTTTTAGCTATTTTCTACTTTACTGATAAATTTAGTTCCTTGACTTATAGGTTGGTATGAGATTGACCACCCATACTGTAAAAAAATGGTTCACTTTGACAATGTCACTCCTGTTTCAGGGAATGTCGGCAAGAGTTGCAGGGCTTATGTTCATTTGAGATTGGGTTTTTATAGATAAATTATATGATTGTACCTACTAGTGTTTGCTCAAAGCTTCTGATTGAGAAGATTCAGGCATGGTCTGGTGTATGCCAGAGTATCCCTTAGTCACCTATAAATACAGATCGCAGTGCTTCGAAGGGGATTAATACCTGAGCCGTTGAGCGAGATAGTACAAAAGATCAAGTGTGAACTAAATGTGAGTTAATTATAAAATAAATTGGGTAAAATAAAATTTATTAAATTGAACCCAAGGGAATTATAACAATACTAAAAATAAGAAGAAACGGGCTGTGAAGAGAAGACAATGATGAAATAACCTGGTGGTGCTGCAAGGTAGGCAGCGTCCTGGTCCAGCCCTCCTGCTTGACTTCCCACTCGGACATCTTTATCCAGTCAGAGTTGCGGAGGGCCAGGCGTATCATGGCGCAGCGGTGAGATGCGGAGACCAGGTCTTTCTTTCCGTAGCCATCGTGCACGGGAGACACTATCCCACCAATGACCGTGTGGCTGCCCTGGTTGTGGATGAAGTCACGGGCTATCTCTGTAAGCAAAAACATTACAACCAACCTTCTTTTTTAGTAACACTGGGCTCGGAACAAATACTGCAGGTAATAAAATTGTGAGTCACATGACCAGGCTGTCGGGGAAAAGGCAAACAAATAATTTGTTGCTGGAGAGATGTTTTCCGGGATCGGTTGCCGTGATCTATGGGAGCTGGAGCTTCAGGACGTTACGCCCATGTCTACGATGGACTTCTTCAGCTTGAAAGTGCAATAATGAAGAAGCCCATCGTAGACATGGGCGAAACATCCGGAAGCTCCAGCTCTTATAGACCACAGCAACAGATGCCTGAAAACATCTCTTCAGCATCAGCAGCCGGCCGTGTAAGCCTACAACTCTTATTCAAATCATTTGTTGTTGGTTCTTTCCTTTATCAGTAGACAACGGACCGTCCTGTAATCTAGTGGCTACGGCTACATTCTTACCGACTCGTATTCTGAAGGTCATGAGTTTGATTCCCGGCGGAACACAACAAAATAATTATATTTTCAAATATGCAAAGACCAGCTGTTTTTCATTTCGCTCAGGCGCTGCGAGCAGTGTTAGCATGGCAAACTATGATTGTATCATGCAGGCAAACAACAATCGCCATCGTGCTTTATCGGAGGTTGCTAACCTGTTTATATCCACCTAGCTTTCTTCTTTTTTGGTTTATAGAATTACTGCTGTGTCCATGGACTCGGAACATTTTTGAACTTGCGATGTTTTTCTTCAGCGAGCAAACTTCAATCTTGTATGGGACTGCTATCCTTAACAACGGATAACAAAATATTTGAATGCCTTTTCCCGCGTCTTATCTTGTCTTGTTTCCTGCCGCCTTTCCTTTAGGGGTGGCCAGTACCTCCACACAAGTGCCTCCACTTGACTCTGTCCTTGCATACTTCTTTCATCTCATCTAATTTCATCACTCTTTTCATGCATGCTCTTCTCTTGTTTCCACTCTGTAGATTCCATTCATTCGCAATCTCATTTATCTGATCAATCCATTGTTTCCTAGGTCTTCCCCTTCCACGCTTACCTATTACATTCCTACCTATTACAGCGTGACAACGCAATACTGTCTATGTCAATTCATGTGCGGACCTCATTGTTGGGCCATTAAAAATATATAATGGCTTAACTTAAATATTTCTGAGTTTAATGCTATTCCGGATAATACGTAAAAGAAACCTTTCTTTTTTCTTTTAATTTAGGAGTCGGTTTTAAGAAATCTGGGGCTTAGGGTTTTATTAGAAAACCGCTGCTATAAGCCAAATCTAGTATTTGCTTCAGCATTACATTTACTAAGTAAAATCTCTTTTTTTTTTACTGAAATACAATAATTCGCCAAGCAATTAGTACAATTTCAGTGGAACCATTTTTTATACTATCAACTTAAAGCATATCTAAATACAGTTCAAGCGTGCTTAAACTATTGTCAAATTATTGATTAACAACTATTAATATCGCATTTGTAATGACATGCGGGGGTTTCTTACCAAACACTCTAAAATGCATCGGAGTCGGGGGACTGAAGGACCCGCAGGCAAACAAAACTATTTTACCCTGCGCCATTTTCTAACGAGATGACACTTGAAGTTTTTTATTCAATTTAATGCAAGACAATCACGGAATTGTGTAGAGCTATCTGCCACAGTATAAATAAACGATACATTATCAGAATGTGATGAAGTAATGCGTCACACAAGACATTATTGAATTTTTGAACCACAGAGTATAGGTATATAGAGAGCTGAGTTCCTAATATTTCTTTGTATTTCCGGTTTTATCGAAATACTAGCATCACGTAGTGTTAAGAGCATTAACCACGACGTGTGTGTGTACGTGTGAGTGTGTTAGTGCACTTATACACACGCGCTATGCCATGCTCCTATAATATTATTTCATATTATTATTCCATACCTACTCCCATTTCGTACAAAAAATAAAACAAAAAGTGAATATTTACGTGTTTTATTTATTGGCAGATAAGATACAAGATCAGATACAGAAATTATTATGTTTTTTTTAAATCTATTGTTGTATCAGAAATATAACAAAGTATGTAAGAATAGTTTAAGACAGTTTTCTATTTTGGTACTAAAGTTATTGATTGGCAGGTCAGTGAGGTTGACAACATAATTATCATCTAAAAAAAATGGTTGAATTATGCCAATTGAGGGAAAGGCGGCCAAATTATCAAACTACTTTCCTTATATGGGTATAATAATTGCAATTAACCAATATAATTTGGTTGCTTGCGCATGTGCATGAGATGCGGACTCAAAATTTTAATTCATCTTTGCAATTTTCAATCAAAATATCCTTATTTAACCTTCCCCAATCTGTGCTAAAAAAATTACACGCGCAACGGTGCTGTGTAGTGACTACACGCTCATAAAAGTCGGATTTATGATCGGTAAATGATGTATATTAATAGCTAATCGCTTTAATAAAGTATAATTGAAGTCGAATGAAGAAGTAAATGACAATAATTAGTATTTAAATGCTAAAAACATAAAAAATCATCGGCCGATGCCTATATAGCGGACGACAGGTCCACTCTGAGCGAGCGCCTGACAGCGACTGAAGCGACACCGACACGTGATATGGGGAAGGCGACGGGCGGCGGCTAGCCAGGGAATTTAAACCTTTTGAAATATTTCAGAAAATTAAAAGTTCATAATAATATGTACTAAAATAATGTTAAATTGAACAACAAATGAAAACATTCATAATTATTTCCACATTACTCGTATTATGTTAAAGCACAATAACGAAAATTACGTAAGTTAAAAGAAAAACATAAAACAATAGAAATATAAAAACCAAATAAAGACAATCTCTAAATTTGATTGCAATTGCTGCAAAAAATGTACTTTTTTTCTATTCTGTGACTAGCACACACAGTTTTTTTGACAAATAAGACACACTATTGTTTTTCTTTTTTTTAATTGTATGGACAAAATCTACAAATTCTTGAAGGTGGCCGGGACACTAACACACTCCTTGTTGATTCGCCCAGCGGATTAGTTGGAATATTTGCATCTGTAACAGCAGTTGCGGGTGATATAATTATGCTGATAATAGGATAGAACCGTGTCAAAAGGATCATGCTGTTGTTTATGGAATCTAACCATACTATTTTTTCTTCTTATAATATTAGGCTTAGCCAACTCCAAACTAAGTTCTCTTACAAAGCATTTTCATTTGCTTCTGTTATTTTTTTTCCTACTCTGGATACTTTTCAATCCAAAATAAATGTGTTTCTACGTATTACACACAAATAATAATATAAAATAATGATTGCATAGTTATTTAGAAACACATAAAAAAAATACTTACCAAAACAAGAATTTTTATTTATTTTATTTTCGGAAATAATAAATCACTTTAGTATCCCTGCAAGTTCCAGCAATATTGAAGAATAAAATACGACTGCAACTGTAGCGACGGAGATGCTCTATTTCGTGTGCTCAAATCGTAGCAAAATATGTGAGAGTGAGATGTGAATAGTGTCGCACTCACCACGCAAGCTTTACATGCATGACGCAAGCTACTCACAGCGCCAGTGCACAGCGCCTTACGCTGTGTGATTGTATTGGTGCCATTTGTTTTATTGTATTGGTGAATTTATTTCCGACTTTTACAAAACAGCTCTGCTGCCCCTTATTAGTGTGGATTATTAAAAAAATATATTTTAATTAAATTCGTAAATGTATGAGGGAGGAATACCTAGAATCTGAGCTCCATGTAAATTATATTTATAGAGATATTAAAGATTATAATAAGCAAGTGTACTGCCTACACTGCATAGGGGAGGGAAGGTTAAAGAATTTTTGGACCTTGGTAAGCAATTATTATAGCAACAATGATTTATTTTGACACTTTTCTCCAAATCACAACACAACAAAATCACAAAACATTTTTTCACATTTTTCACGGCTGTATAGTCTAGTGGTTGACGCCACAGACTCAATATGCGAAGATCTTGAGTTCGGTTCCCAGCGGAGAACATAAACAGCGTTCAGCAAATGAATAAAATAACAATACCCATGTCATTTTATGAGTAGCGGTCCATATAATCTTCCCGGCGGATTTCTTATAAATTTTCTTCGGAGTGGAAGCGGCAATACACGTACATTGGTTCAAGTTGAGACACTTCCTGGACCGCTTTCACCTGCGGCTTGAAATTTTCTGGTCGAGAAAAACATCCCACCTGCAAAAAAACAATATGATAAAATATCGTATCCGATGTTTGAAATGAACTTCACCATATAATAATAAGTGTAATATTACCTTCTCTACGAATACAACTTGCAGCGATGGAATATAATGTCCTTTTTACTGAATAGTTCACGTTTTTAGATCGAAGACAAACTTTTTAACTCCGCGTGGAATCTGCTCTGGGGGGAAGTACGGAAATGGCTGGGTTTTGCTACATGCAGAGCGAGCGTAGTAATAATATTTCACTTTATAATTTGACCATGAATTAGACACGGCGATTTAAACAAAATTTCATTAACCAGTGAAGTTATAAGTTTTACAGATTCCTGTATTTTATATTTCCTAATATCTGCCTTCATTGACCCATAATTGAACAAAAATGGTGATTAAGACGCACGATCCTTTAGTCAAACTGAGATATTAGCGCCTCTACTTATAAGAGCAGTCAAAGCTCTTTATAACGATAGGTAGGTCCGACTTTTCCGGGTGTGTTTTGAACTGTCAAAAATGTCTTGCGCGCAGTGCTGCCATCTGTCAAAGAAAATTACGTTTTTTTCAGATCTTCTTCCTCTTTGACTTATCAGATTCTTCGTGATTGAATTTTTAATCATATAAATTATCATGAATGGTATCATACACTAAATACCTGAAAGTTTTATAAAAAAAATTATCACTTTCTGTCATCAAACATAACCTTCAATAAATATAAAGTTATGAAATCTTCCTCTCTGTGCTCACAGGAGACTCCTAAAATTGTGTGAGATAGAAGACGAAGAATCCCAAATATAAAATTGAGATATTCCCTGTTTTCGAAAAAGTTGGTCCATAATATATTTTCTTATGAAGACTGTGTAAGCTGTGCCGGTACTAAAACCTCGGTACAAATAAAATTCACTTAAATGGGCCGAACTACTTGAATATTATGAACAATCTATTTTTAGAAAATGACTTATTATAAACGAGAATCTCGTGAGTTATTATTAGAATATTTTGTATGTTTCTACCTAATAGGTAGGTACATAAATATCTGTAGAGTGTAGAGGCTTAAACAACTTTCTTTTGCCAAATATTTTTTGATCTCACTAGAAAAGTAGTTCACGACATTTTTAATTGTGTAGGTAGGTACTTCTAAACGAAACCTTTTTGTAATCGTAAAACTGCATTCTTAATAAAGTTAATCAAAAGATTTTACTCGAACGGTGTGTTAACGCAACCAAGCTACACATATAGTGTAACTTTTTGCCGCGTTTGAAAACTGCCTTGAAACACCATGAAAACTGAATAAGCTAAACATACGCTAGCCCATCATTTAAAACGTATAAAACCAAACGTGATACTCTAGGATTTATTCGTAAATTAGATAATTATATCTAAATACAGAAAATCTTTTCTCATAATTTCACAAGTTCCTTCACTCATAGGTAGGTACAAGGCCATGGGTAGGTACCAGTACTTTAAAAATTGGTTCGTGTCAGAGCGGTAAGAGTTTCAAGGTTTATGCTCATTTGAGATTCGTTTTTTATATTTTGTTCGTATACCTACATGCAACATGTGGAAGCACGCTCTTACACGCCTGGCCAGAGTTAATATCAAGCTTACCCGACCACACTCTCGCCGGGATCTCTAACATATAATGGAGGCAAATCTGCAGGAATCTGGCCACCCCTAGCCTATACCTATACCTGTACCTGTAGGTATATCTTTGCACTTTAGATTAGGATAGATTATGTATAGCTATATTCCTTGACTTATAGATTGGTATGAGGCTGACCACCGGTTCTGTAAAAAATGGTTCACTTTGCCAATGTCCCCCCTGTTTCAAGAAAGGTCAGCAAGAGTTGCAGGGCTTTTGCTCATTTGACATTGGGTTTTTGATGATGATGATGATGATGATTTTTATAGCGCCGTTTCGTGACTACTGTCACTGCAAGGGCGCTTTCAAGCTTGACGCGGCGGTGAAGAAATGGGTCTTCATTCCCTTCTTGAAGCTCTCGATCCCTTCCTTGGCACGCACTTCAGGAGGCAGCTGGTTCCAAGTGGACGGTCCCGCAACGGCGAAATAAGTCCACATCCAGCATTTGTAAACGTGAACTTACGCGTATGTTTGTGTGCATGCACTTAATATGAATCTTAAATGTTAACATGTCTTTGCAACTTAGATTATAAATTATATAGAGAGCAAGGAAACACCTACCGCAACGGGATATCATGGTTAAAATGGGAAACTGGGCCACCATTATTGGATTTCAATCCATGACCTCTAGCTCAATAAGCAAACGATACCCACTGAGCCATTGACCGTTTGATGAGACAATAATGAGAAATCATTTTTAAAGCTGTCATTCTAGAAACTTCTCGGAAATTTCTCCAAAACGTCGCGTCGTGTAGCCTTTCCGTTTTAGCATTTCTTTTTATGGAAGGAGTAAAGTAGGCATCTATTCTGTCGAGCACACAGACACTTTTTATGTCAGGCACCTTCACAAATTTCTTCAGTCCATTTCTGTGCGTCCATTGCATCACACGACGAAAAAAAACACTTTCATCCGGTGAAATAATACAAGAGATTTTTTTTATTGTTTATATCTGAAGTGATACAATCTATAACGGTGAGTTTTTTTTTCTTTTTAATATTTAACTACCAAAGTATTTTTTATTTTAAATTTTACTAACTCCTTATTTAAATAATAATTTAGGACGGCTTAATCGTAACTTAAAACCTTTGCTTAAATTCCAGAAGGTTTAATATAATATAATAATATTAGGATGATTTATTTGGTGAGCGCTGTTTTTGTGTGTACCTATCACACCTCAAGAGCCCTCTGCAAGCTTGGTCGTCGTTGTAGAAAGCGCCAATTCTCAAGCAAGACCCAGTTGTTGTAAGGTTGGATGGACCTTTCAGTGACCGGTCTTTGGTAAAGGTTTATGAATTTTTCAACTCAGCGAAGAGCACCTTCGAAATATAAATGGTAGGTATATTTTTGTGCTCCGCCGGGATCCGAATCCACAACCTTCCATTTACGAGTCCGAAGTGTTGCCACTGGACTACGGACCGGTCCATTAAAGGTTCTATTTTTCAAAAAATATTTTTCGCTTGCGTGTTTATTTCGGACATCTAAATCTAAATCTAAATCTAAGCTGCAAAGATATGTATCATTTGAGATTCATATTAAATGCATTCCCACAAGCAGACATGCATAATTTCGCGCTTACACATGCCGCATGTGGACCTACAATATAAAAAACCCAATCTCAAATGAACATAAGCCCTGCAACTCTTGCCGACATTCCCTGAAGCAGGGGTGACATTGGCAAAGTGAACCATTTTTTACAGTATGGGTGGTCAGCCGCATACCAACCTATCAGTCAAGGAGTACCTACAAGCAATTATTTCATGATCATGGATTTATTATGTTAGGGTTGGACAGAGCTTTTGCAAAGTTGCAATTGAGAATAATATGAAAGCAGACAGATTAAAAATGAATTTTTAATTAATATATTTTTTTATGGTTTGTGTATTAACACTGTGAAAATTCATTGTTAATTCCTTCTTAAGAATATCTAGTCATTTTTAAATAAAAAATAAAATTAACGAGTGGAAAACCCAGTGTTTTCAATAAAAAGTATTACTTTTTTAAAGTATCATTATGAAGGAATTTTCATGTTTAAGTTGCATGTACTGACAATTACTATTACACTAGATCTGGCCCCGTAATATACTTATAATAACATACAATGGTAAAAAAATGGTTAAACATTTAAATAAACAAAAACAAGATATTCCCTTGGTTACCCGTAGAAAAATCAATAATTGGGACATAAAATTGAAATACTGGCAAGGTTTTTAAAGCCTCCACAAAACATTTTTTTTTTCATGTAGGGTATTTCCCAGGTCCCGAGGGGGCTAACCATCCCTCTCGGGAGTTGAGGCACCCCCAATTCAAGTGAAGTAGTTGGTGGCATAAGGCCAGCGGCCTTATCTGTAAAACTGAATCGGTTCCACACCCCACATGCGACTCCTTCGGTGACTACACTGACAACGAGTTAAGAAGTTGCAGTAAATGTGCATTTTAGTTTTGTGTGCTTTTTGGATCGATGAAAACCCTAGTTTCCTCCATTGATTCTGTACAACTGAAATGTATTTTTGTAGCTCTTTCCCTTTATTTGTATTTTTTCTGTTTTACTCAGTTTTCAAAAGTAGGTAAGTAGGTACACGTACATTTATTCATAGGTATTATGTTTTAATTTTCTCTATCTTGTTTACTTTATTCGCTACCTGTCTCAGATTTCTTTATTGACCAAGCCCTGGATTGTAAATAGATAGGTACCTACTTATATATTATGCACTCGTAAGTACTTATGTACATGCTTTAGTGCTTGACCGGTCCGTAGTCTAATGGTTAATGGTGGGTTAATGCTTTGGGCATGTGAATACTTTGGAAGGTAGTGGGTTCGATACTTGTGTTTCTTTCTAAAATAATTTTGTGTAATTTTATCATCCTGATTTATCTGAACTCACCTCGAGCCATCAGTACCTTTGGTTTTATTGGTGGTCTTACTGAGTATTTTAATAAATGAATTAGAGAGTAAAAAAACTATATTATTATAGCAAGGGTTCAATCCCCACCGAGGGTGTCAGAAATGATTTCCCGTTTATTTTTAACTCAAGGTGTACTCAGCCTTCACAAGAAAGCTGGGAGCTGGGAGACCCCCACCTCAACTAAAGTGGTTGACGTGAGGCCGGCCCCCTTACTCGTAAAATAAATAGGTCCCGAATCAACACATGCGATCCCTTCGGGGATAACGTTTTCATACTTACAATCTAAATTTCTTACTTCTTTTACTACGCACCTTCCTTAGTGCTAACTACCAGTGGCGAAGGGTGCCATACAAGCCGGTTCCCATCGGCTTCCCTTTTAAAATGATGTAACAAAGTAGTTAAAAAATATAGGCACAAAGTAAAAAACACATTTAAAACCAAAGAAACAATACGTATTTTTTCCCCATTGAAACCATGCAGTCTACTTTATTATCATTTTTGCCTCATTTGAAACGGGAAACCGATGGGAATCGGCTTGTATGGCACCCTTCGCCACTGCTACCTACTCACATTAATTAAAGTAGGGGCATACTCCTTTTAAGAAAAAAAATCCTATATTTTCCTGAAAAGTGGTTAACAATACTAAATGTGGAATAAATATTTGAAAAAATGCGTTAGTCACTCCTGAAGGGGCATTTCTATTTATTATAAATGTACAAAAATATACTTATGTACGTCTTGTTGAACAGCCTTAAAAACATCTTTAACATAGATAATCATAGAAAGCTCAACCTTTAGTATAAGTTTTTAAAATCATATTGAGGTCGGAACATTTTTGAATTTGGATTTTTTTAACTTGGCGAGCAAACGCCAGTCCTGTATGATCCCTATCCTTAGCGACCAATAACAAAATATTTGTATGCATTTTCCCTAGCAGCCCAGCCGAGTGACGACAAACTATTGTCAATGTCAATTAACATGCGGACCTCATTGACACTGGCGCCCATGCTTTTCGCGGAAAATCGCCATTTTGAAGGATTTTTTTACACGTCATAAAACATTCAATTTTGTTTTTTAAATACGCACCTTCTCAGAAGTAAAGTGACTTAAAAAGGTCATGTCAAACGGACTCGATATTTTTTAATTTGTGCTGAGTTCGATACTTACCTACTTTACTTTCTTCGGCTCATAAGCCTTGAAGGCTCAGGGCCTCCCGCACCACAATCCTCCAGGACTCTCTGTCTTGTGAAGCTTCCCTCCATGGTCCCCTCACTCCCAGAACTTCGGCGTCGGCTTCAACGTTGTCTGCCCACCGCATCCTGGGACGTCCGAGTGGTCTAACACCTGAGGGGGCACCATCCAAGACCGTTCTGATGATCCTGAAGTCCTCTGCACGTGCTACATGTCCGGCCCACTGGAGTCTTCTTGATTTCGTTACCGACACTATGTTTGCATCTTGAAACGATAAAGTTCGATAAACAAACAAAATGTGTCGTCACACCATCAGATTACGAGTAAAAAAGCAAACAAACATTATTGTTATTGGTTGCCAAGGACCCTAGTCACATAGGCCTGTGACATTTTCTCGCCGAGAGAAAAAAAACTGTTTTGTTTATCTGAGAATGCGGCATTTTTTGATAACAAAATTTCTCTTGATATTTTCTACGCGACATGCTACACAAACATCAGAATTTTGATTAATTTCTAGATTTAAATTCTCACATACCTAGGTGGGCTCAAAATCCCGCCATTTTTGATTTGGTGAAAGGCGTTTTGTCTATTTTGGACCAGTCGGATAAGTACCTACTTCGTAAAATAAATGCATCAAAGATAATATGAGCCCACTACGGTACCTGCTATTCACCACATCTCGATTCCATAATCAACTTTCAAAAAAATCAAGTTTGCCAGCGGTCAAAATCAAGTTCAAACATCAAAAACACAAAAGTTATTGGCCTACCTGCTTGAATGGCGTTTTCTATGTAGGTAGGTAGTTGAAAAGTGAAAACAAGATGGATGTGCTAAAAGCCAAATGAATAGACAAACAATAAAACGAGAATACAAAATGTGCAATTATGTGTTCTGAGAGATGTCTGGAGTCCATATTATGAGAGAAACAATCACTTTTTCCCTTTTATGTGGTTTTTTAGTCTATTCCTGGGTCTTTGATTTGCACTTTTTTACACTTTAGGCACTTTCCTACTCTATGGTCGCTTTTTCCCCATTTCCTGTTTCCTTATTTCCAGTTCCCCCATAACCCGGTCGCCATTTGACATAAAGCGTCATTTTTCCCTTGTGGTCACATGTCAGTTGAATTCACCTTCGAAAATTTGAGTGAATTGACAATATTCCTGGGCAAAAACATTTAAAAGAGTGTTATTTTACCATCTTGTGTCCTTGTGAACAATTAAAAACTAAAACAGGTGATATTGTGGTGGTTAAAAGTTCGCATACGTATTTTTCTTGGTTATGCCACGCTGTCATATTTACGAAAAACGTTTTTCGTTATTTTAACGGAGTTTTTACTTTAGATAACATCAAAATCAGTGTTATGAGTTGTGATAACAAAAAAGGGCCACCTCCCGCCGAAATCTCACAGGATTCAGGTGATGTGGATGCATTGAGGTATATATACTAGAGACGTAACGTTGCTCGAAACACGTAGCACCCTGTAGTAAGTCAAAAGTCGTACTCGAGAAAAACCCGATTTTGAGGCTCGTCAGTCTCACGCAGACTTACACAGCGAACGGACGTGACAGGTGGTAATACATATTGCCATAAATGTCTAAATATTGTGATTGGAGTTTTCAAACACCATTGTTTGTGAACTTGATCAATTATACAACATGCACAAATGAAAAAAAACACAACATACTAGCACAGATTAATTATTAAAACAATTTATTTTTGAAAAAAATAAGTTTTTCTTAAATATATTTTAATTAATGTTACACATTTGACACCGACAATAAGGTTGTAAACTGCCGGGTTGCTGGTTGAAGACTTGCTCATATAATTTTTAAAAGTAAAGGACTAAAGTTACATTTCATTTTAATCTGACATTCATTTTTAATAGTATTACTGTAGGGGAATTTTATATCAGAGAATTATGACATCCAGCCCTTTTTGTCGTGTTTGAAGTCTGCCATGTGTTTGCTAAAATTATTGCTATCTCGTTTTAACCTGAGAGTACAGTGCGCGTTATTCGATGCAGAAGCTGGATAAAAACTGATTGTCTCCTTGCATCTGCATTAAAACGTTTCCAACGGACTTCGGCTTGACATTTTTTTCCTGATTGTATGATGGTTGCGACTCTATAGTATATATCTCAATGTGTGGATGTAAAAATGCGGATATGACACTTCGGAATCAGGTTCACCGCCGCGGCGTCAGAAACGGCTTAGGGTTGTCTTGGACCCAAGGATAGATTATCTGGTTTCCCAGAGGGAGCCACTTAATGCTATACCAGACGAGTCTTTCGCCCGAAATGGACTCTCAAATAAAGGAAATGACCGAATCCGGAGTTATAGAGGCAGCGGAGTCATCTCCCAGCTTCTTATCAAAAATGTTCCTAACACTCAAATCGGACGATTCCCCGAGAATGATTTTCAACCAAAATCGTTAAAACTTCTTCCTAGACCCGGCTCCGTTCGAACTCATAAGCCACTACAAAGTGTCAGAGTTTCTTATCAAAAATGTTCCTAACACTCAAATCGGACGATTCCCCGAGAATGATTTTCAACCAAAATCGTTAAAACTTCTTCCTAGACCCGGCTCCGTTCAAACTCATAAGCCACTACAAAGTGTCAGAGTTTCTTATCAAAAATGTTCCTAACACTCAAATCGGACGATTCCCCGAGAATAATTTTCAACCTGAAATCGTTAAAACTTCTTCCTAGACCCGGCTCCGTTCAAACTCATAAGCCACTACAAAGTGTCAGAGGTTCTGCAGCCAAACGATTGGTTGTCGAAAATAGACCTATCGCAAGCTTACTTTCATCTCCCAATAGCACATCGGAGATTTTTGCGACTGGTCTATCGAGGAGAATTACTTCAGATGACAAGTCTGCCCTTTGGCCTTTCATCTGCCCCCAGAATGTTTGCAACCCTCACAAATTGGGTAGCCCAACTACTTTCTGCTGCGACGAGATATCCGGACAATCGTTTATCTCGACGACTTCCTCCTTGCGAACCAATCCAAGGACGATCTTTGTCGACAATCGCATCTTTGGCCTTTCATCTGCCCCCAGAATGTTTTCAACCCTCACAAATTGGGTAGCCCAACTACTTACTGCTGCAACGAGATATCCGGACAATCGTTTATCTCGACGACTTCCTCCTTGCGAACAAATCCAAGGACGATCTTTGTCGGCAATCGCATCTTTGGCCTTTCATCTGCCCCCAGAGTGTTTTCAACCCTCACAAATTGGGTAGCCCAACTACTTACTGCTGCGACGAGATATCCGGACAATCGTTTATCTCGACAACTTCCTCCTTGCGAACCAATCCAAGGACGATCTTTGTCGGCAATCGCATCTTTGGCCTTTCATCTGCCCCCAGAATGGTTGCAACCCTCACAAATTGGGTAGCCCAACTACTCACTGCTGCGACGAGATATCCGGACAATCGTTTATCTCGACGACTTCCTCCTTGCGAACCAATCCAAGGACGATCTTCGTCGGCAATCGCATCTAGCAGTAGATATCCTACAATCTCTGGGGTGGTATGTAAATCTCCAGAAGTCAGTGCTCTTCCCCACTCAACAATTAGAGTACTTGGGAATCGTTTGGGACACGCATAACAATTGCAAATTCCTTTCTTACCGGAAGCAAGAGGCATTGTGCCACTCACTTCGAGCAATACTGACTTCTCGAAAATGGTCCTTAAAACTGGCGGAAAGTCTCCTAGGAAGACTAAACTTTGCCAGCTTCATGGTCGCCTCCACTGCAGACAATTGCAGATAGCGAGCAGGCCACTGAAGCACCTGTCACCAAGAAGGTCTTTCTTGCCGGAAGCAAGAGGCATTGTGCCACTCACTTCGAGCAATACTGACTTCTCGAAAAAGGTCCTTAAAACCGGCGGAAAGTCTCCTAGGAAGACTAAACTTTGCCAGCTTCATGGTCGCCTCCACTGCAGACAATTGCAGATAGCGAGCAGGTCACTGAAGCACCTGTCACCAAGAAGGTCTTTCTTACCGGAAGAAAGAGGCATTGTGCCACTCACTTCGAGCAATACTGACTTCTCGAAAATGGTCCTTAAAACTGGCGGAAAGTCTCCTAGGAAGACTAAACTTTGCCAGCTTCATGGTCGCCTCCACTGCAGACAATTGCAGATAGCGAGCAGGCCACTGAAGCATCTGTCACCAAGAAGGTCATGACAAATGACCGAGGACAGCTTACAAGTAATAGAGTGGGGGATAGGGAATGCGAACGAATCAAGTTCCATCCACAGGGAAACCTGCGAACGTTTCTTGACAACAGATGCGTCAGACTAAGCTTGGGGAGCAACTCTGGACGACTTGATGCTGTCAGGACAGTGGACCGTTCAAACAAAAGAATCGGCACTCCAAACGAAAAGAGTTGTTCGCTGTTTTCACAACCCTGCAACGCACAGCGCACGACCTTTCTGGCTCCGAAATTCTGGTACAATCAGACAACAAGACAGTAGTCGCCTACATCCGCAAGGAAGGGGGCACCAGATCCAAAACACTCCTAAATCTTACCCAAGATCTGTTGACTCTGGCAGGCCAATGGGAGATCTCGCTAACAGCGCAGTACCTACCGGGAAGATACAACGGAGACGCGGATCACCTATCAAGAGGAAGATCCCCTCCAGAGTGGCATCTTTTATCAACAGCAACGAAGGCCATTTTCAATCATTTCGGAGTACCAGATATAGACCTGTTCGCATCCACGACGGCACACATGAGTTCAACTTACGTATCCAGAGACTCCACAGACTCATGCGCAATCTTTCAAAACGCGGAAGAGAAAAGACTGCTCCTGTCAGGATGGAGAGCTTCCACACTCAACACATATAAACCTGCTTGGCAAAGATGGTGCCGCTGGATACTGGCGGAAAATACCCATCCCAACACATCATCTCCTAATCAATTGGCAAGGTATCTAGCGCAACTGTTCATAAACAAAAAACTGTCATACAGGACTATACTGGTACACAAGTCAGCCATCGTAACCTTCTGCAACCCAATGATGGAAAAGAATCTCAGCTCAGATTTCCTAGTGAAACATACATTAAAAGCCATAGCAATGGTAAGGATTAACCCTCCTAAGTCCCCTGTGTGGAATTCGCAGATAGTGAAAGACTGGCTAGTCAGGAACACTCCTCGTTCAGATTTTCTCTATGAAGTTGCGTGTAGAACAGCAATCTTACTTCTGTTATCCTCAGGAAGAAGAGTACAATAATGCTAAATATCACAGAAGGAAACATTCTAGACGAAGGCACATCAATTGTGTTAATTCCATTTGTTGGATCAAAAACAGATACACTTCTGGAATCCAAGGAACACAACGTCAACCCAGTCTTCTGGATAAGGAAGCTGATTGAACTATCACGCGAAAGGAGATCAGGACAAAATATTTATAACCTGTTCATCAGCACCCGAGGACAAGTGAAGGCAGCTACAAGAACAATCATAGGAGGATGGGTAAAGAACACGCTAAAATCAGCAGGAGTAGAGGCCACTCCCGGCAGCACACGTTCAGCGGTCGCATCACTTAATTGGCTGGAGAACTACCCAATAGAAAACACTTTCAGAAAATGCTATCAGAAAGAGATGTTGAAACATACAGCTCCAGAAGATCCCTCCCTATTTCAACCAGTTAATATCAAATAAAGACGTCCCCGGTCACCAGGAGATAATAGACAGATCTCTCATAATATGGACTCCAGACATCTCTCAGAACACATAATGGGGGAGTTTTACCTACCATTAAAACTCTTATTATGTTTCTATAGATGTCTGGAGTCCAGGTAACCCCTACCTGGTGTATTATGAGCTTTATGACAAATGGCGACCGGGTTATGGGGGAACTGGAAATAAGGAAACAGGAAATGGGGAAAAAGCGACCATAGAGTAGGAAAGTGCCTAAAGTGTAAAAAAGTGCAAATCAAAGACCCAGGAATAGACTAAAAAACCACATAAAAGGGAAAAAGTGATTGTTTCTCTCATAATATGGACTCCAGACATCTATAGAAACATAATAAGAGTTTTAATGGTAGGTAAAACTCCCCCATTATATACCTACTAACTTTCTTTATCACTTATTCATCTTTGATTGGTAATTTTATAGTATCATATAATTTCATTTGTTCGTCGATGGAATTTTAAAACATATCTAGCAAAGGCTATAAGTGATATTTTGTTATCAATTGCTTGGACCCAAGTCATAGACCTGTGATGTTATCTTAACATCACAATAATTCACAATCCCAAAAAATAAAAATTTGGTGCGGAGTTCATTTATAAAATATATTAACCAACTTGTGAATACAAAGAAAAACCCACTAATTGACTCAGAACATTTTTTTTTTTGTTTTTTTTCTCGGCGAACAAACGTCAGTCTTGTATGGGACTGCCATCCTTAGGAACCAATAACAAAATATTTGTTTGCCTTTTCCCAAGCAACTCGGCCGAGTAACGTAACAATATTAAATATGTCAATTCTAGTGCGGACCTCATTTTCGTACAAAGATGTGTCCTCGAAAACTTATGTAGGTTTATGGAAGTACTCAGATTTTTAATTTCTGGTTTACCTAACTGGTTTTTCATATTGTTTTTTTTTATGTCTATTTATGTATATTTTATTTATGGATGGTAATAAATTTTATCTCTTGTTGGAAAATTACACACACACTGAATGAGAAAGATTTCCAAAATCAAATTTTATTGTTTTGAAAAAAGAACCATTTTAAATATTCAGTGCTGCATATTAAGATAACTTGATAATATTTTTTCATTCGGTAGGTATTGAAAACGGTATTGACATCGGAAATTCCTGTATGGAAATACTGATCATTTTCTTGGTCATATATGTATAGTATATACCCTTTTGAATAATGTAAATTAAATGTAACAGCAGCATTAGTTGATAAATCGATTATTTTATTCATATTGTACGTTTTACGCAAATCATTCGCTTATATAATTATTGAATGAAGATCCTGATTTACTGGCGCATAAAAAATTCCACAAAACGATAAATTATTTTGCTTTTCTTTAGCAACCCGGCGTCAACAACTTTTTGTCTTTAGAATCTGTGATGTTACCTATATACCTACTTTTATTATTGTTATTTTTTTACAGCCACCTCAGTGCTATTCAGAAACACTTTAATCCATGGATCGCTAGCAGTCTATAATAAATTTTGAATGTAAACAAAAAAGATCTGGGCTTATTAGTGATTATACATGTTAAGCTGGAATGTTTGTAAATAATGCTCTTTATTTTTTCAAATTAACTTTTTTACGTTACTTTATTACGTCAACTTTTTTACGAACATCATGTTCGGTACTTAAATACAATTAACTAAATTAGGCGCACTATGTTTTCTTTTAAAACATCACTAAAAAACTAACAAAATGTGTTGATGAAAAATATTTTCGATAAATTGTTTTTTATATAAAATATGTAAGTAATGTCTGTTTAAATCCTTGAAATAATTTATAATGAAAATTGCATTTTCATACGTACCTACCTACATTGTTACCTTTTTAAAAAATGAAACATGTTCATAGATTTAATAACAAAATAAATAACCTTGATGAATGTAAGCAAATAAAAAACATTTGTTTTTTAAGTCTTCTCAGCTGACCGCGCCTTTCGGGTTTTCGACATCGATCGTTGAACTCTCTTTTCGTCGGAATCTCAATTCCCAAAGCTCCTCAACATCTTGAGGATATTTTTTACACTTAGACCCCTTCCACGTAAGCTAACGTATTTAGAATAACTTTTTCATTCCAAGCCATGTGAATGTTTTTGTTTCAGGATATTCTCAATATCTTAAATAATCCGATTGATTTTGTAAATAATATTGGTTTACTGATAAATTTATTAGAGGGTATCTTTATGTGCTTTTTCTTCAACCACGATATTTCAACCAAGAATTTTATTATTTTTCAATGTGGCAGTTTTTTTTTGAGTGGGACTTTCTCTGTTTTCGAACTAGAAGTTTTTCATTTCTTGTGAAGGCTTAGTAAGCCTTTCCGCTACTATGATTAGAACGAGAAATCATATGTGATACTCTTGATGCAATCTAACCCAAGTTCCCTAGCTTTGAAAGAGGGTGTTCTACCAACCGAGCTATCGACTGGACTCACTATAATATATATTTGTTTTCATTTACCGTGATGCTAATCCACATTTCAATATTTTCCTTGCAATACCATCCTTGGCCATCTCACTGCGAGTCGTCATTACACTCAACGAGTTTTTAAATACCTTCTTCCTTAATTCAAAGTTAAGTCATGCCTATTCAAATTTTTTTTTAATTTATTTAAATACATGTAATATTACTTCACTTAAAAAAATCTTTTTGGTTCAATTATAAAGAATTTGGTCAAGAAAATGTATTTTTTTGTATTAACTGTTAGTTATGTTGAAAAATATTTTGTTAGTTTATGTACTTATTTTTTTAAGCATTTGACTGAGGCACTTCTTTCCAAAAGGTTGACAAGATTATATTGCACAAAATTTACCTCCATTTATCGTTCAAAAATAAAAAAGGTTTAAATTAAAATATTTTTCATGCTTTTTCGTCGCTAGTCAGCGCCAATTTTTCAAACAAGACCCTTTTTTCTGTAAAGCTGGATAAAATTTTACTAGGTATTTCTTGGTTTTTTTTTATCTTAAAAACGCATTCCATTGTCACCAGAAGAGTTTTTCTTTACAGCTCATGTGGTCAGCCTCATACCAATCTAATATTGCTCTCTATTTCATCACAACTAACCATCATTATTTTATGTTTCATTTTCATGTCAGATTTGGCGGCAACTTCGTTCCGCGAGGCCCGGGCGTTCACGAGTTTGAGAACCACTGGTCGACAGTGTGACCACGAGTTCGAATCCCAAAAATCGTTTCGACGCACTCAAAAAAATCAGTCAGATCTTCTTATATTATTTTTGCACCAAAATAATCAATCTTTATTGATTTAGTTTTCACTGTATGATTGAAATTGAAAATTCAAATAATAAAAAATTCGAAATTAAAAAGTAATAAGCGACTAGAAAAAGTTTTTTTTCTGAATATGATGTGACATTTTAAATATCATGCACAAAACCAAAATGAAAAAGTTAAAACATTTCAAGGTGGATGAATAAATGAAGTTTTTGTATTTACAAATAAAATAAATGGATCAGTATAATTTGACAGTTCGACAGTTTAAATATTTTCTTCACTACAATAGTTTCATGACTTCTATGAGCTTCACAAGAGATATCCTACAATTTGTGTTTTTACATCCAACATATGGGGTTAGTAAAATTAATACCTAAAAATCACTGCTCACTTAAAATGGATGAGACATGGAGCATGCATATTTTTTATACATTTCTTGTATTATTAAGTAGGTATAATATACATTGAATGATTTTGCTCCTAATCCATCCACTTTACGTATTCAGTGATAACACTTTTAAAGCACTTTCACTTTCATCTTTCACAAAGCAGCACAACACTTCTTAGGTATATATAGGTATATTTTTTAATTATAGCATATCTACTTCCAATTAACTGAAAATTTGTATCGACATTTAAGGCTCATATTTAATGCACGCCCACTAGCAGGTAAATGAAGTTCGCGCTTACAAGTGCTGCATGTGCAGAAACAAAATAAACCACCTCACATGAATATTGCTCTCTTTCTTTAAAACCGGATTGGCATTAGGAATTCTTCATGGGCGTGCATCCCATACAGGCATGTGCGCCTAATAGGTAGGCAATATGGTAAAAAAAAACGAAAAGATTTAAAATTCAAAATTTAAGTTTAAGTAAAAACTGGCAAGGTTTACTCGGCCTTCACGAGAAATGAGTACCAGCCCTCTCGGGAGCTAGGAAACCCCCACTTCACCTGAAGTGGTTGGCGTAAGGCCGGCCCCCTTACCTGTAAAAATAAATAGGTTCAACTTGCCAAATGCGACCCGTTCGGGGATAACGCGGCAAGAAGTTACACTATATGTGTAGCTTAGTTGCGTTTAAGTTACGTTTTTTGCGTTTAAGTTCGATTGGAGCCATCGTTAGCACTATAGTCAATTTCAAATGGGGTATTTTAAAGGAATGGGAGCAAATATTTATTCAGAAATGTATTTGCCTATACCCTATGCACGCGCCTGAGCAATAGTGAACCAAGTTTTTACAGCATGGGGTCAACCTCATACCAACCTATTAGTCAAGGAACATATAGTTTCAGAACATATAAATTCACAGGGCTCTTGAGGTGTGATACACACAAAAACAGCGCTCACCAAATAAATCATCCTAATATAATAATAATAATAATAGCTGGATTAAAAAGTAATACATATTTAGCTACATTAACTGAATAACCCGTATATTTAATGAAATTGTAAAGTATTCATGTTAATTACTTATTCGTGATCGAACAATGCCATTGTGTAGTAAGTGAGCCTAAGAATATAATAAAGATTATTATTAGTTTTACTTTACATAATGGCAACGCATCTCCTTGCAACATGAGATGAAAACCCCATAACGTTCGTGTTCACTGCTTTGTTTTATAGGTACCAGAATCCGCATACGAGCTGAGAAAAATTCTATTAAATCCACATCATCGCATGGGCGGTATTTCTCACAATACCTACGTCAGATGACGTCATAATACACCAACTGCAACCATATTGTAAAACCATTATTAACACTAACCAAAGCTAGAAAATGTAGAAATATTTGGGAGAAGGTATAAATTTTTAATATCATACACATCATCATAAATATTTTCATTTAAGTACAAAGTACCTAAGTAGGTACCGACTTTCAGTAGTACTTGGTTACTTACAGGTTTACCTACGCTTAGAATAACGACAGATATAAAAAAAAAACACATCTAAGTACTTACTTAGTAGGTACAAATATTAAAAAATCAAGGCCATATCATAAAATATTACCTCCTGTTTAAGTTATGTGATTATTATCGTAATTAATTAACAAAATTTTCCAATGTTTCGCCTAAAGCTTTAATTAATGAAATTAAATATTTCGATCATTGACTACTCATTTGATTGAGTAATTTATTTTGTTAGTTGCATTACGAGTTAAAGATTGAGTAACCCTTCATGGTCACCCCAACTTTTGGTAGGTAAGTACAACAGTGTAATATTCAGGTTGTACTTCATTTTAGTCCATGCAACGCAGGGCGAAGCTCGTATTACAAGTTGAAGATTGGAATAACCTTCAAATACGTCTCAATAGTTTTAAATTATAAGGTTTTAGTAACAAAAAAGTGTTAACCTACCTATATTGTGTTTACAAAACATAAATTCACATTTTGCATTTGAAGGTTTTACAAAATAATTGTCTTTGCTTCCTTTTAAATTTGGAAAAAGGAAGTTCCTTTTTTAAATCCTTCGTACCTGCGAACGCAAACATTGTGTGAGTAAAAGTTGTATTTTTTTTAATGGAAACTCTTGATTCAATTTTTTGTTTTTTTTAGAGGTTACTTTTGGCCTTTTTTGTACCTGCTTACTGACGTTTTTTCCTCTTCTTCTTTTATATAAATCTTTCGATGTGTTCAAATGGGATATCATCCATGCATAGATAAGTATACTATAATACTACGTAAAGATGTCCTACATTCCCTTCGATATAGACCCTTCTATATTTTGGCATATTTTTTGGGTCCGTTCTCTAAACGTGGTCTACCTTGATAGAATCTTCTTCTTCGTCTATTCCATCTCGATCTATCTTCTACATCTGGTCATTATAAATTTTATAAATGTGTTCCTTGCTGGGTTAAAATAAATTTCTGCCTAGGATACCTATACTAAAGACCGTTCCTCAATCCTCAACGGTCCATCGAGTCTTGCATCAACTGGGTCTTGATAAATAATTTTGTCTCCTGCAGCTGTAATGACGACCAAACTCGCAGAGGATCTTGAGGTGTGATTTATACAAAAACAGTGCTCACCAAATAAATCATCCTCATTGTATTTTTATTTAATTTGATTATGATAGTCCGACAGTAGGTAGGTATACCTAAGTACGTAACTGTAATAATATTGGGAATGAAACAATGTTGTAAATAAAGAAAAAATGTCTAAAATTAGTAATTATTTTTCAGTGTTCACATATTATAAACCATTGAAAAAATATTATTTGATTGATTATACCACAAAAGTAGTTAATTGCTCAAATAGGTACCCACAGGCTGGATATAAAATAAACTTTTGGACATTGTAGGTTGATTTTCTTTAGGCATAATTAATACCTACATTCTTAGGTAGGTACCTATTAAATATGTTTTTCTTGCGTTTTGGGAAAGTGGTCGGCCATCAAATTGGACATAATCATTTGCAGAAAAATTATTATTCAAAGCATAATTTCGCGAATTTCATAAATTCATGGCAGTTTTCTTTTTTTCGCAAACAATTAAATTACAATTTAAATTGACACATCAAAAAATAAGTGGCAACAAGAAACGTTGTGACATTTTAAACCATATTATTCAATTTCTATTCTAATGTCAATAATGTCACTGGTGCCCCTGATCTTTCTGAGAAATTTCAGTTAGAAAAAAAAGAAGAAGCTTTTATTTTAAAATCTAGAATCTAAGTTCAAAGATAATATATTTAGGGTTATTCATAACATATTTGAGCCATAGCTGATCCATGGATCGTGTTATTTTGTATTGAAAATTCACGTTTGGTGGCGATTGAGCCATGGATTTTCTGTGTGTGAATAGCATCAATTGAATTTAATGCACGCCCTCAGATAGACACGTGTTTACGCTTATACATGCTGCATGTGTAGGTACTTACAAAATAAACCAAGTCTCACATGAAAATAATGTAAAATTCAATTGGTCAGCAGCTGATCCATGGATAATATTGCCTCTATGAATAACAATCAAATTCCATAGACAGCATACATAAGTTGCTAGGAAAAAGACAAACAAAATATATTTTTATTGGTTGCTAATCAGACGTGTGACGTTTGTACGCCAAGAAAATAAAACCTCAATAAATAATGGATGGGATTCTTTACCTCTACCGCACTCTAACAAATAAAATAGACTTCTAAAAAATAGGAAACCAGAACCCTCCGTTACAAGATGGCTTAAAAAACACTACGCAGACTATGGCCGGTCATAAACACCTCAGATTCTTTTATCAAAAGATACCTTTACCCATTTAGAATGGACTTAACTCTTTTTTTTCTTGCCAAGCAAGTCTCAGGGCTATATCACTAAGGTCCTTAGCAACCAATAACAAAATATTATTATTTAGCCTTTTCCCTGGCAACCCTACAATGTGTTGTCACTTTTTTATACTTAGATTTGTTCTGAGTCCATCCAGCAGGGCTCATAATTGGTATTTAATTTTCAACGTTAGATGATTCTTTTCAAAACTAGTCACAAAGGTTCATTCAGCTTAATAAGGGGCATTTTAGGCCCGGATTGTGTATGGATTACTGGACAAACTGTGAAAGCTTTCAAATGTCTTCATACATTACTGACTTCTGACTGCTGCATAGAAAAAAACTTGGACAAACCAAACAGAAGATGCTGATGTGTAATAGCTGAAATCATTGTCAAGTATTTATCGTTCTGGTGTGGCTCACATAAAAATTGCTTCCAATTCTTTGATATTAATTTACTTTCTTCTCTGCAGATGTTTTCGTGGTGGAGCTGGAGCTACCTGTACATCATCGTTCCCATGTTGATCGCCATCGGTCTCCTCGTGGTCTTCACCTTCCTCCTGGTGGTTTCCCTGCTGAAGCTCTACGCTTACCTCACGCTGGGCAGGTGCAAGAGCAAGGCCAGGATGGAGGGAAAGACTGTCATCGTGACTGGAGCCAATAGTGGCATCGGGAAGGAGACGGCCAAGGATCTGGCTAAACGGGGAGCAAGGGTGATAATGGCCTGCAGGAATATGGAGCTGGCGGAGAAGGCAAGAGGTGAGGAAATGAACATTTCTCTTTCTTTCTTTTTGAATAAAGAAAGGAATATATCAGAAGTTTTTTTTTTTTGATACAAAAGATGCAGGGCTGGTTCAGATTATTTACATTTCAGTCCTCAGCAGAGGTCATTATTAAATTTTGCTATTTTTACACTGTTATATTTTAATTTTCCACAATCTAATATATGCATTTGGTGGCCTATCTTAAGGTCAGTTATAAAGATTCATACAGTTTTACAGAAACTGACAAGGTCAAAATAGTGCAGCCAAATGTTAACTTAGTTATTTAAAGTAATCCATTCACGTTAAGCTATGTTTGATTAATAATTGAAAGAAATAATCACATAAAAATCTAATATTATATATTTGATGCATACAACAAAATATAAAATTTAACACGTAACAAGTTTCCCTTATTTTACAAATATCTGCTAGAATATCAGAAGGAAGATGTGGAATCATAGTCAGTCGTGGACTCGGAGGAAGATCGATTGTTGCCGTAGATGGCTGCGAAAACAGCCTGCTGAATCTTTATTTGTACTGCCAATCTCTTAGCTGAAGATAATCTATCCAAATGTGGCAACAGCGTCATAACAAAGTGATAATTCTCATTAGCTTTAAGCGCCTTCTTATCAACAGCACCGTTCTTAATCTCCTCGTTGACCACATCATAAGAGCTATTCAACGTTGTATCTGAAGTTTTTTGTCGCTTCTTAGATGGCCCCCACGATGAACTGGATTTCTGCTTCATCAGAGTTTTAATCTTCATCGTTTTGTAAGATTCATCTCTGTAATTTATTTGTTTCGCCCTTTCAACTCTATTTTCAGTTATTTTATGCTGCGTTGTCGAAGCTTCCGTTGGTTCATTCATATTTACAATATCCTCAATTCCCACCTGAATAGTTTTCTGGTCAGTGTCACTTTTATCAGATTCATCGCACTGCTCCATCTTAACGTCGCATGGCAATAGCTCAAACGGTTCGAGACCATTCTTTTTTGTTACAAATTGGTCTTTCAAAAAGACCAGTGATTTGTAATGTGACCAGGTAACTGCTCCTTCGGGATCTGTGACTGATATTTCCGCATCTCTGCTCTCCAGCTCTTTCTTGTATTCCTTTCTGAAGTGATCTTTTAAATTCTTCCATTTTGTTCTGGCCTCTTTTGCTGTAACAGAAAAATTGTAGGATACATTGATTGCTGATTAACCTAATACGTAATGCAAGTTGTCTTGTGTTGAAATGAAATGTGTCAGTGAAAATGTTGGTGTAATGGTCGTGATCGCTGATCGTCAAATCGCTGTTCTTGACTAGCGTAGTTGGAACATAATATGTTGGTTCGCATCACGTCTGGCCCATTTGACCATAACTTCGACCCTGGTTCAACAGATGCCATTGCATACACACAAGCTTCTGCTTTCGTATGAAGACAACTGGCTAGGCAAAATAGGTTGGTGAATTGAATTCCTCTTCAAAAATCTATTTAAAAAAAACTGCGTGTATGTATATAGGAGTTAAGAGGGCCTTTTTAGAACCTGAGAATCTCAGCTTATTTCTAGCATTGTCACTTATATTTAATGAAATATTTGAGAACGATATCCAAGCTTATATCATCACCAGCTAGGTTATTCAAACACAGCAAACCCATGGCTCATCTGATGCGCCAAGTGAATTTTCCAACCAAAAAAAAATGGTGATTTGTGGATCATCTATGGATTAAATGTTATATAACAAATTGACCAATGCTGTAAGAGCCCGTTCCCACTTGTCGGGTGTCGGATCTGTATATTAATTGGAGGTTCCAGTTGCAGAACATTATGTATGGAGCTATTCACACTTGTCGGAAACCAATTTTGTCCGGAATGTTCTGCAACTGGAACCTCCGATGAATATACGGATCCGACACCCGACAAGTTGGAACGGGCTCTAAGAGATCAAGCATGATTTTGAGTGTCTCATGGATTCTTGAGTGGATTAGTAACTTCTCTTAAATGATGACCAAACATGTAAAATGTCCAAATAAATAAACTCCACTTCACATCTTAGAAATGCCTTCAACAATGAAACTTAAGCACAACTAATGTATTCATATAGTGCAACTTCCTGCCAAGTCGCATGTGGCTATAATTGCAGAACCAATTTATTTTCCCAGATAACAGGGCCGGCTTTACGCCCACAATTTCAATTGGTTAGAGGTTTCCCAGCTGCCTTTCTGTTTTAAAAATCCATCATTTATAAGACGATACTCACTGGAACAGTCCATGATGTTGGCTATCTCCCCCCAAGCCTTCTCCAGCATGTACCTGTTGTGATGCTGCTTGTTCTTCTTGTCCCATAAAAGCCTCCTCTTGGCCACTTCATTGATCAGAACTTCTGTATCCATTGTTTCCCTCCAAAGAAAAATTCTTATTGATCAATCTAAAACCATGAACAGAAAAACTAGGGAAAATGCTCATCAATATTTGGTTATTGTTTGCCAAGTTAGTCGACCAGACCTGCTACGTCTGCCCGTCAATTTTTTTTTTAAATTTAAAACTTTGTTACAAAACCATTTACATGACATTTATGACGCTCGTTCGTTTTCTATAATCGCTATTTAAAAACATTTTTTTTTATCAAATTCAAAAGAAGAAGACTAGGAACTCCTTGGTGCTGTTAACTTTATCCCCTGATTTTAGGAAATTTGATTTTTTCCCCTTCATGGTGTGACGTCACATATTTTTTTTTTAGTTTCCCTTGCCATAACTTTCTAAGTACCTTCTTAACAATACGCAAAATGTTATAATATTACCCACATAACATGAACGTCAACAAAATTAGCACTTATATAAAATGTAGGTATTATTTGTATGCAAATTTCACTCACTTTTACACTTTTTAGGCTCTTCTTTAGTATTTTTTTATTACACCTTATGAAGTCACGTTGGCATGCATTAAATACCACAATTATTTCCACTTTTACGGCTTATTTTGCAGGTTTATCAACAGAAGTATTCAATGATTTTTCGTATTGTTATGTGATCAGTTCGCCGCTATGTCAGCCGCTCAATGGCGTCGCCGCTCCTACACGCTGCAGCGAACGCTTCAAGACGCAACTACTACAGGGCGATCCAAAAATGATAATAAAAAAAACTAATTTAAGAATATGTTATATTCTTCGGATTAATTCCGTTCCCCAGCAAGATTTACGACCACTATGAGGTCTGCACATTTCAAAACGTCAAAGATGTTTCGTCATCAATCATCATACGGCTACGGAGTTACTAGGGTGAAACCGAACTGATAATTTGTTATCGGTTGCTAGGGACCATGGCCGTCGGAAGAATACAATCTAGGGGGGGGGGGGGGGGGGGCAAAACACTCACAATTTTTGTACACGTACTGACGTACCTACTACTTATTAAAAATCTAACTTACCTGATCTACGTCGAAAAGGCGAATACCAGTTTTCTTGGTGTTTGACCGAAGATGTCCATCACTGTATCCGTAAATGTTGGGCAGCCTATCACCTTTTCCCTGTGCACACTCATCATGCATAGTCCATTGAGTCTGTTTTCTTCCATTGTCGATCTCAGCCATGTCTTCACCCTCCTCAGTGTACTAAAAGATCTTTCCACAGTGCAGGTCGTAGGCCTTCGAGATTTCCAGGGGGGGGCAACGGCCCCCCCCCTGCCCCCCCCTTCCGACGGCCATGCTAGGGACCCTAGTTACATAGACGTGGGACATTTTCCCGCTTAAAAAAATGTACCATCCATGCAAAAAACTTCAGATTGCATGCTACTTTAAAAAAATTATAAATAAAATTAATTCAAAGTCTACAGCAGGGGTGTCCAACACAATATCGTGGCGGGCCAGATTTAGTACCTTTGTAATCGTGGCGGGCTAAAAAACGTCGATGGGGGGGGAGGGGGTAGGCACGTAATTTCCGCAAGTTATTTTTTTATGTGGTCAAATAAAATGGGCAACAAAACAAATAATCGGTTGACACAATCTTAAAAAAAATTCGGGTTGTGTAGCCATGTTCTATACGGAAGTTTGTTTCACTTTTTCCGGACGGACGCGTGGATTTTAAAACCGCTGCCTTAGATAGAGGATTGAACTGAATAATTTTTAATTATTTTAACTTATTGTCCATTAACTTGATGTCGCGGGCCGGCTAAAAGGCATACGCGGGCCGTATGTTGGACAGGCCCAGTCTAGGGCTACCAATAGACGAATTACATATTTTGAGCTTGCCATCTATAACTATCGGCAATTTTTTAAATTACGATTTAATTTAGTTTCGTTAAATAAGTTTTTTTAGTAATATTTTAAAGTAGTTGTAAACGACTGCGGAAATCCAACATGATCTAAAATGCGAAAAACATTTTATCAACTTGTACTGCATTCTGTTAAATTTAACCAATCATAAATGTTCTTACTTCTTACCAAAGGAAATATTTTCACTGTTTACAAATAAATTAGATTATTTACGTATTGGTGCAATGTTAATTTGGAATATGTAGACAATTTAATAAGAGCCATCTTGTGAATAATCACCTCAAATGCTCTTCACAAAATTTGATGAAAATGACACGTAGTTTTATGGTATTCCTATATCACCCGCTATTTATACCGCTGTCTCTCTCTCTCTCGCTCGTACCCGCGCCGCTCGCCGCTCCGCTCCGCTCTGAGTGTGACCCGCTCCTATAGCGGCTACATTACGTACATACTTTCTTATCGATTTTGTTGTATAACCAAATCCTGACTTATTTCCGTACATGAGTAATGAGCTAAGCAAAATGAAATGGCTGATTTTCAAACAATAATAAAATTGACAATAATTATTATGGTCTAAAACAAATTGCATGAACTTTGTTTTTCACAATTTCAAATAAAGCCATTTTGCATTTAAAACCCTTCTATAGCTCAGTTGGTAGAGTACTTGCATTCCATACCAAGAGCTCGGGTTCGAATCCCATCAAGGTGCCAAAAATGATTTCCTGTTTCAGTGTTTATTTGAAACTAATCTAATCTAATCTAAGCTGCAAAGATATATATCATTTAAGATTTATATTAAATGCATTCCCACAAGCAGACATGTATAATTTCGCGCTAACACATGCCGCATGTGGACCTACAATATAAAAACCCAATCTCAAATGAACATAAGCCCTGCAACTCTTGCCGTCCTTCCCTGAAACAGGGGTGACATTGGCAAAGTGAACCAATTTTTTACAGTATGGGTGGTCAGCCACATAACAACCTAAACCCAAAATAAAATACCGGCAAGGCTCACTCAGTTTTCACTAGAAATGAGTACCAACCCCTTGGGAGCTGGGAAACTCCCACTTCAACTAAAGTGGTTGGCCTAAGGCCGACACCCTCACACCCTTACCTGTAAAAAATAAATAGGTTCCACTCGCCACATGGGACCCCTTCAGAGAGAACACGGCAAAAAGTTACACTATATATGTAGCTTAGTCACATTTACGGTTTTTAATACCTACCATATTGTATTTTGAACATCTCTGCATATCAGGAAAAAGTTGCATAGATATCTTCTTTTTCTTCTGTCCCTTTAATTAAGACATTAGCTATCATCACTTCCTACGAACAAGTTGTCTTGAGGAAATATTCCCTCACTACCATATACATATCATCATTGGCACGGCAAACTAAGATAGGCCTTAGTCTCCTAGATCAATCGCTCCCAGCGCTGCCTGTCTAATGCCTTTCTCTTCTGGTCCCATACTCTTATTGTGAGACAATCCACCAACCACTCCCTCCAGCCATGTTGCTCTGTATACAAGGGTCTATATTCTTCTTCAATAGCGCTATACCCTCCTTTAACATCTACCTCCAACTCCGTCTGTCCTCCGACGTCACTCTCCAGTATCAACTTGTAAAAGTCGGAACTAAGGTGTATACCTTTTGTCTTCTCGTAATATTCTATGACAGCCAAGACTTAAATTTTTATGTTGTGCACTATTTAAAACCTAATTTGATTGTTTCAGATGAAATAATTGAGGTCACCAAAAACAACCAAGTGATCGTCAAGAAACTGGACTTGTCTTCCCAGAAGTCAATCCGAGATTTTGCCGAGGACATCATTAAGACTGAAGAAAAGCTGCATGTACTGATCCACAACGCCGGCTATGCTGAAACTTTCAAGAAGACCACGACGGAGGATAACTTGGAGACCACCATGGCTACAAACCACTACGGACCTTTCTTACTAACGCATTTGCTTATAGATCTGATGAAAAAGAGCGCACCAGCTAGGATTGTAGTCGTTGCATCAGAACTCTACCGTCTTGCCTTCCTTAACTTAGATAATCCAAACCCGACAAACAGAATGCCAGCTTATCTTTACTATGTGTCGAAATACGCAAACATCTGCTTTACAAAAGAACTCGCAAGAAGATTGGAAGGCACTAAAATCACCGCCAATTGCTTACATCCCGGGATGGTTGATTCAGGCATTTGGAGAAACGTCCCTTTTCCATTGAATCTCCCCGTCAATCTGGTCGTTAAGTGCTTCTTCAAGTCTACAGTAGAAGGCTGCCAGACAACTCTTCATTTGGCTGTCTCGGAAGAAGTGGAAAACGTTACCGGGAAGTATTTCATGGATTGCAAAGAGAAGGATGTGCATTCTGGAGCAAGCGACGAAGGCAAGGCCAAGAAATTGTGGGAAATTTCCGAGGAATTGTGTAAACTGAGACCTACGGATCCCAAGATCTAAAAAACAGAATGTTGTTAAATTATTTCTTATAGTTGTAGTCCATGTATGGTTGTTGCATTTTAAGAAAAATAAATAAATGTACCTACATTACTTAGCTTACCTTCTATTCGCAATCATACTGAAAAACTTTGTATTATGTGTATGTATGCATTATTGAACTGAGTTTTTTTTGCAATAAAGATAACTTATCATTTATTTTAAGAACTTATGTTCTAACTAATAAAAAGCTCAATTTTTTTTTTACATATTTTTATAGAATTTAGGTTATAATAAATAACAAAATAAAGATTTTTTTACAAGTTGGTAGTTTTATTTAGAAAACATAGTTTGCCTAATATACACATTCAACCATAAAAAGTGAAAACACCCACCAGCATTGCAATATTAATAATTCACATTTACTAAAGAGAGAAAGCCTTACTACTCTATTTACTAAAGGTATTTCTTTTATGTTACTACTACTATAAGAGATTATTACACGCATTCATAAAGCTAACATTCATTAAATATTATTGGATTTCAGTCTTTAAGTTAGTATCAAGCAGGTCCAGCCTAGAAATAGATTATTTATAGGAAAACTACTAATCTAATCTAATGATATAAATAAGGTATTAAGAAAACATAGTAACATAGTACTGGAAGAAGATTTCACACTTCGGGTCACGATAATGCGCAACTATGGTATAAAGAACATACAACTCATTGAATTAAGAGTTTAAGGCTTACACGGCCGGCTGATGATGCTGGAGTGATGCTTTCCGGGATCTGCTGCCACACACACTGATATCACAGTTCTCATCAAGATCATCATCATACTTCACGCTGAAGAAGCGCATCGTAGAAATGGGCGAAACGTCCGGAAGCTCCAGCTCCCAGACCACGGCAACAGATCCTGGAAAGCATCACTCCAACATACAACTCATTCTTCTTACATCAAGGTTGCTAACTACTGCTACTCAAACAAATGATTAGTACAGACCTACACGGCTTAAAATTTATGTGGCGAAAATCAGAACTAACATTGCCATCTTGTAAAACGTCACTTTTGATAGTTCAATGTGGTGTCACTTGAATTGTTAAAATTTAAGAAGTACATATTTTGTTGAAAAAAAAACAAAATTATCAGCATTTATTTTAGGAGTTTGAAGGAGGCAAAGTCATAACAGCAAAGTCATACCCTCATTTAGCTGTCATATAAATTTAATTCTCTTATATCCGTGTACATCTATACTTAGTGTAAATTAAGTGATAAAGCTTTTTCTGATTCATATTCCTATAATTGATTATTTTAAATTACCGTTAGAAATTTTTTACAGTACAATCCTTCCCTATTTAATATTTATTTACATCTTAATTTCTTAATTTTTCATTGCCTTATTTTTCTTTAATAGTGTTAAAAGGCCTAAATTCAGATTGTTCTCAGATTTTACACGTCACCTTTCTTTCACCAACTACTGCTTTCTAGTTCTCTTTGAATGCTATCAAACCCCTTTATTCTCTCACCACAAAGGAGCAGGAGAATGTCTGCCTTTAATTTAATTTTGAAATTGCTTTTCACAATTTATTGTTATTAAATATTGTGCGAGTTCAAGAGAAAAGATGCATTTATATTACACAAGTTTCTTACATTGAATTCAAAATTCCGTTTTAATATTTGTTTAAATAATTACTTCCATTCAGGCTGGGACTCAACAAATCCGGTACATTAGACAATGAAAGATTATCCAGTATTTCAGGAGTTTTCTCAACACCTTTTTGATTCAAATCAAGTTTGTCCAAAAAAGAATCCACATCACTTCCATTCCTCTCCTTGCCGCCAGTTTGTTTCTTTTCCGACAGTACTTTATCCAACTTGGCCGACATTTTTATCCTTTCGAACCTCTCAATAATATTCTCAAGAGATTTCCTATTCTTTTTCACGTGAGAATCATTAATTTCCGAAGTGATTTGAATAGAATTCTCAACAGATTTTTGATTACTAATATCTTCATTGCTACCGATTGTGACAGTGAGATTTGGCAAAGATCCTAGACCAGACAAAAAACACGTATACTCGATTTCTTCTACACCTGAAATCCTTTCAGTTGACTTGATGTAAGCCTTCCGATTGCACACAGAAGAATCCATTATAGATGTTTTCTTTTCTACGACAAAACCCGGCGAAGATTGTGTCCTCTGCAATGTGAAAGAACTCTCAGGACTTACTTTGAATAAATTGCCAAACTTCTTTTGCAAGTTGTGGTTATTATGAATAGACACTCCAGGATTTTTCTTCGCTGTCGTCAACAACCTTTGGATGTGGTTTGTAGAGAATCTATTGGGTTTAATTTCAGACGCACAAGAGAAACTCTTCATTGTAGCATTGCTCATCATAAAAGTGGTTCTACTATTAACGCTTCCTGTTATCTTAGACATGTTATTCTGTATTTCTTCAATGCTTTTTAGATACTCTGGTTTTTTAGCCGTCTGTTCCACGAAGTGTTGTCTTCTGTCGTTGTTTTCTGATTCCCGAAGTGATGGATAACTGTATCGTTTAAATGTTATGTTTTTCAAGAATTCATTCCAACTGTCGGATGATGCGCTCTCATAGGGGATCAGCATTTTAGGTATTGACGGCACCTGCCTTGCTTTGTCTATCCACAAGGAGAAATTAGAATTTTGATCGCTTATGGCGTCAGCAGTTCTCGGCATTCCAGACTGAAAAGAATAAAATAAATGTTTGAAAATAAGCAATTGAATCATCACATTTTTATGTTGGACATGTCTCAATATGACATAATATGACAGAAGATTTGTATGCAATCAAAGTAAAACCATTTTTTAAATGGCCACCCATGGCGCTACAACAGAGCTCATTGCATGTTTTTGACAGGATTGTTATCAATGGAATTTATAATTTATAATCTAAGCTGCAAAGATATATTACATTAAAGATTCATATGACATACATTCTCACAAGCAGACACATAAAATTTCGCGCTTGCACATGCCGCATGTGAACTTACAATATAAAAACCAAATCTAAAATGGACATACACCATGCAACTCTTGCCGACCTTCCCTGAAACAGGGGTGACATTGGCAAAGTGACCAATTTTCTACAGTATGGGTGGTTATCCTCATACCAACCAATAAGTCAAGGAACAAAAATATTGACTTATTACTTTCCTAGCAACCCAGTCAGGTGATGTCACACTTATTCCCAGGTTTATTGTGCTGAATCCGAATAAATCCAAAGTTATATAAGATGTACACATACCTTCAGCTGATTGTGGAATTGATATAATTCAGTGAGCAGATCCTTGGAGTGTTCTTTGATGAACAATACAGCATTCTTCTTGCTTTCCAAATCCACAACATAGTCGCAGATCACAGGCGGGTTGTACGTTTTAAATATATGAGACATCACCACTGCATACGACCTCAACATGTTGGGAAAATCCAGAACGCCATTCCTCACTGTGCTTCTTATGACAGAGCTCTGCCTGGAAGACAGCTCGCTTTCAAAACTAGGACTCACCCTAAACAAATCTTTTTTAGAGTCAAAAATTAATTTAGAATCATTGGATGTTTTCTTTGAATACCTCTCAATAACATTTGCGCTTTTAATTTTGCACTTTCTTGCAAGGCTGACAACACTGGAAGAACTCGTCAGCCATCTGTTCTCAATTTGAATAAGTTCCTTTTCCAAATTCAAACTCCATTCCTTTGTGAGATCCGTATCGACAAAGATGTTTCCTAATTGGTCCACCATTTTGTGATGTGAAGTATCTGTTTTTAATTTTATATTTTCAATAACAGAATTTAATAAGCTGGTAGCATCATCTTTTTTTTTTGTCAACTTGGGTAGATAGTTTTTGTATATTTTAGCAATGGCTTCCATGTTTTGAAGGTACATTTGCCACCATTTAAATGCCTTATGGAACTCTTCTTTAAGGAAGGCAGTATTTGGTAGAAAATCAGTCAGATGACTAGTTTGAACGTTAAATTGTACTGTTCTATGTGCTTTTTCTGTTATGTGAACCATCAAAGCCAGTTGCGTTAGTTCAAATATGAGTTTAGTGACCTTTATGCCTCCAGCATTTACCAGCCATGACGGGACTATGGGGGATATGTAACCATTGTGAGTTTTAATGGCGTGGTCCACAAACTTTATAAATTGCTTTCTGTATTCCACCTCAGATTGGATTTCTAATAAAGCCCACGAAGGTGAAGATGCCACAGATTTGCTGTCAATTATCGACATTAAATAATAAGAAATCTGGTGAAAGGCAACCCTATTTGGCTTTTCAAAAACACCTTCCTTGAAAACAGCTAGCAAATCCTTGTTCATAGGATAGCTCAAACTTAGTAAATACAGGTTCTTGTGTAAAGCTGCATGAAGAGATGTATTAATCACGCGTTTTTCCTTCAGCGACGTCATTTTGATGAACGCACCGCGCAATATCTGATAAACAGTTTGAACTTTATCGAAATTGTTTCATTTTTCACAAAAACTCTGATTCTGACGGGATCGCAGTTGAAAACATTTGAATTTCTGAAAAACAATACCATAGCAAAAATACATTCCTCATTGTTTTAACCTAACCACACTCTGTGAAAGCTGGCAACTCTGTGTGTCGTTAATCAAGTATGCTTTTTACACATCATAAATTAATTTCAAATCAAATGCATCTTACATTTCGTGTACTTTTTCATTTTAAATATGAAATAAATTTACAAAAGTAAAAAAAATCACACACCTTTTTTGTTTTGATGTCTTTGTCATTTTGGCGGTATTTTTTAATCTTACGTATGCAGTGTATATAGTCACCAAGCCAACTGACAGTTGGCTTGCCCTGGAATTTTTCATTTGAAGAAGCGAAAATCGCCATTATTTCCTTGTAGCTGCAATAAAATGGAATGGGAAACGGTGTGCCGCGTTTGCCTCCAGCAAGGCGATATCGTATCCCTGTTTGATTTCGACGAAAACAATGAGATACTCCGCGACAAGTACTCGTCGTGCTGTGAAATCACGGTTGGTTTCCGTAAATTGGGGGAATTGCATGGCGTGGCGTTCACCACACAAGTGCTGTTTTCGTGCAGATTTTTCGGAATGTCAGATTTGAATAACATTTCGTGTGATTATATTTTAGGTTGACGAGAAAGAGCCGTATCCCACCAACATTTGCTTGACTTGCGTGGACCGCCTTCTCTCCGCCTATCAGTTCAGACAGCAATGTATCGTCAGCTACCAGACGCTGCGGGAATGCATCTTGGAGATCGAAGGCAGCAAAGTCGAAAACACAGCAGGTGAGTCAATCAACTAAGAGCAAATTAAAAATATCTGGTCAATAACTTTGTTAGTAAATTGCTTGCATTCCATACCGAGGGTTAGGGTTCCTTTCCCACCCAGGGTGTTAGAAATAATTTCCGGTTTTGGTGTTTATTTCAAACCCAAAATAAAATACCGGCAAGTCTTACCCTGCCTTCACAAGAAATTAGAACCATCCCTGGGAGCTTAGAAACAACACCTGCAACTAAAGTGGTTGGCGTAATTACGGCCCCCTTACCTGTAAAAATTAAATAGGTTCCACACACTGCATTTGAGTCCTTTGGGGGTAATTTAGGAAGTAAGTTTGAGGCGAATGCTAAGATGACGAAAGAATTAGAGAAGCGTGCCAGCAAAGGAAGATGTGTGATAGGAGCGTTTGGTAAAATAGCGAAGAATAAAAGGATACCAAAGAAAATGAAAATGGCGGTACACAATTGTATATTGTTGCCGACCCTGATGTATGGAAGCGAGTCATGGACGTTGAATGAAAGAGAAGTAAATAAGGTATGCACCGTAGAAATGGCTCATTTGAGAAGTATGACAGGAAAAACACTGAAAGATAGAGTGAGAAACGAATGGGTTCTAAATGAATGCGGAGTAAAAGAAAGCGTGAAAGTGAAAGTTCAAAGAAGTGTGATGCGATGGTTTGGACATATTGAAAGGATGAGTGAAGACCGACTGACAAAAAGAGTGTATAAAGGGAATGTAATAGGTAAGCGTGGAAGGGGAAGACCTAGGAAACAATGGATTGATCAGATAAATGAGATTGCGAATGAATGGAATCTACAGAGTGGAAACAAGAGAAGAGCATGCATGAAAAGAGTGATGAAATTAGATGAGATGAAAGAAGTATGCAGGGACAGAGTCAAGTGGAGGCACTTGTGTGGAGGTACTGGCCACCCCTAGAGGAAAGGCGGCAGGATACAAGACAAGACAAGGGGACAATATGGGAAAAAGTTGCACAACTTTGACCAGTCTAGTGGTTAACACTTCGGACTCGAAAATGGAAGTTTGTGGGTTCACATCCCAGCATAGCACAAGAAATATACCATTTATATTTTCAAAATTGCTCTTTGCTGGGTTGAAAAATTCATATACCTTTCAAAGAATGAAAAAACGGATTTTACTGACCGTGCAAAAGAGAAGAACTATTTTCTCTATGTTTCGTTGGAGTCATATCCGACGTCCTCTTCGTGTGTCTTCAACAAAGAAGAGCCGCAAACTATAGTCTTTGTAGAAGACACGTCTCCTGAGGACGTCGGATATGACTCCGACGAAACACAGAGAAAATCGTTCTTCTCTTTTGCACGGTCAGTAAAATCCGTTTTTTTTTTCATTCTTGAAAATGTCTAACGACCGTAATCATAATTTAAAATCTTTAATCATGTACCTTTACCAAAGACAGGCCACCAAAAATTTATCCAGCCTCACAGCAACTGGTTCTTGCTTGAGAATTGGTGCTTTCTGTAGGAACAACCAAGCCTCTTGAAGTCTGATTGCCACAATTGCGCTTACCAAATAAATCACCCTAATAATTATTTATATTTACAAATGTTATGGTTGGTTTTGTAGGTACAGAAGTGATCACCATAAAGCAGGAGAACGGTGTCCTGCTGCAGTACACCATCCCTGTGGAGAAGGAAGTGGACACTCCGTGGGAGGAGCAGAAGACAGTCACAGCCAGGAGGACGAGGAGGAAACCTAAACGATTCGACAACTATGTCACCGAAAGTAAGTGACAACATACATAACCATAATAGCTCCAGCCACCACAAGCAGCAGAACAGCAACACTACGATCAGCAGCATCATGTCGCAGTCGGATAGTTTTCAAGAAGGGAAAAAAGACTGTTTTTGGAGATCGAGCCTGAATGATGAAAGACTAACAAGGAAAGTATATGCTGGAGTGATGTTTTCCGGGATCTGTTGCCGTGGTCTGTGGGAGCTGGAGCTTCCGGACGTTTCGCCCATTTCTACGATGGGCTTCTTCAGCGTGAAGTATGATGATCTTGATGAGAACTGTGATGAAAGAAATGGAAATTTCATTGTCATATCACTCCTTCTAAGATGCCTCGTTAGGTGAAAACATTTGACTACAATTTTTGGAATAAATTTGTACAAAAGTGAATTAAAATTTGTTAAAATACTTTATAATTACTGTTCAATTTAACAAGTAAATAATTACATAAAATTAATTATTTAAAGCTTGTATTATATTTATGTTAGTATTTATTTTAGTTAATAATTAATAAAATAGTTTTAAATTAAATGGTTTATTAATGTGCTCTTTACTTCGTGTCCGCCGTACAAGTGATACTTATGTATCTCTGTATCTATATAGTCATCATTACAATATTATATTTAAGTACAATACAATCTATGTAGGTACAATACAAAGCTAACTTTAAATGTAAACACATCTTGAATATTTGACAGAATTACTACAACCCAAGGTGGAACGAGAGGATTTGGATGAAGAGGAGCAGCCCGCTGAGTATGACTCCTCCAGGCCTGCCAGTCCCGCTCAGCCGGAAGACGGTAATTATCCTGCTTAATGTGTCTCTCCTTTCTGCTTTGCTACAGAGAGTCCCCCCAGTGCTTGTTTCCCTTATCTACCATTTGATTCAAAGATGACCTTTCAATGGCATTGTTTTAATAATCACATTCCACACAATCTGAGCTTAGAATGAGAGCTGTTTTCAATCAAAATCAATTTCTAGTATTCATAACTATTCTAGCCGACATAAGCCAAACAAGCACTAAAGGGACGATAGTCAATGGACCCTAGAGACTTATAGACCTGTGACATTTGCCCGCCGAAATAAAATATAATTCAAATTTATAAGTACTAAACCATGGGATTAAATTATTTAAATGTATTTATATTTTATTTATTTTCAGACTTTGGTGGGGACGATGATCAGGATTCTGACTTTATGCCTCTCCCGGGTGAAGTTGAGCTGGATGAAGAAGGAAACGAAAAGAACACAGCCAGCCCGGTGAAGACCAGGATAAAGAAGCAGACCTTCGAGAACTTGCTCACAGATGATGGCTTGCCGGTACTTAGTTTATGCAATATTTCACTTCAATGGAGCTGGAGCAAAAAAGCTGCAAAACCAAATTGTGAAGACTCTATTCAGCTAAACCTGCCCCTTCAGTCTTGACCGATCTAGCAATCACATCCGTAGATATCTTACGTATCTAAGTTTCAAAGATATATTAACATTTATGAACTGGTACGTGTCTGCTTGTGAAAATGCAGGTAATGTGAATCCAATGTAACATATCTTTGCAACTTAGATTAGATTAGATGATGATTAGCAGAAGTGAATTAAGTTTTATGGCATGGGAGTCGCCCTCATACCAACCTATAAGTCAGGGAATTAGCAAGGAAGATTAGTATATGTCCTGCCGAAGCAAGTACAGCAAGGAAGATAGCACGCAATAAAACATGATTATGTTACATTATGGATTATAGTACTACTTGTTATAGTTTACCCTCCACTGTGTCCATCACACAAAGTTCGGAAATATATACAACGGGCAACACACTGTGTTTTAAAGACAGTTGAACAGCAGTTAGTAGCGAAGGGTGATTTTTCTCAGAAGGTAACTCGATGGAGAAAAAGAAAGCCATCTAAAATTAAAATTTTTGGGAAAAAATAAAATATTATTTCTAAAAAAAATAGCTGGACTTTTGCAATTTACACTTAAAGTAAAAAAAAGTGGCTTTGAAATACATTTCTTTAAATTTTCATACAAGACGTAAAATCCTTGGAAATTAAAGAAATCATCAAAAGAGTGAGTATCTGAAATAAGTGTACAATAAAAACATATTTTATTTAAAAAATCAACTTTAATAATAGTTAATCTTTCAAAAAAAATATTTTCATCAAGTATTTAATTTTATTTTATTCAAAAATATTGTGTATTGTTTGCATACTTCCATAAATATGCAAACTTTTAAGATTTCTCACTCACAGCGCGCGTCTAGACTACAGAGTAACTCGATGTTTTACCGGCTTATCTTGATCATTATTACTGCAAGTCCGCGCGTTAACCGACCCCTCCCCGCGCCTCCGACTTGTTCCCCTCTGATACCGTAGTCTGTCGAAACTACAAGCCGGTGATCGCATCGGGAATCAAGAGCATACTCGGGAGTGTTTGTGAGTCTGCAGCTTTATTTTACACGATCGAATAAATTTCGCGCAGTTTGAAAAAAAAGATTGTTAGTTTATGGTTACAAATAAAATAAATAGTTTTATACATTACTTTTTGCGTAATTTCAAAAGGGAAGCCGATGGGAATCGTGTTTTTAGGACCCTTCCCCCTGTTCGTACTTTTAAACAGACATTATACTCAAACCTTTTTAGTATTTTATTCTAGTTTTTAGGGTTTTTGGTGCACAATTTTTTTTACAAATGAATAATCCTTGACTTATAGGTTGGTATGCGGCTGACCACCCATGCTCTAAAAATGGTTCACTTTGCCAATGTCACCCCTGTTTCAGGGAAGGACGGCAAGAGTTGCAGGGTGTATGTCCATTTGAGATTTGATTTTTATTTTGTAAGTTCACATGCGGCATGTGCAAGCGCGAACTTGTACGTGTCTGCTAGTGAGAATGCATATAATGTGAATCTCCGATGTAGCATATCTTTGCAGATTAGATTAGAATAATAAATTTTAAAAATAATGGCATTCATTCAATGATCAAATTCTTTTTATCCTTTATTATTATGTTGACTTAGGTGGTTCCAAGAAAAAGAGGCAGGCCGCGCAAAGAAGGCGTCCCTGTGGTGGTGAAGAAGAAGAGGAAGAGGGAGGAAGTGGAGCAGATTGATGGAGAGGATCTGCTGCTGAAGGAGACCCTGATGGCCAACACCGAGCCAATGCTCATTGTCAACAAGCTGACCAAAGCCAAGATGCTCGGACAGCCAGGGAAGAGGAGACCGCCGGCACAAAATAAGTAAGCTTACTTTACCTTTTCCTAAATGTCATCATGCCACCCCGGTTTCAGGGAAAGGCGGCAGGAGTTGCAAGGTTTATGTTCATGTGAGTTTTTTTTTTTATTTGTTTGCACACATGCAGAATGTGTGAGCGCGAACCTAAATATGCCTGTCTGTGGATATGCATTTAATAAGAACCTTAAATGTTAACCAATCTTTGCAGCTTAGATTATATATAATCTAAGCTGCAAAGATATATTGGCATTTAAGACTCAAATTTAATGTGTGGCTGCAAAAGCAGGCACGTGTAAGTTTGCACTTAACACATGCTGGGTGTGTACATACTAAATAGACCAAACCTCACATGAACATAAGCTTTGCAACTGCTGCCCCCTTTCCCTCAAACGGGGTGGCATTGACAAAAGTGAACCATGTTTTTACTGCATGGGGGGTCAGACTCATACCAACCTTTTAGTCAAAGAACACAAAAATTACGGAAAGTGAAATAATTAACAAACTTAAAATCAAATTAAAATTAAACCAAAAAACTGAGATACCTACGTATTTTGTTCTTGATTGTGTCTGGGTGCGCAGCCCTTGAAGGGGCTGCAACAGGGAAAAGACATGGTGGGTTTTTCATCCCCCCGAGAGTAAAAGGTGAACCGCTGAATCTTTGGAAGACCCCAGAACAGTTGCACTTTATGTACCTACAGTTTAGTTGTGTTAATATTGCGATGAAAATGTTTTTTTTTTGGAGGCACATCTGCGACCAGTGTGGTGCTTCCTTCAAGAGCAACTTTGTTCTGCAGAATCACATCAAGAGGCATTTGGGGATCAAGGAATATGCATGCACGTAAGTAAACCAGCATACATAAACTCAAAAGGCATGCACAAACTTTGCCATCTTGCTAGTCTAGCTAAACTTTAGCTGTCTCTGGGTTAACCTCTAGCAGTGTTATTTTTAGACATTTTGGTCTTCCATTTAGCCCAAGCTTTGCTAAATAAGTATTCCCGTAGACTTAGCCTCGCGTCCATGTTTTTAATGTTATTGTTTTTTTTTTTTTTTTCAAAGATAAATTGTCATACTTTGTTTTTAGAGTCACTTTTTAAATATCTTTTATCTCTTCTATATATTTAAATATCTTTATAGTCTTGCTTTGAGCCCAGACTAAATAGTTGCTAGATAAGTCGACGGCCAATTGTCAAGTCAGAAAAACACTAGGCCTCTTCTAACCTAAGTTGCAAAGATATGTAACATTAAGGATTCACATTATATGCATTTTCACAAGCAGACACGTATAAGTTCGCGTTTAAACATGCCGCATGTGGACTCACAATATAAAAATCCAAATCTCAAATGAACATACTCCCTGCAACTCTTGCCAATCATCCCTGAAACAGGGGTGACATTGGCAAAGTGAACCATTTTCTACAGCATGGATGTCCAAACCATCTTAACAAACTTCTTTTAATCTTTACTTTCACACTTTCTCTTGCACCACATATTTCTTTTACCCTATCACTCCGTTTTTTCCCAATCATGCTTCTTAGAAAGTCCATTTCAACAGTATGGACCTTACCATTGATAGCTTTATATACCATCAGACAATCACAGTAGACCACCCTCTCAGGAAAACGAAGCCAATGCAGTTCTTTCAACAGCAGAGAGATGTGAGAGAATGTAGACATCCCGAAGATCAGTCTAGCGGCCGCATTCAGAACGGACTGAAATCTGTTTAATTGCTTTTTTGACTGGCCTATATATAGTGTGGAACAATAATCAATTCGGGACATCACAAAAGCACTCAACAATTTTTTCACCACACCCGGCAGTAGACACCTCCTGATAGCCCTTATTTGGCGTAGACCAAAAAATGAAGCAGCTATTGTTTGTCTCCAGGCTGTGCAGCGCCGCCTTCGTCCAGCAGCTGGAGCTGAAGCGGCACATGGTGCGGCACACGGGCATCAAGCCACACAAGTGCAGCGTGTGCAGCCGCAGCTTCTCCACGCTGGGCAGCCGCCAGCGCCACGAGCTGCTGCACTTCGGCGTCAAGCCCTTCCAGTGCAACATCTGCGGCAAGAAGTTCACCTACTCGCAGGTGCTCACCAACCACATGCTGACGCACACCGGCGAGAAAAACTACGAGTGAGTGGGACATATATCTAGCATGTAATTACTGACTGCGTAGCCCAAACCTAAGAGCTGTTCTATGCATTGACATATGAGTCCCTTAAAAACAAACACGCCACTGTTCATCAAACTCACATTACGGGAAATCAAATAATTTGGAATAACAGCTTAGTTATTTATATTTTTAAAAACATGCAAGGTTTATAAAATTGTTAATGGATATACCATACCAAGGGAATATGTATTATTTGCATTAAAGTAATGTAAATGACTAAATTACATGATTTTGTGATTCAAAAGTCATTTGTGTATTTTTATGGACAGTGGCGTGTTTGCTTTTAAGGGACTCATATGATATCTGTGGACTATAAATTAATTTAACGAAAATAGACATTATATATCTGTTTCAACCTACTTATGAAAATGTCCTTAATAAAAAAGAGAACAAAGAACTTCACAGATGGATTTCCATGTGTACAAAAAAACTCAGGCAAATGTAAAAATGTTTCTAGAAAGGTGGTAGTGTTGCCGCGTGAATACTGTGCTCGGATCAGTCCAAAAATAGACGCATGCGGTATAAATCTTGTGATTGCTAAAATTGACAAATTTTAAAAGATAAAGCATTATTTTAAGACATTATGGCATGTGTTATAATTAGGTGTCAAAACACAAAATGGAAAAAGCAAGAAAACACAAAATTTGCCATGTAAACACATGTTTTGTATGACTACACAACTGCAACATTTGACAGGACTGAGACAAATGTGGTTGACAGTGTGTATCAATGCAGTAAGTTAGTTTCTGCTCCTCTATGTTATTACTCAATGCTTCTATGTAGCTTTGCAATCTGGTCGGTAGCTCAGTTGGCTCAAATCAGAGCGCAACTAAAAAATGCATCTAAGCTGTACAAATACTGTAACTTCCTGTGACTTTGTCTCTGAAAGGGTCACATGTGGCATGTGGAACCTACACCTAAAGGAGACTGCCTCATGATAACCACTTCAGTTGAAGTGGGGATAACAGCTCCCGAAGGGGCCGGTTCTCACTACTTCTGAAGGCCGAGTAAGCTTGCCAGTATTTTATTTTTGTTTTGAAATAAACATCGAAACGGGTAATCACCCTCGCTAAGGATCGAGCTCTACCACTCTGAAAAGGATTGAGTATAATATCTGTTTAACTGTCTTTAAATTGACACAATGTTTTGCCCCGCGGTATATTTTAGAACCTTGTGTGATGGGACACAATGGAGGGTAAGCGGCTGGCATTAAGATCTGCAAATAGTACTTTTATGAATAAATTGATTGTTCCAAAACAATGTAATAAAGCAGAGTACTTGCATTGTGCCTTTTGCATGGCCGGACCTATGTTGTGGAATCCCTTACCCCATGAGCTTAGAGCTATAGAGAGTGCTAGCGCATTAAGGTCAGGATTGAAAACTTGAAAATATGTTACAGTTGAATAGTGCCCTTGCGGTGATTTACTGCAAAATGGCACTATAAATAATATTATCTTTATTATTGTTATAAGATTATGTTGATACATCTGCTTAATATTGTTTTTCAGATGTGCACCTTGCAACAAGCGCTTCACCAAATTCCACCACCTGAAATGTCACAACAAAGTGCATCACAAGGAGGTATACTTGCAGCAGATGCAAGAATCAGAGGCTAGAAGGGTAAGTTCATCACAATAACATTTGTATTCTTATTAAATCATTATTGAAAGAGGATGTGAAAGTTAAGGTACAAAAGAATGTGATGAGATGGTTTGGGCATGTGGAAAGAATGAATGATGATAGACTGACAAAGTATGTATACAAAGAAAGTGTGAAAGTAAAAAGAGGGAAGGGACGCCCGAGAAAAGTATGGAGTGATCAGATTGAGGAGATTGTGAAAGAATGGGATATACAAAGTGAGCGTAAAAGAAGAAAATGCATGAAAAAGGTGATGGATATGAATGAATTAAAAGAGGTATGTAAGGATAGGAAAAAATGGAGGCAGCTCTGCAGAGGCTCTGGCCACCCCTAGTGGAATGGTGACGGAGTTACAGTTACAATGTCATCTAGATCCCACCATAGTCCATCAAATTTCAAACCTACATTTTTTGCTGATTCCACGTTCATTCTTTCCATTCTTGATTTAATCTTATAGGTTCTATACTTCACATAATACACCTCTCCTAACCAATTTGTTCTGATTGGACAATTATGGATTCCACACATGAATCAACTTAGACAGTATTGTGACGTAACACGGTAGGGTTGCTAGGGAAAAAGAAACCTTTTTTTTATATAGAAGATGAACATGGAAACTAGCCTGTTAGAACTACAGGCTGGTGGTCATGTCAGGAATTAAGATTCCGGGTATTCAAGAGTGTTTGTCTGTCTGCAGCTTTATTTTACACAATCCAAATAAAGTTCACGCATTTTGAAAGCAATAGGCTGTCAGTTTCTTTTTACTAATTAAATGAACAGTTTTACACATTACTTTTAGCGTATTCTTAAAAGGTAGGTCGATGGAAATAGTGTTTTGGGACCCTGCACCACTGCTAGTTTATAAATAGCAAAATTCTCTCGGCTGGGCTTCACTTTGCCAATGTCACCCCGGTTCCAGTGAAGGTCGGCAAAAGTTGCAGGGCTTGGATTTTAATTTGTAAGTACACATACATTATTTGTAAGCGCGAACTTACACATGTTTGTTTGTGGGCATGCATTTGATATGAGCTTTGAATGTTAATATATCCTTGCAACTTAGATTATAGATAATAGGGGTGATGTCTCAGGTGACTAGGTTCCAGGTGACTAGATCTCAGGTGACTAGGTTCCTTACCAACCAAAATAAAATTCCGAATTCTATTTGGGTTTGCATTTTTTTTCCCCCCAAAATCTTTTGTTCAGACATAATAGTAATATTTTTGTTGATTTAATTTGTTTTTTTAACTTTCTTACAGATCAAGCATTACGACTTGTCTGAACTACCCGACGACTGCAAAGAGGAAATGCTTCAACTGAGTCAGGACCTGATCAACAGGTCCTTGCTGGCTCCGCCGCCCCCTGTCAGCATGAAGCTCATACAAGCAGATACCACCCAGGAGATCATCGAGGACATGGAGATGGAGGAGGTCTCCCAGGGCAGGATCAAGATTCTGAGCGTGCAAAACTACGGGCAGGACATCTACATCAAGGAGGAAGTCGAGATACCCAAGTCCAATGTGAACACGGCTAGTGCTGCTATGCCAAAAGTTACTGTCATAAGAAATTAAACCAACAGCCTTGTAAGTAATATAACAGGATTTAGAATGTAAGTTTACAGCTTGCATGGTGTGCAGTTGACTTTATAGAGTTGCTTTCCGGGATCTGTTGCTGTGGTCTGCTGGAGTTGGAGCTTAGAAGTTTCCCTAAAAAAAAATCTAAACCTAAGCTGCAAAGATATATATCATTTAAGATTCATATTAAACGCATTATCACAAGCAGACATGTATTATTTCACGCTAACACATGCCCCATGTGGACCTACAATATAAAAACCTAATCTCAAATGAACATAAGCCCTGCAACTCTTGCCGACCTTCCCTGAAACAGGGGTGACATTGGCAAAGTGAAACATTTTTTACAGTATGGGTAAAATTAACTATTTATTTATAGGTATCCCCATAAATAAATAAAGTTAAGTAATTGATTTCTACTTAACTTTATAGAACCAAAAATTCTAATGAAACACTTTTTTATTTTCACTTGCTTATTAATTTTACTTAAATTAATAAATACAAACGTTTTTGATCTCTTGACCATCTTCAGGTAAGAATCATTCCTATGAATCAATTAATGGGGGAGTTTTACCTACCATTAAAACTCTTATTATGTTTCTATATATGTCTGGAGTCCATACTATGAGAGAAACAATCACTTTTTCCCTTTTATGTGGTTTTTTAGTCTATTCCTGGGTCTTTGATTTGCACTTTTTTACACTTTAGGCACTTTTCTACTCTATGGTCGCTTTTTCCCCATTTCCTGTTTCCCTATTTCCAGTTCCCCCATAACCCGGTCGCCATTTGTCATAAAGCTCATAATACACCAGGTAGGGGTTACCTGGACTCCAGACATCTATAGAAACATAATAAGAGTTTTAATGGTAGGTAAAACTCCCCCATTATGTGTTCTGAGAGATGTCTGGAGTCCATACTATGAGAGATCTGTCTATTATCTCCTGGTGACCGGGGACGTCTTTATTTGATATTAACTGGTTGAAATAGGGAGGGATCTTCTGGAGCTGTATGTTTCAACATCTCTTTCTGATAGTATTTTCTGAAAGTGTTTTCTATTGGGTAGTTCTCCAGCCAATTAAGTGATGCGACCGCTGAACGTGTGCTGCCGGGAGTGGCCTCTACTCCTGCTGATTTTAGCGTGTTCTTTACCCATCCTCCTATGATTGTTCTTGTAGCTGCCTTCACTTGTCCTCGGGTGCTGATGAACAGGTTATAAATATTTTGTCCTGATCTCCTTTCGCGTGATAGTTCAATCAGCTTCCTTATCCAGAAGACTGGGTTGACGTTGTGTTCCTTGGATTCCAGAAGTGTATCTGTTTTTGATCCAACAAATGGAATTAACACAATTGATGTGCCTTCGTCTAGAATGTTTCCTTCTGTGATATTTAGCAAGGTCAGATCGTGTACTCTTCTTCCTGAGGATAACAGAAGTAAGATTGCTGTTCTACACGCAACTTCATAGAGAGAATCTGAACGAGGAGTGTTCCTGACTAGCCAGTCTTTCACTATCTGCGGATTCCACACAGGGGACTTAGGAGGGTTAATCCTTACCATTGCTATGGCTTTTAATGTATGTTTCACTAGGAAATCTGAGCTGAGATTCTTTTCCATCATTGGGTTGCAGAAGGTTACGATGGCTGACTTGTGTACCAGTATAGTCCTGTATGACAGTTTTTTGTTTATGAACAGTTGCGCTAGATACCTTGCCAATTGATTAGGAGATGATGTGTTGGGATGGGTATTTTCCGCCAGTATCCAGGGGAACCATCTTTGCCAAGCAGGTTTATATGTGTTGAGTGTGGAAGCTCTCCATCCTGACAGGAGCAGTCTTTTCTCTTCCGCGTTTTGAAAGATTGCGCATGAGTCTGTGGAGTCTCTGGATACGTAAGTTGAACTCATGTGTGCCGTCGTGGATGCGAACAGGTCTATATCTGGTACTCCGAAATGATTGAAAATGGCCTTCGTTGCTGTTGATAAAAGATGCCACTCTGGAGGGGATCTTCCTCTTGATAGGTGATCCGCGTCTCCGTTGTATCTTCCCGGTAGGTACTGCGCTGTTAGCGAGATTTCCCATTGGCCTGCCAGAGTCAACAGATCTCGGGTAAGATTTAGGAGTGTTTTGGATCTGGTGCCCCCTTCCTTGCGGATGTAGGCGACTACTGTCTTGTTGTCTGATTGTACCAGAATTTCGGAGCCAGAAAGGTCGTGCGCTGTGCGTTGCAGGGTTGTGAAAACAGCGAACAACTCTTTTCGTTTGGAGTGCCGCTTCTTTTGTTTGAACGGTCCACTGTCCTGACAGCATCAAGTCGTCCAGAGTTGCTCCCCAAGCTTAGTCTGACGCATCTGTTGTCAAGAAACGTTCGCAGGTTTCCCTGTGGATGGAACTTGATTCGTTCGCATTCCCTATCCCCCACTCTATTACTTGTAAGCTGTCCTCGGTCATTTGTCATGACCTTCTTGGTGACAGGTGCTTCAGTGGCCTGCTCGCTATCTGCAATTGTCTGCAGTGGAGGCGACCATGAAGCTGGCAAAGTTTAGTCTTCCTAGGAGACTTTCCACCAGTTTTAAGGACCATTTTCGAGAAGTCAGTATTGCTCGAAGTGAGTGGCACAATGCCTCTTTCTTCCGGTAAGAAAGACCTTCTTGGTGACAGGTGCTTCAGTGGCCTGCTCGCTATCTGCAATTGTCTGCAGTGGAGGCGACCATGAAGCTGGCAAAGTTTAGTCTTCCTAGGAGACTTTCCGCCAGTTTTAAGGACCATTTTCGAGAAGTCAGTATTGCTCGAAGTGAGTGGCACAATGCCTCTTGCTTCCGGCAAGAAAGACCTTCTTGGTGACAGGTGCTTCAGTGGCCTGCTCGCTATCTGCAATTGTCTGCAGTGGAGGCGACCATGAAGCTGGCAAAGTTTAGTCTTCCTAGGAGACTTTCCGCCAGTTTTAAGGACCATTTTCGAAATTTGCAATTGTTATGCGTGTCCCAAACGATTCCCAAGTACTCTAATTGTTGAGTGGGGAAGAGCACTGACTTCTGGAGATTTACATACCACCCCAGAGATTGTAGGATATCTACTGCTAGATGCGATTGCCGACGAAGATCGCCCTTGGATTGGTTCGCAAGGAGGAAGTCGTCGAGATAAACGATTGTCCGGATATCTCGTCGCAGCAGTAAGTAGTTGGGCTACCCAATTTGTGAGGGTTGCAAACATTCTGGGGGCAGATGAAAGGCCAAAGATGCGATTGCCGACAAAGATCGTCCTTGGATTGGTTCGCAAGGAGGAAGTCGTCGAGATAAACGATTGTCCGGATATCTCGTCGCAGCAGTAAGTAGTTGGGCTACCCAATTTGTGAGGGTTGAAAACACTCTGGGGGCAGATGAAAGGCCAAAGATGCGATTGCCGACAAAGATCGTCCTTGGATTGGTTCGCAAGGAGGAAGTCGTCGAGATAAACGATTGTCCGGATATCTCGTCGCAGCAGTAAGTAGTTGGGCTACCCAATTTGTGAGGGTTGAAAACATTCTGGGGGCAGATGAAAGGCCAAAGATGCGATTGTCGACAAAGATCGTCCTTGGATTGGTTCGCAAGGAGGAAGTCGTCGAGATAAACGATTGTCCGGATATCTCGTCGCAGCAGAAAGTAGTTGGGCTACCCAATTTGTGAGGGTTGCAAACATTCTGGGGGCAGATGAAAGGCCAAAGGGCAGACTTGTCATCTGAAGTAATTCTCCTCGATAGACCAGTCGCAAAAATCTCCGATGTGCTATTGGGAGATGAAAGTAAGCTTGCGATAGGTCTATTTTCGACAACCAATCGTTTGGCTGCAGAAACTCTGACACTTTGTAGTGGCTTATAAGTTTGAACGGAGCCGGGTCTAGGAAGAAGTTTTAACGATTTCAGGTTGAAAATTATTCTCGGGGAATCGTCCGATTTGAGTGTTAGGAACATTTTTGATAAGAAACTCTGACACTTTGTAGTGGCTTATGAGTTTGAACGGAGCCGGGTCTAGGAAGAAGTTTTAACGATTTTGGTTGAAAATCATTCTCGGGGAATCGTCCGATTTGAGTGTTAGGAACATTTTTGATAAGAAACTCTGACACTTTGTAGTGGCTTATGAGTTCGAACGGAGCCGGGTCTAGGAAGAAGTTTTAACGATTTTGGTTGAAAATCATTCTCGGGGAATCGTCCGATTTGAGTGTTAGGAACATTTTTGATAAGAAGCTGGGAGATGACTCCGCTGCCTCTATAACTCCGGATTCGGTCATTTCCTTTATTTGAGAGTCCATTTCGGGTGAAGGACTCGTCTGGTATAGCATTAAGTGGCTCCCTCTGGGAAACCAGATAATCTATCCTTGGGTCCAAGACAACCCTAAGCCGTTTCTGACGCCGCGGCGGTGAACCTGATTCCGAAGTGTCATATCCGCATTTTTACATCCACACATTGAGATATATACTATAGAGTCGCAACCATCATACAATCAGGAAAAAAATGTCAAGCCGAAGTCCGTTGGAAACGTTTTAATGCAGATGCAAGGAGACAATCAGTTTTTATCCAGCTTCTGCATCGAATAACGCGCACTGTACTCTCAGGTTAAAACGAGATAGCAATAATTTTAGCAAACACATGGCAGACTTCAAACACGACAAAAAGGGCTGGATGTCCTAATTCTCTGATATAAAATTCCCCTACAGTAATACTATTAAAAATGAATGTCAGATTAAAATGAAATGTAACTTTAGTCCTTTACTTTTAAAAATAATATGAGCAAGTCTTCAACCAGCAACCCGGCAGTATACAACCTTATTGTCGGTGTCAAATGTGTAACATTAATTAAAATATATTTAAGAAAAACTAATTTTTTTCAAAAATAAATTGTTTTAATAATTAATCTGTGCTAGTATGTTGTGTTTTTTTTCATTTGTGCATGTTGTATAATTGATCAAGTTCACAAACAATGGTGTTTGAAAACTTCAATCACAATATTTAGACATTTATGGCAATATGTATTACCACCTGTCACGTCCGTTCGCTGTGTAAGTCTGCGTGAGACTGACGAGCCCTAAAATCGGGTTTTTCTCGAGTACGACTTTTGACTTACTACAGGGTGCTACGTGTTTCGAGCAACGTTACGTCTCTAGTATATATACCTCAATGCATCCACATCACCTGAATCCTGTGAGATTTCGGCGGGAGGTGGCCCTTTTTTGTTATCACAACTCATAACACTGATTTTGATGTTATCTAAAGTAAAAACTCTGTTAAAATAACGAAAAACGTTTTTCGTAAATGCGTGGCATACCCACAAAAATACATTATATTCTTGTAGGTATGCCACGCTTATACACTTTTAAACACCACAATTTCGCCTGTTTTAGTTTTTAATTGTTCACAGGGACACAAGATGGTAAAATAACACTCTTTTTTAAATGTTTTTGCCCAGGAATATTGTCAATTCACTCAAATTTTCGAAGGTGAATTCAACTGACATGTGACCACAAGGGAAAAATGACGCTTTATGACAAATGGCGACCGGGTTATGGGGGAACTGGAAATAGGGAAACAGGAAATGGGGAAAAAGCGACCATAGAGTAGAAAAGTGCAAATCAAAGACCCAGGAATAGACTAAAAAACCACATAAAAGGGAAAAAGTGATTGTTTCTCTCATAGTATGGACTCCAGACATCTCTCAGAACACATAATAACATTTTTCATAGTGTTAATACACAAACCATATAAAATAAATTGGATGATTTATTTGACGAGCGTTGTTTTTGTGTGGATCACACATCAAAAGCCCTCTGCAAGCTTGGTCGTCACTGTAGCAAGCGCCAATTCTCCAGCAAGATCCAGTTTCTGTAAGGCTAGATGGAACTATGGTGATTGTTCTTTGCTAAAAGCTGATTATTTTCTAAATCCAGCGGTGAGTAAAATGATTTTTCTTTGTGCTCCGCTAGAAATCAAAACCACGATCTTCCAATTGCAAGTCTGGAGCATTCACCACTGTAGTTCTTTAAATCATCTTTGTGCTTAAGATGTTTTTCAAAGATTTCGGCAAAACATCTGAAAGCTTCAACTCTGATAGACCACAGCAACAGATCCGGAAAGCAACTCTCCAATATCAGTTCAGACCAAAAGTTTACTGGAGAGTTTAGCTGACCATTTACTACGGATAATGGAGATGGAAAATAATGTGACGTATGAAATCAGTTAAATTCATAATAAAGTTATTTTTATTCTAGTTATTAAAATGTGTCCCTTGACTTATAGGTTGTTATGAGGCTGACCACCTATGCTGTAAAAAAAATATTCACTTTGCTAATGTCCCCCCTATTTCAGGGAAGGTCAGCAAAAGTTGCAAGGTGTATGCTCATCTGAGGTTTGGTTTTTAATTGGCATGCATTTACTATGAATTTTAAATGTTAATATATCTTTGCAACTTAGATTATTATTATTATGAAAAACCATTTTGTCCTGTATAAATCAACTCCACTGTCTTCATATTTTAATAATTGTACAAAGGCGTAGTTCTGTTCAAATCATGTGTTTTTGTATTTATTTTTCAAATAAAACTTTTACTTTTAATCATGAATTGAAAGACTTTAATATACCAAAAATTACTCGCCAGAAATTACACAAACAGCAAAAAAATTATAGCATAATATGGCTGGATTACCGAGGAAAAGGCAAACAAATATTATACGATAAGTTCCCAAGGAGTACCCTAGTCCGATGGATCTGTGACATTTACCTATGGAGAGAAATTCTAATTTTGATTTTTGTGTAAGTATGTAAAATCTGTTTCTAAGAAAATAAATCTTGGGGTTATCCTTGCATTTTTTTATATGACTAATTTTTAAAACTGAATAGCTATAATTGGCCTTATACTTTGATAAATTAAATTCTTTCTATGTAATTAATATGCGCTGTTGCTTTTTGTAAAATAAAATAAAAGAATAATAATAATTATGCCTTAGACCAGAATTGCGGTATCACAAAGTTCCGTGACTTATAGGTTGGTATGCGGCTGACCACCCATACTGTAAAAAATGGTTCACTTTGCCAATGTCACCCCTGTTTCAGCGAAGGACGGCAAGAGTTGCAGGGCTTATGTTCATTTGAGATTGGGTTGGTATGCGGCTGACCACCCATACTGTAAAAAATGGTTCACTTTGCCAATGTCACCCCTGTTTCAGGGAAGGTCGGCAAGAGTTGCAGGGCTTATGTTCATTTGAGATTGGTTTTTATAATGTAGGTCCACATACTCTGTGGGTCCACGTGCGGCATGTGTTAGCGCAAAATTATACATGTCTGCTTGTGGGAATGCATTTGATATAAATCTTAAATGATATATATCCTTGCAGCTTAGATTATATTAGACAAAGGAACTGTTTCTACTAAGCAAATGCAATGCCAAGGAAAATCTGGATAAATATCAAATCATTTCAATAATGAGTGTTGCTTCGCCTCAAAAATAAGATAAGGATGGAGACTGCACAAATTCCATAAATAAAAATACTATCACCTCACACGGCCAGGCTTGCTTGGCTAAAATTATATTTTGATATTGGTTATTGTGTACCTGATGTTACTTACCTGAGATGTACACGGCTTAAAAGGAATTTGATGACAACTAAAGGAGAGCGCTGTTATGACTTTGTGGCCTCATATAAACTCCTAAAACCAGTAGGTATTATTTGGTTTTTTTCTCAACAAAATACTTTTTGTATAAAAAAAAAATACAATGGACTTTCTCTGTGTGAATAGAGATTCCCTTAAAAATAAAGTAATTTTAACTATCATAAATAATATTTTACATGATGGCGACGTTAGTTCAGATTTTCAGCATGTTCAGTAGAAGCCATGTTGAAATGTACCTTGAGGACTTTCTTTGAAAATCAAAAATCTATTCTTGATGATGAAGAGCTGGTAATTTCTATATAGCGCCGTTTAGTGATGTAGTCACTCCAAGGTCGAATTTACTTCCAATACTTATGAAGTTGGTACTGCTGTTCAAAAACAAGCAAGTTCATATTTTTATGAAGGCTAAGTTTACCTTTCCCATGATAAGGCTCGAGTAAAATGAAAGCTTACAATATATCTGAAAAATAAAAAGATTTTCATCCCAGGATATCCATGTGCAAATTATCGCTGGTCATTGACCGATCAACTATATGAAAAGATTGAAGATATAGACGATAACTTCGACCCTGGTTCAACAGATGCCGTTGCATGCACACAAGCTTCTGCTTTCGCATGAAGACAACTGGCCAGGTAAAATAGGTTGGTGGATTGCATTCTTTTCCATTTCTATATAAGAAATCTATACATATATATTTTTTTTTAATTAAAAAATATATCTAAAAACAATTTGAAAAAGTTTCTACAAATAATATATTGAAAAATTATGTTTTGAGAGAATGAAACTAGTAAACACCTGACGATGGAAACATTGTTTCCGAAACCGGTCGTACATTAATAAATTTTACTCGGCCCATAACCATATAGGTACGTACAAATTATTTTTTATTTTAATATTTTAAAAATGAAAGGTTACAAAGTGAATGCCAAGATTTGTATGGTAAAAGAATAATGACTCATAATTTCACAAAAAATAATACGTGTACGAAAGCTAAGAAAATTAACATTTTGTTTGAGTTTTATTATAACGCTCGTACTCTTTATTGATCTATGATTTTCAAACATGCACTCACACATTCAAAGAAAAATCCTATATGTATTCCAGACAATAGACAACCAAAGAATAAAAACAAAAATTATTGTAAAGTTACAGCACTTTGCAATAGAAAAATCCATTAAATCTTCAAATAATGTTATCTTTTACAAAATTAGAGCATATTTGAATGAAATAAATCATTATTTTACGTTATCATATTTATTAGTTTGTTACGATTATTAGCAAGTGTGCGTGAAAAATAAGTTGACTCAAGTTGGCAGCATGTTACAACGACGCCACGAAAAAATAAAGTTGATTTTTCAAGTTGGTAACACGTCCGGCCGCCTTTACCTATTTGTAGCTTGTAAAAATCATTCCAGATAACCGCTTCGCCATATTTTCACAGGCACACGCACTCGCTTAATCCAAAATGGAGTGGGAAATGGTGTGCCGTGTGTGCCTGCAAAATGGTGACATGGTCTCGCTGTTTGACTGTGACGAAAATAATGAACTGCTGCGGGACAAGTACTTGGCTTGCTGCTCCATCGACGTGAGTAAAAAATAAAATATAGTTTGGGAAACGGTTTGACATGGCTACCCCACGCCCGCCCTGTAATGTTGCTACCTTTCATTATTGCAATTATTTTATTATTTTCTGCCTCGCCTGTCAAAAAACGAAACAATATCTTGACGGCTGCTTTTCAGGACGACCTTTGAAATTACGATTTATCAAATGGTTTTATTTGAGAAATTATGTAAATCATGACACGACTTTGTGATTGTAAAATGTCTAGGGGAATTTATCCAAGGCATGGTTTATTTCTATATTCTCATACCTACAACATTTCCGATTTAATTTTTGACCAATTTTTACGTACCTATAGCTGAGATTCGGAGGTTAAAAATTATTAAAGGATAAATTAATTGAATAATTAAGTCTAGAATTCCTTGAAGGTCATTGCTCTAGCCTCGGAAAATGCCGACATTGGATGTTAATTTTAGATGAAAAAAGAATCTTCTCAAAATAAAACACCTTTTAAAACAATGAGAATGATTATTCCTTGACTTATAGATTGGTATGAGGCTGACCACCCATACTGTAAAAAATGGTTCACTTTGCCAGTGTCACCCCAGTTTCAGGGAGGGTCGGCTAGAGTTGCAGGGCTTATGTTCATTTGAGACTCGGTTTTTATGTTCTAAATCCATATGCGGCATGTGTAAGCGCAAACTTATACGTGACTGCTTATGGGAATGCATTTAATATGAATCTTATATGCAATATATCTTTGCAACTTATATTATGGTTTATAGATCCGCACGTGAATTGCCACAGACAATATTGTGTTGTCACCCGGCTAGGTTGCTAGGGAAAAGGCAAACCAATATTTTGTTATTGCTTGCTAAGGATGGCAGTCCCATATGAGACTGACGTTTGGTCGCTGAGAAAAAAAATGTTCTGACCTTATTATTTGCTTACCTAACTGTTGAATGTTTCTAAGTATACTGTATTTTGTTTCAATTTTAGAAGTTTTAGGTTAAAAATATATATCTGTTCACATGCCAACGTAATATAAATTCTATCAATGAAACACAAATAAAACCACACGCATTGAAGTTTCAGCAAAAAATCTTAGCACTTCAGGATTTTGATTGTTACACTTTATCTGACCTCATTGTACATTGATTATTTTATACTCTGTTCAAGTTTCCCATCTCCAATACCTTTGTTTCCAGGTATCTGAGAATGACCGCCTTCCCTCCAACATCTGCCTCACGTGTGTGGACAGATTGCTCTCGGCCTACCAGTTCAAGCAGCAATGCAGATCCTCCTACGACACCCTCAAGGAGTGCCTTTCCGAGCTCTGCCAGGCGGAAGTGGACATGCAGACTATTGACAGGAAACCTGGTAAATATCTCACCACACCAGTCTCGGCACATTCAAAATATCCCTCGGCTGCGGGATGTCAGATGTATCCCCGATAATAAGGGATTTGTTTGAATTACAGTATTATAAAACAGGTGCGTGCATAGGGTATAGGCAAATACATTTCGAAATAAATATTTTCTCCCATTCCTTTAAAATAACTCATTGAAATTGACTGAAGTGTCAACGATGACCCCAATTGAACTTAAAATTTGAATTTTAAATGTCAATATCAAGCTTAAATGCGTTTTTTACCATAGCGCCTTTTTAGCGTTTTTTTTACCATGTATGGGATGCACGCCCCTCTTTTAAAATATACGCTGGTGACAGCTGTCCTAAATGCAGTTTGTAGCGCTCTAGTGTATTTTTATTCTCCTGACATAATATTGTTTTGAAGTTATGACTTCCTGTCCTCTCTTTAGCCTGGGCAAGTGACATACGGTTCCATGACAAATGCGTCACTGACAGCCTGTCCACAGACAGTTCGGCCATGGACAAATTGGGCACACGACAGTTCATCCACACCACTGTTCGTCCACACCACTGTTCGTCCACACAACTTTTTGGTCAACGACATTTTGCTCATAGAAACTCAGCCACAGGCAATTCATCCACGGATACATCGGTCACTGACGATTCAGTCACATGACAGTTCATCCAGAAGATTTTTCGGTCAATGACATTTTGGTAGAATGCAATGTATGGTTCACAGACAGCTCCATTAATTTTAGCGATTTGGTGTTGCAAGTCTAACAGCACCCTCATTTAGCTGTCATCTAAATTCATTTAAAGTCTTGGTTTACACCTGTAGATGTTTTAATAAAAATCCATAATCTAAGTTGCAAAGACGATGCTGTTGTCAAATGGACCAAGTAGAGGTAATGGGATCAGGTTTTGAAATTAGCACAAGTTTAAGACCCAGTCGATAACTTTGACCCTGGTTCAACAGATATCATTGGTAATTATTAATTAATAATTAATTAAAATAAGAAATGATGAATTATCAATAGATAATGTTATTGTCTGTTCCTGACCAGGAAAAAATAGGTTGATAAATTGAATCCTTCACTAATGTATTTATTTGATTACTTTTAGGTTCGGAGGTTATAACCATAAAGCAGGAGAACGGCATCTATCTGCAGTATGAGATTCCCGTGGACGATGACCTGGCAACCCAGTGGCCGTTATCCAAGAGGATGGATAGTCCCAGAGTGAAAAGGAAAAGGGGCCGACCACGCAAATATCCCGACGAGCAAGGATACATATGTGAGTGCAATATTACACCTGTGCCTTTTCAGATACAACGCATTCCACCCGGATTGCTCTATGGGTTACCGGACAAACTGTGTAGGCGTTCATACATGACTGATTTCCGGCCCGGGACCAGATATAAAAAATCATAGACAAACCAGGCAGAATGCGTCTAGTGCGTAATGCCGGTGAAGCTTTAAAGACTCGTTATTGACTCCACATTATAAAACAGATTCCGAAAGTAGTCAAAATATTAGGTGTCCATTTTTATGTTTCCTTGAGATCTTTCAACTTTTTCAAGCCGTCTTTTACACCAGGCATGTGAAACCCATATCTAAATCTAAGCTGCAAAGATATGTATCATTTAAGATTCATATTAAATGCATTCCCACAAACAGACACGCATAATTTCGCGCTCACACATGCCGCGTGTGGACCTACAATATAAAAAACCCAATCTCAAATGAACATAAGCCCTGCAACTCTTGCCGTCCTTCCCTGAAACAGGGGTGACATTGGCAAAGTGAACCATTTGTTACAGTATGGGTGGTCAACCTCATACCAACCTATCAGTCAAGTCATATCGATACCTTAAATCTAAAACCGAATAAGTGACAAATCGAGCTAACTGAGGTTTCTCAGATAAATACACTTTTTTCCTGTTTTCTTTGAGACTGAACATACTAAAGTGAAAATTCTATAGTTTCAAAGTTTTTCATGAGCACTTTCTTTATAATTAGTTCACCAACTATGAGATGTTACCTACAACTAATAAAATGTTTTATGCACGATTTCTCAAATCAGTGCATCAACACTTATTCAGTTTTACCTTTAAGGTGGCGATATGATAGTGCGGGACACATGGTCTATGTTTTACTGAAAAGGCTGGATTGATATAATAATAATAATTGGACAATTTGTATACAGTGCCGTTTAGTGGAACTACCACCCCAAGGGCGCTTTATTATGTTTGAATTAAAAAAAAAAGAACCTACGTGTTGGTTGACTGCGTGTTTGACATGCCTGTTGTACACCAATACTTATTTGAGAAAAAACAACTTACCGCTTACCAATTCTTAATTTGAACAGGATATTTGAGTGGGAATTTTGAAATGTTTTCATGATTTCAGCGCCCTCTCCATACAACAAGAAGGAGCCGCAGCAGCTTTTGAAGCCCAAGGTCGAGCCAGCAGAGGGGAATCAAGAGCATGAGGCTGACCACGCGAGGGGGGACAGTATTGCAGATGAGGGAGAGTGTAAGGAATAACTGTCTGTACTTGCCTCTCTCAATTCACAGAAGATCTCACCTATAATCCAAGGGGCAAAGAAATGTTAACATTGTAGATTTATATCAAGTGCATGCCCACAAACAGACACGTGTAAGTAAGTCCCATCAATTACAATAAACTGATCCACTTGCAGAAAAGACCATTTTTTTCATTATTATATTTTAGTGTAGGAATGGTTGTTCAAATGCTCAAAGTCAATACCAATGATAATAAATAATGTTAGGCTGATTTATTTGGTGAGCGCTGTTTTTTTTGTGCGAACCGTATCTCATGAGCCCTCTGTGAGCTTGGTCTTCGCTGTAGAAAGCGCCAACTCTCAAGCAAGAGCCTGTTATAAGGCTGGATGGGCCTTTGGTGACCGGTCTTTGGTAAAGGCAGATTCATTTTTCAACCCAGCGAAGATCAAATTTGAAAAATTAAATATCCTAAGCGTTACCACTAGACTTACGGACCGTTCTCTTTTTCTCACTCTTCAGGTTGCAGTCATAATAATAAATTATTAGTTTGCCTTTTCCCTAGCAACCTGACTATGTGACGCCACAATTTGTTGTGTATGGAACTTGTGCCATGTCCATGACATAAATTCACTTTACCTTATTTTTCTTGTCTTGAATTTTCTCTGTTAATGTTTGAATGACGTTGATTGTTTGTTGTTTAGTGGCGGACTTCACGTCGGACCCGGACTACAACCCTGAGGAGGGCAAGGAGGGAGAGTCAGACGGGGGGCTCATGGAGCTCACCATCAACCCCAAGGACGGCACGCTCATGAGGGTGCTCAACAAGTCCGCGATCAAGGTAAGGCTGGTTCTCATTTCTTGTGAAGGCTAAGTAAACCTTGCCGGTATTGTATTTTGGGTTTGAAATAAAGGCCGAAATGGGAAATCATTCCTGACACCTTTGGTAGGATTTAAGTCCGGGCTCTCGGCATAGAATGCAAACACTCTACCAACTGAGCTATCGACCGGACAACCTAAGACTATGTAAATACGTTTTACTGAAACACAGCTATCCCGTTCGTTATCTCTGAATTTGACATTGTTCGTTCTTTTCTCCTGAAAATATCGCCGTCTCCTTCCATCCCCGACATCTCTTGTTCCCCAGTTCCCTTGTTCTTGAGTCATTTTGTAAGGACACGCTTGTTTGCCTACCAAATCGTTGGCGGTAACATTCTACCTCTATCTACAGTGTGTATATAAGAATGTTCGTTTGAGCTATCGACTGGACTAACTTCTTACGAACCACTAATCTGTGTAGTAATGAATGACATATTATTTGTGGTGCCACAGATTTCCAAGAAGAAGGGCCGCCCCAAGAGGAGCATGGAGTTTGAGGTGAAGCAGGAAGGGGAGGAGGAGGAGGACGTCCTGCTGAAGGAGACGCTGATGGCCAACTCGGCGCCCATCAGGGAGCACGACCTGCAGCCCCGCCAAAGGAAGCACGCACCCAAGAAGAAGTACTACTACGACAAAGTGTGAGTTGGAAACATTCTCAAATCATTACGCATTCATGATTCATATTCTCTTGAAATCTTTTGACCTTTCAGTTAAAATCATCTTTCACCCAGTACCATCTTGAAAAAAGCTAACTTACCCTCTTGCCAACTTTAAAAATAAATATCAGGATACTGGAGAGCTGCTTTCCGGGATCTGTTGTCGTGGTCTATTGGAGCTGGAGCTGAAGCGGGCGTTTTGCCCATGTCTGCGATGTGCTTCTTCAGCATGAGGAAGATATGTTGATGATGATGTTTCATCGACATCCCCTCTGGACCCCAAGACGTTTTAGAAAAATACAATTCAAACCATTTTTCGACAATCGTTTAGATCGGGGCCCATTGTTAAGGCATTTGCGACCAAGGGGACCCCCAAGACTTTTATTAAATTGGTTAAAGAAGATATTTACTTTCTTTTTAATTAAAGGGACCTCTGAGACCAAACGCGCCCAAGGTGACTTATAGAAAAATATTTCAATGTATTTTTTTACAATAAAGACAGGGCGAAGTTCCCTCCAAAAAATATCATTGACCTCCCAAACAGGTTTCCCAAAACACAAATTTCAAAAAACATTCAGTAATCGTTTTGTTTCACAATAGTAATTGGTGGGCACATGGAGAGGTGCGGAAGGCTAGGGAGGTTGGGGGTCCCTCTGACTTTTCCCGCACCAAGCCCCCCAGTGGTCTCAATCTGGTCCTGATTAAAGCAACTAAGTTTGTCTTCAATGTGTTGTATAATTTGCAGGCACACGTGTGACCAGTGCGGCTCATCCTTCAGATCCAACGCCTCCCTCCAGGCTCACATACGCAGACATCTCGGCATCAAACCATTTGTGTGCAAGTGAGTTGCCCTTTTACTTTCTCTATTTTTTATTTTATGTTGAGTAGTGACTTATATAGATGTTAGTATGTTTGCAGCATCTGTGGGTACATATATTACAATAATAATAATACTGTAACTGTAACTCTGTCGCCATTCCGCTAGGGGTGGCCAGAGCCTCTGCAGAGCTGCCTTCATTTTTTCCTATCCTGACATACCTCTTTCAATTCATTTATATCCATAACCTTGTTCATGCATTTTCTTCTTTTACGCTCGCTTTGTATATCCCATTCTTTCACAATCTCCTCAATCTGATCACTCCGTACTTTTCTCGGTCGTCCCTTATCTCTTTTTCCTTTCACACTATCTCTGTATACATACTTTGTCAGTCTATCATCATTCATTCTTTCCACATGCCCAAACCATCTCATCATATTCTTTTGTGGTTGGTTAAATACGTTGAGGAGTGAGTGTTGTGTGTGTGTTGCAGCATCTGCGGGTACGCGTGCGTGCTAAACATGGAGCTGCGCCGCCACATGATGCGGCACACGGGCCAGAAGCCGTACAAGTGCCGCATTTGCGAGCGCTACTTCGGGGACTTTGGCAGCCGGCAAAAGCACGAGCGCCTGCACCTGGGCGAGCGCCCCTACCAGTGCTCGCTGTGCGGCAAGAGCTTCACCTACTCCTACGTGCTGTCCAACCACATGCTCACACACACTGGCGAGAAGAAATATGCGTAAGGAATACTCCTGCTATTCGAAAATATGTCTCCGGGGTGATACATTATAGCTATAGTGAGCGCTGCACTGGAAGATACCCGACACACAAGGCACTCAAATGTTATGAAAGAGGACATATTAATCCTCTTCATACGACATCCTGGGCGCACTAGCATCGCAACTCCGCCATTGTTGGTCCAGGAAATATTATCTGTCCCTATTCCATGAAGTGGCCTTGCCCGTGCTTCCTCAAGTATCACGAACCCCAGAGCGCGCAGTCTCGTCCTGGCAATTGAGTGGTAGCTCTCATGCTACGTCTCCGTCAGCGCAAGGATGCCAAGGTCATGGCTTTTACATATTTGATCAATATCATTTACTTTATTGGCAATAGATCTCCCATTCTTTTCATTTAAAAGTGTTGTTTGACTCACTCAATGTTTGGTTGCAGGTGCACCCCGTGCAACAAGCGCTTCACCAAGGCGCACCACCTCAAGTACCACAACAAGGTGCACCACAAGGAGATCTACCAGCAGCAGCAATTACTGCAGCAGGCCAAGAAGGTAAACAACATGCCTCATCGCTTCTATTCCTTGCTTGTCTTTCCTATAGCGCTCTCTTCTAGAACATACTGCATACACTACCCAGATGCAGTATCTTAAGATTATTCTCCAGTCGTTTTTTTTGAGAAAACGCAAGTTCGAGTCCCGTCATGCACTATTAATTACAATAATTTTGACGCTGGTTCAACGGATGTCGTGGGATAATTCATTTAATATAATTTTTTGTTTCTGGCCAGTCAAATATACATATGTAGGTTGTGAATTGCATTTCTCTTCACAAATTCATTTTAGAAATGAGAAGTCTGTAAAACTCAACAGATAAGCAGACTATTTACGGTGGTTGAATGAAACATATTAATCTATTCTATTTGTGTGTCCTCAGATTCAGCACATCAACATTTCGGATCTGACGTCGGTGTGCACGGAGCAGCTGCTGGGTCTCAGCCAGGGCCACATCATGGGGCAGACCATCCAGGTACAGAGCCACATAGATCCCACCAAGGTCATCAACATGGAGGGGCAGGAGCTCATCATGGCCGAGGGGCAGGAGGAGGAGGAGCACATGCAGCAGGAGGAGGAGTACGAGGAGGCTGAGGAGTACAGCCAGGAGGACCAGGTGGAGATGGTGGAGCAGGAGACAGACGAGAAGGGAAACATTGTGCACACGCTGGTGAGCTACGATGAAGACGTGGGGGTGGAAGAGGAAGACGATGAGGAAGGAACTGGAGGCTTGGTGGAGGATAGCAACGAAGAAGAGATACTGATGCACTAGAATACTGTCATTGTAAATAATTTAATTTAAACCCTTGCCATACTTTTTTATGATTGACTTGTGAAAACATTGTGCCTCTACAGTGATGATTGGCGATCATGATCGCATTAGGTATTTTTGTTACTACCCCACTGAAGAGCAATCTGTAACCCGTGTATAAGACATAGTGTAAACTTCCCTGTATTGCGTCTTTAAACGCAACTAAGATACACATATAGTGTAACTTCTTGCCTGTGTGGCGATTCGGGACTTATTTATTTTTATTTGTAAGGGGGCCAGCCTCACACCTACCACATTCAGTTGAAGTGGGGATTTCTCAGCTCCCTGCGGGGCTGCTTCTCATTTCTTGTGAAGGCTGAGTACACTTTGACAGAATTTTAATTTGGGTCTGAAATAAACACTGGAAGGGAAAATTATTTCTGACATTCTCGGTGGGGATCGAACCCTTGCTCTCGGCATGGAATGCAAGCATTCTACCAACTGAGCTATCAATCGTACTTTTTACGAGCTTGGTCGTCGCTACAAAGCGCCAATTCTCAAGCACAACCGTAGCTGTAAGGCTGGATAGACCTTTGGTGACCAGTCTTTGGTAAAGGTACATGAATTTTTCAACCCAGCGAAGAACATGTTTGAAAATAAAAATGGTATATTTTTGTGCTCTGCCAGGATTCAAACCCACGACCTGCCATTTACGAGTCCGAAGCGTTACTAACCACTAGACTACGGTCTCAGTGGGTGTAAATGGCAAAACAAACTTGCATACAATTTTTACTTCCTACGACTTGTTTTTTTATACAAGAGGCACTTTTTAGCAAAGTGAATATAAAGTATTTATCAACATAATAAATAATTATCTCAATACCAACCATTACCTAGTTAATTTAAGTTTTATTTCAATTCATCCAAAGGTAGTTTTGATTTTTTATCTCAATAGTTAAGTATTTTTTTTAACTTTGTGAAGAGATGTATGAAAGTAGTTGTAAGTGAAAGAAATATTGAATGTTTTATCTGTAAGAAATATGCCAAGCAAGGATGAATCAAAAGAAACAAAATATAAATAAGTTAAGAACATTACAACGTTTTTTATTTCAATTCTTTACTGATCTGTGCCCGAATATTCAACATTGTGTAAAACTCATCTCGATAGAGTAAATCAGAATGTTTCACAGGTAGAACACTTCACATTTAAATTCAACCAACTTCTAAATATATGTATTGAAACTTACACAGTCTATATTCTATAATCTAAGTTGCAAATACTATATTACATTTAAGATTCATACCCATAAGTAGACACGTATAAGTTTGCACTTACACGTGTCGCATGTGGACTTACAGCATAAAAACCCAATCTCAAATGATCATAAGCCCTGCAACTCTTGCCGGCCTTCCCTGAAACAGGATTGACATTGGTAAAGTGAATATTTTTTTTACAATGTGAGTGGTCAGTCTCATACCAACCTATAAGTCAAGGAACAAGGAAAAAATAGTGCCTCTATATAATGAGCGCTTTGGTTTCCATGCATAAGGTTTTCGCAAGCTCTCGTGAGGCAGTAAGTAAGAACAAGGGCCCAAAGTCAAGACCTGGAAAAATAATATCAAGATTTTGAATATTTTAGTCGAGGTGGATTTTAAAAGGTGAGAAATTTCATGTAAAGCGCGATGGCGATTATTGATTGCCTGCTTGTCCCACTATCATAGTTCACCACAGCAACACCGCTTGCAGCATCTGAGCAAAAGGAGGAACATCTGATTTTTGTTATTATGGCGTGAACTAATAGAGCTGTAACATTTTTTGGCAACCATAAAGCTTCCACACTAGCACGTTTTAACCCTTCAACTGCGCGTGACACGCATAGGCAACAAGTGTAAATTTGCATACAAGTGCGGCTGTCAATCATAGGCGTCATCCAACTTTGGACTTATCCCTGATATCTGTGTTTAAGAATTCAAAAGTCTGCAAGTGGAAATATGTGCTACACCTTTGTGATTTTTGTCCTTGAAAAACTAATACATATGCGACTGTTCACATAGTTTGAAGTGTCTTCAATCAATTCAGTTAGGAAATCAATAAATGTTTGAAAAAGTATTCCGTACTGGCGGTTTTTAAATAGCCAGAATGTTCAGAAGCGAGAAGGTTAAAGACTACACACAACTGTCTAGTGTACACATTTTTTTAAAACCACCTTGGTAAAAACTGTGTTTTCTAGAAATGTCAGCTGTCTCACAACTAAGCTACTCATACAGTGTAACTTTTTGTCACGTTATCCCCGAAGGGTTTCGCATGTGGCGAGTGGCACTATTTATTTTTACAGGTATGGGAGCCGGCCTTACGCCAACCACTTTGACAGTTGAAGTGGGTGTTTCCCAGCTCCCTAGGGGGCTGGTTCTCGTTTCTTGTGAAGGCTGAGTAAACCTTGCCGGTATTTTATTATGGGTTTTGATGTAAACACCAAACGGGAAATAATTTCTTACAACTTCGGTGGATTTCTAACCAAAGCTCTCGGTATGGAAAGCAAGCACTCTACCAACTGAGCTATTGACCGGACTCGCTCATGTGATTTGGAAAATATCTAGATTAAGGAAGGGAATGTTGTCAAAAAAAAACACAAGTAATTTTTCAGTATCTTTATATTTCTTCTAATCAACGCTGACATAGTACATATAATATTTTACAATTACTTATCCTTATAGTATTAAAACAATAAAATACAAAACACTAATCATCTCTTTTGGGCACAATGTACACAGTGTGACCAATTTTATGAACCAAAGGAAAAAGTCAGTCGCTTTTTACACATGCATATAATTCAGGATTGTTATTTTTTTTAACAATAATGAACTCGGCAAAAATTCCATAGATAACAAAATTGTAATGTAACACGGCGGGGTTGCTAGGTGATAGGCAAACTAATATTTTATTATTGGTGGGTTAATACCCTAGTCACATAGACTTGTGATGTTTGCCAGTCGAGAAAAACATCTAATTTTAAATTTTGTGCCGAGTCTTTCAAGTTTTAACCTTAAAATTTAATTACATGAAACTAGGAATAAAGGTATAAATGCAAAGGATACTTCAATATTGATTGCCATTTTGTTTAATTCTTCTTTAATACAAAATGTCAGGCAAAATTTGAAAATGAAAAATAAACAAAGAGAAATCATATACTTAAATGATATTAAATCTCATGTACTAATATTCTTTCTCGTGAAACAGTTTTCAGGGCATAAATATTAATTATTATAACATTTTCACTTACCTATCTTATTCATACATAAATGGAAAGTTAAAATAGCATAAAGAAATGACAGTAAGTACTAATACAAAATTCCCTAGACTTTTAGAATATCCTTTAAAATTATATGCTTTAAGTTAGTGTGGGAAGGTTTAAAATCATGGCACAATAATGAAACTTGTTAGGTATTTAAAAAATATTTGAGAAGGCAACACAGAGATTCCGGAAGTGACATCTTATGAGATAACTCAAGTCTTTTTTGTAGGAATGTTAACATTTTATTTTAAAGGTTATGTAATGAAAAGTTGAATTGCAAAAAAAATTAATTATATACTACAACACTTATTATCTTTCTCGGATACAGGAGTAACATTTATTATGTAGAATTTATTGTCGCTGGTATGATCGAGCGTATAAGGCGTCAACACTCAAATTTGCATTATTGAAACAAGCGCAAATTTGAACCTTGCCTGCGCGGTATCCTATCGACAATAACTTTGAATCTGGCCCAACAGATGTCAGCGGGTAATTAATAATTAATTAAAATATTAAATAATTAATTATTTTATTGATAATGTTAATACCTGTTTCTGGCTCAGCAAAATAGGTTGGTAAGGTAGATACATTTCTCGTCACAAATCAATTTTTCAAAAAAAGAAAACATTGAAAGGTTGATTTTAATAACATTAAAAAATATTTGTTAGGACTGAAAGACTTTTCGTACAATAGTCACTGTATAACGACATCTTAAGATCTACACTAGATTTAATCTTTACTCTAAATAATTCACAACTACTTCACACTGTCGGTAAAACTATCGTGGAATAAAATATCTTGTATTTTTCAAGTCAATAATTGAGCGTTTGTTTCAATTTGAAGGAGTCACAAATGGTGGTGTAAAAAATATTTCAAAATCAGAATTACAATATTTTTTCTGGAATACAATGAAAGTTTTATGATTTGATTAGAGGAGGCAATTATGAAGAGGGCCGTTTTAGAAGAAGGCATTCAGCCTGTATTGTCTATGGATTACAGGACAAACTCTGTGAAAGCTTTCATATCATGGAGTTAAAACAGATTTGAGACATTAATTTCAAAACCAACGAGTAATTTATAACGCTCATTCCTTCTGTAGCATTAAAGAGATTGGCTCCATTTTTAAAACTAGTTATCAGAAATGAATTATTCTAATGTTGCCCGCACTACAGGACTTTTATTTAGAAAATGTGACACACACTGAAATTAAGACAGGTGATGTGCGCAATGTCACAAAATAATGTTTACAATAATAAATGTCAGTTTCTGGATTCATGAGTCATTATCACAAACACTTTTAGTGTTAATAAAATCAGATATAGCTTAGTAAAATACTTAAACGGTAGAGTCTTATTAAATAAAGGAAAAATATATAAAATCAAGGTGGATGTATACAGGTGTGAAAACTAGTATAAAGCGAGATGGCGACCATTGATTGCCTGCAAGTCCTGCCATTATAGTTCGACATTGCGAGGTATTATTTATTAAAAATAGGTATTATTTGGCAGCCAATAAGCTTGCTCGAACACCACGCTGTCAACACTAGCGCCTTTTAGCAGAGGATCAGGCTGGGCATCAACTAAAACTCAGTTTGCACACCTTATATATCCACCTTATAAAAAACAGTGAAAACGAAAAAACAGAAAAATGGACCACAAACAATTTGAATTAATTTTAAATTTGGCATTTTTACTTTTTTGTATTTGTAATTATTACAATATATAAGTATAATATAAGCTTACACAATAATAAAAATAATATCAAAGAGATCTTACATTTTACACGGTTAATTAATATTATATTGACAATAATGTAACATATCGCACGTTTAATAATAAAGAGCAATAACTCAAAAAACATGAATGTTGGGAAATTACGTTTGAAGTTCAGACATCCAGTACAACTTGTATGGGATGAAAAAGGCGGCCGATGTTTTATCTCGGTCATATTCGTCCAAATTGAACGGCTGTCGCATTCTACCTATTCTTCTCGCATTGTTCTTGCGTTTTATTACAAAATCTCGATTTTCCCAATTTTCGAGTTATTTCTCTTTATTATTAAACGTGCGATATACAAAGTCACTGTTTTACAAAAAAAACAGTTTGCTCGTGTTTTTGACCAGTCAGAGTCTATTGGTTAACACTTTCTCATAATTGGAAGGTAGTGGATTCAATTCCCAGCGGACTACCAAAAAATCATTGATTTTCAAAAATCCTCTCCGCTGGGTTGACAAATTTATCTACCTGGATCAAAGACAAGAAACAAAGGTTAATCTAGTCTAATTGTAACAGGGTGTTGCTTTAGTTAGTGTTCTGTAGCGACCGTCAAGCTTGCAGAAGGCTCTTGAGATGTGATTGCACACGAAAACAGCGCTTACCAAATCAATCATCCAAATATTACAACTAAACATACATTACATAAGTATTATTATCAATAAGTGTGTACAACATATTATTATTTCCTAAAATAACACTAGAAGTTTATACTTTTATTTTTTAACTAATTTTACTATTTGACTCAAAAACATTGGTAGGTAAAAAAAAGCATTACCGGTGTGTTGAATGATTTGAATTTGGAAGAAATGAAAATGTGACCAGTATTACCAACAAGGATATGATATCATTACAATAAGTGTGAATAAGTAAGGAGAAACTTTGTATGGAATTATTTTTTAGCTCTTTGCAGTTGGTATCAAAAAAGTATGATTGTTATCCCCTTTTTACATGTCCAGATCCAGTCACAAAATATTCTGGATCACCGGACATACTGTTCGAAAGTTTTCATACAAAAAAAAATGAATACCAACAGTAAAAAAATAATCTCTATATTTTTTGATTAGTCGAGGATTTTTTCCCAAGTTAATTTTCTTTGTGCAAGAAATTGTCCATACATAAAAATGATCATTATTTTGGATGTCGAAACTGAAATAAAAGTAAATTCCTTTTTTTCCATAAATGCCCTCATTAAATGAAGACTACAGGGGAAGAACAAGGAATGTCAGTTGAAGAAAAGTATGAGTAAATCAAAATTTGAAATTTGTAATCATGGTTATGCCTGTCACAAAGAACCGGAAATACCGCCATAAACTGTGATAGCCACTGTTGTTGCATTACAAATTTTGTGAGCTTTAGATACACAGATGCCACTAGATTTTACTTTTTCTTTTACAAACTTATTTTCTTATTTCTTTTCCTATTTGACATTCCTTGTTTTCCCCCTGTAGTCTTCAAGTTAAATTATATTCGAAAATTAAAAGGCATTAGGAATGGAATTAACAATTGCAAATCCCAAACATAAAATTTTCCCCTTGCATACAAAAATTTCCTGTTATTTTCACACTTGGATGATTGGTATCTCCTGGCTGCTGGCGTAGCCCCTCCTCGCTGAGGCCCCCCTGCCTCACGAGCTCCAGCGCGCCTTCTGCAGCTCTATCTGCCCCTCTAGAGTCTTGGCCAGGTAGATCACGAGCAGCTGGGACAGCGCTACTGCCAATGCCACCCCTGCTATGGTGTACAGGTTCCTCTCAGCCCATGTGCGCACTATTTCAATGCAGCCCGACGTCCACACGCGCTTGCTGGCTTCAGCGACCTGAAATAATATACATTTGATCGTATATATTACCCTGTAGTGTGTAGTTTGACTGGTCCATAGTCTAGTGGCTAGTGCTTCGGACTCGTAAATGGAATCCCAGCGGAGCACAAAAAATATACCATTTATATTTTCAAATATGCTCTTCGCTAGGTTGAAAAAATATAAAACCTTTACCAATGACCAGTCACCAAAGGTCCATCCAGCCTTACAGCAACTGGGTCTTGCTTGAGAATTGGCGCTTTGTAGCTTTCTATTTTCAAATATGCTCTTCGCTAGGTTGAAAAATTCATATACCTTTACCAAAGACTGGTCACCAAAGGTTCATCCAGCCTTACAGCAACTGGGTTTTGCTTGAGAATTGGCGCTTTCTACAGCGACGACCATGCTCGTAGAGGGCTCTTGAGATGTGATTCACACAAAAACAGCGCTCCCCAAATAAATCATCCTAATATTATTATTATTATGTTAACAACTTTCAGCGGTCGTGCAGCTGCGCAACTCATGTTTTTTAATCAAATATCTCCTATAGAAAATTAAAAAAATATCTCCCATCTGATTATTTATTTCAAAAGGCGATGAAATAAAGTTTTCATTAGTGCTTAATTTAGTAGAACATCATCAGTCCTGTATTAATTACAATTTTGTTATGTATTTTTTTTTTTTTTTTTAAGAAATCCTGTGCAGAAGACTCCCTAGATTCTAGAGACTCTAGGAGTCTATGACACTTTCTGCAGTGCTGCAGAGGTGTACGAGCTTGGTCGTCGCTACAAAACGCCAATACTAAAGCAAGAACCAGTTGCTGTAAGGCTGGATGGACCTTTGGTGACCGGTCATTGGTAAAGGTATATGAATTTTTCAACCCAGCGAAGAGAAAAGTTGAAAATATAAATGGTATAATTTTTGCGCTCCGCCGGGATTCGAACCCACAACCTTCCCATTCAGAGTCCACAGTGTTACCACTGAGCTACGGACCGATCATAAAGAAGAAAATTATGATTTGGAAAAAAACTGTTGTATTGTAAGAATAGACATTTATTGTGAAAGTAGTACTGTGGTAGAGTAATATGCCAGCAGGTTACTGAATAATTACAACAAGAGAAGCATTGTTGTGTGAACAAAGCATTTCCCACTTATTTTATTTACCTTTCTCAGTTCACAAGGAAAATTTTTGAAGGTGTAAGACAAGGATCTGTGCTTGGACCGATCCTGTTTATTTTATACACGGCCGACATTGAGAGCATAGTCGAGAAATGGAGCCTCACTACACATGCAGATGACTGGCAAATTTACTCTCAGTGTCGATCACACATGGCAAGAGCTCTCAGTAACAGGGTGGCAGCCTGCATTGCGGAGATCGGTGAATGGATGACAAACAATGGCCTAATCCTTAACATGGGTAAGACGGAAATTATGTGGGCGGCTACGTTCAGGCGTGATCATCTCCTGACAACTCGCGCACCACTCTCCATTGGGAGACAGCTGATTCAGCCGTCAGATTCAGTGAGACTTCTAGGAGTCACACTGAATAAGGTTCTGAAATTCTGAAATACCTTTGAAAGACCAATAAAAAGGGATTGTCAAGTATTATAAAATTGTGAACTAAATTGTGTGAAATAAATTCTGTAAAAATAAATTATTGCATTTTAATTAAAAAGAGAACCCAGTAAAAACGTAACAGTATACAACTCACCGTTAGATTCTGCGCGCCGTACCCGCACATACTGTTGACGAGGCCTGAGGATATGTCTGTGGCATTGACGCAGCAGGAGTAGGGGACCCCGCAGCGCTCCACGGATGGAGAGGAGCAGTTGAAGTACTCGTTCTTGGACCAGTCCATGTAGCCGTCGGGGGACAGACCACAGCAGTGGAACTACAAGGGGGGAATCATTAAATTACCATTTAAATAGAGATGTAGTGTGATAATCATAAGACGTAACTAAATAAAATACCATAGCTGCATATATAGTGCAACTACTAACGGCACTATCTCTAAAGGGGTCGCACGTGGTGTGGCGAACCTATTTATTTTTACAAGTAAGCGGGCCAGCTTTTAGCCAATCATTGGGTCTTGCTTGAGAATTGACGATTTCTATAGCGACAACCAAGCTCACAGAAAGTTTTTGATGTGTAATTCACACAAATACAGCACTAACCAAATAAATCATCCTAATATTATTATTATGAACTCATATGTTAAGAATAAAGGTTCACTGCCCATGCAAAAACACAAGCATGTGCAGCTTCATGCTTACACATGCTACATGTGCACTAATAAATTAAAACCTAAGCTGCAACTCTTGTCGCCTTTTTTTTGCAACAATGGCAGCAGTGAACCAGTTTTTGGATTTCTAATGAGTGCAATTACATTTGTACTCAACAGTGATCAGTAATTCAAAACAAATTGATCAAAACATTGATTGTAGAGGCATTAACTTTTTCATCTTTCATCTCAAAAGTTGTTTAACCGCCCTATGCATATGAAACATACGCGATAAGCAAACTTCGAGTGCACCATTCTGCTACATCTCGTACGAGCTTGAGAAAAAATAATATATTTGAAAACTACAAACCACCTAGCATTCACCTGAGTTCTAAAGTCATGTCATTACAAGTCTAGACAAGTTAGTTCCTCAAGGGCAGGCTAAGCGATCGGTTGTTTGTTTGGCGTTTTGTAACTTTTCATAATACTCTTCAAAGTCAGGAGTACGTACATTGTGGTTTCGAAACCTGATTATTTTTTGCCTATTTCTCGGAAAATAACCTGAAGGTAGGGGGTAGTTTAAGAAATTGAAGAAGGGAAAAGGAAGTCTTACATCACGCTGCGCAAAGTCGATGAAGTTCTGCAGATCGGGGTCCTCCCTGTAGGCGGAGACCACGCGGTCAGTGAAGGACTCCTTGAGCAGGTTCCTGGCGGCGCGCGGCGACACAAATGCAAACACCGCCACAGCCATCTCTATCAGGAACAGCACCAGCAGGCAAAACGAGTACTGGAAGCATCAATAAGATCATGCTAAAGCTTCACCTGCAACTACAACTGCTATTGTCTGAAGAGCAAAGGCAATGGACAGGCTCAAATCCAAATCCTCCAATCTCGCCATTGCTCTCCTACCATGTATGTCCACGTTGACTGCATCTACTTTGACACCGTCCATCTATAGCATGTTTGGCTTTCCTGATCTCTTTCGGCCTTAAGTATAGTGCTGAGAGTGTTACGTGCTTAATGCCGTTTGTACCGTACATTCTAATTTTGTGATCGGTCTACTGCAGGCGCCCTACTTTGATTGAATTGATCACCTTGGGCTTTTTGTAGATATCATAAAGCTTCCTATTGTCCCGATGACGCCATCCATTGTCATCTCTAACTGGAACGAAGATAGTTCTGAGAATCTTTCTTTGGAATATTACCATCGAGGTCTCAGTTAGGTCAATATTGGCTTAATTTGTGTCTTGTACAGCAGAACCTTTATACTCCTTTGAGTTTAAATTTGATACATAATCAAAAATGGCAAAGTCTTTAATTTATAATATAAGTTGCAAAGATATATTACATTGAAGCTTCATTTTACATGCATTATACATTCCCGCAAGTATAATTTTGCGCTTACACATACTGCATTTGGACCTACAACATAAAAGCCCAACCTCAAATGAAAACAAGCCCTGCTATAAGTCAAGGAATACATAGTCATATCTTACAAATCTGAGCAGGCAGGTGTTCTCCCTCAGGGCCCCCACAAATCCAGCAAAACTGACGAAGAACACCACAGCGCCCCCGAGGACCAGAATCAGGGACACGTTCAGGACCACGTCAAACATGGTCGTCAACTGGAACACAACAACACAATCAATAATGGAACAACTGAAAGATGGCTCAAATTCCTTTCCTTCAACGGTGCCATTCAGGTACATTGCTATTCTTGCCTGTTCCTGAATAGACGAGGCGCCTCTAGAATAGATATATTTCCAGAGAGTACCAGAAGTATCAACAGTTCAAAGTGTCAAACACTCACATCTACACACACAAATAGACAGCAAGTTGTAGTGTTGGCAAGACTGACTATTTGGAATATTATTCAGATTTGAATAATTGATGTTCCACTGTCAATAAACAAGAGACCGGACAGTTGAACATCGACCTTCTTGTTGTGAAGTGACATATTGATAATGGAAAAGAAAGAAATGGAAAAAGACTTTAAACCACAAGCTATTTCGGCTACAAGACTCGCGGACGTGATGGAGCCATTTGTCGGCGGGGAGTTTGACCCGTGGCTTAGACGTTTGCGATTGATGATGAAGTTGTACGGGGAGACAAATCTTTCTCGTTGCTTGGCATCTTTCTTGAGAGGTGCGGCGTTTGATCGGTTTGCTGACTTGCCAGAAGAGACACAGGGTGACGGGGAGAAGGCGGCTGAAGCACTCAGCTGTGTGTTTGGTGTCGGACGCTTCTCAGCTTGGAGTCGTTTCTTGCAAAGGCGCTGGCAGCCAGGAGAGGAAGTCGACGTCTTCGTGTCGGATTTACGGATGCTGGCTTCGCAAGCCGGAGTTAAACTGAGTGATAACATCCTCGCGCTCTCGTTGGTCGTTGGGATGCCCGAGTCCGTGTCCAGGGAGCTCCGCCTTCAATTGGAATCCGGGGATGGATTGCCACCGCTGCCAACTATTGTCGCTAAAGCGCGATTACTCATCTGCGAGTATCGCAGCCCATTTTTTTCATCGGTGGCTGTAGAAAGAAAAAAGCCCTTGAAGTGCTACAGGTGCGGAGGTCCGCACATGATAAAAGACTGTTTGAAGCGTGGGACGGACACTACCGTCACCTGCTGGGCCTGTCAGGAGTCTGGCCACGTGTTAAAGAATTGCCCAAAGAAGGGAAACGGGCGGAAGGAGGCTTGTGCGCCGGCAGCCTCCATGAAAAATTAACGGCGCTTCCTGTGGTGGAGGCGCGGCTACAGGGTAGGCGCGTCAGAGCCCTAGTGGACACGGGCTGTTCGAGGTCCATTGTCAGGGCGGATTTGTGGGCAGGAGAAAAGTCGGCGAGGCCCTGCGAGAGCGTCGTAGCAGTCGACGGCTCTCGAATTTCTTGTGCAGGACGGGCGGTCGTTGAGCTGGAGGCGCTCGGGATGACCGTGAGCTTGGATTGTTTACTCCTGGAAAAGGTGTTTTCAGGGGCTGACATAGTGTTGGGTATGGATTTTATTAGTGTGGCGGGGGGTGTTTGTGTGTCGAGTGGAAAAAATTTTCTCGCCAAAAATGAGTGTGGTGCAACGGTAGAAGGGACAAAGAACCATCACATAGAAGATAGAGACTTTGATGCCGTGTTCGATAGAACACATGGACGCTGGAAAGTTGCATGGAGGTGGAAGGTGGGGCCGCCAGAGCTAACCAACAGAGTCGCCACGTATAAAAATAATTTTGATAAACCAAGTAAGGAAGCCTACGAGGACGAGGTCCAGCGATGGATTGAGGAGGGCTGGTTGAAGCCGACTTCAAATCAGGCGCAAGCAGGATTGCTGCCTCTGATGGCGATCGTCCAGGCAAATAAACATAAAGTTCGCCCTGTGTTGGACTATCGCGAACTTAATAAACATGTAGAAAGTCGGCCAGGTGTTGATGCAGCTGCATGCGATCAATCGTTGCGAGAGTGGCGGCGGATGGCAGAGCCCCTCGTGTTGGTGGACTTGAAGTCTGCTTACCTTCAGATCGAGGTGGACGAAACTTTATGGCCGTACCAGACGGTGAAGTTCCGAAATCAGACTTATCACTTGACTCGTCTCGGGTTCGGGCTTAATTGTGCGCCGAGAATAATGAGTCGGATCCTTGACTATGTTCTTAGTTTGGACGAGGCAGTTGCTCGGGGTACTGCTAGTTATATTGACGATATTTTGGTGAGTGAATGTGTAGTCAGTGCGCAGAGGGTGACGGAACATTTGAGGAGGTATGGCTTGGAGGCTAAGGTTCCGCAGGCGCTGGATGGCGGACGTGCCCTTGGGCTGGCAATCGCGCGGAGAAGCGATGGCCAACTGGAATATCGACGAGGGAATGAGCTCCCTTCACTTGGGGATAAGGCTCTTTCGAAGCGAGAGTTATTTTCCATTTGTGGTCAGCTTGTGGGCCATTATCCGGTGTGTAGTTGGCTGCGAGTAGCGTGCAGCTATGCTAAGCGTGTCGGTGAAGGCGAAGGTTGGGAGGATCCTGTTGGCGCAAAAGCAAACGCCTTCATTCGTAACATTGTGGCAAGAGTGCAGTTAGAGGATCCAGTGCGTGGTATTTGGAATGTGCCATTAACTACCTGTGGCAGAGTTTGGACAGATGCTAGCTCTCTGGCGTTGGGAGCTGTCGTCGAGATTGAAGGCGTTGTAGTAGAGGATGCAGCATGGCTTAGAAAAGGTGCCGATCTAGCCCACATCAATATCGCCGAGTTGGACGCTGCCATTAAAGGTGTTAACCTTGCTCTCAAGTGGGGTTTAACTAAACTTGAGCTTATGATTGACTCCAAGACGGCCGAGCGGTGGTTAAGGTCAGTCCTTGTTGGAGATTGTCGAGCCAAGGTGTCAGGAACCAGTGAGATGCTGGTCAAAAGAAGACTTGGCCTTTTCAGTGACCTCACTCGGGAATGTGCACTGGAGATCACCGTTACTTTTGTGCCGTCGGAGAAGAATAAGGCTGACGTGCTGACTAGGGTGTGTCAACGGTGGCTGGCAAAGGAGTCACTGGCATGTGTGGCCAATGTGGAGAGTCTTCACGCTATGCATCATTTTGGAGTTGATCGCAGTCTTCAGTTGGCCAAGATGGTCGATTCCTCAGTGACAAGGGCTGCGGTTGAAGACTGCGTGAGAGCGTGTGAGCGATGTGCGTCTATCGATCCAGCACCTACAACGCACGAAGAAGGAGTATTGTCTGTTGAGAAGACTTGGAGTAGATTGTCAGTGGATGTGACGCATTATGGCAAAAGCCGATTCTTGACTATTGTTGATTGTGGTCCAGGACGATTCGCTGTGTGGCGGGAGATTAAAACGGAGAGCGGATGGGAAATTTCTGGCAACCTTGACGAAGTGTTCCGAGAACGTGGTCCACCTGACGAGCTATTGATGGACAATGGCACCGCATTCCGCTCGCAACAGGTTACGGCATTGTGTGAGCGTTGGGGAGTAGCGCAGCGGTTTCGAGCGGCCTATCGCCCATCTGGAAATGGAATTGTCGAGCGTAACCACCGAACAGTAAAGCGAGTGGCAGCCAGAAGTGGTATATCCCCACTGATGGCAGCTTTCTGGTATAATTTGGCTAGTGAGGGGACACGGGGCCGAGACGCGCCGTCGTCAAGTGTCTACTCATACAAATGGCGGCATCCAGCGTCCTTACCAGTGGTGAAGGAAACGGAAGAGTCGTGTCGTTATCGGGTGGGAGATCGGGTGCTGGTGAAGCCTCCAGGAGCGCGCTGCACCACAACCTGGGATAGAGGTCATGTTGATGGCATTGTTTCAGATAATACTGTACAAGTGGATGGTATGCCAAGACATGTGCTGGATCTGAGGATGGCGCCGGGAGATGAGCTGATTGTTGATCAGCCATCATCAGAAAACCTACAGCTTTTGTCAGAGTTGCCCCCATTAGAGCTGGATCCAAGACCTCAGAGAGCAAGAGTGAAGCCGCGTTGGCTCCACGACTATGTTTAATGATGGTAACATCATGGGGGCGTGTAGTGTTGGCAAGACTGACTATTTGGAATATTATTCAGATTTGAATAATTGATGTTCCACTGTCAATAAACAAGAGACCGGACAGTTGAACATCGACCTTCTTGTTGTGAAGTGACATATTGATAATGGAAAAGAAAGAAATGGAAAAAGACTTTAAACCACACAAGTAAACACGCCTAGGCACACAATCACAAAAACACACAGGCATGAACCTATACATTCGTAACAATATGTTACTCGAGTGAAGGCCGACGCGTCACTTCTTGGCAATTCAAAGTGAACATCCATTTAAGTAAATGCGACGTTTCCCGAGCAAATGGAAGAAATTAAGAAAAGAACACACCTTAAGAAGAGCGTACGCCCTTAAAGGGGCGCACACCCCAAGTCCACACTCTTGTTCGGAGCAACTTATGCACCACAGAAACATTACAATTTAAGATTCATATTAAATGTATGTACACAACGAAAATTACATACCTTGACGGAGCCCGTAGCTTCCCATTTGTCTACAAAAGCGTATAAACCAACTCCAATCAGTAGACCTCCAAATAACTGAAAAAATAACAATTAGTCACACAGGTGAAAACATATACTTAGATGATTCATTTACTTCTTCAACAAGTAAAATAACTCTCGGCTTCTTACTCACCCAGAACACGAAGTTCAACAGGAATATCATGTATTTCACACAGGAACTCACGTACGTGAAATTATTCGCCCTTCGTCGATTCATTTTGGTGACGATTGTTTTGGGCTGCTAAGATAATGAGACACACAACACTTTCGACTTAAAATTGAGCACGATTAAAGGGCAGCTTGTGTGTACATCAAATACAAAGATTTATGTGTGAAATATGGGATTCCGAGTTTAAAGATTTTGTGTATTTTATTGGGCGGACAATGAACAATAACATAATTCACAGAATTTTAGTAGCACAACATACGTCAAATGCGATCATGGTAAATATTCTGATTTACTTTTTACACATTATAAAAACTAATTACTTATTTTTTTAATACTTCGATTTCCATTTTTTAGCTATTATCGAGGTCAAAATAAAATACTCATAGCAAAGTTTTTTTCAAAACTCCTGTTTTAGTTAATATTTAACTTCTTTGCTCGAGAAATAATTTTTTTTGTAGTGTAAATAACCAACATTTTTTACGTCACTTTAGTACTGCCATATACAAGAATAGGTATTTTTCATTTCCTTGTCAATATTCTTTTTTTGCGAATGGCAAAAAAAAAACTAGTCCGTCATGTTGGCAGCCTCATCCGTCATTTGCAATCGCCATTTTGCAATATGTGAGCCAAATCATCAACTCGCTGGGGTACTGAATTCTCCGTGTCATATTCATGTTTTGACTTAAAAGTGCCGTTTGTGTTGTTATATTTTCAAAATGGACAAGTTTATCAGTATGTGGAAGGTGCGGGAGCTCGCCGATAAAGTGTGAGTACAACAATTATCACGTTTACCCTCCGAATTTTGGTGTTGAAAACTTTTTCACCATCTGGGCTTGATTTGTGACATAATTTGTCACTTTCGCTCTCTTCTGGCGCTGAGATTGCGTCTTGTTTTATGTCATTTGACATGATTGACCGTTGGGTCGTATCTGGGTCAATTATTTGGTGTTTTTTTGACAGCCTTGCAGCGGATGGGTGTGAACTGCTCCTTAATATTTTATAAGTTGTATACAGGGTTAGTTCAGGTTTATAATAGTCGACAACCTGTAGTGATAATTTAAACGCAGGCTAGACATGCATGCTATCTCTATTCACTATACCTGTTTTTACCATCGGCACTGTTTTTGTCAAGGCTGTGCTACTCAAGGCCGAATAAAAACAATTATTCAAAATAATAAACAAGCTAGGATATTACTTACTTAACTTTTTCTATGTACAATGTTTAAGTTTTAACTTTTTAACATTTTTTTCTTATGTAAACTACAAGCAGGAGATGTGAAAGTAAAGGTACGGAAGAATGTGATGAGATGGTTCGGACATGTGGAAAGAATGGATGACGAAAGACTGATAAAGTTTACCTATTAGCAGAGACAATGGAAAGTGAAAACTAAGAAAGATATGACTGGATCAGATTAGTGAAATTGTGAAAGAATGGAATATAAAAGAAGGAAATGAATCATACAGGTGATGGATAGGAATCAATTGAAAGAGGTATGCAAAGATATGGACGAACTCTTCAGAAGTTCTGGCCTCCCCTATCAATATTTTTCTTGGTTTTCCCTTTCACATTTCCTTTGTATTAACATATTTTCAATCTTCCAACAAGTCTTATGCCCGCTTTCCACTGCGAGCGGGAAATAGCTGAGCGGAGCGTAGTGAAATAGTTTTGGCCTTCCATTGCGAAAGAGTTTTAAAAAATAATGGTATTTGCCTTCTACAGCCAACGAGCTCGACGGAGTGAGCTAGGCGGGAAATGAGATGAGTCAGATGAAAGAGTTGTTTGCCTTCCATCTACAGCGGGCTTAGCGGAACCCACAGAGTAGCCAACTAGGCGACATGACAGTGTGTGACGCTCGTTGCAGCCTACGCCCAGATCAAACGTTTTAATTATTAATAAAAAAGTTTTTTTTTTGTTTCGAAAAATAAAAAGTAATGTATTATTTTGCTTATTAAAAAATGATAACAAACTTTGTTTAGTTCTACTTTATTTATTTTTATTTAGTTACAAACAAAAATAACGTTCGTTATTTTTGTTTGTAACTAAATAAAAATAAATAAAGTAGAACTAAACAAAGTTTGTTATCATTTTTTAATAATTAAAATGGAGTTCTACAATGTTTCCGCTAAAACTTTTCAAAAATTATTATTTTGCTTTAATACATAAAAAGTAGATGTTTGAAATAAAACAAAAAATTCAAATTTTATGCTGAGTCAGTTATATTTTACTAGAAATTTCCACCTAAACCAGTAGTAGTTGTTTTTACTTAAAAATGAACCTTATTTGACTGATAAAGAGCTTCAGTTTTCTTATCAACTCTATCAATGTTTTGAAATAAAATTTTGTACAAAAATGTTAATGTGCCCATGTTGTTCAGTGCACATGCACTCGGAAATAATAATTTAATGACAGTAAATAAATAATTATCTTGTTTTCTATTTATCATGTCTACCTTTCTAAGGCGCTGTGGACATAATATTATGCAATTCCTAGACTATTACATTATTTAAACATGATCTTTTTTTTTGTTTTTTTTTGTTTAAGGTTTTGTTGTTTTTTATACTTACTTTAATGTTATTTATTACTCGTATTCCTTGACTTATAGGTTGGTATGAGGCTGACCACCCATACTGTAAAAATGGTTCACTTTGCCAATGTCACCCCTGTTTCAGGGAATGTCGGCAAGAGTTGCAGGGCTTATGTTCATTTGAGGTTTGGATTTTATTTTTAAGTACACAATCAGCATTTGTAGGCGCGAACTACATGTGTTTGTTTGTGGGCATACTTCTGAGAGCTTTGAATGAATATATCCTTGCAACTTAGATTATAGATTATATATTAGAATTTACAAAAAAATATCAAAATATTGTAGTTAAACTTTATTTTAGATAATGAGTATCTATTTGAATAACAATTTTGGAATTGCCTTCATAAAACTTACCTATATATCGGATAGAACCTTTTTTTTTCGGACAATGCGATAAATATGTGGAGACACAGTTCATATCATTTTATGACCGGTCCGTAGTCTAGTGGTTAGCGCTTCGGACTCGTAAATGGAAAGCCGTGGGTTTTTATCCCGGCAGAGAACAAAAATGTACCATTTATAATATCTAATATGCTCTTCCCTGAGTCAAAAAAATCATATACCTTTCCATTTAAGAATATAAATTTTTGGAACCGTCAAGATGTTTGCTATAACAATATGGAATGGTCTCCCAGATGACCTGCGTGAAATGGATTGTTGACATTTACAAAGAGGTTGAATTCTCACCAGTTCGCTCTTATACGAGGAAGCACCTTTGGGATGACCAATAGTCATGAAATGGTGCTATTTTTTTCTTCGATGGCCCTACAGCTCATATCTCCTCTTGGTCTCTATCAGCCTTCGCCTCCAACTCCTCTTGTTTACCGCTGCAGCTTTCCAGTCTGTCACCTGCAGTAGTCGGCTTGCATCCTTTCTCTCCTCATCCTCACATCTCAGTCTAGGTCTGCTTGTATTTGTGGGATATGGGACGGGTATAGTGCCCGAAAAAGCACTATATAAATCCCATATTATTATTATACTGTGTATCCTTGACTCTCACAATGCTGGCAACAAATCTCTGGTAGATACATTGATGTTTATCAACGCATAACAGTTACATAAAGTGCATGCTACATATAATCAAACAATGATAAAAGATTAATTGTTTATGTGAGTCCATAATTATCAATTATGATTCAATAACCGTCATAAGATGAGGTAATATATGAGCGAAAAGGTTAGACATCTATAAATATTTCTTCTTGCAATGTGTAAAATTCACAACATTATCATTCTAAAGAAATGTTGGTTTATTATTTAATCATCACAAAAATCAACATTTATGTCTGTTTGTACATTATCAAGAGTTGAATCTTAAATGCTAATATATTTTTGCAACTTAGATTATATTATTGTTGTAAAGATTAGTCTTTTAATAGATTTGACACAGTTACAGCGGTGTATTTCCTATTCTCAACATATTTCTTGGACATAAAACACTTACTTAACATTTTGCCACCTTTAAGGTAAAACTGAACAAGTGCTGATGCACTATAATAATAATAATCTATAATCTAAGTTGCAAGGATATACTCATTTAAAGCTCTCAGATGTATGCCCACAAACAAACACGTGTAGTTTGCGCTTACAAATGCTGATTGTGTACTTACAAATAAAATCCAAACCTCAAATGAACATAAGCCCCACAACTTTTGCCGACCTTCCCTGAAACAGGGGTGACATTGGCAAAGTGAACCATTTTTTTACAGTATGGGTGGTCAGCCTCATACCAACCTATAAGTCAAGGAATATGAATAATAAATTATGATTTGAAAAAATGGTTCACTTTGCCAATGTCACCCCTGCTTCAGGGAAGTTCGGCAAGAGTTGCAGGGCTTATGTTCATTTAAGATGGGGTTTTTTATATTGTAGGTCCACATGCAGCATGAGTAAGTGCGAAATTATGCATGTCTGCTTGTGGGAATGCATTTAAAATGAATCTCAAATGATACATATCTTTGCAGCTTAGATTTAGATTTAGATTAGATTTGAGAAATTGTTGATTAAACATTTTATTTGCGTGTAACTTCTCATAGTAAGTGTAGTAATTATAAGGAAGTGCTCAAGAAAAAATTCTGAACTACAGGAGTTTCACACTTATTTAATGTTAGCTTATTATGTCACTCATTAATTTTTACCTTTAAAGTGTCAATTTATTGAAATTATGCATGTACTTGTACAGCTTGAAATATCTGAACAGAAATATGGCTTCAACATATATTTTAAAACTAAATAAATTACATTTACCTATGTAGATAAAGATTTTGTTATTTCACATACAGGCCAAACATAGACTTCCTAATATGAGCTGTTGTTCAGGTATTTTCACTGGAAACTGACTCGGAATGTTTTATGAGAAAGTATAAAAAATAAAAAAACAGAGTTTTATTTTCACAAGTTGAGCCTTTATTTCATCTCAAGTACTTTCGACTTGCTTACGTCATTTTCAAGAGGACACTGTCACAAAATTGACAAGACAAAAACCATAGAGCAATGAGAAGGATGAGTTACGACAAAGAGGAACAATTAGGTAATAACAAAGGTGAAGCAGCAGGAATCTGAACAGCAACCAATGACAAAATATTTGTTTGCCTTTTCCCTAGCGATTCGGCTGGGTGACGTTACAATATTGCCTATGCCAATACATGTGCAGACCTCATTACATTCCTCCTCACAAATTAATTGAAAAAATATTTTAGATGATGACCTGGACTTATTTCCTTGACTTATAGATTGGTATGCGGCTGACCACCCATGCTGTAAAAATGGTTCACTTTGCCAATGTCACCCCTGTCACAGGGAAGGACGGCAAGAGTTGCAGAGTGTATGCCCATTTGAGATTTGGTTTTTATGTTGTAGGCTCACATGAGGCATGTGCAAGCGCGAGCTTGTACATGTCTGGTTGTGAGAATGCATGTAATGTGAATCTCCAATGTAACATATCTTTGCAACTTAGATTAGATTAGATTAGATGAAAAAAACATCCCAGATGGAAAGTGTTAAACAATTGAAGTGTTCATTTGCAGGACCAATGTGGTGATGAACTACACGGAGGTGGAGGGCAAGGTGCGCGAGGCCACCAACGAGGAGGCGTGGGGCCCCACCGGGCAGCTGATGCAGGAGCTGGCTCTGGCCACCTTCACCTACGAGCACTTCCCCGAGGTCATGTCCATGCTGTGGAGGCGCATGCTGCAGGACAACAAGTGGCGGTGGAGACGCACATACAAGGTGAGCGGGGACACTAACAAGGAGGAGAGGGAACTTGCCACGTGTATTTTAGTACTCCAAAAAACATAACTAAGTTGCACATCGCCACTTCCTTGCAACGCCTCACGACAGAAGCAACAACACAAGCAACACCTCAGCGGCACCCTTCCAGGGTGACATAGACCCCCAAGACTTTTAAGAATTGTGGAGCCTCCTGCACAGGATTCCTTAAAAAAAAAAACTTGCAAAATGCTTGTGGCATGTGTAACCTATTTTTACTCACAGGTAAGGTGACGTAAGTCTAATCAGTAGCTAGTAGTTGGTAGAGTAGGTACTTGCATTCCATTTGCCAGGAGCTCGGGTTCAAATCCCACCGAGGGTGTCAGAAATCACTCGAACCTAACTGGAAAATGACCCTCGGGAAGACCTCCGAAGAGATGGCGTGATAGCTGGCAGTCAAACGGATCCTTTGAATCTGTGAATGGAAGAGGAAGACGACGCTGATTGTCTTCTGTTATATAAGTTAGCTGATTTCATAGATGAGTGTTTCGCTAATGGTGTCTAATCCCTTTTGCTTTCAGTGCCTGCTGTTGCTGAGCTACTTAGTCAGGAACGGCTCAGAGCGTGTGGTCACATCTGCCAGGGAGCACATCTACGACCTCAGATCTCTAGAGAATTACACACACGTGGATGAACTGGGGAAAGATCAGGTGAATACTCAATCTCCGTAGTTTATTCTTATTGCCAGAGCCTAACATATATACAATATCTTCCTTTTTATTTTATGACTCTTCGGACTCATAAATGGAAGGTTGTTGAATCCCAGCAGAGCACAAAAATTATACCATTTAAATTTTCAAATATACTTATAGTGAAAAATTCATTTACCAAATATCGGTCACCTAAGGTAAAATAAAAAACTGACAAAAATGGTTCACTTTGCCAATGTCACCCCTGTTTCAGCGAAGGTCGGCAAGAGTTGCAGGGCTTATGTTCATTTGAGATTAGGCTTTTATATTGTAGGTCCACGGCATGTGTTAGCTTGAAATTATACATGTCTGCTTATGGGAATGCGTTTAATATGAATCTTAAATGATATATATCTTTGCAGCTTAGATTTAGATTTAGATTGGAAAGGTCCATCTAGCCTTGCAGCAACTGGGTGTTGCTTGAGAATTGGCGCTTTCTATAGCGACTACCTAGCTCGCAGAGAACTCTTGAGGTGTGATTCTCGCAAAAACAGCGCTCACCAAATCATCCTAAAATATTTTTATTATTATAATGATAGAATTCCTTCACTTATAGATTGGTATGAGGCTGACCACCCATACTGTAAAAAATGGTTCACTTTGCCAATGTCACCCCTGTGTCAGGGAAGGTTGGCAAAAGTTGTAGGGTTTATGTTCATTTGAGGTTTGGATTTTATTTGTAATTGCACATTCAGCATTTATAAGCGCGAACTACACGTGTTTGTCTGTGTGCATGCATTTGATATGAGCTTTAAATGTTAATATATCTTTGCAACTTAGATTATAGATTATTATTACAGATAGAAACTGTATCCCTCACAGTATGATCCATAATTTTATGAGAAAATATGCTGTTTTTAGTATTGCTTGTATTAACCATGAGTTGGATATGTTTTTGCGCAGGGTGTGAATGTGCGTCATAAAGTGAGAGAATTAATAGACTTCATCCAGGACGATGACAAACTCCGGGAAGAAAGGAAGAAGGCGAAGAAGAACAAGGATAAATATATAGGTGAGAACCAGCAGAGTGTACCACCAACCATCCCCTAACATTCCTATGCAATTGTGTGAGTATTGGCCTTGGTATCCTCTGTAGTTATAAATATTTCTCTCATCTGTTCAAGCCTTTTTCTTTTGGATGAGAAAGTAAAGTGGATTGCGTCCAATTGGCTCCTGACCTAGATTTGTGTAATGCATACTGTGGAGATTTCCCCTGGGCTTGTTTCTATTGCAATGTGCACAAAATAAAGGCTTTAATAAATAATATGGTAGTTGCCTCTAAAAATCAATGTGAGATGGAAGAATAGCTTAATCTGAAACATTCTTTTCAATTTTAGATATTCCTTTACTTATAGGTTGGTTTGAGGGTGATCAGTCACACTGTAAAAATTGTTTCACTTGTACACCCTTGTTTCAGGGTCATTAATAGTTGCAGGATTTATGTTCATTTGAGGTTTGGGCCTTATTTTGATAATATATTGATATGCCATCCAGCCTATCCAGCAATGAAGGCCCTGGCTGTTGCCCTGTCAAACTCCTTGATAAAACTTTCTATAATCTAAGTTTTAAAAGATCTTTTGGCATTTAAGGCTCACATTTAATGCATGCCCACAAGCAGGCTCATGATAATTAGCGCTTACACATGCTGCATTTGTACACGCATAATAAACCAAACCTCTAGTGAATATTAACTTTGCAACTCCAGTCGCCTTCCTCTAAAACTGAGGGGGACAAAAGTGAACCAAGTTTTTACAGCATGGGGAGTCAGCTTCATACCAATCTATTAGTCAAGGAAATTTTTCTATAACAACTGACCCCTTCGGGGATAACGCGGCAAGAAGTTACACTATATGTGTAGCTTAGTTGCGTTTGCGTTTTTTAACTGACATATGAAAATTGAATTGGAAGTGTATTTTTGTCTGAATCATGGCCTGTCCACTGTCTGTCAACTTTGTAACTGCGAATTGAAATAAAAAAAACACCAAACAAAACCAAGTCCTATCGACATATGCAGCATGTGCATGTGTGATCTTACACATTTTCTTGTGGACATGCATTTAATATTAATTCTACAAAATTCTTGCTCTCGATTTCTGTGTTAAGTTTTGTTGTTCTTTTTGTTATCAGGAATGTCTTCTGAAGCCACAGGAGGTGGGATGGGAGGGATGGGTGGCATGGGGGGTATGGGAGGGATGGGGCGAGCGGGAGAATACAGCGACCAGTCCTGGGACGCCTCCAGGAGAACACCGTCACAGTGGGGTAAGGGGCATTTCAGACACAACGCATTCTGCCTGAGTTGTCTATGGATTACCGGATAAATTGTGTAAAAGCTTTCATACACTACTGACTTCCGACCCGGCGCCAGAAAGAAAAAACTTGGACAAACTGGGCAGAATGCGTTTAGTGTGTAATGGCTGTCATTTTGAATCTTTAATGGAGTCTGAATGTATAAAATTCTCTTCAGAGAGGTGACACCACAGGTCTAGGTGACTAGAGCAATAAAAACTAAAGCCATTAAAAAATATTTCATGGAGTACCAACAAAGGATTATTTTTAGTAATCCTACCAGAAACTCAAAAGGATTGGCTTGAATAGCGAAGAATGGCACAAAAGGTGGATGAACTTTAAATAAAGTTTTAAACTTTCACTTTGTGGATGAACTTTGTTTGCAAACCAATCCTAGGATTAAAACAGATGATTGCTTTATAGGGTAACAGAGGTTTAAATTGTACAATCTGTTTTTATTTTTTTATTTAGCTCTATTTAGTTGTTTATGTGAGGCTGTATGGTTAAGTAAATTGTATCCTCTGATTTTGCAGGTGAAGAAGAACAGTATGACGCTGAGAGGGAGGACTCGGAAGACGAGGGAGGTCCCAAACACAGTCGAGCTCCCAACACTAAGTAAGGAACTACAGTTTTATCACACTATACCTGGCAAAGCCTTTGCCAACCCTGCATGGACAAACTGGCACTCCTACAAGCTGATGCCCGAATTGTCTGCCCCTGAGCGCTTCCTCATGACTATGATGATGATTTGTAGAATGTCGTTTCATAACTTCTGTCCCTGCTAAGACGTTTTTCAGCATCGACGTGGCTAAGAGGTTTTACTTCATTACCTATTCTGAAGGATGGAACACTTTTCTTCAAGGAAGAGATTACCAAAATCGGTGAACAGATTTTGAAACTTATTGGCTCAGATTTTGATAGCACTCGGCAGTTTTCTTTATTCATTAGTTGATTTAGTAGCAATCTCTGTTTTTTTTGTGTGTTTTTTTTAAATGGTTTAAATTTTACAGTCAGACAAAGATCTATATAAACATGGGTGGCATTTGACCAATGACTCTGATGTGATATTTGGAACTATTGACGGTTAAAATTAATGGCCATGGCTTAATTGATCTTTAACAAAATATTCCTCAATCTTTGTCATAATAATAATAATAATATTAGGATGATTTATTTGGTGAGCGCTGTTTTTGTGTGTATCACACCTCAAGAGCCCTCTGCGAGCTTGGTCGTCGCTGTAGAAAGCGCCAATTCTCAAGCAAGACCCAGTTGCTGTAAGGTTGGATGGACCTTTCAGTGACCGGTCTTTGGTAAAGGTTTATGAATTTTTCAACTCAGCGAAGAGCACATTCGAAATATAAATGGTATATTTTAGTGCTCCGCCGGGATCCAAATCCACAACCTTCCATTTACGAGTCCGAAGTGTTGCCACTACGGACTACGGACCGGTCCAAGATGCCAAAGACACGCGGTGTACCTGAGCGGTTACCCATCCAAGTACTGTCCGCGCCCAATGTTGCTTAACTTCGGTGATCTATGGGAACCGGTGCTTTCAACATGGTAACGTCGTCATAACCCCCCTGATCCCACTTCTTATAGCTTTATGCATGTCATTCACATGTTTTTTTTTATCAGAAAATGTAGTAAGAACCTCAAGAAAATAATACAGCTAATTTAGGGTTAACTGTAAAAAGTTATGCTTGACAAGATTACGTCGGTAGTTAATCTACTAGTTAGATTTTAATTTATCATTACTTGCTCATTATTTTATTGTTATTTCAGAGTGGAGGCGTACAGAGACACCATCGACACTCCTCCCACTCGCTCCAACTCCTCTCCCCTGGACAGCGTTGCACCGCCGGCCACCAAATCAACTTCAGGACCTGCCAAGGTCAACCTCAACATCAACAAAGCGTCGCCAGCACGCGTTCCCGGAATACCCGGCAAGGGGGTGAAGAAAATAGATCTTGGTGAGTTGATAACCATTTCAATATATTTTCTTTTGACTGTACGATACTTCCGGACGTTTCAGCCTTGTCTACGATTCAGAATGAAGATAATCTTAATGAAAACTGTGATGGAAGTGTGAGTACAATGGGGTTTAAATATGAATATTGATGACACTCTACGTATGTGTTGTGTTGTGGAGCACCGACATCTGTTTACTATGTATGTGAAACTGTGTCGTATTTCACCAACTTACCTTGCTTCCACACGTATGTGTTGATCAGTTAATACCTTGTTACTTCCTATGCATTAAATGGTATTTTTTGTAATGATTTTGCAGGTGCCGCAGCTTCGTATGGCAAGAAGGCCAATGACTCTGTGACCAGCAGTAACAGCAACGACCTGTTCCAGACATGCTCTCCCCCCTCACCATCTATAGAAGATGACTTCAACCCAAGGTCAGCGTTTGCTCGCAATCATTTATTAAAAAAAGAAACAATTTACATACCAAAGCTGATAACCTCGATTGTTTATCCATTGACACTTCACTGTAGATAAACAAGAGGACTTTTATAATTGACTAGGTTGGTATTAGGCTGGCAACCATACTGTTAAAAGTGGTTCACTTAGCGAATGCCCTACTGTGTGTCAAGGAAACTCGCCACGATTTGCAGATTTACAGTGTTGGGATTATTTTTTTTTTGCGAAAATGTCTCCTTATCTTTCGTGGCTAGAAATAGTTCCTGGGTTGTCCTGAAGTATAATCTCTATGTTGCAAAGATATAATATTACATGCATTCCCACGAGCAGATACAAATAAACGTGCTCTTATACATGCATTATGTGAACCTACAACATAAAAACCCAATCTCAAATCAACATAAGCCCTGCAACTCTTACCAACCTTCACTGAAACAGTGGTGACATTGGCGAAGTGAACCATTTTTACAGTATGGGTGGTCAGCATCATGTCAACATATACTTAAGCCAAGGATCAAAAGTTATACAATATAACCTCAAATTAATTTGACATAAGTGTGTACCTTTTGTAATGACCACTGAAGGCGCTCCACTACAGGCGCTCCATGGCGCTACCTGGAAAGGCAGACCATTTTGAGGTTAGGATTCCGACAACGGACAGGGGGCTCCTTTGAGGTTAGGTTGCGCGCTTTTGCAGTTGCCCGGCTAGCACAAGACTCCTCAGGGTGGTGTTCAGGCCCAACACCTTGCTCGCTTTCCACTGATGCTAAAGAGGTTCAAAAATATAGGTGATGGAGAGAAAAACCGGGTAAAGGAAAGACGGGATTTATTTTAAATTATGAGAAATGAGAGCATCACCACGCTAAACTGCACGACTGACTGGTTCTAAGTTTAATTAGATAATGTATTTAAAGGGTTTGATTAGCTCACGAGGACGGAGAGAAGTCTTGATGCTGGGATGCGGGTAGTCGATGCTGGGGCGCCGGCCTCGGGCACGGCAACGCTTTTGGCGGGATGTCGGGGCTCCACACTCCGGAGGAATTGCGGCACGGGGCTCAGCCAGCGATAAGACGGGAGCGCTCGGCTGGACGGGGCAGGCGCTCCGTCCTCCTGAGGAACTTTGGGCACGGGGCTCCGGATATCGAGTAGCCAAGCGGGCGCTGGCGATGGGTAGAAAGCAGGGGCTCCTTCCTTCCGAGGAATCCGCCACGGGGGACCCAGGCGCGGCCAGGGGCTGTGTGGTGCAGGCAATAACGGCGACTCAAGCCTCCGCAAATAGATGTTTTTGGCCACGCCTGGTCAGTGCTATTGGTTCAGGTGTTGAAGAGCTTGTGTCCTCGATTGTGGGAGGTCGACGCCTTTTATAAACTCCCTACCAGCGCGATGCGGAGCTTAACGGGGGATTTTAAGTGTTTCCCTCCTAACTGTCAATCTCAGCCTGTCTTCTTCCTCTAATCTTGATCCGGCTCAATTTCTGTGGCTAAAGATGCGCCTCAATTTCTTTCAAGTTGGTAATGACATTATTTTTCCTTTGACAGGTATAATGTTTTGACAGATCATGTCTTCTTCTTCTTCTTTTTTCCACAGGTAGCTATCTGATATGCTAGCTACCTGACACTTTCTAATGATGTATTTGTTATTGCAGAGACGAGGAGGCTCCCAAAGCGTCGCAGGACTTCGGTGACTTTGCCAATGCGTTTGGTTCAGCCGCTCCCCCGCCCACGCCCGCTGCTCCCTCTGATGAGTTCGCTGACTTCAGCAGTGCGTTTGTTCCATCCAACACACCTGCAGGTCAGTTGCACTTCAAATATACAATTATTTATCATTAATAATGGATATAGCACCTTTCTTAGCAGCATCTTTGACGAAAAGATCTTGAATAAGAGTTCTAGGCTCACATGACCGGCTGATGATGATGGAGAGATGTTTTCTGGGATCTGTTGCCGTGGTCTGTGGGAGCTGGAGCTTCCGGATTTTTCGCTCATGTCTACGATGGGCTTCTTCAGTGTGAAAGTCCAATGATGAAGATGATCTTTATGAAAACTGTAATGGAAGTGTGTATACACTGTGGTTTTAAATATGAAAATTGATGGCACTCAACGTATGTATTGTGTTGTGGAGCAGCGACATCTGTTTACTATGTATGTGAAACTGTGGGGTATTTCACTAAACTATCTTGCTTCTACATGTAAGTATGTGTTTATCAATTGAAAAGCGACAAAAAAATAAAGATGTTGGGAAGACGAACAAGAGGTCGCCCAACGACTTCATACTTCCAGGATTTGAAGCGGCTCATGGATGTCTCATCCTATTTGTAGCTCAAGAGGATGGCACAACAAGGCACTGCCTACAAAAAATGATAATGAATACTGTAACTGTAACTCTGTCGCCATTCCACTAGGGGTGGCCAATAATGAACTCAAACATGAGCACAAATTTGAACTAAGACTTTTTCTTCGCAGGCAAATGGGACTGTAGGACTGCGGTCCTTAGAAACCAATAACAGAATAATTGTTTGCCGTTCCCCTAGCTACCCGACTGTGTGATGTTACAATTTTTGTTGCCTATGAAAATTTTGCCAAATCCTTTCAAGGGAGCCAAACCATAATGTTGTAAGTAAGTGCCAAATACGTTTGATTAAAGTAAAGCATTTTTGTGCAAACATACAATGCAAATATTTACTGAGATAAAAGGAAATAAGGGTTATGAAGACATGGGGCTGTACATTATTTAAATCACGTTATATTTGATTCCAGCATCATCGCTTGCATCCCTAGACCTGTTGGGTGTTTCCCCGCCCGCAGTGTCGGCCCCCCCGCCTTCCATGGGCCTGCTGGACCTCGCGATGCCAACATTTGCAGCTCCAACAGCCATGCCGAGTGCCTCAGCTGCCCCCACTCCCCAGCAACTGGTCAGCGGGCTGTCTCAGCTCACCCTGGATCCCATGCAAGGTACGCCTCAAGGTCTACAATCATCATTTAATTTTAATAGCTTATCGTCCCCCCAGTGCTTGCTTGGCTTATCTGCCATTTGATTTGAAGACCGGTCCGATTCATCAGCTGGGAAACCTGCACTTCAACTGAAGCCAGCCCCCCTACCCGTAAAAATAAGTAGGTCCCATAAATAGGCAATGTTACACAATATGTGTAGATTAGTTGCGTTTTAGCGTTGCGATTCAAAGATGACCTTTAAATTAAATTGTCTTAAGAATCACATTGTACACAATCTGAGCTAAGAACACAAAAAAACACTATAGTGTGAGAGTTGTTTTAGTTATTTTCAAAATAAATTTCTCGTATTCATGAGACACATTGGTCCAGTGCACATACAAACATGACTCGTGTGAAATTACCTCTGTTGGAGATAAAGACAAACAAGCATTTAAGGAACGTTCTGTCGGCGTAAATTGACCCTTGTTCTGAAATATTCTCTGCTGCTAACACATGTCTTCTCCACCTTTCCTTCATTCAACGACTGGAGAAGCTGTATGCCTTCTTTTTTCCTTAATTTTCCTTAAAAACCGCTCATATTTCCATCGTAATTTTAAGAATCCTGTCTCATAGTAATGTATATATATGCCAGTCCATTGAATCAGAGTCTTTGCCTGAGTTTTGTAGCGTAATCATTACCTCAAACAAGCAAGACTCTTGTCCCATGAACTTCATGGAAATATCCTGTGAAATATTATTTTGAACGGAGTGGGAACATTCCAAATTTCTGTCGGCACAGTGACGTCACAACTAGGATCTTGAGCAACCTTAAACTAAATTTATTAAGCTATTTGGTACACAGCAAGCGTGGTGAGGTCTGATCTTTTTTCTCCGACTTTACTGTTTGACTCCATTGAAACATTTTGCCTTTACAAGGTTTTTTTAATTTTAACTACTTAACTCCGTTCACATGATTGGATATCACTTTTAATTCCTTTTAAAGATTGGATGCCATTTTATATTTATTCATTGTGTCTGTCCATTTTCTTTAACATGCAACTTAAAAAATTTAACCATTCATTTACGTCAATAATGCACAAATTAAAAAACCTACAATCTAAAATTACATTTTGTGTGGCTTGTACATCATTTCATTAATCACAAAATGGAATTTCTTCATCTATCTCTAAATTCAATTTATTTCACCTGAAAATATTATTTCTTGACACAATCCACACATTCCCCTCCACACAATGTTATTACCATGTTTTGTCCATAAATTACCCACAAAATTATAAATTTAAAATGTAAATATCTGTACATACCATACTACTTGAAAATTCTAGATATATTGGTACATAAACGTATAACGTTATTCTTCAAAAATGACTATGACTTAAAAACAACTATTTTCAGTTTATTTTATCTAAATTAATTATATTGTTTTAATTTTAATGTTATCGGCGCGCAAAATTATCCAAGTGCTTTATCTCTATTTATAAATGTGAAGTGTTATAAGTGTGTTGAGTGAAATATTACGGAACACAGTGAGTGATATTGAAATTTCAGGAGACAAGAGGCGGCTTAGCGGGGACACGAAGAAAAAGAAGACGGCGGAGCTGTGGCGGGGGCTGCATGACGCTACGGAAGCCCTAACTAGAACCGTGGACACGCCGGATAAGATTCGATCACAGAGCGAAATCAACGACATCACAAGCAAGATAAAAAGACTCAAGACTTACCTCCCGTGCTCAGTCACCCCGCAGAAACTGTGTCGACAGGACGTGGCAGATTTGGACTGGCCGCATTACGTGCAAGTCTCCTACGGACCCATTTTGGACGGACTGCTCAAGAAATTCCATTATCAGTGGCCGTTGAACGACGAACGCTTAGACGATGATGTTAAAGATTTGTTTTTGATTGACGACAGCTTTGAATTCAGCAGCGAGTCGCTGGCAATGCTGTGCAAGCATTTACAGGCTGCGGATAAAATTAAGTTGCCCAGTATTGTGTCGTTGTTGAGAGAGTATGTTAAAAGTGATTTGATCTTTGTTGCATTAGTGGATATATCTTTTCAACCTTCCTTGGAATGTAATATGACTAAATCGGCGACAATTTTTTCTCAGTGGCAACATTACGTGCAGTTTATTGTATCTCTGCCTCAGCGTGTTGCCAATAAGACACACAGGGACTTGCCGGATGAATTCATTTTGGAAAATTATTGCCGCGTGTTGGTGTTTCACTTAGTAAGAGCCATAGACTTCATCGCAGATAGCTGCTATTACAATGATACCAAATATTCCCTTAAATTCACTTCTCACTTTATAAGCAAAATCATTTTGAATTTTAATGATCTATATAAATCTCCGAGCCTTTTAGATCTGATAGGTGTATTGGTTTCGTGGACTTTTTCAAAGCCAAATCAGATATGCTCTTATTTAAAAAAACGATTGATTCAAAATATTTTAGAGAATCTATCTAGACCTGCGATCGAAGTTTTAGCCATCATGATCTTTCAAAATGTCAAATTTGATTTTGGTCTTAACAATGATTATGTGTTTCCCATTTATAATCTGTTGGGCAAATCTGTAATTTACAGTAAAGATTGGGAATATGTTGTTTGCACAAAGATAGCTGTTATGAGTTGCTTTTCAACTGAAAATCACACTCTCTTACAAAATCTCATGATGTACCTCGCGATGAATGTCGAACAAAGCAACTTGTATACAAATAACATCCTATCCAATCTTGTATTGAAGCTGTCTGAAACGTGGAGTCTCAAGTTAGGTTTCTTACAAACAAACTTCAAAGAAAGACTGTTTTTGTCGCAATCTTTTATTTTATCTCTCGTATATTTATGTCATTTGACTCAGTTCCGTGTTTCGAAAGAGATCATCTCAAAAATCAAAATGAATCTCTTCAATGGAGTTCCCTTGTACTTGAATTCTCTTGATGCGGATGTTCGTATGTTGGGCATGAGTGTTGTAGAGGTTGCTGTTAATATTTTAAACAGAAACGAAAATGAGAAAGAGAAGATTCCGTTGAGTTTTGACTATCCGGAAAGCAACGGAGATACAGTGCACAAATCACTGTTGGATTTGTCTAAAAAGTGTGCTCTGGATTCTGATTACCAACCTTCACCTGAAGAAATTAATGTTGTGTATCCAAATGGGTATGAAATCTTGGAAAATTTGGGGAAGCAAATATTTGCCGAGTGTACAGACGAACCCATAAGAATAATTGCTACAAAGAAAAAAACTGATGAAGTTATTAATATTCAGGTTACTGAGGATGTGACTCAAACGTTGCCGTTACAAAATTTGCGTGTCATCGATGATGATTTTGAATTGGATTCTGATGACGATTTGGAACCGTACGACATGAGTCAAGACGTTCCCGAATCAGTTAAAAAGCGTCCGGAGTATTTGAGAGACTTGAGGGATTGCCTCATTGACATATCCGACCCAGAACTGTTCACCGAGTGCTTAGATGTAGCTGAGGATATGGTGTATGATCAACTGCCTAACGATGATGAGGAACTGGCCATTGAACTGCTCCGAGTTATGTTTCAATTGGAAGAAAAGTTCCCGTCAAAAGATTTCAACCTGAAACAAGCTGCGATTTGCGTGGCCATAATTACAGTACACCCTGCGCCTTGCGCTGAATTCATCTGCAGAGAATTCCATTCCCCAGTTACAAACTACGCCATTGCAACAAGAATGCTATTCTTAGATATTCTAGCTGAATCAGCTTGTCGGATATCTGGGGTAGATCCTACAGGAAAAAAGACAGGTTTCAAAGAAAGAACAAGACCAGTGAAAGAATCAAAACCTTCTAAATTTCAGGCAAAACAAAAGGGTTCCGTGAAAAAAGTTGACGAGCACACTGATAAAGACAGCTGTGAGAAAGCTAAAGAAGCCCTAAGGCAACGTTTGCAATTGAAGACTAGATATTTCCATTCAAAGCGAGCCCATCCATTTGCAAAGGCAAAGAGAAACATCTACTCAAAAGTAGCCGGGAGTTTCTTTTATCCTTTGCTTTATGGCTTCGGAAGAAAGCAGCTTCCTATATCTGGACAATGGCTGCTTCGAGACACGGACAACTTAATTTTACTTAAATATCTCGCAACCGTTTCTACAATTTTAGTTTGCAGTCAAAATTGCCCGGACGCTCCGAAATTCTGCCGCGAAGCACTCGATCTTGCTTCGAGTTTGCGATTCCACCCAGAACAAAAAGTATGCATTGCAGCTATGACGTTGATAGCTGCTGTAATTTTCTGTGTCCCGGCTCATATTCTTCAAGCTACTTGCATGGATCAACTGAACGAAGCTAAAGTGTGGCTTGCGGATTGCGTCATGAGAGACACGGGCAGGATTGAGGCTAAGAATCTCTCGGAATTTACATTTGTCGCTAAAAGTGTTATATTTTTACTGCAAGATGATTTTGATCCTTCAAAGTTTGAAGATAGATTCACTATAGTTGTGGATACGTGCGATGATGATTAACTCGGTGACAACAATGAAATTTATTAGTATTTTGTTTAATTTAAGAGTATTCTGTATTATGAAATAACTTGGATGGAAACTACACAATATCTTATACCACAAAAAAAAATTATAATGAGGTCTGAACAGTCAAAATATCCCTCGGCTGTGTGATGTCACCCATAGTAAATTACAGATTATCAGGGAATTTCTGCTAGCTTATAGCATTACATCAGTCAAAGTCCACACTACTGTGAAAAATTACATTTTTATGTGAAATCACTTTTCAAGTGGAATTTCTTACGTATTAAAATGATCTTGGATGTATGTCAAACTGAAATCGGTTCAATAAAATTATTTTGTTTTTATTGAACACAAGCAAAATTGTTTACTCCTGGAATTAGTTCGCAGATTCAACCAATTCAATAGGTGTATTATCTTATTTTGCATTAAAAAATGTGTTTACAACATAGAATAAGTGTATTCAGGGCTTAACCTCCAAATGATTTGACAGATAAAAAACTTTGTATGGATGAGAGATTACACCTGTGGCGGTCAGATTTGGAAGGAATCTGTCCGAATGAAGAGGTTTATTTTCGCACCCTCTTCAATGTTTAGACCTCGTATAACTGTGGTTTGTGGTGTGTAATACTGATTAATCTCTAAACTGTGTTGTGATCTGACATTCAATATTAATTTATTGTGTCATTTTTACTTGTGCTATTAGTTTTAAAACAAATAGAATTTTGAGGAAAATTGAAAGGCAAAAGATTTCTTTCCAACTTTATAACAGCAAAATAATATGTATGAACATTGTTTAAACTTTAAAGATGAATTGTTGCTTGGTATGAAATACCCTTCGTATAAAAGTAATGAATTATGATTGATATTTTGTTTGTACTTCTGGCTATGACAGTTCTTGTAAGAGCATCTGAGAATACTTTGGTTTTCTGTATAAATAAGTGTTCCTTAATTTTTGAACTACATTTTTTGTAATACATGTATTTTGGAATCAATATTACGATTTCGATTGATGTGAAAATATGTCTACATTGATCCTTGTAGGCGTCACTTTTAAAAGCAATGTTTTATGCTTAACTGTCCACAAACATATTCTGTATCTTTTTTAAATCTATATGTTGGTAAATGTAATCCAAAAATCAGTGTCCATGTAACGAGCAACCTTTATAAGATGGAGCATGTAATGAAATAAATAAATAAAAACTATTTGTGGCTTTTCATATCTACTTACTTCTATGAATTTTGCTATTCTAGGAAATCACTTGATAATATAACAGGTGAATAGTTTATTAATCTATGTTTTCTTTGAATTTCAGTGTATGTAGTAAATTGTATTGAACTTGGTGGTTATTTAAATTGTGAGTCAAAATTGTTTTTCTTCTTGTTCGCCATGGATTGATGTTACATGTCTAAGTAACTAGGGTCTTTAAAAACCAATAACAAATTCTTGGTAGTTTTTACTCTAGAAACCTGGCAAGGTCCCGTCAAAAAGTTTTTCAGCTTTTTTTGTTCTGACTCCGTTGATAAGTTATCTACATAATGCAGGGTTTCTTAAAATCACATTTCAAATTGTTATATTTTTACAGATATGCTTGGTGGAGGGGTCCCCCTGCAACCTGTGTCTGTAAACCCTTCATCAGACCTGATTATGACAACACAGAACTCAAACAATGCTGCCAACACTCAAACATCAAAACCTCAACCCGTCGGCGCAACGTGGCAAGACAGCGGACGTGTCAACATCAATCTAGACGACTTATTCGGGGTAAAAGGCCAGAAATCCGGCAACGCACCATCTATGAACCAATTAAAAAGCAATCCGTCAAGTCCCGTGCATAATACAAACGGCCAAAATAACATAAACCAACACTTCACCAATCAACCCAACTTAGCGTTCAATCAAGGGATGAAGGGGATGCCTACGCAGCAAAATATTTTCCCCAATAATACAATGTTTAGCAATAATAATAACAACGGGGGATTGATTTCACCGCCTGGCAATACCAACGCCAACATCTTGAGTGGAAGCCAGTTTGGAATGCCTCAGCAGCCATTTTTCCAGGCTCAGTTCAAATGATATAAAACCATATTGTGGATAGATTAAAATCACTTTTAATTTATCGCACAATTGTGTTGTTTTGGAAAAAGTGTGTTACGGACTAGAGTGTGATGTAATGAAATAAAGACTTATTTTTAAAAATCTCCAAATGCATCTGGCAATAATAAACGAGAATTAAATATCCAAGCCAATATTTTATGTATATTATTCATTTTAAACAATTCAGTATTAGGAAAAGTTAATATATTGTGGTACATTTACAAAGTTTTGTGTTTTTTCATGTCAATTATATTCACCATTGTAAAATCAAGTAATTTACAATTTTTGTGTGCATTCTTATTCCTGAAACATTATTAATCCAATATTGACAGCTATTGTTTTGAATGCCTGACATTTTTATCTATGAGCTGTCATACTTAAAAAATATGTAGGTATCGTCATATTGTCTATGACTTTTGGGCCGTGCAGTGATTGCAGCTAGTGTGTGTTGGAGGCATAAAAAAATCAAATCATAGACAAGGGAATGTTTTAAAGTTGCCAGCTCTTTAAAAGTATTGCCAGAATTGAAAAATCTACCTAACTTTGAATAACTAAAAGACGTACTTAATATTAACTAACTGTACCAATTTAACGCCAAGCGCAGATTCATCAACTAACGGTTTATGGAACCTATTAAAAAATTTAGGATGAAAACCAAATCATCTTTTTAAGATTTCTTCACTTGAAAAATGTGGAATAATTATTTCATCGGTTAGTATTACTTAAGTATTAAATGTTTACTTTCCAAAAGTTGTGTTACACTAATTAAAATTATTTTTATTAACACTCCAGATCATTTCATTCGGCCATACTTTTCAATGACCGTTTCAATTCCGTTTTGAAAATATATTTTGTTATGACCTTGAAATGTTCAACTGAATGAAGTTTGCCAAAAATTAACAAAAAGAGATTACTTATGTCACTAAAAAATAATGAGGTGTACTATCAACCTTCAATCTTGCATCAATTCCCAATTCGACAACATTTTGAAATCTATAAAAAAACCTTTCTTTGGTTTAACTACGACATGTCAAATGTATAAACAAAATAATAAGATTAACTTTGGTAACCATAGATTAAATGCTAAGGAAATTATGAATAATATATTTTGTGTAAAGAACCAGGGTTTTGTAATGAAATGTAAACTTCAGTGTCTTCTGTTGAAATTATTGTGTAAAATTAACGTTATTATGTATTCTTTGAATGTTGCGCTATCTGAGCTTTTTAATTTTGTCAAATGTCGGATAGAAAATAGACGGTGAATTTGTTTGTATAAATGAAAAAATAAATTGACCTTTTTTGGTAATTAATTTTAGGTATAACACAAAATGATCATGTCACCTAAAAACTTTTTGGCAAGATGACAAAAACACACTGGCTCTTATATAGGAAAAAAATCCCTGAAAACAGGGAAAAAAATATATTTTACAACACCTTATTTTGACAGTTCAAGCCATAGACAACAAAAAATCAGAGGTTTATGATAAACTGCCAGAAACTTTAAGCCGCATTTATGTAGAAAAAATATACATTCCTTTTGTTTTACAGATTTTAACTATGTACCGATTCAAATTATAATTATTCTGTCCTTTGTACATTAAAGAGCAGCTATATTTTTTTATAATAGAAAAAATTGGTGATCAAAGTGAAAATCAACATAAATGGCATTCTCTCCAATGTTTTAAATATTCAATACTGGTTCTAGAATGTCAGATGATTACTTGTCTTTCATTGGTTGGTATAAGTGGTAGTTCTATGATTTTAAAGCTATAAAAACTTATTTAAAACCTATTTATTTAGCTTACTTTAAAATACCTTCTACCCGATGCAATATTTGTATTAATTTATTTGGTAAGTTGCATTTTAGTTTTATCTAGCCGCTAGTACAATGATTTAAGGAGTATAATCATTAAAATCTATTATACTAATTCATACATTAATTTTACTGAAACTCCCTTCAAGAGTAATATCTAAAATAGTAAAAATATGTAATGGACATGATTTGCCAATTTAGATTTAAAAGCAATAGCTTATAAACACCATATTTGCTAGCCATAAATTTATTGTTTATTATATAAATCAACACAGAAAAATTCAAGGTAAAATAACTTACAAAACAATTTTTGAAAATCCTTTATAACGGGCCCAGAACAATAAAAAAAAATTGACTGTGTTTCATCACCCATAGTAAATAAAAATGGATTGCTGATAATCAGGGATTTGAAAGTCTATTTTACAGCATTGTCAAACCATATAAATGACAGCTATGCTAAATGTGGTACGTAGCGCTTCAGTGTCATTTTAAGATTACTAAAAAAAATATTGAAGTTGTGACTCTCTGCCCTGCCTCTATCCTGGCCAAGTGATGTCACAATTTCGACTTTGCTGAGTCTAATGCACAGATTATATGGAAAAAAAATAAAACAGTTTTGTTCCCCCAAAAGCAAATGTTTAGGTGTTGTATAAATATCACAAAATATCAATCATACTTTACATTCATAATGTAGATAATAATATAATGAAATATATTTATGATTAAGTAGCTGATAGTTTAGTGTTATGGATAATAAATAAATAGGCATTGAATAACTTTAACAAAAAGTATAAATAAATGCTCATGAGGTGCTGGGAACCATTTTAAATATATGGGGTCTTTTTTATATTAACAATTCACTGTAACGTTGCATACTGTTTGTATTATTATTCATTATCATTGTTGTTTTACCTTTCATTTTCACATCTTTCTTTCAATGTTGAATGTGTAATTTATAATATTAGCGTAAGTGAAAGTTGAAAGACGATTGACGCTGATTTTTCAGGTATTTTTGATAAGTCCCATATCGTAACGTAACAAAAAAATATATTCCCCCTTACATTCTATTTAACTGAAAAAATATTGAAAGTAGAATTTATTTAAATACTTGAATTATTAACTTATTTAAAATTATGTTTTCAATCAATTAATCCCTTGAGTATTGAAAGAACTATAATGCTGTTGTGTTAACTCTTTAAATAGAAGCATGAAATCTTATCAACTTAAATGAAAAATGCATTCCTTTCTTTATCCTTGAAACTCTTACGGGGCTATTCTTAAACATTTCAGTCGTCGGTTGAGCCCACGCTTTGACAAACTAATGATGCCTGGGCTGAAAGTCTCATCACCACGGTCATTCATACCTACCGAATTTTGGTAATATTTAGATGAAGACTAATCAGATGTTTACTTGCGGCCATCTTGGATTGACAGGTCTTTATACAAATGCATCATTAGTTTGTCAAAGCGTGGGCTCAACGGAGGACTAAAATGTCTAAGAGTAGCACCGTTAGTCAGCAATAAGGCCATAATGTGTAATTTTTACTCTTAAATCTGTAAAAAAATCCTTCTTTTAATTTGCTGCCTAAAATGTATGCATTTTTGTTTTGTGTCAAGATTTTTACCTTTTTGGATTCATTGTATTGCTGTTTTAAAGGCTTTGTCAAACAGGAAGCGTTTTTAACATGCGGCAAGACATCAACGCTAAAGCGCTGAACGTCATGTACTTTGTATTTGAACAGCTTCGATGCTATTTAGTTGTCATCACTGGTCACGATGTCCAGTGACTCAGATGAAGATGAGTTGTTGCTGCTTTACGCATTATCTAACAAAATCTTGTCTTTGATAAAGCATTTTTATAAGCACTGTTTCTTGTATGCAAGCTCCGGTGTTTCCGTACACATTCAATCAATTTTATTTTGACAAAACAACGCCTGGCAAAATATAACGCGACGTCTTGACGCAGTGACACCATGCAGTGCACTGGTAGAGCGTTTGCTCTATTTGACAGGTGTAGACATGTTCAGTACAACACAGCGCTATTGCCTGATGCTAGACCGGGACGGTTTGGCAACCTGACGTGCCTTAAAAACACTTTCTGTTTGATGAAGCCTTAAGAAAACTCATGAAACTTTCCGTCTTTTTCCTTTCTTTTGTCTGTACATTCCTTTGGATGCATTTCTTCTATTGATTTTCTTGAATTCTACGATTGTTTTCTAAATGCTTAAGTAAATTATATATTTTTTTATTCTGGTTGTGAAATTTACCTCTCAGCTGACTTTAAGAATGCGCCAAGTGGCTTCTATTTTTGTTTTTATTTACTATTTTATGTCTTCAAGCTTCTAATACTCATATATAACATGCTTGCTCAGTGCTTTCACACAAAAATAGTTACGTAACTTTTAACTGAATGAAAAAACAGTTTGTAGTTTGGTTCAGTTTCAAGTTGCTAAATGCATTTTTGAAACTATGTGTCTAAAACTTTAACTTCGTTTTGTAATACCTACGGTTTTGATGGATGGAACTGAGATTGCATTGTCATATTTTCTCAATATAGGCTTTTCCTCCTGAAGCCTTAACCTTCTACTTTCTCAATGTGGAATTCCCAAAATCATTTAAAGACGATACGCAGTAAATTTTCCAAATCTTTGTAAATCAGTCTTAAATTCATTTCAGTACAACTGTTTTAAAATGCCTCACAATATAATCAATCAATTTTCACTCATCCTGAGAGCAATCTCAACATATCTACCTATCATATAGGTAAATAGAAAGCGATATAACATGGCGGTGCATGATCAGCTGATCTCGCTGTCAAATGTTTTAAATTACTATTTGTAAAGAATATTTGACGGTCTGAACAGCTGATCGTACGGGGCTATGTTTTATCACTTTCTACTATCTGTATAATCAGTTGATATAGAGACTGCTGGGGCTGGTAAAAAAGATGTTAAGTGAAAGGAAAACTTGAGTTGATCTATGTATTACACTTATAAATAGCCATCAGTTTTTTTAAACGCAAGATATTTTTCTCTCACAACGGTTCCACATTTAATTTGACTGGCACAGCTCTGTCTGATTGTGTATATTCAAAAGGATATTAAATTCCCTCTACCATTACATTCCTCATACATTTCTTTGAAAATTGCATTTGTGATGATAATTTTGGCAATTTTTATTGCGTGGTGTGGTCAGCGTCAATTCCTAGTTGTTAAACTGAATTTAAATGTGATTTTTTCTTTTGTAATAAATACATGTTATATCTATCTGTTAACTGAAGGATAATATTATTGTTTTAGGTCATCAAGACAATACAGAATATATTTGAGAAGAAAAAAACTGTGTTTTATTATCGATTTTATTATCTGTATTTATTTATCGCCCAATCGCAATCACTTCCTTACTTTCCAAAGTTATGGAAAGGATCATAAACGACAAGCTTATGGAATATCTGGAAACCCATAAACTGCTTAGCGACCACCTATAGGGTTTTCGTCGTAACCGCTCCAGTGGTGACCTTCTCACTTATGTCACACACGTCTGGGGCCGACGCATCGATCTTATGGGGGAAACACAAGCTGCTGCTCTTGATATTGCCAAAGCCTTCAATAGAGTTTGGCATTTCAGCCTTCTTAACAAATTGTCATCATTTGGACTTCCCCTTCTCATAGAATGGATATCCAGCTTTCTAAAAGACAGGTCTGTCCAAACAGTCATCGATGGTAGTATATCAGCCCTGCTACCAATAAATTCCGGTGTCCCCCAAGGATCTGTCTTGTCTCCGACACTTTTTCTTATGCACATCAATGATTTACTATCCTGTGCACCTATCCACTTCTATGCTGATAATAATAAAATAATAATCTAAGTTGCAAGGATATATTCATTCAAAGCTCTCAGATGTATGCCCACAAACAAACACGTGTAGTTCGCGCTTACAAATGCTGATTGTGTACTTACAAATAAAATCCAAACCTCAAATGAACATAAGCCCTGCAACTCTTGCCGACATTCCCTGAAACAGGGGTGACATTGGCAAAGTGAACCATTTTTTACAGTATGGGTGGTCAGCCTCATACCAACCTATAAGTCAAGGAACCAACCTATAAGTCACAAGTAAATGACAGTACAATACATGACGGTTTCTCTTTTGCAAAGCCCCCAAATAGTTTAGCGATATCTACTGCTCGTTAATCATTAGCTTCAAAGATCAATATAGATCTCAGGGCTGGGCACTGACAACCTTGTTGAATTCAACATCAAAAAGACTTGATATCCTTAAAGACGATTCCAAACAACTATCTCCCGATCTTCGACAACGTCTCTCTCCCTAACCATGAACACTTGAATCTTCTCGGTGTTTCTCTTTCATCAGAGTTAAAATACCATGATGCTATTGAGTCTCGCACAACTTCCGGCGACTCGGCATACTATACAGAGCCCGAAGGTTTTTTACTGCAGCCCAGTTGTTGACTCTGTATAAATCCCAAATCCGCCCCATTATTGAGTATGGCAGCCATCTGTGGTCTGGTATGTCCAAGAAGTTGAGTGATCAACTAGATTCTGTGCAAAGGAGGGCAGTGAAATTGATCAATGATCTTTCCCTGACATCCGATCTGCAGCCGCTCCAGCACAGAAAAAAGTTGGAATGCTCAGTCTTTTTTATCGATGCTACCATGGAGTTTGTTCTAATGAGCTCCATTCAGTAATCCCTCCCCCTCGCATTTCAGAAAGGGAAACTCGTAGTACGACTCTCATTCATCCCTTTGCAGTCAATCTCAAAACTATGAGAACTTGGCGTTTTCATGACTCATTCCTTTGCAAAACTGCCCGTTGTGCTCCTTGACTGATAGGTTGGTACGAGGCTGACCACCCGTGCTGTAAAAATCGGTTAACTTTTGCCAATGCCACCCCGGTTCAGGGAACGGCGGCAGGAGTTGCAAGGTTTATGTCAATGTGAGGTTTTCTTTATTTGTATGCACACATGCAGAATGTGTAGGCGCGAACCTACATGTGCCTGTCTGTAGGCACACATTTCATATGAGCCTTATGGGGCGTCCACACGCTTGCCAACCATTCACAAGTCAAGCGCACAGTGTGTCGTCTAGAACATGCTAGCTGGACAAAATTTTGTCTAATGGACTCATTTTGTCCAGCTAGCATGTTCTAGACGACACACTGTGCGCTTGGCTACAAGGCAAGCGCACAGTGTGTCGTCTAGAACATGCTAGCTGGACAAAATTAGTCCATTAGACAAATTTTTGTCCAGCTAGCATGTTCGAGACGACACACTGTGCGCTTGACTTGTGAATGGTTGGCAAGCGTGTGGACGCCCCATTAAATGCTTACATATCCTTGCAGCTTAGATTATAATGTTCCCTTCCCAATTTAATCCGGTTTTATTCAAAACCAACATCAATCACCACTTCCTTGCAGCGCCTCACGATAGAAGCAAGAACTCAAGCAACACCTCTGCGGCACCCTTCCAGGGTGACATAGACCCCCAAGACTTTCAAGAATTGGGGAGCCTCTCGCACAGGATTCCTTAAAAAAAAAAACATAGAAGAATTTCAGAAATTCCGGCTCTAATGTCCTGGAAGTCTTTGTGAATGTTTTTTTGATGTGTAAGTTTGTCTACCATTGCATAATTTCTGGCCTAACTCTCTACACTCGTTGCATGGTATACAGTGAAGGGAAAAAGGAATAAAAATCATTGCCATGGTTAAAAATTATTTTATTCAGCACTAGTTAGGTACATAACTAACTTTACATTATAAAAGGCAATTCTTAGGTAATTTGTGTATATTTTGGTAGCGTTATATTTTGTTTCATTCATAACATTATTTTTATCAATAGTGCAAATATAAATTCTTGCAGATCAAGTGTAGAAATATTTATTTGAAAATTTTAATAGTTGTAGGGAATTCACAGCTAGGCACAAATTTCCCTATAATGGATATATTTGTGTTGGGTAGTCATGAAAAAAGGAATAATAATAATCTTTATCCAGCCCAGTCACACAGAGGGTGCAATACGTGACCAGGCATATAAAATGTACAAGATAATACAGAGGAAACAAAGGACAACAGTATAGTAACATCTGTTAATTATTATTTTTCCCTTTTATGGGGAAATTTTAGCCAAGCCGTCCATTCACCACATTTTATTTTCAAATTGTAAGATCTCGAAAATTAAGATGGATTCGAGAAAATGAAGATCTTTAGAAAACAAATAAAGTGAATCAAATCTTTACCTAAGATGTAAGTAATTTTTTTTTAAATGAATGGATTGTTTCACACTAATAGAACGAGTTCTGGAAGTTTTAAAATAAAGGATAGCTTAAAAAAAATAAAAAAATAACACTTTCTAGCCAAGAATTCATGAAAATAGTAGTATTATTTTACACATTAATAGTAAAAGAGATTCAAGTAAACAGAATGGAATTGAATAGTCTGATGAAATGAAATTCATAATAAGGTTTTATTACAATTGAATAAAGTTTGAGAACACTAATTGAGGTAGTTTTCAGCTTTTAAAAATGTTTGGACATCACTGACAAACTAATGTACTTTAAGAATAATTATAAATTAAAGTAATCTTATACTCTAAGACCATTTCATAAGCAAAAACATTTTTGTTGTTGCCGTATAAAGTAAGCTCGATTATACGCGTTTCAATTCACTAAACTGCAGGTAGTGTTGAAAATATACTGTAATAAAGAAGTACTTGAGCAAGATACACTCATACTCTAGAAATTTTAAAATTAATATATGTTCACCAATACAATTCAAATAAATTTTGACATTACATTCAAAATGGCGGACACCACAGAAAATGTGAGGTTAGGTAGGTACATTTTATGTATTTTTTTTTTGTTGTATTCATCTAGTACAAGTTTTCGAAAACTATGCACCATTAATTTTGAATTGGGCATCGAAATGCAATGCATTGACACATAAATTGTATTGTGGATGAACTCAAAAAATTGGCAAGAAGTATGGAGGCATGTACAAGTATTTGTTTAGGCACATTCGTAACATGCGCCTAAAGCATAAATATACCTACCTAAATACAAGATTTTCATTCATAGGACGGAGTTGATTTCAAACTGCTGAGAAATGGTCGTGCATTAAAACTAAAAGAAAAAAAGCAATGCTTTCTTCAAAGTATTAGGCATGTTCCAGGTATGATTGGTTGACAAATTAATATTAGCTTACAAGTCTACGGTACAATTTAACTTAAAAAACTTCACTTAAATAAAACACAACTAGCTACAGCAAATTAGGTGCCCCCGAAATAGGTGATCATTTTTAAATGCTCATATTGTTGTGTTAATTTGTAATTTTTGTGAAAAAATGGTGAAAATAAACTGTGTTACGTTATGAGTTATTCCTTACATGTTTTTGTGGGCACGTACAGAGGATTCCCGGATTATCAGAAATATCTTGGATAGTGCTCCTTCCTAGTGCTAGACTACTCAGATGTCTTTGGAAACAGTAGACAGACAATGTCGAGGGAAGTCCTGGGAAACAGTAGACAGACAATGTCGAGGGAAGTCCTGGGAGAAAGGGGACCATGGATGGAAACGGCACGAGATAGAGAGCCCTGGAGGATTGTGCCGCGGGAGGCCATGAACCTTCAAAGTTTGTAAGCCGGATTAAGTAAGTAACGCATCTCCTTATTGAGACGGCAAGACTGTTTAAATATGTGTAACCTAAGCAGGTTGCCGAGCTGTGTTTTAAATAAGAGAAATTTATAAATAAACTTAATCATTCAACATCATAAGAAAACTTACTCAAATAATAATATGCTAATTGTAAAAGTACAAAAATCAATTTAACACATGAGAAAATCAGTCAAAAGCTCTCGCACAATTCCAAAAAAAACAAATTGAATAGAATGCTAAAGCTTTCATAATTATCTAGCAATACTTAAGAAATATGTATTTTGATCAAAGTAGTAATATTTTGTTCAAGATTTTACGCATTCTTTTCATTTTAAAATTGAGCATCATTTGCATTGAGACAAAGACTGTCGAATGAAAAAAATTGGGAAAAAAACTTACAATCAAATTTTATAGATTTAACACAAAATGAGATTTCATATTACATAATTATTAATGAAATCATAATAATCAAATAAAACATTTAAAAGTGAGATTATCATAATAAATTTAATCAAATTTCTCAGTTCAATTATAAATTTAAAGTAGAATTTTAAGAGCAAGAATTAGCAATAAAAGGACACTTTACTAACTAAAAATGCCCAAAATATATATATATAGGTATATATACATATTTTTTTAACTTAAATAATTATCCATGAAAAAATATAAATTTAAGTAATGTATTTTAAGGCATACAAGCTAAATTAAAATAATCATAAAATTACTCATAAAAATATATAATTCATGGAATGTTTGTAAATAGTAAGAAATTCATTGTTTATCAAAAAAAACTTGTTCAATTCATATTTTATTTTCATACAGATATAAAAGTTTATTTAATTACAAAAGTAAGTAGGTAAATGAATAATACTGCGTGAGAAGGAAACATCTATTTCTTCTAAAACTAAAAATTTTAAACGGCATATTTCACAGGTTTTATATGTGATCCTTTTGACTTTATTTTCACAAAATTGTTTATATTTTTTTTTACAAATAGTCTGTGATATTCAAACCTTATTGTGGATATTTAATTACACCCAAAGAGGGTTACTCACAACACGTGTGAGCCGTAGCTAATCCGTGGATCATAATTTTTTCGTATGGAAAATTCCCGTTAGTTGGCAGTTGAGCCATGGATTTTCTGTGTTTGAATAAGGTCTTCAGGAATCAAAAAACATAATTGCTTTATTTCTATCTATCAAGATAATATGTAACTTCAGATCGGTTACCATTAAATCTAATTTGAGCTGATTCTTTCTTCTTCTTCAACAAGTAAATGTATTGAAGCATAAATAGTTTAAAAAAATATATTTAATTGATCAATTCAGTGATAACAAAAATCCAATAATTTGAACCATTGATGTAAGAATTGTTAGAAGATGAGCTAAAAAAAATCTGAGCACAAATTCATACAAAGTAAATGGCTGTGAATACACTAGTCAACATACCAAGTAAATAAAACAGGGTATAATCTACGAGATGTTTGATACCACAGTGCAGTCTGCTTGGCTGTATAACTGATTTTTGTTTTACCTTATAACAAAAAAAAAAAAAAACATCAATGGTTTTCAAGATGTTAATTTTTTACTTTGTAAAAATCTGTAAAAAAAACAACACGTGAATGATATACTTACTTACTTTTAAAAGTGTTTGTGTAGACTTAGGTATTAATATTTTGCTGACGTGGGATTTTTATTTTATGTGTTGGTATACCTGATATTAATGGAATTTATATTTTGGGTGTTGGTATACCTGATATTAATGGAATATATATTTTGGGTGTTGGTAAACCTGATGATGAAAGATTAATATTTTGAGTGTTGGTAAACAAGATTATAAGGGAATTACATTTTGACTGTTGGTATACCTCAAGGTGTGGCATTTATATTTTGAATTATGGTATACCTGATTGTTTTTGGTTTATATTTAGAGTGTTGGTATACCTGAATGTGTCGATTTTATAATTTGAGTTTTGGTGTACCTGATTTGTGTTGGGTTTATAATTTGTGTGTAGGTATACCTCATAGTAAGGATTTTATATTCAGAGTGTTGATAAATCTGATTGTGTGGGATTTATATTTTAAGTGTTGGTATGCTCCTCAGCGCGTACAGCGTACTGTCGGACGTTTTATAAGCGACTTTGTAGCCTCGTTCGTTCATCAGTTGCCCAATGCCGGGTACTTGCTTGCCAACTATTTCGATGATACTTATGTGGACCTAAAATGATAGAAAACAAATATTATAAGTTACTCTTATTTGGTAATTTACTCAATACAAAATGTATAACAGTATTACAATGGTCCAGTCGATAGCTCAGTTGGTAGAGTGCTTGCATTCCATGCCGTGAGCTCGGGTTCGAATCCCACCGAGGGTGCCAGAAATGATTTCCCGTTTCGGTATTTATTTCACACCCCCAATAAAATACCGGCAAGGTTTACTCAGCCTTCACAAGAAATGAGTACCGGCCCTCTCGGAAGCTGGTAAACCCCCACTTCAACTGAAGTGGTTGGTGTAAGGCCGGCCCCCTTACCTGTAAAAAAATAAACAGGTTCCACTCGCCACATGCGAAACCCTTCGGGGATAACGCGGCAAGAAGTTACACTATATGTGTAGCTTTGTTGCGTTTTACAATGTCATACATTTCTACAGATCGCTATGTAATGACCATTACGCAACGGTTGAATTTTTTTTTCTGTTAATGTGACGTTTGTGTATTTTTACAATTTAGTAAAGATAATTTATTTTCCATGTTATGGTCAACCCTACACAATGACTTCTTTAATCTGAAATCACCGAATTTATTTTTCTAAATTGTATCCTTTACAAAAAAAAACGGAAGGAAAACAACCATGACATTTTTAATTTTAATATTAATTTGTAACTGATTATGTGAAGTTTGTATATGGAATCGTACAGTATCGGTCGTAAATCAATTTTGTGTTTGTGAAATAGCTAAGCAATTCACGGTCTCACCGAGTTAGGTCTTTACTTTAAAAAAAATTCAAGACCCAAACTCAGGCCCGCCGCACAGAGTCACGCTGAGATGGGAGTCACAGGACTAACAACCTGTCTCTGGTTGGTTAAGGTTTCCTTCGTCATTACAACATTCCCAATTCCTCGCAACTCATCCTTCCTCCCAATATGTACATCCAATTAATTACATTGCATGCCTTAAGGTGTCTTGGCTCTCGGATCTTAGTAACCAAATGTGGTATGATCCCGAGATGGCCGCCTTTGTCAGCCTTTCCAGAAATCCATTTGTTTTGCATCTATTCAGTCCCAGATCCTTAAGAAAAGTATATACCAATTTGGCTGGTAGTCCTCTCGCTCCCACCTCAACTGCACACAATCTTGATTTACATCAATTTTTTGTTATTTCATTCACTAGTCCTTAATACTTATTTAGCTTGTACTCATCCTATAACCACGTCAAACATATTTATAATTTTTAATGTTGCACGAATGAATGATCTCACCTTATCAGCGGGCAGGGAGGAGAGAGCAGCGAGCTGGCAGCCGTTGCACGCGATGGTCAGGAAGTCTGCGTTGTCTGCGCGCGCTGCCAGCAGGATGGAGTACAAGGGGAAGCACTTCACCCGGGCCGTGAATTCTTCAGCCGCGCCTCCCCCCAGAGCCAGGACACCCACCTCTTCCCCCGTGCTGCTCTCCTGGTAGGTTATCTGAGGGGAAATAAACAGCTGTGCTTAGAAAGTTATCCAAGATAAATATAATGCTGGATTTTTTTTTTGGAGGAGTCTATTTGGGACAATCTCCAATGGACCCAGAATATATCGCCACCTTAAAGGTAAAACTGAATGCTGATTCACTGATTTGAGATATGGTGGATAAAGCGATTAATTGGGTGTAACTTCTCATAGTAAGTGAACTAAGGAAGTGCTCAGGAAGAACTTCTAAGCTACAGGATTTTTACACTTAGGTTTGTGTTTCATCTCGTTAAAAATATCATGGAATATAAGCATTCTACGAAATGAGCAATCAACCGGACTTTTTACGAGCTTGGTCATCGCTACAAAGCGCCAATTCTCAAGTAAGACCCAGTTTCTGTAAGGCTTAATGAACTTCTGGTCGTTGGTAAAGATTTATGAATTTTTCAACCCAGCGAAAAGCAAATTTGAAAATATAAATGGTATATTTTTTGTGCCTAGCCGGAATTCAAAGCCACAACCTTCCATTTACGAGTCTGACATACCACTGGACTACGAACCGGTCTTTGAAAAACCGGTCATTGGTAAACCATGAAAATGAAGTGTCACCTCTTTGGGGTGCGTGGAGGTGCTGAGGCAGGCGTGCATGGCCAGGGTGTGGGGCGTGGTGCGCGCCGCCCTCAGCCTGAAGTAGTCGCGAGCGTCGGGAGTCACCAGCAGGCCCCGCCAGCCCAGCGAGCGCTCCAGCCACTCGGTGCGAGACAGGCCGTTGCTGGCCGGCCCGTACGCCCCAATCTCAACAAACATGCCGTTGCGCTGGAGCAGAACAAACAAAAAATGTTAGATTTAGATCAAACTGGATTGACAAAAAAATTAAGGAGTAAAGTTTACAAATTGGATTTATAATTATCAAATAATTTGAGTAGATACGTCACAACAAAATGAAATAATAAGTTTTTTTATCAAAATAAAAAATTGTGAAGATGGATGCCTATTTTTCACCAACCTATTTTTGCCAGGCCAGAAGCAGGTCAAACCAGGATCAAAGATATCGTCAAGAGGGGGATCAAATCAGCATTCTTCTGCTTCAAGCATACTTAGTCGAGATATTGTCTTACCTGCTAGGCGCCGACAACAATGGCGACTCATACGGATTAAGGGACATTCTGTATGAAATCAACATAATAAATAAAAAATTGACTATAACAATTCAAAACTTGTCTAATTTGTCTATGTAAAATCTATGGAGATTTAATTTTTTTTTGGCAGACTTTGGGAAGCTTTTTACGGCAATTTATATCTTGGTCCTTTGTAACTAAAGTTGCCTTTGCTTTGAGACACTGTGAGAGCTTTGATTCTACTTAGAGACTGCCACTTTATTCACCTTGAGGTTGAGCAGGGCGGCCACCTTGTCCTGTGCGTGCTGCGCATGCAGGGGCGTGTTGCCCTGCTGCGGCTGCTGCTGTGCGGGAGCGTGTGTGTGCCTGTGCGTGTGCGTGTGCGGGGGGAAGGGCGCGGCCCCCGAGGCCAGCTGCCACTGCCTGATGTACGCCACCAGCTCGGCCGCGTCCTGCGACACCCCGCCCAGCTCGTACTCGCGGCTCATGTTCAGCCGGAACTGCTGCTGACGCATGGCTGCAACAATAAGTCACACAATCTGAGCTTCTCTCCTTACGTGTGACATTTTCTTCATTATTCGAAACAAGTCAAAAAATATAAGTCGTTCAATTACGAGTCTGAAGATTTAACAACTATACTTTATTTAACAGAAATACAACCACAGATTTGGAGTTTTTCTACTCCACCGGACCCGCAACACGGAAAGCACAGTCCCTGAAGTTTGTACGGATCTGACGGAGTGGCTGAACCAAATCGCAAACCAATCGCACTATCGTTCGCGGATCTCAGTGTCTGCCTCCTTACACCCATCTCAACAGGTGAAATCATGTCAGTCTGATAAGGTGTCCCCAAGCCATTGATGGCTTTATATACCATCAGACATACACAATGTATACCCAAAGTTTGTTTCATTTGTTATCTATCAAAAAATCAAATTGATTCTCAAGTCAAATTTATTATTATTTGTTACCAGTGGTATCCATATAGACGAGCAGCATCAGCATGACGGCGAAGAATGTCATCAAGAAGAGGGCGGGGGGCAGCAGGCTGCGGCAGGGCTCCGAGGGGCTCAGGGGGGCGGGCAGGGGAGGCGCGGGGGGCGGCAACACAGGGGGGGGAGCCCCCTCGCCCGGGACACCATCCTGCATACAAAGAAACACAAATTAATTCCATAAATAACACATAAACCAGAAGTGCTAGTCTGCTAAATTCTTTACGAGATAGCGATTTGTGTGTCCAAAAATAAGGTGTAGTGTGATTTTTTATCTATGGAGTTCTTTCGCAAGCGCTAACAAGCTCCGACTTGCTGGTTGATTGATATCCAAAGTGTTAGGAATTTAGCAGAATAGCGCTCCAGGGCTTCCCAAACTAATTAAATTAGTTTGATTACGATGATGATGGTGAACCAAAAAAAAATGCGCTTTGAAAAGAAGCGAAAAGGTCCATCCAGCTTTACAGCAACTGGGTCTTGCTTGAGTATTGGCGCTTTGTAGGGACGACCAAGCCCGTACACCTCTGCGGCACTACAACAAGTGTCATAGACCCCTAGAGTTTCTAGAATCTAGGGAGTCTCCCGCATAGGATTTTGTAAAAAAAAGAAAAAGCGTTCCTTTTCTTAATCAAATTAATGGGCGGGTGCTGAAATTAAATAACACTAGGGGCTACGCCCCTGGCTGCTACGCAGCCCAACCCCTTAACATTTGGAGAATGTGTATATTGCGCATAGTTTACTCACGTTAAAATTCGTAATATTAAAAAAACATGTAAAATAAAAACATGCAGTTTTTGTAAAAGAAAATATAAATTTTGTAGGCTTTGATAAAATGAAATTTACAGAAGCTTACCATTCAAAAATTAAAAGACACAGGGATTATCCCGCATTGTAAATGGTTGTACATACTGTTATAGATACATCGATAGTGTATGCAAATCTTGGTTTAATATCAATCTTTCTATATTCTCATTTGCCCACCCTATGATCTGTCATTCATCGGGATTATCATGCACCCTAAATCGTTATAGATTTTATCAGAATAAGTTAATTAACACTGTTAGAAAATATCGATTCGATATAGGAAGGCACATCGATGTATGAATGCCATTAAAAATATATCGGAAATCTGATAGATTGGTATGAAACTGAACCCCATGCTGTATACACCTAGTTCACTTTTGCCAATGCCACCCTGGCTTCCGGAAAGGGCGTAGGGCGGTTCGTGTGAGGTTTGTTTTTTGTGCACATGCAGCAAGTGTAAACACGATCGTGCTTGCTTGTAGGAATGCATGTAATATGAATCTTAAATGTACAATACCTTTGCAACTTTTGTTGAATCATAATATGTTGGCATGAGGTAGTATACCTCTCAAAAAGCTTGTACGTATTTGAAAATATTTGATGAGAAAAAATAATTTTTAAATATTTATTAGAGAACGCAAAATAGATTGATGAATTTCATTCCTTTCAAATTTATTAAAAAAAAGGGACAAAGAAAAAAAAAAAAAAAAAACAAACAAAAACAAACATTTCATCTCCAGGCCCGAACCCGGGTCCTTCTGCATTAAAGACGTGGACGCTACCGCTAGCCCACGCCGGCCTTGCAGGGTTGCGAGAAAATTGTCTTACATATTCACAATGTTTTTCCAGGCATTTCCTTGACTTATAGGTTAGTATGCGGCTGACTACCCATACTGTAAAAAATGGTTCACTTTGCAAATTTCACCTATTTTTGAGGGAAGTTCGGCAAGAGTTGCAGGGCGAATGTTAATTTGATATAAGGTTATTATGTTCTAAGTCATCATGGGGCATGTGTAAACGCGAACTTATACCTGTCTACTTGTGGGAATGCATTTAATATGAATGTCAAATGTAATGTATTGTGCAACATAGATAATAGATTATATAGGTATTAGGTAGTAGGTATATCTCTCAAAAAGCTTGTACGTATTTGAAAATATTTGATGAGAAAAAATAATTAAAATAATTTGTTAAATTTTAATTAGAGAACGCAAAATAGATCGATGAATTGCATTCCTTTCAAATTTATTAAAAAAAAGGGACAAAGAAAGAAAAAAAAAAAACAAAAAAAACATTTCATCTCCAGGCCCGATCCCGGGTCCTTCGGCATCAAAGACATGGACGCTACCGCTAGCCCACGCCGGCCTTGCGGGGTGGTGAGAAAATTGTCTTACATATTCACAACGTTTTTTCAGGCATACAATATCGTGCAATGTAAATGGTTAGGTATAGATCTACATAATGCTTACATCGACAGTGTTTAAAAATATCGATTTAAAATAGAGATATCGATCCATTAATGCAATCAAAAATATATCGGAAATACTATGTTTTTTTAGTGCACATACAGCATGTGTAAGCGCGACAGTACACGTGTCTGCTTGTGGGAATGCGTGTAATAAGAATCCTGAATGTACTATATCTTTGCAACTTATTTGAGATTCTTATGTTGTAAGTTCGCATGCGTTAAATTTCTTGAATTTCATTTTTCAGAATCAGAATTTCATTCATCAGTTTTTTTTTGTCAAAAATTATATTTGTTATGAATTGAGTTAACGTTTAGCGCCTCTATGTTCTAATTTATGTACATAGTTTTGTATGTACAAAATATTTGTTTAAAAATAGGATAGCGCCTCTATATAATTACAGTTTCTATACATAAAATATGAGGTTTGTATTGTTTAAATAGATTTTATTTTCACACACTGCCGAGCAGCCGGTTTAGCGTAATCGGCTAGACCACCGGGTCTCTCGGCGACTCCGCCCGGGAGACGCGGGTTCGATCCTCGCGGCGAGACATTTTGAAAATTGAAAATTTGAAAGTCCAATCCATAGACGACGATGAAGGACAATATAATAAAGGATTCATAAGGTGTAAAAATTCTTCGATGACTTTTCTTTGGCCTCTGGGACTTTGCTACTTTATTAAGACACCCCTAAAAGTACTTACCAATTTTAGTACTAGCCTAGAGGCCGGTTATCAGAAAATCACTATTTGAACACTTATAATTTTCATTAAAAAATAAGAATGATTTTTGAAGTTAAGGTTTAGGAAGTTTGCATTTGGGTTTATGTCAGTGCTTCTCAACAGTTAGAGAAGCCCTGACATAAACCATATTCCAGCGACTTGACTTGTGGAGATTATTCTATTTATTTTTCAACCAACCATATGACGATAAGATGGCATATATGTAAGGCATAAGATTTGGCCGCGATGGTGGCAAATCAGCTTAGCATTTTAGGTTTTCTCAAGGATTACATTCTGTAGCTGTACTGTCGCCATTTCGCTAGAGGTGCTTGAACCAGCTTCTGGGTTTTGTTATTAGAATGTGTAAACAGTCTATAGAGCCTAGGGCGATGGCGGATGTCTTCGAATGTGTCGTTCTGTCCCAATTGAGTCCGCTGTTGAAGTATGGACACCTCACCGGCGGAATTACATCAATTTGTTAGAACAGCTCCAGAAGAAGACACGCACTAATTTTGGGGACCGTGCTTTACGGTTTGCGGGCCCAATGGAGTGGAACAGACTACCACCTAATGTGAGGAAGGCAGAAACTGTTGGTGTCTTTAAAGGAGCACTAAAGACGCATCTTTACAAAAAATCTTATCCGTGATTTGAGAGGGCCCTTGAGGTGTGACACACAAAAACGGCGCTCTTTTATTATGTGTACCTTATAAATAAATTATCCTTGTATATATATATATTTAAGAAGTTCCTTAGGTACTTACCTTCTCATGAGAACGCAAGGAAATTATCCTCAGTTCATGCACCATGAGGAGCTGCTTCGGGAAACTGGCTTCAAGAGCTTAAAAATTATGCGCAACGGAACCCTTATGATGCTCTCCATAAGAAAATGGAGGGTTTCAGGTTCTTTGTACCCAATTACCAGTAATGTGAACCATCCTTCTTAGGAGCAGGGATACCCCCACTTCAAGTGAAGTGGTTGGCGTAAGGCCGACCCCTGTAACTGTGAAAATAAATAGGTACCACGGGCCAAATGCGATCCTTTCGGAGACAACACGTTAAGAGGTTGCATTATATGTGCAGCTTAATTGTACACATTGCAATTGCTTGAAGAGCTGTCTCTTAAGAAGTATTATTTGAAGTGTGGAGGTAATTTATTTTCACAGGTAAGGAAGATAGCCTTACGCCACCCACTTCACTGGAGTGAGGCAATAATAACTAATATAGGTATTAAATTACCAACATAGATACCTACACGATATGCCCTTCTCTTTTCAGGCACTGTATGAAAACAAGTACTTACCTATTATTTAATATTAAGTACTGGTATGCAAAACAATGTAATCTAATCAATATTGGAGAACTGAAAGGTTTTTTTTTCATCGGTGTGCTAAGGTGCTCGGCACTTTTCAAATGCCTTTATATTCTGAGAAATGTTTGAATCACCTTTTTGCTTCCGGTGTCATTCTTGTGTTGTTTAAACAATAAGGAGCGAAGGATGCAGAAGTTTAGCTTGGCCATGCGAGAAAGAGGGACAGAGCGTTCGTGGAATGATGGGCAGCTGTCACTTGCGATTTAATTAATATAAAAACAATGAAAATTGATTGGAGCACTTTGTTTTATATCCTTAATTAACACTTTATCGTTTCACTACGCGAATTTTGTTAGTTCAATGTATTTCTTGGATTAAAAACAAATAAACAGGAGAAGGAGCGTAGAAAGACTTTTGCTTGTGGTTAGGGATGTACCAGTCTAGGATGAAGCAGGATGAAGATACAAAAATCGAATGGATGTTATGTTATTTTTGGCAATATTTCAGTTTTTTCTAGCTTAGTTTTTATACTTTCCAGTGCAAAAAGTAAAAGTAAGTTGTTCTGCGTATATTTAGGCTTGAAAAATTCGGCCGGTCACAAGAGTTTTATTTTTTACAAACAAAATAATTCGGTTACGTTTGTCGTTTGCCCAACACTATTGCTTCGAATGGCAGCTGTCATCAGAGCTAGAAAACGAAATTGGAAATATTGGAATAAACTTTAATTTTCTTCTTTGGTGAGTCAAAAACAAAAGAAAACGAAAAGGATTAAAATCTTATAATTAGGTCCGCACAGAAATTGGTATAACCAACATCGTGTCGTCATCCAGCTGGGTTGCTATGTAATAGGCATACAGATATTTTGTAATTGGTTGCTAAGGATGGCCTGACAAGACAAGACGTTTGCCCACCGAGGAAAAATAATGTTTCGATCTCATCTGAAAGCAAACAGTTTTTTGTTGCTTATGGATTGTAGATTATTATTTTATGGAAAAGTGGCACACCTTGTGAAAAATGATTTATTTTCCAAAAACTTTTCATATTTTGCTTCACTTTTTGAAACAAAATTTTCATTTACAATGGATAACCGAAACATTATAAAAACCGTTTTCTTTTTTTTAAGAATAAAGTACTTTTTGTGGATAACAGATCACCTTTTAGACTCGGATCTTAAATAATATCGTGCATTGCCATATGTTTCAAGCAATATTTTTATGAAAAAAGCTTTGATCTACTCTAAAATTTAATCAGATGTTAATTTTTTTGCAATAAATGTGAGAAATAGTGGTATTTTACTCAAATCTTAAACTCAAGTTGGTAAAATTGTCAGATCCAGATCTGTGTAATTTCCTACAGTTGCCAGCCCTGCAGTGCATACCTTCTCCGCTCGTGCCGCGGTATTCCAGTGGCACGCTTTTCAACATTTTTTTCACCACAAATAAACATGTGAAATCGCCTTTCATGTGAAAACAAATATCCAATTAATAAACTGTGAATTTATTTGTTTAAGTGTTTATTTTTTATACGGTAAGTGTGACGTTCTGGAGTATTTATTTTGTAATTCCCCGAAAGCATGCGCCCTTGTTTATAGTGTGCATTTCTCAGCCTTATTTCCATTCTATATTTGTTTAATAAGCATTCCTATCCTGTTTATCTGTATCTACATGTATGTTGGCTACTAAATTGAAGATTGTATTGTTATTTATTAATGTATTTTATTGAATAAGTGTCCAATTTCATGTAGCAATCGGTGTCGGGTGACATGGTATGCACTGCATTTTGAGATGCACGATGAAATAAAGACCGATGATAATACGTTGTGTTGCAATAAGGTTCAACCTCGTGTTTTTTTCAACTCACTATTCGTCACAATGAAGAAACATTAAATGAGAAATTTAAGATATTTTCTCCTTTCAAAATCACAACAGGGTCAATACGTTGATGTAGTAATCACTAGATGTGCCTTGAAGGTTTTTTATTCTAGGCAGAATAAGAGTTAACTTAGTTTCTAGTATAGTTTATCAGTTGTGGGTCGGAGGTTTTCGAATAAGTAAAGATTATATACTGAAAAATATCTGGTATGTTTATTCTATAATCTATAATCTATCTATAATCTAAGTTGCAAGGATATATTCATTCAAAGCTCTCAGATGTATGACCACAAACAAACACGTGTAGTTCGCGCTTACAAATGCTGATTGTGTACTTACAAATAAAATCCAAACCTCAAATGAACATAAGCCCTGCAACTCTTGCCGACATTCCCTGAAACAGGGGTGACATTGGCAAAGTGAACCATTTTTTACAGTATGGGTGGTCAGCCTCATACCAACCTATAAGTCAAGGAATTCATACCAACCTATAAGTCAAGGAATTTATTCATCTACGAAATATCTAAGTATCATTTTTGGGGGTGAGGATCTATAATCTTAAGTTGAAAAGATGTATTAACATTAGAGTTTCACATTTAATGCATTCCCAAAAGCAAATACAAGTTAAAACTAATAAAAGTTTGCGCTCACTCAGAAATGCTGTATGTTTACATACAAAAGTAAGAATAAACCTATGAACACAAACACTGAAACTCTCGGGGACGTACCCCAAAAACAGGGCGGCATTGGCCAAAGGAAATACTTAAGTATATAAATATATTTAAATTAAAAGAGTAATCTTGTTTTAGACAAAATTGAAAAAATATGAATAAGGTTAAGATAAAGGAAGTCATAAATTTTAATTGAATAAATCTAAAAAATAAATTTGTAAATTTAAAAGCCTTAGTTGTCAACATTGCAGATTAACTTTCATTTTTATGATAAATATTACTACTTAAACAGCAATGTAAAAAAACTGTCATATATTTTGAAGAAATGTGAAGGGAAAGAGTATAAGGAAAACATAGGAAATAATGGCTTGACCAGGAAATGAAAATTAAAGAAATTTACTCAACTGCATCCAAGAAATGTCGCCGACAAAAATATCATGTCTTTATTTGTTTTTTTCTAACATCCAAAATTAAATAAAATTCCTAATGGATTGCTTGAAAAACATGTTATTAACACTTGTGTTCTTGATGAACACATTAATATTGTTTTTTTTTTTAAATTCAAATAAAAAATCTGTTTGTTTACTGAACATACACAATATCTTACATAATTTTTTGACCCTGAATTGCACAAGATTAGACAATATTATACATGAAAGTTATCTTTGCTGTTTATTCATAGCTTTTTATTACTGTTTATTTTTACAGATAATGTTTTAAAATTCTTTTTAATGCCTCTTCATATTTAAAAAAAAAAACATTTTTTTATATCTAAGAACTCTTTAAGTAATTAAAGTATCCTTTTTAAAAATAAATTGGATGACAGATAGGTATTTTTTAATTTAGAAACCATAATATTAGTTACAAAGATATATTAACATTTAGGATTAGAAGACAGGAATAAGTTCGCGTTTACACATGCCGCATGTGAACTTAAAACATAAAAAAACCCAAATCTCTAATAAAATATTTACTTGAATTTTCCTAGGAAACCGTCTAGGTGACGTCATAATTTTGTCTATGTTTATGCCATATTTGTCCTGAACTTTTTAATTTTCATCCCATTTCATTTTCATCTGCCACAATACCATGATGTTTCATTAACTTATAGGTTGGTGTAAGGCTGACCACTCATACTGTAAAAATGGTTCACTTTGCTAATTTCACACCTGTTTCAGGGAAGGTCGGCAATAGTTACAGGGCGTATGTTCATTAGAGATTGGGTTTTTTATGTTGTAAGTTCACACGCGGCATGTATAAGCGTGAACTTTCACGCGTCTGCTTACGGGAATGCATTTAATATGAATCTCAAATGTAATATTATATCTTTGCAACTTATATTATAGATGATAGGAATGCTGCAGTGTAGTTTTCTTATTAAAAGTTTTTTTCAAGTGTGGTAAACTTAAAATAGTTTATATGATCTGATTCAACATTACTCTGGGGTGGTGTGTTGATGTGCGCATTTTTAAATATTGGCAGCCTACCAGATAATTAATGTGGCAAGACTTAAGAGTCTACCATTTTTGTAAACTGGCCATAATTCAGCACGTGGCACTATTCCAATTTCAAATTTCGTGTTTTAAAGTAGAATGGCCTGCTAGATTGGCCATAAATTATGCTGAGAACAGGCGGCAGGGTGTGCACTTGAAAAAATCAAAATATGTTTAAATACCTACCAAGAGTGTACCTATAAATTTATAATGTGAGCGGTCAAGATTTATTACCATTCAAGATTCACACTTTTTGCTCATAAGCAAACACATTCAAGTTCTTACTTACCATGCTGGGTTGAAAACCCAATACGCCGTTGCCAAAAGACAGATCACCAAAGGTCATTTCAGCAACTGGGGGAGAGTTAGCGCTTTCTATAGCGACAAACAAACTTGCAGAGGGCTATATATGTGTGATTCACGCTAAAATAGCGCTCACCAAATAAATCATAGTAATACATATTTTTCTAAAACAACCTGTTCCTTGACTTATACGTTGGTATGCGGCTGACCACCCATCCTGTAGAAAATTATTCACTTTGCCAATGTCACCCCTGTTTCAGGAAAGGACTGCAAGAGATGCAGGGTGTATGTCTATTTGAGATTTGGGTTTTTTTTATGTTGTAGGTTCACATGCAACATGTGCAAGCGCGAACTTGTACGTGTCGGCTTGTGAGAATCCATTTAATGTGAATCCCCAATGTTACATATCTGTGCAACTTAGATTAGATTAGACCTGTGCCCTGAGTATATAAAATACATAAAACATTGCGTAAAACTCACCTCGATTGCGTAAATAAAAATGTATGGAATAAACAACGACACTCCTAGAGGCGATTTAGTTTTTATACTGTTTTCGATTTAGGCAATGTCTTTTAATCGAGGCACTGAATATCATAATGTACATAAACTCTGCTAAGTACTCTGTTTTTTCTTCTCGTAAACTGAGGCAGTATTAACAAACGAAGGAAATTTATGAAAAACGTAATGAATATGAATGAACTGAAAGAGTTATGCAAGGATAGAAAAAAAAATAGACGCAAATCTGTGGGGGCTCTGGCCACCCCTAGCGGAATGACAGTTACAGAACCAATTTCTTACAGTGTGGATAATCAGTCTTAGGTATAGCCAAAGAACTGCTATCAAAAATCACTCTCGATTTCTCTATTATTAAATAATTTAATCTGACATATAATTAAAAATTAAAAGTGATAGTTTGTATTGGAAAGAATCTAGAAATTTCATCATATTTAACTGATCAATTAAAAGTGTCAGTCAAAAATAATTGCTTGTTATAGGATACATGTGACTTTTATTACTTACATAAAAGTGATTGTATGTAGAAGAAAAATAATCGCTTTGTAATTATTTTTATATGATCTGTTCAACTATCAGTCAAAACTGATTGCTTTTAGTGGATTGGGTACAGAATGAATATGAAAGTAGGAACTGTATGAAATTTGTGATAGATGTGAAATTATTGGGGAATCAAAAGAAGTTGATGCAATATATTTAGAGCCATTTCAGACCAAAGCTTTAAAAAAATTGTAAACATTTCCTTATATCTTGTTTTCAATTTAAATTCAACCTTGTTGAATTTTTAATTAATCAGAGAAAGTGATTGAAGAGAGTGTCTTTTTCATCACTTTGAGTTCATCATTTCATGATCGTTGACATTATCTTGATATAATTTAATTTACAAGCATGCACTCTTGACTCCCGTCAATACAAGTCATCTCTGCTGAATTATGGATCTGACAAATGATGTGGTTGAACTCGGAGAGGACGAGTCGCTAAAAAACAATGCTAAAGTCATATATATTACGTTTGTGAGTGCATTTGTAAATAACTGTGCTGTTAGGCTGTCACTTAAGTGTTCAATTATGTCTCTGAATAGGTACATGGACCGGTATCAGTCAGTTACAGTTCTAGCAGTCAATTGTCTTAAAACATACAGATTACTCGAAGTGACAAATGCCCATCTGTCATTTTTGTTTAATTTTTTTTTAACATTAACTACACTAGAGCCGTTGTAGGATGAATCCTATGACGTTTGAGAAGAAGGCGTGGTGCATACTGGTTTTCAACAAATTGAAAACAATTTGAATTGTGTATTCATAAAATATATAGAAAATCAAATTGAAATTTTTCATTTGAATTAGTACCTATGTGTTTAAATACAGAGATCTGAAACAAATTATGCTGCACATTTTATTATTCATTTTCAAATGTTTTTTGTCAGATTGATCATCCCTTAAAATATAGGTTGGTATGAGGCTGGCCTCCCATGCTGTAAAAAATGGTTCAATTTTCCAATGTCAACCCTGTTTCAGGGAAGGTCGGCAAAAGTTGCAGGACTTATGTTCATTTGAGGCTTGTTTTTTTTTTATTGTAAGTACACATGCAGCATTTGTGAGCGCAAACTTACACATGTGTGTTTGTGGGCATGCATTTAATATGAATTTTATTGTTAATATATTTTTGAAACTTTTTCAAAGCTAAATCCAATCTTAAATGTGCGATAACTTCATCACTTATAAATTAGTTAACCCAGGCATTTATTTTTCATTCTCTTTTATTAATAATTGTGAACTTAGATTAAGTTAAACAATCAAGCATGTAAACTGGAAAATAAATCAGCAAGCCGTCAAGTAGAACCTTATCATTGTGTGGTTTTCATTACTAGATAAGCATAGACTAGTTGTGAAGCATAATTGCTGGCGTTGATGAATCAACGTGGAATTTGTGTGCTGGAATTTTGTTGACTATTCCTGGTACATTGTTGTAATTATCAGTGACCAGCCAAAAGATTAAATTTTTCCATTCTGTTATTTTGGGTTATAATAAGGCAACATTTCCTAGTTCAATAAGTCAGTACGGTTTACCACAAGACTGAAAAAGATTTTTGTTGTAAATTTTCCTGCGTAAATCAGTTGATGTCTAGTGGTTGATGCCTCGGACTATAATAATCTATAATCTAAGTTGCAAAGATTATTTACATTCAAAATTCATATTAAATGCATGCCCACAAACGACACATGTAAATTTTCACTTACAAATGCTTGGAATATCCAGAGTCATAATAAAAGAAGAGCTTGTATGAAGAAGGTTATGACTCTGGAGGAAATGAAAGAAGTATGTAAGGACAGAAAGAAATGGCGGTTGATCTGTAATGTTGGCGAATAGGGTTTATTAAATTGGAATTTGTTTTTGTTTGTAAATGGATATTTTGTATTTGAATATTATTATTTAATGATGTATAAAATGTAATTTGTCGTGTGTGTGTGTTCCTTGACTTATAGGTTGGTATGCGGCTGACCACCCATGCTGTAAAAATGGTTCACTTTGCCAATGTCACCCCTGTCTCAGGGAAGGACGGCAAGAGTTGCAGGGTGTATGTCCATTTGAGATTTGATTTTTATGTTGTAGGTTCACATGAGGCATGTGCAAGCGCGAACTTGTACGTGTCTGGTTGTGAGAATGCATGTAATGTGAATCTTCAATGTAACATATCCTTGCAACTTAGATTAGATTAGATTAGATTAGAAATGCTGCATGTGTACCTAAATATTAATATCCAAACCTCAAATCAACATAAACCCTGCAACTTTTGCCGACTTTCCCTGAAACAGGGGTGACAATGGCAAAGTGAACCATTTTTACAGCATGGGTGGTCAGCTGCATACCAACCTATAAGTCAAAGAATTGATTGATTGATTGCGCAAATAACTATTAGGCGACCTCCGTTGAAAAGTTAATATTTTCAGATGAATATTTTGTTTGTTTCAGTATTGTAAGCATACAAGATGGCGGAGGAAAGAGGACTCCTAGATAGCAGACCCAATGGCACCACAATCGTATCCAGAAGAAGTAAGTTCCAATTTATATTATACACTCCTTATCAAATAAACGACCAGTCAGTAGTCAGTAGGTTCTAATCCTGGCGGAACGCAAAAAAAATACCATTTATATTTTCAAATATATACTCGTCGCTGGGTTCTAAAAATAATTTGCCTTTACCAAAGACCGGTCACCAAAGGTCCATCAACCATACAGCAACTGGGTCTTGCTTGAGGATGTGCGCTTTGTAACGACGACCAAGCTCGTAAAAAGTCCGGTCGATAGCTCCTATAGATAGGTGCGATCCACACAAAAACAGTGCTGACCAAATAAATCATCCTAATATTATTATTAAAAAAAAGGTTCACTTTGCTAATGTCACCCCTGTTTCAGGGAAGTCGGAAAGAGTTTCAGGGCTTATGTTCATTTGCGATTGGGTTCTATATTGTAGGTTCACATGTGGCAAATGTAATAAATCTTTGCAACTTAGATTATAATAGATTATGTTTTTTGGCTAGTGACATTGCGCTCCCCCAGTTCTTGTTTATTGTATACGCCAATCTTGTCAAATATGACTTTTTCATGCAGTTGTCTTAACCCTTTCAACCCTATTGGGATAATGCGTCCCAGAACACATTTGAAAAAATCTGTTGGGCGTTCTACTTAATATATTCCAATAGGATTTGAAGCGTTCAGTAGTTTATGGACTTGGCTATCATCTGTGACTCACTTCACTCACATTTAGTGGAGTTTTTGAGCGGGAAACACTATCGGCACAAGACCTGGCAAAATTGTTAAAAGTTGTTTTTGAGTTTATTGGTGAACATTATCACGGAAGTACAATTTTTATCACTTATTTTTATTGTTTTGTTGTCATGGAAGTGCTGTGTTTGAAAATTGATGTGAATTATTGCTTATTTTCAAAAATATTTGGTGATTTTGTTTATTGGGATTATACGTCCCATTAGGGTTGTTGGACACAGAATTTTGGTAACATATATCCCAACAGTGTTTCATGGCATGGAGTTTGCGGAAAAATTAGTGGAATTCGGTAAAGAAAAATCGGCTATAAAAAAAAGAGGCCCTTCAGTTACTGCCAAAAGGTTACGGGATGTTGGGGATTACTTGCCTCTGAAGTTGGACCAGAGACGAAGGTGTGTCAGGTGTGCCAAGAATAAATGTGGGAAACCAAAAGACAAGAGGACTAATTTTGTGTGCAAAAGCTGTGGAATAGCTCTTTGTTTCAACTGTTTCGGTCCTTATCATTCTTAGGCAGTATAATATAACAACTGTAATTTACTTTAGCGTAGTTTTTATACTATTATTTTGTAATAATTGCTCATTTAGCCCCATTTTGTCAAGTCCATAAAACACGGCTGGGACGTATTATCCCAGGCCATAAAAGGAAATCGGAAAATAGGAAAAATTTTAATGCATAATTTTTAACTTAGTTGAATTGGAAAGAATAAATCCTGATAGTAAAAAAGCTATAAAATTCATCAGCCTAAAGTCGGGTTGAAAGGGTTAAGAATCAAATTCTACACAATCTGAGCTAAGAAAAACCGTAAAACTTGATAATGTGAGAGTTCTTTTAAATAAATTTCTTTTTTTCATAAGACACATTGGTCCAGTACACATGCAAACATTGCTCATGTAAAATTTTCTCAATGGCGTTTACGATAAACAAGAACTAAGGCAGCGATTGGTATGAGGCGGACCCCCCATACTGTAAAAACTTGGTTCACTTTTGTCAATGCCACCTTGGTTTCATGAAAAGGTGGTTCAAAGTTTATGCTCATGTAAGGTTTGTTTTATTCTGTATGTACACATGCAGCATGTGTAAGCGTGAACTTACATGTGCCCACCTTTGGGAATGCATTTAATATGAGCCTTTAATGCTAATATATTTGCAACTTATTACATTATTGATTATTAAACGAGTTATACTATAATTTTTTTTCAATCAAGGAAAAGTCTTACAGTGCCATACACAAGACATTTGATCCATAGCGCTGATCTACGAATAATTTATTTTGTTGTATGGAAAATTCACTGTAGGCTGCGGATAAGCCATGGCTTTGCTGTTTGAGAATAACACAGTAAGAGATGTATCTATTATAGTTTAATCGTAAAAATAATGCCTACTTCATCAGCATACATAATGTATTTTGTTTTTTAATTATCTCCAAGTATAAATACCTGCATTACAATGCTCTCCATAGTGACAGGAATCAGAATGAATCAAAGACAAGTTGTCGTGATAAACATAATCTTTGTTTAGGTAGGTGTGTTATCTTTACGCTGCCAGGTTTATGGGCAATGCCAATTGAATTATAATTGTTGTAATCTGCCTTAAATATCCTTGATAAATCAGATTTATATTGACGGATATCTCTTCCCCTTTGTTTCTATTTTTCTCTTACCGTATCTTGCAGTGCTATTCACAAAACCTTTGATCCAAAGCTAATCCATGGATATTATCTAATCTAATCTAAGTTGCAAAGATATGTTACATTGGAGATTCACATTACATGCATTCCCACAACCAGACACGTACAAGTTCGCGCTTGCACATGCCTCATGTGAGCCTACAACATAAAAACCAAATCTCAAATGGACATACACCCTGCAACTCTTGCCGTCCTTCCTGAAACAGGGGTGACATTGGCAAAGTAAACCATTTTTACAGCATGGGTGGTCAGCCGCATACCAACCTATAAGTCAAGGAACATACACGACAAATTACATTTTGGATCATCATTGTTTTGTACCGAAAATTCACATTAGGTGGCGGTTGAGTAATTGATTTGCTGTGCTGTGTTGGAGTATTTCTTGTATTACAAAGCGCAGATAATCGACCGGTCCGTAGTCTAGTGGTAACGTTTCAAACTCTTAAATGGAAGGTCGTGGGTTTGAATCCCGGTGGAGCACAAAAGTATACTATTTTCAAATGTACTCTTAGCTGGATTGAAAAATTCATATACCTTTACCAAAATCGATCACCTAAGGCCCATCTAGCCTCACAGCATCTGGTTCTTGCTTTAGAATTGGCGCTTTCTATAGCGACGAACAAGCTTGTAGAGGGCTCTTGAGGTGTGATTCACACAAAAACAACGCTCTACAAATTCTGTGGGCGCAAGGAACAACGGAATGAGTCGAAAAAATTAGCATGCAAAGTGATTCTTTAGATACAATATATCTAAAGAATCACTTTGCGTACCAATTTTTTTGACTCATTCCGTTGTTCCTTTCGCCCACAGAATTAATCATCCTAATATTTTTATTAGTAAAGCGCTGCGACTAAGCTGCACAGATGGTGCAACTTCTTATCCATCCACTTAAGACCCACCCCGGATTGTTGTGCAGTGATGAGGATAATTTTTGTGTTACAAGTTAGCCTAGATCTGATAAGAATTTTTGGAAAATAATTACATGTATGTACAAGGTATTCTACAAAATAACGACCTTTGAGCTTCCAGCTGGACTAGGATTGCTTTGTTTATTTATTTATTGGATAATTGGGATGAAGTGAACCATAAAGTAATAAAATACTGCTTAGACATGCGCACTGCAAGATAAAATGTTTACTAACAAGAGATTTGTTTACACAACTTGCATTTATTGGATAATAACAATATCCAGATGAGTTAATTCTTCTAGGCTGTTAATTTTTAGTGCGCAAATGTGACACTTATGTCAGTGAGTAATAAGTACTGTTTTTGCATAATCCGACACTGTAGTTTGTGAGTATAATGTAGAGGAGTAGAAACTAACTTACAGCATTGATGTCACCCCTGTTTCAGGGAAAGTCGGCAAGAGTTGCAGGGCTTATGTTCATTTGAGATTGGGTTTTTTATATTGTAGGTCCACATGCACCATGTGTGAGCGCGAAATTATGTGTGTTTGCTTGTGGGAATGCATTTAATGTGAATCTCAAATGATGCATATCTTTGCAACTTAGATTTAGATACATACTATGGGGCATAGTTGTTCTCAGTCCTGTAAAACACAGCATTTTTTTTTAATACAAAACATGCTCTTACCTGTGAAATTCTATGTTTTCTTGCTTCCTTCCTTCTTGAATTCCTTTTTTCTTGAATCCCAATAATTAAACATGCCATAAAGTCTTAAAATAATGCCTTTTCCGTTTACAAATTGACAAATTTACTGATCTAAAGGTATATAAGTCTTGCACACAATGTTAGCACAGGCGTGAGTTTCAAAGCTACCAACTTTCGGGAAAGATATAAAGTAGCTGGGATGGTCGAGGGGTTTTTTTTTTTTTTTTTTTTTTTCATTCCCCCCATTAGTAACCCTAATGGGGGGGAGTTTATTCGTGTGTACCACTTATACAGTATACCACACTAATATAATTTACAAAATAATAATTATACATACATCTTTTTTTTTTTTTTATTATTATACACTACACTCTCATTTCGATGGTCGAGGGGTAAGGCGTTGGCACTCGAATTCGGCATAACGCCTGTTCGAGCCCGGCCTTGTCCTATCGACAATAACTTTGACCTTGGTTCAACAGATATCATTGCATACACACAAGCTTCTGCTTTCGCTGAAGACAACTGGCAGGGCAAAAAAGGTTGTTGAATTGCATTCCTCTTCACAAATCTGTTTAAAAAATATAAATTGTGGTTTTACCTGATTTTTGTTGTTGTTTTTTACAACGAAATGACTCTGTGAAGGTCTTTGTTCCCTTTCTAACTAAGAAAGACTTGCATTTATGTAAGTTGAAACAGATATAGTGTCTATATATTTGTTAAAATAGCTTCTAGTCCACAGATATTGTGAGTAAATGGTATAAACACAGCGTAGTATTTGCATAACACCAGTGTGTAATTGGATTAAGTAGGTTCTACACTTTGCAGCTGTTCTCTGTTGCCCTGCATCAGCTGTTGATTTAGTCGAGGCGGTATTCACCAACAATACTCAGCGATCGCTTAAGTAATGATGAAGACCAAATGACCCACTTTCATAAATAAGTGGATCTTTAATGTTTTGTGTCAAATTATAATTCATCTGGTATGTGAACTTACACCTTGTTCAAATGGTCAGTAAGAATAGGACAAATATCTCGCTGATTTAATCAAACCAGTCACCCTCAGCAAAAAAAGCCTAACACTGCGCTCAGCTGAGACTGGAGCCAAATCAAGGATTGAAGAACCTATAAGAAGAGTTAACACAGTGTTTGGAGAGAGTGCATTTGCAGTTGCTGGCCCTCTGGCCTGGAACCACCTGCCACATCATGTGAGAGAGCTAGAGGACCATGGAAAGTTCCGGAATGCACTGAAGACAAGCAAATTTCTGGCATCGTTTGCATTAGCGCCCTTGGAGTGACTACATCACGAAACGGCGCTATAAAGAAATCATCAACTCATCATCATCATAGAGGGTGTACGAGTACATATGTCCGATCTTACAGTAACACTTCACCTTCTACTCTTATATGGACTTTAAAAGGCCACAATTTTCCATCTAAGCTCAGTTGGTAGAGTGCTTTTATTTCATGCTGAGAGCTCGGTTTTGAATCCCACTGAGGGTGTCGGAAATTCATTCCCGTTTCGGTGTTTATTTCAAACCCAAAATAAAATATTGGCAAGGTTGACTCAGCCTCCACAAGAAGTGAGTACCAGCCCCCTCGGGAGCTGTGAAACCCCACTTTAACTGAAGTGGTTGGCGCAAGGCTGTCCCGTTACCAGTAAAAATAAATAGTTTCCAATCGCCACATGCGACCTCCTTTGGGGAAATGCAGCGAGACGTAACTCTACATGTGTAGCTTAGTAGCTTTTAGCGTTAGTGAACTGTTTTTTTTAGTATATTCTTAATGCTGTATTTATTAAACATATGCTTTACGTGTGGAGCCTATTTATTTGACCAGCTGAGAAGTCATTGTTACGCATTACGCCTGATTTGAAGAATGGCCCTTGGGGCGATTACTGCCACTAAGTCGGGCTCTAAAGTTTTTCCGATTAATATCATTATTATTGTAGGTTTTCTCAATTACTGAAAAGCATCTACAATTTTTTTTTTTTAACTCATGATTTTTCAGACTTTTTTGGTTCATTTCATGTATTAAATGAAATAACTTTTATCTGTGATGCTCAGTTAAATAAAACTTGTTAGATAGGCTTCCATACTTAAGGGCCCTGTCCCGTTTTAACATAATCAAAATTTAAAGTTTTTCGAATCTCGAACAGACAAACGTTGCAACGCATAAAACAAAAAAATTCTGTAGTCCAGTATTTGTACACACTTAAAAATATGATACAAATGTCAAATGTGTTTGGGGGCTCTTTACAATAGCATACACAGTTGTCGTTGAATCTTTTCACACGATGTCACATTTCTTTTTAAACGTCGATCAAGCCAAGAACACACTAACTGTTTACACTCTGTCTCTCTTTCACACACGCGATACATGGGCTAAGGCTCTGAGCTCTTCGCACAGCGATATCCAATAGTGCAATATGGGATAACATTTTGTAGACGTCATGTCGACGGGTAATAAATACATTGTAGCGGAAAAATGAAAACAATTTTCAAGACCTATGTTTTTTTAGGTTTTCACTTTTTTCTTTATAAACTGTTTTTATGGCTATGTCCAGAGTGCATCAATATAAATAAATTTTATTTATATCGATGTCAGAGTGAAAATTACGACTAAAAAGAGGGAGAATTCTAAGAACTTCTAAAAAGTACTTCTGGCAAATAAAACATTTTTTTTTTTTTTTTTAAGAAATCCTGTGCGGGAGACTCCCTAGATTCTAAAGACTCTAGGGGTCTATGACACTTGTTGTAGTGCCGCAGAGGTGTACGAGCTTGGTCGTCGCTACAAAGCGCCTATACTCAAGCAAGACCCAGTTGCTGTAAGGCTGGATGGACCTTTGGTGACCGGTCATTGGTAAAGGTTTATGAATTTTTCAACCCAGCGAAGAGCACATTCGAAATATAAATGGTATATTTTTGTGCTCCGCCGGGATCCGAATCCACAACCTTCCATTTACGAGTCCGAAGTGTTGCCACTACGGACTACAGACCGGTCCAAAATATTGCAATTCATATTAGTTTTTCATAATAATAGGCACAAATTTGGTCATTTTCTTTGTGCAAAAAAATGTTTACATATGCCAATGATTCACATTCGGGGATAAAACGGCCACAGTTGCACATAATAATTTACATAAATAAAAACAACATGTAGAAAAAAAAACAGTGTTTTTTTAAAATCTTTATTAGTTTTTTAGTTACAAATACAACAACAACCTACAAATTATTAATATTCAGTTACAGAATGAATCCAATACATTTTTCAAAACTGGCATGTGAGATAAAGATTTGTTTACAACATCTTGGTTTGTTTACACTGCGCGGAAAGCAAGTGGTCGGTGCAATAGGAAGAATAGCAAAGAACAAGCGATTGACGATGGATCTGAGAATGGCGGTACACAATGGCATATTGTTACCGACTTTGATGTATGGAAGTGAAGTATGGACAGTGAACGATAGCGAAATGAGTAAAGTATGTACGGTGGAAATGAAGCATTTGAGAAGCATGACAGGAAAAACTCTGAGGGATAGAGTTAGGAATGAATGGGTAAAAAAAGAATGTAATTTGAAAGAGGATGTGAAAGTTAAGGTACAAAAGAATGTGATGAGATGGTTTGGGCATGTGGAAAGAATGAATGATGATAGACTGACAAAGTATGTATACAAAGAAAGTGTGAAAGGAAAAAGAGGGAAGGGACGACCGAGAAAAGTATGGAGTGATCAGATTGGGGAGATTGTGAAAGAATGGGATATACAAAGTGACCATAAAAGAAGAAAATGCATGAAAAAGGTGATGGATATGAATGAATTGAAAGAGGTATGTAAGGATAGGAAAAAATGGAGGCAGCTCTGCAGAGGCTCTGGCCACCCCTAGCGGAATGGCGACAGAGTTACAGTTACAGCTGTAACCTAACCTTATACTACAACATGCTGATACCAAACTATCATTTATGTCAATTTGTTTTTTTTGTAATTACACATACAGCATGTGTATGCACACACATACATAATTTTGATTGTAAGTATGTCTCTAATATGAATCTTAACTGTTAATAAAACTTCGTTGTAGACTATTTATATATAGATGCAAAGATAAGAATAAGTGGAAGAGACTCTATAAAGATTCTGGCCATGCCTACTGAAAATATGGCGTTATTAGATATAACTATAAAAGTTAATAATTATTGACAAGTATCTGTTTATGGTTCAATTCCTAATCAATCTCAATTTTAGGTTTTTGGGACAATTGGGATGCGGGACTTCCTTTTTGTTTCCTAAATATGTTTTCGATATGAAATGTCATGTAAAAGTAAAAGCATATACTGGAGACCTATGTCTAGCAGTGAATTATCAGAGATTTACAAAAAATATTTAAAACATATTGCATTTGATAATACGATACTATGTAATATGTATTGACATTACGCACTTTCAAAGTTACTTCACTCACTGTGATAAGCGGGAGATCTCCAACAGAGAATGTAAAAGTACGAAATATCGCTTTTATACAAAGTTAAAGTTGATTTACCTTTTTAATTTATATATATTTTGTACATAAACACCTTTTAAAACATAGCTGAGGTTTTTTTTTACTCTTGCATATCGGCATTTTGATTTTAAGTCATATTTTTTTTCCGCAGAAACGACAAGCGTGCTCTCCCGTCAACGATCCATCTCACACTGAATTATTTTCCGCTTGTATTTGGGCAAATTTAAGTCATCTTTTAAAAATCTTAATAAAATACAGATAATGATTGTAATTATTAATATATACAGAAACCAACAGATTATTATGTGAACTTTGATTATAACAGTAAGAAAAAACAGAAAACAAAACAGAAAAGCTAGTTTTTGATCACTAAAAATTTATATTTACGGCACATTTTTGGGGTTCCTAAAAGTGTTGATTTTACTTTCAATTTACAAAAAACAAAAAAAATCGTCAATTAGCATTGTTAACAACAATATTTTCTACAATATTGTAGAACATTTAAAATACAAAAAATTGACGTATGTACTAGTTAATGAGAGTTCAAAAATGCCTTTTTTGTAGAAATGCGTAATCGACTTCCCGTATTTAATTTTTAGTATTTTAAATTGAGCTTTTATTTTAATTTTAATATAAAATAATTAAAGTTAATACTTGCCATTTTCTATTTCTAAGCATCAAAATTCATTATTGTCGTTAATAATATACATAAATAAACCTCGAAAACACTAAAAAACGGCGAATTTCAGCAACTGTTCGAAAATATTGGGACAGCGTCGTTAATTAACAAGGCTCACTTGAGTATCGGTGGTGAATATGGCCATCAGTCTCATAAAAACCAATTACTGAGCAGTGTTGACATCTCAAATTAGAAACAATAATGTGACAAAGTTCATGCAATGATAACCAACCTATAAATATAACTACTTTACCTACATGTTACAATTTTTAAGATAATTATGTTCAATTTGTGTTTAAAACAAAGTGACTTATTAAAATAATGTGGGCTTAATTAAATTATTTAAAAAACATATTGTAAATGAAGACCTCCATTGGATTCAGAAATGTGACATATTGTTCTAATCTAATGATGGTTTGAAAAACATCAAGAATGATTTTACATCGCCAATGTTTTGTTTTTTTTTAACTAAAAATCGCATGAAAACTATCCGATATCAAAAATAATTAAATATAGCTATATCCCTGACCGAAACCGATATAAAAGTTTCAGATAATTTAGGATGTAATTGAGGAATGCATTATGAATTACAAATGTTGTATTGTCTTATTATGATGTTGTTTTTGCATTTTTAAGTGAATAGCTACAAAATTTAATTTCTAAAACCAGATGATTATCTACAAATAAAGTCATACATAATTTCTGACGCATACAGTAAGTGTTAACGGGAACTGTATGTGTTTGCTTTTGGACATGCATTAAAAAAAATCTTCTAAAATCTAAGTTGCAAAGATATATTACATTTAAGATTCATATTAAATGCATTCCCACAGGCAGACATTTATAAGTTCACGCTTAAACATGCCGCACGTGGACTTACATCATAAAAACCCAATCTCAAATGAACATAAGCCCTGCAACTTTCCCTGAAACAGAGGTGAAATTGCCAAAATGAACTTTTTTTTACAGTATGGGTGGTCAGCCTCATACCAACCTATAAGTCAAGGAATCTTAAGTGTTAATATATCTTTATACCAGCATTGTTTTGTAAAAATCTGTTTGACTGATTTGAAGTCCACCCGACCTTGGGTAATTAGTGGTTCATTGGCTTGTGCCTGCAGCATGAACCAATATTTACACGAAGGCTGATAATTCAGGCCAACCAGAAATCAGTTTCATGTTACGCTCATTCCTAGGAAACCCAATATCTGTGACAACAAATATTACATCAAGTGTTTTAAGTTCATTGTGCGGCCCAATTTATTCTTTATTAGACCTAGATTACTGTGTGTTTATTTAGTTACTAGTTTTATAGGTAGGTAGATAAAAATATTCCGTGATTTAAAAGTTTTTTTTTTGTGTATGGCAATTCATGTGATGTTCTAAATTTGAAAATTTAAATCTCTTCTAAATAGAGTTCAAAATCTAAACCCTCTGGATTTTCAAACCCTTCTGGAATTTAGAAAAAAAAAACTAATTTAGAACACGAGTATAAAACATTGCGTAAATCTCACCTTGATTGTGTAAATCAAAATTGTATTGAATATGCAACGTCACTCCTGGAGAGTGATTTAGTTTCCACATATTTTTTCTAAATATGTACACAATGTTTTATACTAGGGCCACAGATGAATAGATTTGGAACATTTTTTGCACGGATGTTTAAAATTTTAATTTTACAACGCCGAAGTCGCGGCTCTATGTAACTAGGGTTAGATGCAATTCAAAACATGAAAAATAAATGTGACATCACATGGCTGGGTTGCTATGGCAAAAGTTAACTTCTATATTTTTATTGGTTGCTTAGGACCGTTGATAAATGTGCGAGGTTTGCCGGTGAAGTTTTTTTTTAATGTTTTTTTCTTTCATATGAGTGGTCACTGATTTTTATTCAAAGATTATTTTTATTTTTAAAGTATTCATTTGTCAGCATGCCTATCAATACCTCATGATGACCTCTGCTATGGTTTTCCACATATCAGAGAACAACAATGTTGGTAGTTGCAATAAATGAGACTGATTTATTTATATCATAAAGTCTGAAGTAAGGTATAATAAATGTGTATAATAATCGATAATCTGAGTTGTAAAGATGTATTAACATTTAAAATTCATATTGAATGCATGCCCACAAACAGACACGTGCAAGTTTGCATTACAAATGCTGCATGTGTATTTAAAATTTAAAAACCAAACGCAAATGAACTTAGCCCTGCAACTTTTATCTGCCTTCCCTGAAACAGGGCTGTCATTGCCAAAGTGAACCATTTTTTACAGTAATGGTGGTCAGCCTCATACCAACCAATTAGTCAAGAATTAGGCCATTGAATCTTTTTTCTGTGTTATCAAGCTTTTATAATTTATTAATTTTCTTATTTTGATAAACATACAATAAATCGACTCAAATACCGTCAAGAAAATAAAATTGTAGCGTCACGTGGACAGGTCGCTAGGTAAAGGTAAACAAACGTTTTGTTATTACTTGCTAGCCGAGAGAGAGAAAAAATTATAATTTCAAATTGTGTCCATTATTTTGACGACTGCTCGTAAGCCCTTCTAAACAGTCACTGCTGATAATTATCTCACCAGGAACTTATCAAAGTAAACACACGATTATACATCAACAGTGTCACGCTAAACATAATGTAATTTCTGCCTGTGTGCGTCAGTGCCAAAATGACAACATGAGAAGCTGTTCATGTTCAAGTTTACAATCGCCGTTAGTCTAAAATAGTCTTGCAGTGTTTTTGGTGTGTGATTAATGGTTCAAAGTTGTTGTGTGCAGTGCATAATGGAGTAATTCAAGTGCAAATTGACGATGTATGGTTCAATCCCCAATGAGAGCCGTTGTAAAAAAAAACCGAAGAGCCAAAATGGTAAATATTGTGTGTTTTTGACAGGATTGTTATCAATGGAATCAAGGAATCGAAATGGAATACCAATTTTATTATTATACATATATTTTCCACCTAGATATTCCATCTCTTGACTTTTAGGTTGGTATGAGGCTGAACACCCATGCTGGAAAAATGGTTCACTTTGCCAATGTCACCCCTGTTTCAGGGAAGGTTGGCTAGAGTTGAAGGGCTTATGTTCATTTGAGATTGGATTTTTATGTTGTAAGTCCACAAGTGGCATGTGTAAGCGCAAACTTATACGTGTCTGCTTATGGAGTTGCATTTAATATAAATCTTAAATGTAATGTATCTTTGCAACTTAGATTATGTATAAATAGATTATAGGTTGCATACTGTAATACAGCAAAAGGACATGCAACGTTCGAGGTACATGCAAGTATGGCAAACCAACATTATTTGGACCATCAGAGAGAATTTGTTGTTAAATCAGTGAGTGATGATTTTTTTGTGAATTGCTTTAGGTGGCAGCGACATGCTTCCGGAAAAGACTCCGTTCCTCACCACGGAGCCTGTCCGGCTCACTCCGGCTTGGGAAGGAACCAACCTGCCAAATGACCAGCTCAACCTCAAAGGTAATAAGTAATTCCCTATCCTAATAGTTTTTATTGGTTCATTTTGCACAGAGTGAATGTATTTAAATGAATGAAAAGAGGTAGGTAGGTAGGCAAGAATAGGAAGCATTGTAATCAACTCTTCAGCCGCTCTGGTTATCCCTTGCAGAATGACATCAGCTGCTTTGTTACAAAAATGGGGAAAGGTTCTCATTCCTTGTGAAGGCGGAGTATACTTTGATTCCAACACCTGGATTAGCAGAAACTGTGATGAGAAATCATGGGCTGACTTCCTTTGAAACTTGAGCCCAAGAGCCTGTCCAGATGGAGCGTTTTACATGCACAACTACGCGCAAGTCATAAAAAGTTCCGTATCAAAGTTATCACGCTCCATTTCCTCAAGTACGTCTACTAGCCACAGACTCGTGCGTACCACTGGACACAACAATGACGCTCAAGTACCGTAAATAGCGCTCGCGCGCTAAACACGCGAGTCCAGAGTCCAGCGTGTTCAATGCGAATGAGGAAACCCGCGGCAGTACCTGTCCGAGAGCACTCAGGCGTAAAACGCTCCGTCTGGACCGGCTTTAAGACTTCTTGCTCAAAAGGCAGATCCTCTACAAAATGAACTATAAAACCATTTGTGATGAGAAATACAATTTACAAATAGACTTCTGTCCACTTAATAAACAGGATTTTTATTATCTGAAACCAATTCTAGTAATTACCAATACATTTTGGAAGTTTATATAAAGTTTTGTTTTCAAGAACAAAATTTGCTTATTTAAACAATTACAAGATAGATTGTAATCCTACCTGATGATGACCTATAGGGTTGAAAACGTTAGTAATCTATAATTGAAATAAATTGATTTATTGAGTGAAAAGAAACAGTGTTTAATTAGTAATTTGTTTTTAAGAAAACATAAATAATAATCAATCAATTTAAATTTTCACAGTGTAAATACACAAACCATAAAAAATATATATTTTACAATAACTTTATTTCTGTCTGATAAAAAATACAACCTTTGGGTTTTCAAAATATAAAGAATGTTTATCAATTTTTTAAATACAAACAGGCCAATAATATGATTTTCCAACGAACAGCAGTTTCAAACCAGCAGTGAATTGTTTTACACCTCAAACACACACAGGTTTTTTATTTATAGAAATCAATTGAAAGCATATTTATGTTCACACAATTATTTTTTTGACCATTTGACTGTTTGTTTTTTCATTTCCCTTGTAACATTCGCTGAGACCACTGCTTTTTTATCATTAGGATAATTATTGTCTGTTGTTTTTTTGTTGTTGCTTAGTAGGCTATTTGTATCAAATTGCCAAGGAGTGGACTAATGAGTCGTGATTCAATGAGAGTGAATGCTTTTTAATTAGTTTTTATGAAATAGTTCGCTTAGATAATGTGCATTTTTTGGATGTTAAAATGTTTTAATAAAGGTAAGCTTATCTATAATCTATAATCTAAGTATATGGATAATTAAAGCAAAAGAATAGGGCATTCTCTATTGCATAATAGACAGAGAAAAACTATTTATATATCTAAAATCTAAATCTAAGCTGCAAAGATATATATAATTTAAGATTCATATTAAACGCATTCCCACAAGCAGACATGTATAACATATAAGCTAACATGATTGAAAATTATTATTTGTTTGCCTAAATATTTCAATCATTGGTATGAGGCTGACCACACATACTGTAAAAAATGGTTCACTTTGCCAATGTTACCCCTGTTTCAGGGAAGGTCAGCAAGAGTTGCAGGGCTTATGTTCATTTGAGATGGGGTTTTTATATTGTAGGTCCACATGCCGCATGTGCAAGCGCGAACTTGTACGTGTCTGCTTGTGGGAATGCGTTTAATATGAATCTTAAATGATATTTATCTTTGCAGCTTAGATTTAGATTTTACATATATAAATAGTTTTTCTCTGTCTATTATGCAATAGAGAATGTCCTATTCTTTTGCTTTAATTGTCCATATAGGTCCATCCAGCTTTACTGTAACTAGATGTTGTTTGAGAATTGGCACTTACTATAGCGACAACCAAGCTGGCAGAGGGCTCTTGAGGTGTGATTCACACAGAAACAGCGCTCATCAAATAAATCATCCCATTATTATTATCAATATTTCAGGTGTCACGATGGATGTGGCGACCTTGGAAGTGGATCCCCCCTCTGATCGCTTTAACCTGGTCTACCTCACTCTGGTGCTTCACGGCATAGGCACTCTCACACCGTGGAACATGTTCATCACCGCCAAGTCTTACTTTGTGGATTTTAAGGTAATTCAGTCATTAGATTCTTCACTCATCATTTGCCTTCATTTTTGGCGGTTTTTATCATGCCTACTAGGTTTTTATCATGCCTACTAGGTTTTTATCATGCCTACTAGGTTTTTATCATGCCTACTAGGTTTTTATCATGCCTACTAGGTTTTTATCATGCCTACTAGGTTTTTATCATGCCTACTAGGTTTTTATCATGCCTACTAGGTTTTTATCATGCCTACTAGGTTTTTATCATGCCTACTAGGTTTTTATCATGCCTACTAGGTTTTTATCATGCCTACTAGGTTTTTATCATGCCTACTAGGTTTTTATCATGCCTACTAGGTTTTTATCATGCCTACTAGGTTTTTATCATGCCTACTAGGTTTTTATCATGCCTACTAGGTTTTTATCATGCCTACTAGGTTTTTATCATGCCTACTAGGTTTTTATCATGCCTACTAGGTTTTTATCATGCCTACTAGGTTTTTATCATGCCTACTAGGTTTTTATCATGCCTACTAGGTTTTTATCATGCCTACTAGGTTTTTATCATGCCTACTAGGTTTTTATCATGCCTACTAGGTTTTTATCATGCCTACTAGGTTTTTATCATGCCTACTAGGTTTTTATCATGCCTACTAGGTTTTTATCATGCCTACTAGGTTTTTATCATGCCTACTAGGTTTTTATCATGCCTACTAGGTTTTTATCATGCCTACTAGGTTTTTATCATGCCTACTAGGTTTTTATCATGCCTACTAGGTTTTTATCATGCCTACTAGGTTTTTATCATGCCTACTAGGTTTTTATCATGCCTACTAGGTTTTTATCATGCCTACTAGGTTTTTATCATGCCTACTAGGTTTTTATCATGCCTACTAGGTTTTTATCATGCCTACTAGGTTTTTATCATGCCTACTAGGTTTTTATCATGCCTACTAGGTTTTTATCATGCCTACTAGGTTTTTATCATGCCTACTAGGTTTTTATCATGCCTACTAGGTTTTTATCATGCCTACTAGGTTTTTATCATGCCTACTAGGTTTTTATCATGCCTACTAGGTTTTTATCATGCCTACTAGGTTTTTATCATGCCTACTAGGTTTTTATCATGCCTACTAGGTTTTTATCATGCCTACTAGGTTTTTATCATGCCTACTAGGTTTTTATCATGCCTACTAGGTTTTTATCATGCCTACTAGGTTTTTATCATGCCTACTAGGTTTTTATCATGCCTACTAGGTTTTTATCATGCCTACTAGGTTTTTTTAATAGATTTAATTCTCACCATCCAATCTATTCTATCATCTTATTTAATCTAATCTAAGTTGCAAAGGCATGTTAACATTTAAAGTTCATATTAAATGCATGCCCACAAACAGACACGTGTAGGTTAACATTTACAAATGCTGCGTGTGTACTTACAAATCAAAAGCCAAACCTTAAATGAATATAAGCCCAGCAACTTTTACCATCCTTCCCTGCAACAGGGGTAACATTGTTAAAGTGAACCATTTTTTGCAGCATGGGTGGTCAGCCTCATACCAACCTATAAGTCAAGGGATATCATCTTTCCAAGAATTGAGTCATTTTTAAAGCTCTCACAATAGAGAGATGTATTATCTCCTTCATGTACTTTAGTCCAATAAGTTAGATGCTACGCAAAATGTATCGCAACTAAACTACACATATGGTGTGTTACTTCTTGCCGTGTTATCCTTGGAGGGTTTTGTCTTTAGTCGCCTATAAATACGGATTGCAGTGCTTTGAAGGGCGTTAGTACCCAAGCCGTTAAGCGAGAAGTACAAAAGTTTAATCTGTGAACTTAATGTGAGCAAATCCTAAAATAAATGTATTGAAAGTTTCATTAAATTGAACCCAAGCAAATTGTAAAAATATATTTGTTTGTTATTGATGTATTGTGGTGTTGATTTTCAGTTAGGAGATGCGTACACGAGTGGATTGGGAGTCAGCTACAGAGCACCTTTCCTGTCTTACCTCACTCTGTGCTCACAACTCCCCAGTCTGCTGTTCAACTGGCTCAACATATTCATCGAAATCAAGTGAGTGCACTGCTGCACATCCTGCACAAACTAATCATTGTGATGATGGACTATATTACTGAATAGGAGCTTTAGGCTTACACGACCGACTGATGATGCTGGAGGTGTTAAAATCAAAACAGCTCTAAAATTTACAAAAATAAAGGCATTTATTGGCATTCCTATTAATGTGGTTTTCCAATGTTTTACATTTTTTTTATGTCACAAGTGCCTTTAGGACAAAAAAGGCCAAAATCTTATCGGTTACACCAAAACCATACTTCGAAAACACAGTTGTTTGCTTGGGCATAAACAGCACAAAAATTATTGCTGAGCTATGGGAGTTGGCGCATTAGAAAGAGCAGAAAATTTTAAGTAGGATAGCATTCATAACTCATTTTTGACCAAAATGTCGCTCATGTCTTTTAACTGTCGATATGTTTACTTGTATATTTGGAGGGTCGTACCTGCTCGTGTTTACTCGAAGCGTCTGCCCGAGACCATTCTGGCATGATGTGATACATGCTAGACTAGTCATTCTATAAATACGAATTGCAGTGCTTTAGAAGAGTCAGTACCCCATTAGTACCCTAGTTGTGAAGCGAGAAGTATAAAGATTTAAAGTGTGAACCTAATGTGAGCAAATTCTAAAATAAATTCAAGCAAAGTTTTATTAAATTGAACCCGAAGTAAATTGTAACAATAAAAAATATGTCGGGGTTATAGCTGCGGGGGCCAAGAGGGCTGATCTTTCTAGCGTGTTTCGAATGGAACAACGTTGGTTCGATCCCCCCTTGGGTCACTTGACTTTAACTTTGACCCTGGTTCAACAGATGTTATTGGGTAATTATTATTTAATAATTCATTATTAATAAACAATAATGAATTATTAAATGATGATATTAATACCTGTTTCTGGCCAGGCAGAATAGGTTGGTGAATTGCATTCTTCTTCACAAATCTATTTAAAAAAAATAAAAAAATGAATAATCTGTGAATTATGTTTGCAGGGGTAACTTGACCATGAGAATAGTGTGGAGCATATCCATGGAGGTGCTGCTGTTTGTTGGGACCATTATCCTGGCCATGCTGGACACCTCCTCTTGGCCGGGAGTGTTCTTCTGGCTCACCATGATCACTGTCGTGCTGCTCAACAGTAAGTACTCAATACCACTTGACCAGTAGCAAAGGGGGAATTTTTCGTAAGGTAACTCAATTGAGAAAAATAAACTTTTGAAAGATTTCTCACTCGCGGCGTCTACACTAAAAGAGCAATCTGGTGTTGGACCGGCTTATTGCAATCATCACATCCAAGTATTCCTTGACTGATAGGTTGGTATGCGGCTGACCACCCATACTGTAAAAAATGGTTCACTTTGCTAATGTCACCCCTGCTTCAGGGAAGGTCGGCAGTTGCAGGGCTTATGTTCATGTGAAATTGAGTTTTTTATATTGTAGGTCCACATGCGGCATGTGTAAGCGCGAAATTATGCATGTCTGCTTGTGGGAATGCATTTAATATGAATCTCAAATGATACATATCTTTGCAGCTTAGATTTAGATTTAGATCACATCCAAGTCTTGTCGCAAAGAATTGGCGCATCTATTGCGACGACCAAGCTTGCAGATTCACACATAAAAAAGTACTCAATAAATAAGTCATTCTAATCTTATTGATGGAAAATAATATAAATCTTCTTATGTCTTCTCTCTCAAATAATTCACTAAATTCTAGACCTTAATACTTAATGGATTGTTATTCATTTCCAGCCTTCAACGGAATCTTCCAGAACTCGGTGTACGGTGTTGCGGCGCGCTTGCCTCCTAAATACACTGGTGCCGTGGTCCTGGGTTCCAACATCTCGGGCATGATTGCCTCTGTCGCGGCCATAGTCTCCGATATGCTGACCAACAGTCCTCGCACCAGTGCCGTCTACTACTTCCTGCTGGCGCTCTTTGTCCTGCTTGCCTGCTTTGACACATATTTTGCTCTGCCTCTAAATGTAAGTGTGTGATATTAGCAATTAATCAATTTTATAGTTGAATAGTTTTAAATTATGACAATGCTTCACCAAAAATTTGTAGGTTCAAAAATTACAACAAGTAAGGGCAACTCATGAGATGGGGTTTTAAAGAGTTTTAAAATGTGTTTGTGTTCCTCATTCTCCTTGGCAAGTTTATTTTCTCAGTGAAAGTTGATCTGGCTTGAGAAATAAAGGTGTTACTTGACTTACAAAGAACACAATATTAAATCAAATAATAAACCTGATGCCTCTCCTAGAAAGGAAGATTTTAATTGCATGTCTAATGAAAGTATAATTGAATATGCATTTGCAGAGGTTTTACCGCTATCACGAGTTGATGGCCGCCAAGACTGCCTTCCGCAACGCCCGCACTGGTCGCCCTCCCTACCTCCGGATATTCTGGCAAGCTCTGCCCCAGCTGCTCAATGTCTTCATGGTCTTCTTCATCACCCTCTCCTGCTTCCCTGGCATTCATTCTGGTAAAGATTTTTTTTTTTGGGTGTAAGACAAGCATCAAATCTCGGCCCTATACTGTTTGTTATGTGTGTAATTATCAAAATTTTGTTTCTCTGGTTAATGCATCACCCATTAATACTGAAATCTCTTTTTTTTTGGGATAAGACAAGGATCTTATCTTGGTCCCATACTGTTTGTTATGTATGTAATTATCAAAATTTTGTTTCTCGGGCATACATCTTTTTAAATGCATCACCCATTCATAATGAAGTCTATTTTCTTGAGAGTGTAAAGGTGTAAAACAAAGGTCTAATCTTGGCCCCAACTGTTTTTATGTATGTAGATATCAAAATGATACCATCTTGTTTCAAGGAATGCCATAGGCGTTTATTTTATGTCAAATCAAAATTTTAACATTCGTCATGATTCTGCACTGCTGAAAATTGAATGACAGTTTTCTTGAACTGGGATGGAGTTGTCCAAATGCCCATAAATTTCATGGTGTTTGTTTGTTTGTAGACATCAAGAACTCGGACCCCAATTTTCCGTTTGCCGGCAGCAACTACATACAAGTGACATGTTTCCTCACATTCAACATTTGCGCCACCCTAGGAAGCTTCACCGCCAGTCTGTTCGGCTGGGTAAGCCTATATTTTCTTGTTACTCTCATTTCTATATCATTTTATTTCATTAGTTTGAGATTTCCAAAAGCAGGTCTGTCCTCAGACTTGCGATTTATTTTATTGACACACTTTTTCATCGTAATGCCTCTGTTCGGAGGTTGGAAATCATAGGAATTAGGCTGCATGTATAGAGCAACTTTTTGTCGCGCATCCTCCAAAGGGATCGCATGTGGTGTGTGGAACCTATTTATTTTTACAGATAAGGGGGCCAGCCTTATCCCAAGCACTTCTGTTAAGTGGGAGTTTCCCAGCTTCCGAGGGGGCTGGTTCTCTTTTTTTTCTGACACCCTCAGTGGGATCAAACCCTAGCTTTTGGCATGGAATGCAAACATTTTACCAAATGAGCTATCAATTAGACTCTACCAAATAAGCTATAGACGGAAAAAATGTTACATCATTGTTTTTGGTATTAGTTACCAAGTCACACAACCGGGTTGCTAGGGGAAAAAGCAAACCAATATTTTGTAGACTGAAAACGTCAGAAAATATATAAAAAATAAAATAAACAAGTTAAATAAAACAGTGTTTCAAAATATTATTACTTTGTTTTATAAAGAAAGAATTAAGGGTGCGCTCTCATGTTGCACCGCGCCGATAGCTGTCAAATTTGCGACCCGTTTCCCCCCAACCCCTTTTGCCTCAGACCGTATGGATTTAGCCCCACAAAATATGCTCGACTTGCTATTGCCGTTTGTAGATTTTTTTTACATACGACTTTTGTGAAACTCCCATCACGCAAAAAAAAAAAAAACACAACTAAGCTACACATATAGTGTAACTTCTTGCCTGTGTTATCCCTGAAGGAGTCGCATGTGGCCATTCGGGACCTATTTATTTTTACAGGTAAGGGGGTCGGCCTTACAACAACCACTTTCAGTTGAAGTGGGGGTTTTCCAACTCCCGGGGGGGCTGGTTCTCATTTCTTGTGAAGGCTGAGTAGGTAAACCTTGAGATCGAACACTTGCTCTCGGCATGGAATGAAAGAATTCTACCATAATATATGAGCTATCGACCTTTTTACGAGCTTGATTTTTGTCGCTACAAAACGCCAATTCTCAAGCTAGACCCAGTTGCTGTAAGGCTGAATGGACGTGACCGGTCATTGGTAAAGGTTTTTGAATTTCTCAACCGAGCGAAGAGCAAATTTAAAAATATAAATGGTATATTTTTTGTGCTCCGCCGGGAATCGAACCCAAAACCTTCCCATTCAGAGTCTAAAGTGTTACCACTGAACTACGGACCGGCCACGATAGCCATTATTTTGTGTGACCCTTTACTTTACTTAGAAGAAATCAAGAAATCAAACTAATCTCTTTTTCACATTACTTAAAAACCTAATTGTTATACATATATGTAAATGACGTGTTTTTGTAAACTGAAAAAGGAATATTGTAATTCAAAACTCATTAACGAAATACAGTAGTTCTTGATTTAAAACTGCTTGAAAATACAATTGAGGATCAAATACAATGTCTGTCACAGTATGAGGCTGACCACCCGTGCTGTAAAAATGGTTCACTTTGCCAATGTCACCCTTGTTTCAGGGAAGGACGGCAAGAGTTGCAGGGTGTACGTCCATTTGAGATTTGGCTTTTATGTTGAGGCATTTGCAAGCGCGAACTTGTACGTGTCTGGTTGTGAGACTGAATGTAATGTGAAACATATCTTTGCAATTTAGATTAGATTAGATTAGACAAAAAAATTATATTTTAATTTCATAATTCTTTTTCAATTCAAAAAGAGTTTCGGGGGAAATAATAAAATCTGTGACTATACAGAGCCATTCAAATAAAAACCAGCATACCAGAAAACAAAAAAAAAACTGCAAGTGACTATAAGCTGCTATAAGCACATGAAAGTCATTATGTCAACAAACTGTAGACAAAGGTAGACAGGGTTTTCTAGGAATCAGCTTGTCGGACTTTTGTATTGTTACCTACTTTCTTTGTTGGTAATTCAAAAGACTCTACCTGAAGTCTATTATAGATGAGTCATATAGAATCAAAGGCGGCAATCTAAAAATATATTTATATATTATAGGATAGACTGGTCCGTGTTCTAGTGATTAGCGCTCCAGACAAGGGTCGTGGTTCAAATCCCGACGGAGTAAAAAATAATATAATTTATATTATTTAAAACAGACCGGTCCGTAGTCCAGTGATAACACTTCGGACTCTGAATGGAAGTTTGTGGGTTCGAATGCCAGCGGAGCACAAAAAATATAGCGTTTGGCCAAATTTTACCAAATATACAAATTTGCTCTTCGCTGGGTTGAAAAATTCGTAAACCTTTACCAATGACCGGTCACCAAAGGGCCATCCACCCTTACAGCAACTGGGTCTTGCTTGAGGATTGGCGCCTTGTGGCGACGACCAAGCTCGTAAAAAGTCCAGTCGATAGCTCAGTTAATGGTAGAATGCTTGCATTATATACGGAGAGCAAGGGTTCAGTGTTTATTTCAAGCCCAAAATACCGGCAAGGCTTACTCAGCCTTCACAAGAAATAAGAAACAATCCCCTCGGGAAATGGGAAACCTCCACTTCAACTAAAGGGGTTGGTGTGAGGCCGGCCCCCTTACCGCAACGCAACTAAGCTACACATATAGTGTAACTTCCTGCCGCGTTATCTCCGAAGGGGTCGCATGGGGCGAGTTGAACCTATTTATTTTACAGGTAAGGGGGCGGGGGGTGGAGGTTTCCCAGCTCCCGAGAGCGCTGGTACTCATTTATTGTGAAGGCTGAGTAAACCTTGCCGGTATTTTATTTTGGGGTTTGAAATAAACACCGAAACGGGAAATCATTTCTGACACCCTCGGTGGGATTCGAACCCGAGCTTTCGGCATGGAATGCAAGCACTCTACCACCTGAGCTATCGACCTGTAAAAATAAATAGGTCCCGAATTGCCACATGCGACCCCTTCGGGGATAACGCGGGCAATAAGTTACACTATATGTGTTTGCTTAATTTCGTTCTTGTTTAATACATTCGTCGTTGGGTTAAAAAAATCATATATTTTTAACAAAGAATGAGAGTCAGAGTCAGGGTGTCATTGCCATCATAATTTCCCGTTTCGGTGTTTATTTCAAACCCACCGGCATGGCTTACTCAGAGTTATGTGAACCACCCTTGAGATAGCTGGAAAACCCCCACTTCAACTGAAGTGGTTGGAATAAGTTTACTATCGCCACTTCGGTGATAACGCTGCAAGAAGTTACACTACAAATTATATAAAGCTGAGTCGTATTTTTTTAGATGAACATTGAGGAACAATTCCTTGACTTCGCGGTTTATACCTAAAGTTTGGGGGAAAAACCCTGTATGTTATGTACACGTATGTTATGTACTTACACGTATGTTTATGTTTTTCGAAAATAAATAAACAAATATTATATGCGGTATGCAATATATGGTAAGCGGCTGAACACCCATTCTGTAGAAAATGGTTCACTTTGCCAATGTCAACCCTGTTTTAGGGAAGGTCGGCAGGAGTTGCAGGGTGTATGTTCATTTGAAATACGGGTTTTCTATTGAAGGTCCACATGCGGCATGTTTAAGCGCGAACTTGTACGTGTCTGCTTGTGAGAATGCATATAATGTGAATCCCCCAATGTAACATATCCTTGCAGCTTAGATAAGGTCACTTGGTAAGCATAAGTCATAGAAAAATGACATTCAAAAATCGAGAAGCCTTTTTATCCTGGTAGGTAAAATTTGAACAAAGAACCATTGTTTAACATAATATCCTATTTCCATTGAAAGACATAATATTACAATAGTAAAATGATTTGCAAAACAATTTTTTTTTTGTCATAATCTGTATAATAATAATTATTCTTGTGATGACTGGTCCGTAGTGCAAGTGGTAACGCTTCGGACTCGTAACTGAAAGGTTGTGGGTTCGAATCCCGGCGGAGGACAAAAAATATGCCATTTATATTTTCAAATTTGCTCTTCACTGGGTTGAAAAATTTATGAACCTTTACCCATGACCGGTAACCACAGCTCCATCCAGCCTTACAGCAACTGGGTCTTGCTTGAGAATTGACACTTTGTAGCGACGACGACCAAGCTCGTAAAAAGGTCGATAGTTCAATTGGTAAAATGCTTGCATTCCATGCTGAGAGCAAGGGTTCGATCGCAAGGTTTACTCAGCCTTCACAAGAAAGGAGAACCAGCCCCCCCGGGAGCTGGAAAACCCCTACTTCAATTGAAAGTGGTTGGTGTGAGGCCGGCCCCCTTACCTGTAAAAATAAATAGGTCCCAAATCGCCACATGCGACCCTTTCGGGGATAACGCAGGCAAGAAGTTACACCATATGTGCAGCTTAGTTGTGTTTATTCTAAAGTGATGCGAAACACTCCTCAAGAGCCGAACTTGACCGTCGCTACGGAATGCACCTATTCTAAAGAAATATCCTATTACTGTGGAGCTGAAGGCTAAAAAAAAAAAAAATTAGGCTGATTTATTTGATGAGCGCTGTTTTTGTGTAAATTATCTGTAAAAAATAAATTCCTTGACTTATAGGTTGGTATGAGGCTGACCCCCCATACTGTAAAAAATGGTTCACTTTGCCAATGTCACCCCTGTTTCAGGGAAGGTCGGCAAGAGTCGCAGGGCTTATGTTCATTTGAGATTGGGTTTTTATACTGTAGGTCCACATGCAGCATGTGTGAGCGCGAAATTATGCGTGTCTGCTTGTCGGAATGCATTTAATATGAATCTCAAATGATACATATATTTGCAACTTAGATTTAGATGTGCGTTTTGAATCTATTTGAGCGCACATGAATTGTGAATCTTAAATGTTAATAGTCATTTTCAGCACGACACATAATTGCTTTGATGATAAATTCCATGTTTCAAAAACATACTACAAAAATAAAGAAATTTTCCGACTTTACAGTTGTAATGCGTTCTTTTCCGTAATTTATATTTTAGATTATTATTTTTCAAAGCTCCAATCACAGCAGACGAGTGCATATGTTTTGTAATACACGTTGCCTTCAACCCATATGCTCTGCGTGTGTGAGGGAGAAGTACCGTGCGGTAGAGAGGTTGGACAAGCAAGCGGCACAGATCCCACGTCCGAGCCCCTTGAAGAACAAAGGGAAACTGATTCATTTTGAACAGAATTTTAAAGGTTTGCGAAATAAGGAAAAAACCCATGAAAAAAAATATTTCGACTATTTGTTTTGTTGTTATAGGTTTAAAAAAGACTTTATCTACATGACTAGTTTTTCATTTATTTTTTTAAAACTTTAAATGTCGGAAAAAAACGTGTACGAAAAATACAAAAAAAAAAAAATTTTTGCAATATTCAAAAGGTAAAATATGGAAAGCAAAATCAAATTTCAAAAAAGTAATCTGATCATGCCTTCAACAAACTCTTTTAAATTTATTCTATCATAGAAAAAATTAAGATTTTTTTTTCGTTTTTGTAGGATATGCTTTTTAGCAAAGCTCTTTCCGCAACTAGCAAAAACAAGTCCCGATTAAGCTTTGATTTATATACGTAAATAATTTATTTGACTTTTGAAAAAAATATGATAAATAGTTTAAATGTTGATTAATCTTAGGTATATTTTTAAAATATTAATTTATGTCTTAATCATGCTCTAAAAAAATAAATGAAAACATACTTTAAAAAAAAAAATCTTGAATATGTGTGGATCGCACCCTTAAGAATGAAAAATACAATATTTTGCTAAAGACCATAGTCCTATGTGACACTTGCGTGCCGAGAAAACAATTATAAATTCAACATTGCGCTTAGTCCATCATCATTTTGCTTGCAGCCTGGCCCCCGCTTCCTGTTCCTGTTTGTGTGGGCGCGCATTGTGTTCATCCCCCTGTTCTTGGTGTGCAACTATCACCCGCTGGGAGTGAGCCGCGTGCTGCCCGTGTACATAGACAATGACTGGGCGTACTGGGGGATCGCAGTCATCTTCGCCTGGTCCAGCGGCCACTTCAGCTCGCTGGCCATGATGTATGTCTCAAGGTAAGCTGTGACTATTGTCTTAATCTATCTATAATCTAAGTTGCAAAGATATATTACATTTGAGATTCATATTAAATGCATTCCCACAAGCAGACACGCTCGTGCTTAAACATGCCGCATGTGAACTTACAACATAAAAACCCAATCTCAAATGAACGTAAGCCCCGCAAATCTTCTTGACCTTCTCTGAAACAGGGATGGCATTGGCAAAGTGAACCATTTCTTTTACAGTATGGGTGGTCAGCTTCATACCAACCTATAAGTCAAGGGATATAAAAAATAAGCGCTAGTAAAGCCTAAGAGAAGTGTTAGTAAGATTTGTGAATACGGGGGATGGATTCCATCATTGTTTTTCATTTTCATTTGGTCTGAATTTAATATAACAAATATTAAAAGAAGAAGAAGAGGATTCTTACGTCTAAGATCATTTTGTCTAACAACTAAAAAGATAAAAGAGGAAGAAGACTTGTCTTACGTCTTATGTAAATTTTTTAGTTATAAAACTCTCTTGTGCTTTGACCATCCACCTGTCAACATGTATTTGCGGCAGTGAGCCAAATAAATGGTGCAAATAAATGGTGTGAAAAAAACATCGAGTTTGATTTCTGCGAGTTGTAGTCCTCTCCAGTTTTGCCCAGGATTCCTCTCTTCCCTACCGTCCTTTCTTATTCCTACATCCGAACCATTTTTAGACCACTATTAGTACTCTTACTGACATAATAACTTTTTTTCGGGCTGTGTAGCCGTGGTCTGGTTGTTTTTTTCCGAACGGTTTCGCCCATAGGCTTCAATGGGCATTATCAATGGTTCACTTTGCCAATGTCACCCCTGTTTCAGGGAATGTCGGCAAGAGTTGCAGGGCTTATGTTCATTTGAGGTTTGGATTTTATTTGTAAGTACACAATCAGCATTTGTAAGCGTGAACTACACGTGTTTGTTTGTGGGCATACATCTGAGAGCTTTGAATGAATATATCCTTGCAACTTAGATTATAGATTATAGATATAGATCCAGGCGCTTCCATCTTCTTAAGAGGTTCTGGTGTACTTGAACTGTAACATAAAATATCAATGATCTTTACAGTGATTCATTTATATGCCTAACAATGTTTGTGATTTTCCAGGAAAGTGGATCCTCAGTACGCTCCGCAGGCGGGCATGTTTGCTGCCGCCACGTTAGTCACGGGCTTAGTGGCGGGCCTGCTGTTTGCCATGCTGGGCCCCATCCTTGTTAGCTGGTCCCAGCTCGCCACGCACACATAACGATCCCCGAGACCCGCCCCCCTTCTCCTATAACCTCAATATCGTCAACACCAAACCTGTTACACGTTACACCTACTCAAAGTACGGCTCAACTTCTAAGCTACATCATTTCTTTCTCTACTGCATTGGAACTCGCAATTACCCAGATCAATTGGTACGTGACTCGATTCGGATAAATATCTAGAACCGATTGTACGCTCATGCTGATGATTTAGAGGATTTATGTCACGCCAAGGATGCAACAAAATAGTGGACTTGGAGACCGAAATAGTGGAAACGTTTTCTTGAACCACTCCATGGATTTTCAGCCTTGGATTTCCGGAGGTAGCTGGTTCCATGAGCTCAGTGGGTATGATGCTTGCATTCCATGCTAAAGAGCTAGGGTCCAATCCCCACCAAAGGATTCAAACCCAAAATAAACAATTCTGTCAAGATGTACCTACTCTGCCTTCAAAAGAAGTGAATCAGCCCCCTCGGGAGCTGGGAAACCCCTATTTCAAGTGAAGTGAATGCAACCCCTTGGGAGACAACACGGCAAGAAGTTAAGAAGTTCCACTATGCGTTGGTTGACAAGCAATGATACTGGGAAATTTTATCATCCCAATAATTTTGTCCTACGTCTACTCTAGCTTTGCAAAATGAAGGTCAAATGTGCGGCGTCACAATCATTGTTTTACAAATTTCAGTTGGTTTTCATCTTAATCTTTTTCTGAAGTCCCAAAAATGATCCATATTATTCCTGATTCACATTGAGATTGGATAATTTGAGTTCTGTTGTATGAGAAACGCAAGGGATACGATACGGTATGGGATATAGGTCACACAAAAAATAGGATCACAAAACTGGAGTAGATGAACCCGCGCTGTTTAAAATATGCCATATGATTGTGTGTGATTAAAAGAGGTTATGGAGGAGCTTGATTGGGGTTTGTTTGAAGTTGTTTTGAAAAGTTGTAGTATTTTACGATCTCTTGAATTCACGCACCGGACTACTGGATCTGTGGCATTTAAACTAACCCTGAATAACGTTGCTGATTAACATAATCAGATATTAAAACTGAAAATATATAAAATGCGGAGAAAATTCTGATTTTACAGCATTCTTGATGCAACATAGATTACAAAATAAGAGTGATTCTTATTGGGAAATATCAATCAGGTAGCAAAGGTCTTAGTAAATATTCCTATAAATTTTTTTTGTATATTGAAAAGTATATTGAATCCTTTGCCGGACTTAAATTAATTTATTTTGTAGTCTATGACAAAAAAAAAACAATATCATTTAGCGAAAGATTTTTCCCTAATTTTAGGGAATCAGTTGTCTGTTTATGATGACAAGTCTGCTAGGGTTTTTTTAAATGTTACATGCCAACATTGATTGAAACTGAAACACTAAGTGACATTCTAAATATATAACATTAAAGTTGACATTCTAAATATATAACATTAAATATTTCTTGCAGTTAAGAAGTTTTTTCAAATACAATATTATATACAATTTTGTAACCCAAAATTTTCCCTCTACAATATTAGTATTTGAAACACAAAAACTTTAAAAGAAAAACAATGTCTGAATTCAAATGAATGTGTTCAACATTTTTGTTGTTTTTTTTTGTAAAAATTATAAAGTTTGTAAATATAAAATGACTAGTTGTAAAGTATGAATAATATTGTAATTTGTAAGTATGGAATGAGATGATTGGTTCATTTCATGTGGCACTTGGACTATTGCAATGTGTGTTGTATGAAGCCTTTTTACAGTGCAAATCTTTAAATATCTGAGCTTACTAATAATTCTCGCTAGAAATAATCTTTTTATTAGATTTCCTCCTGTGAAAAAAATACAAAAATTAAAATGACTCTTTAGGCAGGCTAAATGCATTGATTTCACCAACAAATCTTGAATTTTAATTTATGGATTCTTACGGTGTTATTCTTAGACATTTTCGTCGCCCTTTGAACCCACGTTTTGCTTAATTTTGATTCTTGAACATTTCTGAAGTAGTTAGGCTTGCGTCTCGAGTTCAACGCCCGCCCAAATCTAACCTCCAAATGTATGCGAAGTTAGGCCAAGACAAAACCGCCTCGGAGAGGGTTTTGTGGTACAATCGATTTTGACAACTGCCGTATTTAATATTAAATAGTAAATATTTGCTTTATTACTGTTTTGTTTTGCGATTTGTTTTTGTCATTTTGGTCAAATTGACAGAATTCAGCACTTTTTTGCTAATCAATCGCTTTTTGAGGCACAAAACACACAAAATTAAAAAGCAAAATAAATCATTTGACATATTGCATCACGGCTCGCGGCAAAATTCTCAATATGAAAAATTTGCCGCGAAACTGACGTTATGTATATAGTTTAAAATAAGTGAAGAGAATATTTAACACTCTACGAACACATATGAGACACTTTTTCCATCTGAAATAAAATATTTACTTGCATTTCGCGCCGACATGATCTGTGTACAAACAAAACAGTCAGCCGTCCGCCATTGTGACATCAGCGATATTTGTGTGGTCATCCCAAACGCATATTCCCTACTTTTGGTTTATTTTTCCCGATCCACAAAAAATATACGGATTTTTTTGGCTAATCAATTGTTTTCAAAGTTGTTTTAATTGTAAATTGCACAACAAATTTATAAACTGATTATTTGCTTTTATTTTTCATCTTTTTTTTGCGTTATTGTCAATGGTTATTGTTTTAATAATTATTTTAAAACGACTGAAAATTCCCTTTTCTTTAAATAATATTTATAAAGTGACATCTCCAGAACAGATTTTTTTTTTAAATACGACATTTTTAACGGACGTAATTTCAGCCGTCCAAATTTGGTCGCAGGCTCAACTGTTCCTACGTTACACTATGAACGAGAATCAATATTTCAAATTTGGTCTAGTCCGGTGTTGTACCCAGATTAAGTAGTCGCCAGTTAGGCCGATGGCGAAATATGACAAGTAAGAATAACACCGTTAGTGAATTTGAAGCTGCATTCTTGTAAATTTAATTCCATATTGTGAAGTTTTTAACCCATTCGCCGACACACGAAATGTGAAGTAGGCTAGAAAAAACACACTTATTTCATCATCTTAAATTGTATTTTTATTATAAATTTTTTATCTATTTTTTTTTTTTTTTTTTGACATCCAGGGACGAAACGGCTTTTGCCGTGTTCTTTGGATTTCTGTAGGGACGCACGGATGCTACATGTATGCAAGTTCTATCAGAAATAGCCGTTTCGTCCCTAGTGATAACGTTTTATCACGACGGCTATTACCGTTTCGTCCAGTCCTAGACAAGCTCATAGAGCGGCTATCACCGTTTCGTCCGCGAACGGGTTAAATATAGCTGACATTCAAATTCCACTAAGGACCAATTAAAATCTGAGAATCGTTGGTCGTAAATTGGCATAATTCTCTTAAAAGTTCATTTTTGGTTATATTGAGTCATGCATGCAAGTGTAAAATTCATCATCAATTTGCTTTAGAACCGTCAATATAATATTTGGAAAATTGAATAGGTAGTTTAATTTACAAAACTGATACTGAGACAAGAGTTTTTTTTATTGTAATTTTGCGTTCAAAGTTTCTGTTGTATTGACTTGCATTTAGATTTGACTCAAAACATACCTGAGCCATATCACCCGTAAACTTTAAGAAGATGAGTATTTTTTTTTAATTTTCATCACCATTGTAGTTGATACTGCCATCTTTTGGTGAAAACAAGTAGTAATATGCTTTCAATATCATTTGTTAGATGGCGCAGTGTCAAAAAGTACTGTCTCGAATTTAGAACAAAATTATTTTTAGTTGGCAGCTGTTAATGAAATGTATTTTAAAAATAGTAAATAACTGTTTAATTATTCTGTCACTGTGGGAGGTTATTTTGATAATTCTTCAAGGTTTACAGATGAGGGCGGAACATTGAAAAGGGTGCAAAAATAAACAATGACACCCGGCGGGGTTGCTAGTGAAAACGTAATTTGTTACTAATGTTATTTTATACTAAGGATGGTTGTCTCATACAAGGCTGACGTTTGCTCGCCGTGAAAAAAGTTCTAAAGTAAAAAATGTTCAGACCTCATTTCGTTAAATTTTAAATAAATTCAAAAATTGTAAACTCAATGAAATCCTATCATTGTGGAATTTTAAGATAACCGCTTTTATGTTACTTATGTAATTTCTGAATTATTTTTAGTTCATTGATATATTATATATTTTCAATTTATTAGTAAAAAAAAATAGGTTCTAGATCAAATTACCTATTTCATCAATTCTTTATTGAATGATATAATTTAAAGCGCACATTTAACTTTGTATCTAGAATTTTTGTGTTCCGAAACCAAAATTATAAATATGTGACAATAAGATTTTATTGTATTATTTTTCCACAGATGAAATGACAATCTATAGATTAAAATCACCCTTGGATTTGTTCTTTGTTATTTATTTATATACTTTTTTTTTATCATGGAAATAAAAACTAAATCATTTGTATTAAGATGCTGGATGTAAAAGCAAATAAATATTGTTCACAAATAATTAATATTTTTTAGGGAATAAGGACAGGAAGTAATGCTTTCATATCACTTATATAATTATAGGGAAATATATTTATATATATCAGTACCTTAACTATGTATAAAAAAACCTCAAATGAGTATGAAATTCATTTTTCTTAGGCTAAGTTTACAAAGTGACATTTGTAAGTTTCCAAAAACTGTCAATTTCAATGCTAGAGATTTTTTTTACTAATCAATGTTACTTGAAACTGTCAAGTAGAACCTTTTTATTTTCACAATTAAAGGTGTCATCCTTCATTGCTCCTGAGGGGTAGGTTCTTATTTCTTGCGAAGTCTGTGTAAACGTTGTTCTTATTATGGCATAAGCTTGAAGCATTTGTGACGCCTTTGTTGAGGATTAAACCTTAATCCTACAGGTTTAATTGCAAGTGTTCTGTCAACACCTTCTCTCAGGGTCAGTCTCCCTTCCACTGACCCACGCCCTGTATATCCATCCCATCCGGGGATGTGTCACAGGACTCGCATGCAAAAGTTATGTGAGATACGAGTGGCAGAAGGCCCTCCCGAGAAGCTGCACTTTCCCAAGTGTTTGCACAAAGCAAAGGAGGCTCAGAAATCACTAAAAGGTTATAGCCGTAAGGGTTTGGGGCTCAAGGATTTTAAATTTACAAACAAAAATGCAAAGTGATTCTGAGCGTCTTAACATGTGACTTAAGGCCTAAATTCGAGATGTTACTACTGAGACTGTTCGGGAGGTGCTCTCCTGACTAAGTGGCCAACCACCATAGAGGTGGGAAAGAAAAATAAAAGAAGAAAGAATGTCGGTCTAATTAGACAGACGAGTTCTCGCCATAGCTGGCACAAAACTTTGAGAAAGCCTCAAAGTTGGATTTGTTGGCCACAAAGTCAGCGTATCCGATCGGGCCGATGGCCTGTCAGTGTTCTGTCAGCTGATCTATTGACACGATTTGTCAATATTCTGATAAATGTAATTATGCTGGAGTGATGTTTTCTGGAATCTGTTGCCGATCGACACAGACCACGGCAACAGATCCCGGAAAACATCACTCCAGCATCATCAGCTGGCTGTGTAAACCTAAGACTCATATTCAAAATGAATTATGTTATGGTAGTTTGTAAATGTCACTTTTAATCCCAGATTCATGTAATTTATAAGGGTTGTTTATACATATTAAGGTATATTTATCAAATAATATTGAATAGGTAAGCTTGAATAATTTTAATACCTACCTCTTCCATGAAAATACCTGTTTACTAAGTACGTATAAAGACACATTTATCCACTTTGAATAAACCTCAAATTTAATCAAAATCAAAATCCTATGTAATGAAATATGTTTAGGTGAATTTATGGTAAAACACAATATTAATAAGCGATTGTATAAAAAAATATATATATGATTATAAATTACACTGTCTCAAAATATTGTTGGTAAGTTATGTGAGAGGAATTTGATCAGAAAAATGCGGAGATATTTGCTACTTGCTAATTTCATACAACTCTTATGAAATTTTTGTATGAGGAGAGTGTTAGTTTCGCAGCTTTGACCACAGATGGCAATGCTCAAGCAAATGTTTCGCAAAAAACTTAAATAAATGAAGTTATCACAATAGAATAAACAACATTTTACACATAATCGTTAATTTATTTGCTATTAAGACTTGACGGCTTAATTTGTCCAGATTTCTAGTTAAACATTGGCAAGAATGATTTAAAGAAATGTGTGGTTATGAGATACACACCATCTTTGTATATGAGTCGTATAAATGCAAACGCCGTCAACTCCTTACGCATTGATTTTGAGAAAAATAAACTTGTAAAACGACAACACCAGTTGGAGATGACGGCGTTTGCACGAAATCATACTTTTTTAATTAAAATTACAAAGGATTAAGTGAGGTTTTCATTATATCGCACACAGCAAATGATTTGTTACACTGCGCAGAATCAAATTCAATCACCTATCTCAAAAATCATAAATTTTGGAGATGACGGCGTTTGCAGTTATACGACTCATATGTACAGAAAGATTTATTTAAAAAAACATTTAAATGGTACTGAGATCTCAAACTAAATTGATATCCAAACTAACTCAATTCAATGGTGTAGTATTGGAGGTAATTTTTATTATGCGAGACTGTATGTATGAATACAGTAATTCTAAAAATCTATTCTAAAGCATGTCTGTTGATAATCATAGGTGCACCAAAATGTCGTTTATTTTATTGTGATCTGCTCCATCCAGCTTATAAAATTTTCCAACAAACCTACCAATGTAAGATGTAAAATATCACTGTTTGATATATTTTCGGTGATAGTGTGAATCTGCACAAATCCCATTTGCTTGCAATCTGATGATTTACAAAAGCAGCATAAAAAATATATATACATGCTCTTCTTTGGTGTAAAAATTCATCGACCCTTATCAAAGGCAAGATCGATCACAAAACGGTCCACTCAGTCATACAGCAACCTAGTCTTCTTCTTTTGGCGCCACTTCTATCGGAGATCGGCAATCATCATGGCTATTTTGGAATAGACTGTGTGCTTTTGTTAACCATTGTCGCAGGTTTTTCAGCCACAATGTCCTTTGGCGTCCCTGAGTTCTTCTCCCCTCAATCTTACCCTGTATGATAAGACGGAGGAGACAGTATTTCTCATTTCTCAAAATATGACCTAAGTATATACATCAACTTTCTCTGCTTAATGGTTGGCAGAAGTTCCCTTGTTGAATGCATACGTCGGATGACTTCTTCATTGATGACCCGATCACGCCAAGAGATCCGAATCATTTTTCGGTAGATATACATCTCGAACGCTTCAATTCTGTATTTGACTCATTTCCAATCTCACTTATTTGATCGGCGGTTTTCCTCTTCCATGCTTAAAAAAAAACTAAAATTAGGCTATTTATTTGGTGAGCGCTGTTTTTGTGTGTATCACACCTCAAGAGCCCTCTGCGAGCTTGGTCGTCGCTGTAGAAAGCGCCAATATTCAAGCAAGACCCAGTTTGCTGTAAGGCTGGATGGACCTTTTTATGACCTGTCTTTGGTAAAGGTTTATGAATTTTTCAACCCAGCGAAGAGCAAATTTGTAAATATAAATGGTATATTTTTGTGATCCGCCGGGATTCAAACGCACAACTTTCGATTTAAGAGTCCGAAGTGTTACCACTGGACTATGGACCGGTCAACGGCTTAGAGCGCTTTTTGTGTCCAACAATTAAGCTCGCAGCGGGTCTTGCGGTGTGAATCATATAAAAACTGTGCTGGCATCAATTCCATGATGGGTAAGTTTTGTGAAATAAGTTGAAAACAAACTGTTTTTATGTTGGCTTACACTGTCACCATCGATAGTGTACTTATTGTAACATAAGATGATTCCGTGTGTAACTAGGATTAAGGGAAATTAACATTTTTATACGTGCCGATGTTTGACGACTGATACCTTGTTGCTTGTTAATGAAAAATAAAATATTGTTAACGTGTTATGTTTAGTCACTAGTGTTGAGGTAATTTCATGAAAATTCATGTCTTTTACGGTGGAGCGTAACACTAGAGAAATGCCTAAATAGTCTGATGGATATTTTGTAAACTATACTTTTTTTTTACACTTATTACAGTTAAATAAAGTTTTATGAGCGCAGAATCTCTTCCAAAACAGTTATCTTATAAGATTATAATTGACAAAATTATGTTTTAAACTAACACACCATCAAGATACATATTATAATGAAGCACAAAAATATTTAGGTCATTCATAAAGGTATTTCTATAGTGTCATACTTTCACCGATCTCTATGTTAAAATATTACACTCCCAAAAACACATTTTTTTTTACATTATTTAAACCTAAAACTCGTTACACCTTAATTCTATTTCAAAAGGTCTGTTTACAATAATTATTCATTGTTTTTATTTCATTATTCTTCCTCTTGCAAATGTGAATCGGCTTCCTGTTAGATAAAACAGAAATCTTCTTTATCATTTTGCATGTTTCACTTCCATTGGTTTGAGTCTTAGGTTATATTGTTACGTTTATTTTCAATTAGGTATTTTGCTATTGAAAGGGTAACACTGAATTAATATTATATTTTATAATATAATAACTTAATTGATTAGGATAGTGGTTGGTGATTTTTGTCCATACTTTAATCGTAGATCCACTAACACAGAGAGTTTAAATATTTTTTTTATTCCAAAAAGTAGTATTTGATATTGAAAATTTAAAAGTAGCGCCACAGCTCTATGAGTTTTATAATGTTTTTGTTTTCTATGTATGCTATACCCAAAGATCAAAGTTTTATCAAATGAGTTGTATTGAGCCATATATGTTTCTTGAAAATGAGATGAATATATATCCCCACCTTAAAGGTATAACTGAATAAGTACTGATTTCAGAAATTGTGGATTAAACCTTGTATTTAGTGAAATTTTTCATAGTAAGTGAACTAATTATAAGGCAGTGCACATGAAAAACTTCTGAACTGCAGGATTTTCACTCTCTTTTAAGTGTTTTCTCTCGTAGAAAATAGGAAAAAGGGGCATTTATCTTGGAAACCCATGTCAGCCTAGTATGCCACTTATTCAGTTGTACCTTTAAGGTGGCGATATATGTAAACCCAGAGTGTCCTTTTCTGTGTTTGCATGTATTTATATTTCTGAAGAATATTATAGATTGGTCCCGAATCGCCACATGCGACCACTTCGGGGATAAAGCAGGCAAGAAATTAATTACACTATATGTGTAACTTAGTTGCGTTGCCACTTTTGGTTCTACATGACTCAAATATTTGTTTTTGAAAGTATATCTCCAAAACTTTAGTTATAAATTATTTAACTTACATTTTCATAGTTTCATTATTTTTATTTTACGTCTCACATTTATCATAAAGACATACTTGTAGTGATTGTATTAATTTATAATTTTTATTTGCTTGTATAAGAAGATAATTTTATATTTTGTTTTTTTTAATAAAATGTGTTTTAAAATAATTATGGTTTATTTTTATTTATTTACTAACCGTAACACACCTTCGTCACAGGTAACTCATTCATGTATGTGATTTTTATATGGCTGGTCACGTATTGCACCCCCCACCCCCTGGGAGAAATCTCAGCGGCTGTCGATAGATCTTACCGTACCTATTTGAAGATAGGACGGAATAAGACATGGCGGTACCTGAACAGCTGATCGTTATGCTGATTATTATCCCATCTTCAAATAGGTACAGTAAGATCTACCAATGGCCGTTAAGACTTCCACCCCTGTTTGACTGCTGGAATTAAGTATATTTGTATGTAATATGTACCACAAATGAGTTACAAAGAGTCAAATATGGTAATCTAAGAATTTTGCAAAAAAATGTGACAAATGTAATAATTTACAGTCTTGCAACACTTAAAAATATGAATGAGTCACCTGTGTTCCCTGTCTTAAAAAAATATGACAATAACACATACACATAAACAATAATAAATAATCAAATCAAAATCTTATTAAAAAATACCTTACTTTGTAATAGGCAATAAAGAATATATACACTCATATAAAATAATATTTATTCTATTATATATCTTGCTAAAATACCTACATAATATAACATTGTATTCACAAAAATATGATAACTTAAACATAAAATGAAATTCTAAAATATAAAAGTTCCATTTTCCTTCAACGCCATTATCAAAGTACTTTTTACCTGTTTCTCTTCGCTTTTTACAATTTCACACACTGAGAATAATAATTAAAAGAAAATATGTTCTCGTTATTGGAAATTACACAATTGACCGCTGTTTGTTTCAACAAGAGTTTGGTCATCTAAATGAGCAAAATAATCTATGAATAAATACTTAATTAAATTTGATTTTAATGTTTGAACTTTTGTGAAAATAACCAGCGTAAATGTGTGTATAGTAATAATGACTTATGATACTTTATTTTGTACCTGTTCCAAGACAAATCATCTTCGTAATATTTTGTTTACTTATCAAATAAAATATTCAAAATTACACGATCAATATCCTTTTTTCTTCTTCCTGATTTATCTTTTCCTGACAATAGATACAGCACAAGATTTAAAATCAGATTTCTTCTTAGTGGTAAATGGCACAAATCTATGTGAGGAGTCTTTAGCAACCACTAATAAAATATTTGTTTGCCTTTCCCGTAGCAACCTGCTGGCCGTGTGACATCGTGAATTATGATTAGTTTGTTGTTGGAATTTGTAGGGCGTCAACTCTAAGAAAAACTTTTAATATGAATAACCTTTTCACTTTTGAAGAGTTAAAAGTTAATAAAACAACTTCTCTCAAGCTCATTATGTAAGATAAAAAAAAAAAAAAGGTCCATGAACCAATCAATAAAATTGGACTATTATATTATATTCTGTGGTTGGAACAAATCTGTTTTTAAGCGAGCAGATGTCGCAAGTTTATTAAGGTAAGGTTCTAAGCAACCTAAAAAAATCTAAATCTAAGCTGCAAGGATATGTATCATTTGAGATTCATATCAAATGCATTCCCACAAGCAGACACATATAATTTCGCGCTCACACATGCCGCATGTGGACCTGCAATATAAAAACCCAATTCTCAAATGGACGTAAGCCCTGCAACTCTTGCCGACCTTCCCTGAAACAGGGGTGACATTGGCAAAGTGAACCATTTTTTACAGTATGGGTGGTCAGCCTCATACCAACCTATAAGTCAATGACAAAATAAAAGTAATCCTTCTCCGTAGCAAGCCAGCCAGGTGATGTTACATTTTTTTGTTTATTCCATTTGTGCAAGCTTTTTCAATTTATTGTTCATTGGTTGAATCAGAAAAAATATTTATTTTGCAAAACAATCGTATGAATTCCCTGTAATTTACAATAACTGAAAATAAACATGTACAGTGTTTGTTTTTCGAAAAAGAAGACTTTCACGATTAATGTGTATACCTATCTTAGTTTCTAACAGTATTACGGGATTATTTTTTCATTTAGGGAAATATATTTTCATACACCGTTATCCCCAAATTCCGCCGCTGTCAAAATACCGTGTGAAACTCGTTAAAAAAATGTCGAACCCTGTAAAGAAGCGCGCTTATGGAGAAAATCCTCTGCGGAGGCCTAGCGGGAGCAGCGATGGCTCACAGTCCGACAACGAAAGTATTCCGGACGTCTACACAGGGAACGAGGTAAATTGAGGTTAACTTTCTAACCTAAAAATGTATGGGCCGCGTCACACTCACACTGATTCCGAAAAGTTTGATTTTTAACGTTGGTTCTAGGAGATTCAGGTGGACTTTGAAGGCAGGAATCCCCAGGAGCCAGACTTCCACGGCATCAAAGCTCTGCTTCAGCAACTGTTTCTCAAAGCACATGTCAACCTGTCGGAATTGGCCAATATTATCATAGGTGAGTCACATTGCATTTTGTGGATTGATGGACTCTGCTCAAAAATCCAAAAAAAAAAAAATCTCGGCGGGCAGACGTCACAGGTTTATGTGACTAGGGTCCTTGGTGTCACCTTGATACAACTTGGCGCCTCTGCTCTCTGCGGGTATTCAATGCATAGAAGAAGAAGGGTCTTTAGCAGCCAATAACAGAATATTTGTTTGCCCTGTTCTCTAGCAGCCTGGCTGTGTAATGTCACAATTTTATTTTTCGGTAGAATTTGTGCCATTGTTAGTTGTCAAGAGGGGGAATTTTGCACCCTGAGAGCTGTCAGATGTTAGGGGTTAAACACCTTAAGATGTGGTATTGAAGGGAAATGTTGGCAGGCCATGGACAGAAAAGAAGACAAACAACTACAGCACACAAGCAAGACCAAGACCGTAGTCAGTAGTCTAGTGGTAACGCTTCAGACTTGTAAATGGAAGGTTGTGGGTTTGAATCCCGGCGGAGCATAAAAAAACTATAAAATTTAAGGTTTTTTTTTTATTGTTGGATTTCAGGGCAGAGCTACGTAGGCAGTGTGGTGAAGCAGAGTGAGCTGGACATTCCTGACGATGAGCTGATGGAAGAGGAGTACAACGATACCAATGATGTGTTTGGGATCACCACAGTCATATCTCTCAAACAAAGACAAGTGAGTGAATCTAGTAACAAACTATAACACCCAACACCCTTTGAGGGAGGACTTTTAGGCTTTCACGGCCGGCTGATGATGCTGGAGAGATGTTTTCAGGGATCTGTTGCCGTGGTCTGTGGGAGCTGGAGCTTCCGGACGTTTCACCCATGTCTACGATGGGCGAAACATGTACAAAACGCTTACACACATGTAGAGTGTCATCGTTTTTCATACTTAAATCCCGTGTACCCATATTTTACTCGCATTTTTTTCAAGGTCATCTTCATAATTTCACTTTCATGCTGAAGGAACCCATGGTAGACATGGGTGAAACGTCTAGAAGAACCAGCTCCCAAAGACCACTGCAACAGATCCCGGAAAGCAACTCTCCAGCATCACTAATACCCTTATCACACAAAACGCATTCTGTGTAGAAGTTTGGTAGTGTATGGGGATGATTGAAAGTTTTCACACGGTTTGTCTGGCGATCCTATCTGAAACCATGTACAAACTGGATACAATTTGTGCTGTGTGAAAAGGGTACGAAGCTCAACAAGGTCCTTGATGACAGCAGCAATCACCAAAAAAATGGTCTGGTTGATTGCTCAATCAGTAAAGCACTCTTGCTTTAAGCAGAGGCTTGGGTGTTTTTCTAATTTGAGGATGACAGGACATGATTTCTAGATTTTGTTTTCTTTTCACTGACATGGCTTACTTAGCATTCAACAATGTATATGGATACAGGTGTGAAATCTGTTAAAAAGTGCAATGGCGATCCTTGATTTCTTGCGTGTTCCACAATCATAGTTTACTACACCAAAATCGCACTGAGCAAAGTGGAAAACAGCTAATCTTCAATATTATAGCGTAGACCGCTTGCCTTGTTTGCCCTTGTCGACTTCAAAAAACTGATGATAGTTTAATATTTGAGCCGTATAGAATCAAAGACAGCAACTTAATTTTTTTTCTTCAAAAAATGAGATAACTTTGTGTAAATAAATGACACCATTTTTTCATTATTTTCATACGTCTTTGTCTTTGATTCAATGATGCTCATTTCATAACAATAATAGTTGGTCAACTATATATAGCGCCATTTAGTGGCACTAGCCACCCCAGGCTGCTGCCACCCCAAGGGTGCTTAGCTTTATTTACCTTCAACGCATATTTGTCTCCAGGAATTGGAGAGCATCCAGCAGATCCGTGCCCTGCTCACCGAGCTATCTGAGCAGCACGCCTCCCCCGCCACCAGGAACCTGATTGGCCGTGTCCTGGCCTCAGACTCCGCCCTTCTCCTGAACGAGCGCCTCGTCAACATCCCCCCACAGATCTGCCTGCCGCTGTTCCACTCGCTGAAGGCAGAGATGGAGAAGGCCAATAGCAAGGGCATGCCGTTCGATTTTCAGTATTTTGTAATGATTTGCAAGATGTACAAAACGGAGCCTGTGAAGAAACGTAAGAAATTTATATTTTTCTGTGATAAGTTAATTAAATTTTTTAGAGTTTGTGTATTCACACGGTGAAAATTCATTTTTATGAGAAATTATAAAAATAAAAAAAACAGTTTTATTTTCATAGATTGAGTGTTTATTTCACCTCGGGTACTTTAGTTAATTGTTGAATAATTTTGTTGTAATAAAATTTCCGAGTCATTCAGAATGGTTTATACATAATATACATTCGTTGTAACAGAGGCTCTATGAAATGTTTTTCGTGTTATATTTGTATGTTTACGCAATGGAAAACTGGAATCTTTTGAGAGGGGCCATTTAATTGAAATTCCAAAAAAAATTATGTCAGTTGATGAGCCGCTTTACCCATACAAATGTACGTGATATGATTGAAATACAAAAAAATATTTACCAAAAACCCACAAAACGTCTGTTATACATTGAATTATTCCTAGCATTCCAAAAAACATTGTCGCATATTTTTAAGTCAGTCTAAGTTGACGGATGTTTATTCAACAATAACCCAAGGTAGGACGGTTGAGGTCACCTCTCATGATGAATGAATCTAGGATAATTTCCATGTTTTTTCATTTCAAGATACTTTAGAACGAATTGTAGTTTCTCTTGATTGATAAAAATTCTAGCATTGTTTTTTACACTTTTTCATGTTCAGTGTTGATTCTGCAGTAACTTACTTCCTTAACACTATGTATGCGGGCATTTTCCCACCAGATGGCGGCGTAGAGTGGGTGTTTTTTGAAATTTTCACCTTCTCATTTTTTTTTTTGAAATTTTTTGCCACGGTTTTACAAGTTTCCCGCGCCCTACCGCAAGGCGCGACGAAACGAGTTTACACGTCTCCCGCACGTTACTATAAAAAGGTGTATGACGAGTTAACTAGTTTCCCGCAAGAGATGTGTTAATAAAGCCGACTTTACTTGTATTCATGAAATTGTTATTTCTCATAATTTATTGTATTTTTAATTCACAGAGAGCAACAAGAACAAAAACAAGAACCCGGAAGTCATATGGTCCAACGGCGAAGAAGAAATCATCTTTCCCGAGGCCTTGGATAGTTTTGAGTTCACCGTGAAGACAGAGAGTGATTCGGGATTGACGGGTAACTGGCTGGAAGACGACGGGGTCATGACACCTTACAGAAAAGTACTCATTCTGGATGCTAAGAAATTTGATCATATAATATCCACTGTCAATGATTTTGTGTCATAATTTTTATACTCATTTTGTATTTTTTTATATTCAGTTTCTTTATTTTTCAGTTGATTATGAGTACAATCAATGTTACGAAAAGTAATAAGCAATAGATATAAGCATTTGTTGGTACTAAAAACTGTGACTGATAAAATGCTTTTCATTGTTTATTTCTCTATATTGCTGCAATGTGGCATATAAGAATTTCAAATCATAAAATTATTTATGATGCAAATAGCTTGATTGCATTCCATACGATAATGTGACAGCAATTTTGATTTTGTTTATTTTTTACTGAAAAAGTTATGTATCCTCTAGGTTACATACATCTTGATTGTGTGAAACAGAAAGAGTGAAGGTTGATGAGGATGAATCTTGAATGTTGCAAATGTAAGATTATTTTGTTGTACAATAAGAAATGTAAATAAAATAATTAAAACAATATGAGTTTTTTTTATTTCTGGTTTGAGGTTACTTTCAGAATTTAAAATACTTACATGTCCAAAAGAGTTATTTTAGTTGTCAAAATTTAAATCCTTACGGCGTAATTCATACACAGGAAATCCATGGCTCAGACACCTAATGTGAATTTTGTGTACAAAAAAACGATGATCCATGGATCAAATATGTTGTGAATAATCCTGTTAGTGTATGGGATGTTCCAACCAATCAAAATTCAGATAACCTCACTTCCCGTTTGGAATCTTTTTTGGCTGGAGGAAATATGTATATAACCTGTGTGATTTTTGTTCTTGAATAACTAATACATGTGACTGTTCACATAGCTTGAAGTGTCCTCAATCAATTATTATTATTATTATTTAATGATGTATAAAATGTAATTTGTCGTGTGTGTGTGTTCCTTGACTTATAGGTTGGTATGCGGCTGACCACCCATGCTGTAAAAATGGTTCACTTTGCCAATGTCACCCCTGTCTCAGGGAAGGACGGCAAGAGTTGCAGGGTGTATGTCCATTTGAGATTTGATTTTTATGTTGTAGGTTCACATGAGGCATGTGCAAGCGCGAACTTGTACGTGTCTGGTTGTGAGAATGCATGTAATGTGAATCTTCAATGTAACATATCCTTGCAACTTAGATTAGATTAGATTAGGAAATCAAAAAATGATTAAAAATGTGCTTGAAAAAGTATATTCCGTACTGGGGGGTATTCATATAGCCAGAATATTCAGAAGCAAAAAGGTTAATAAAGAAATGGAGTTACAAATATACACACTTTTAAAAATATATACTTGAATCATATAGAACCAAAGGTGAATCTTAGATTAAAAAACAAAAGGGAAACATTCTCTGTGCGTCATTGTTAATCTAATTTTCCTGAAAAATTCTAGATTCTCATCTTTGTTTTTTTTTTTTATTTCGTAGGTACATATGAGCGGGAGTAATAAGTTGGCAATGCTTTTCGGTATAAAAAGATTTAATTCAGTAAAAAATATGGTAGGCTTCTTACAATCTTATAAATGTGTAAAAAATAGTTAAAATCTACTCACAGTTGTATTATGCAAAGCATTTCATATTATATATAGAATAGGTAAATTCTTATCTTCATAATATAAGTAAATAATATTATCATGGACTGCACATTTAAAATGGGGGGAAAAATGTGAAATTACTTGGTGGAGCTAAAGATAGGACAGTCAGTCACATGTCACAAGTTTATGTAGGTAGATTGAGACACTAGAGCAAGTAGGTACTTACTTTAGGACACTTCTCACTGACCTGTGTAAAATAAATCTACACAACCATACTTGTTTCAATCATATTCCCCACCACTGCAATTACCCTATTATTTGATGGAAGAGGACATAAAATGGCTTTTATGACATAAAATTTCCAATCTAATGAACTAAATCCATAGTAATAATATACCAAATCAAATAAATATATTTTTAAGTATTTCAGGCATGTATGTGTGTAAAAATATCAAGAGTATATTTTTAATTGAATTCAAGTCTTAGGGCCGGTCTTATAAACGAGAGACCAAATATCCGTAAGTATCTCGGCAAGTTACTAACTGATGGACGTTTACGGACTGATCTTACCGATGGTCGTCCTATAAAGCTTTTTTAACCGTCCGTTAGTTCTTAATAATGCACTCGTATTTTTGATGATATTTTACGTGCATTCATGAACATACGTCATCCGTTTGCTGTCAAAGACGAAACATAACCTAAAGTTGCTTTTAACAAATACGAAAACGACTAAGACAGCGCAATTTTAATAAATTATCTATCACTTTCGGAAGAAATTATCTTCAACAGGATAGAGCGTAGTAGTCTAATGACACGCAAAACTCACCGCAAAGAAACAATGCTTTGACAGCTGACCTAACCTCAAACCTTAACTAACCGGCCGGTATTTGCCATTAATCGATGGGTCGGCTGTCGGTTAGATCTGTCGGTAACTTTTACGGAAATAAAACAAACGGATTCTTATAAGACGAAAAATGTGACGTTTGTAACATATTTTGGTAAATTTGGATGTTTATAAGACCGGCCCTTAGGAGATGTGTTATACAATAATGGCACTTATATGGTAATATTCTTTCTATAATTAATAATTTTAATGAAAATACTTACATCTGATGTTAGCACAACTAAAATAAACAATTTAAGACTAGAAAATAATGAGAATTTTGACAAATTTAACAAAAAAACAATTGAGTTTTTGAAATATAATAGCAAAACTTAAAAATTGCATAGTGGCAGTCAGTGCCTTAGATTAAACTTAATTTTAAACAAAGTCATTATTATCAACGTTGACGCTACAACCCAGCGTTGGTCTTAGTCTCCTCGAGGAGTTGCCTCCACTTTTCCCTCTCTATTACCTCCCGTCTTTGACTGGTCACGCTCAGAGCTCGAAGTTCCTTTCCACCCTATCGTTCCATTGGCTTCATTTTTAAATGCTACGCTAGTAAGCTACACATAGTATAGCTTCTTGCCGCGTTATCCCAGAAGGATTTCGCATGTGGTGAGAGGAACCTGTTTATTTTTACAGGTAAGGGGGCTGGCCTTACGCCAACCACTTCATTTGAAGTTGGGGTCTCCCAGCTCCTAGGGGGCTGGTACACATTTCTTGTGAAGGCTGAGTAAACCTTGCCGGTATTTTTATTTTTGGTTTTGAAATACACATCGGAACGGGAAATCATTTCTGACACCCTGGTTGGGATTCGAATCTGAGCTCTCGGCATGGAATGCAAGCATTCCACCAACTGAATTATCAACTGTTCCATTGGCTTTATTTTTAAACAAAGTCGGTGTTATTCTTACTTGTCATATTTCGCCATCGGCCTAACTGGCGACTACTTAGTCTGGGTACAACGCCGGACTAGACCAAATTTGAAATATTGATTCTCGTTCATAGTGTAACGTAGGAACAGTTGAGCCTGCGACCAAATTTGGACGGCTGAAATTACGTCCGTTCAATGTCGTATTTCAAAAAAAAATCTGTTCTAGAGATGTCACTTTATAAATATTATTTAAAGAATAGGGAATTTTCAGTCGTTTTTAAATAATTATTAAAACAATAACCATTGACAATAACGCAAAAAAAATATGAAAAATAAAAGCAAATAATCAGTTTTTAAATTTGTTGTGCAATTTATAATTAAAAAAACTTTGAAAACAATTGATTAGCCAAATAAATCCGTATATTTTTTGTGGATCGGGAAAAATAAAACAAATGTAGGGAATATGCGTTTGGGATGACCACACAGATATGGCCGCGGCGGACAGGCGGAGACGCGCGGGGCAGACGTCACAATGGCGGACGGCTTGTTGTTTTGTTTGTAAACAAACAGATGTCGACCGAAATGCATCTAAATATTTTATTTCAGGTGGAAAAAGTGTCTCATATGTGTTCGTGGAGTGTTGAATATCCTCTTCACTCATTTTAAACTATCTAGTTAAGTTCAGTTTTGTAAAATGTGTCATATGAAGAATTTTGCCGCGAGCCGTGATTCAATCTTTCAAATGATTTCTTTTCTTTCTTATTTTTTGTGTTTCGTGCCTCAAAAAGCGATTGATTAGCAAAAAGATGCTGAATTCTGTCAATGTGACCAAAATGACAAAAACAAATCGCAAAACAAAACAGTAATAAAGCAAATATTTACGATTTAATATTAAATACGGCAGTTGTCAAAATCGATTGTACCACAAAACCCTCTCAAAGGCGGTTTTGTCTTGGCCTAACTTCGCATACATTTGGAGGCTAGATTTAGGCGGGCGTTGAACTCGAGACGCAAGCCTAACTACTTCAGAAATGTTCAAGAATCAAAATTAAGCAAAACGTGGGTTCAAAGGGCGACGAAAATGTCTAAGAATAACACCGAGTAAATTTTATTTATTTTCAAGACAACGTAATAATTTTTTTTTCAGAATTTCTTATTTGGTAGATTTCCATCATTCGAAGATTGAAACTTTTAAATCAAGTTTAATTTTTTTTTTCACTTCATCATAATGAGGTTGGAGCATTTTTGAATCTCAATTTCTCGGTGAACAGTCTTGTATGGGACTGCTGTCCTTATGAACCAATAAAAAAATATTTATATGGCGTTTCCCAAGCAACCCGTCTATGCCAATTCGCGTACGGACTTCATTTCAATTTAATTTTTAAATTTAAAATTTAAGCTAAACGATAATCTCCTTGTTTTCTTCGTCTGTTGGGTTTTTGTCCTTCTTGGGTCTCCTGCGCAGTGTCCCCAGTATGTTGAGCATTTCCTTCAAGGCCGCGGGTTCTTCCCTTGGTTTCTTGGGAGCCGTTTTCTGCTCCGTCGACTTGAGATGGAACCTCCCACCTTTTATCTGGTTTATTATGTCATCTATGGCACCTGAAAATAAAAGATCACATTCCGTAAGCTTTTAGATTTCATCCCGGATATTTAACGATTGCAGCAATTATTTTGAAGGCAAAGTAAAACAAACACTTTAATCTAAATTGCAAAGATGTTGTACAAACAATATGAATGCATGTCCATAAAAAGTCACATGGTTTTCGCATGCTGCATGTGTAAATACAATATAAAAAACAAATCTCAATAATAATAATAAAGACAATATTTAATTTTGTGATAAATCACTGCAAGGGCTCTATAAACTCAAATGAACATAAGCCCTGCAACTTTTGCCAATCTTCCCTGAAACAGAGGTGATATTGTAAAAGTTAAGCAATGCATACAGTAATTATGGGTGGTCAGCCTCACACCAATATATAAGTCAAGAAATCATTGATTGAAGAGGATTAAATTGACAAATTAAATTCAGTCTGGCTCAGCACCAGGTATTCACAAATCTTTCATAGTAGCACAGAATTATTTCTCACCTCCCGATGGCTTTCTCTTGACATTCGAAGCTTGCTTCAGTCCCAGCAGATTCGCCATATCAGCTATTGCGCTACTATTTGTTTTCCCACTGTCCACACTTGAGGCTTTACCATTTGGCAACACTGGTAAAGGCGGTGGCGGGGGAATAGGCGGCGGAGGGGGAGGGGGAACATTGACTGGCATCCCACAAGGCTCAATACTCGGCCCCACTTTAACTTCCTCTACACTGATTTTACTTTCATCAGCTTTTGATGATTTTTGAGCGTTTTCGTAGGTTGAAACGTGTCTCATGACTGATTTTCTGTTTGTGTGCAACTCCTCGAGCCGCTGTTCTGCCTTTTCCGCTCTCTCTTTAGCATTTCTTGCGTCTTCTTCTGCCAGTTTGAGTTTCTCGCTCAGGATAAACATTTCATTGTCCGTCTCCCTGTCGATGAGTTTTTCCTGTAAGTAAAAAAAAATTTTTTTTACATAAATTAATTTATAGTGAGGTCAGCGATTTTAAGTTATTATCCAACTATCAAACTCTTGGTTTTGTTATTAAATATCTCCAAAGATACAAGGTCAAGTTGAATTTTATTCTTTTAAATATTCACTAGCAATTAGCAGTATTTTATACAATTTTTGATCTTATTGCTGTGTAAAAACTAAAGAAAAATGAAAAAATAATTATTAGTACTATGAGCGCGGATCCGTGTTCTGGTATATCCTCGTAAAGAGTAGTTTAGGAGACCGACATTTCCAATTTCCAATTAACTCACATGCAGGTCGTCCATCTCCCTGGAGTGCCTGACCCTCTCCTCCTCCAGCTGCACCCGCAGCGCCTCCAGCTCCTGAAGCAGGCCCTGCTGACCTTGCAGGAGGTCACCATGCGTAGACATGGGCCTCACGGGTGATCCCAGCAGGTCACCAAGGTCGGGGAAATTCTCTATGTACAGGGAGCTGCGGTGGGCCAGGACGTCGCGCTCCTTACGCGCCGATTCCACCTCACTCTTCATCCTGGAAGACATCATTGATTTAAAATTATTGGAAAATTGAATGATACGAGTATACGTTTTTTATTAATGACGGAGTATTTGAATTAAAATGCATGCATGTTGGTGTGCTCGAGCTGTTCCCTGAAGGCCGCCACCTCTGTGGCCTCAGGAATTAAGTAACTCACTGTGTGGCCTGCCACTTGGTGTGCTCCAGCTGTTCCCTGAAGGCCGCCACCTCTGTGGCCAGGTGCCGAGCCAGCCTCTTGTTCCTCTCGCTCTCCTCCAGGGAGATGTGCAGGCGCGCCTCTAACTCAGCACGCTGAGCTTTCTCCACTTCCAATTCCTGAAAATAAATTGTTAAGTGTTCAAATTTCAGTAAACACGTAACGCAGGAGGCCTTGTCTTGAATAATTTCGTCTTTTCTTTGTTGATTGATTTCACTTTTTGGATATGAGATGAATCATTAATATCCGAAAAGAGTAATTATCTTTATAAAATGATTAAATTATTAATAATTATAGGTACTTTTAATTTATATTTAAATATTAATTAATTTAATTAAAATTAATTAATTATAAGTATAATTATTAATAATTTTATAATATAATGAAATTTAATTATAAGTAAATATTTTAAGTAATTTAATTATAATTTGTAAATATGTCAAATGACCGTAACTCCAGTTTAAATTTAAGCCCCTTAAACATAATATTGACCCTGATTCAACATATATCATGGTCTAATTAGAAAGAATCCGAAAAGAATTTGTCATATTAAGCTTACCATGAAAAATAAAGTAAAACTTTATTCAAAACTAATTATTGTTCTCTAAAATAATTACTTATTGTGCTGGTCTATTGCATTTGTATAATTCCTAAATTGAATTTATTGATTGGTCTTGTGTTCAGATTAAATGTATCATAAAAGGGCATACTTGTGTGAGGTTGACATTGAGTTCAGTAGCTTCGAACTCTTGCAGTTTGACGGAGCTGATTTCTGTTTGCAGTCTCGCCACCTCTCTGCTGAGATCAGCCACTGTCTCCCGCAGACCTTCCAACTCCTCTCCACCACTGGACTCTGATGCTGAAATGAGGAGGCGACAACACAACATGAGAAATGGCCGGCGGCTGATACTGGAGAGTTTCTTTCCGGGATCTGTTCCCGTGGTCTATTTGAGCTGGAGATGGAGCTTCCGGACATTTCACTCATGTCTGCAATGGGTTTTTTCAGTGTGATGTTGATCAGCATTACAGTTTCATCAAAATCACATCACAGTCATGGACAAAACGTCCAAAAGCTCAAGCTCTGATAGACCAGGTAAAATACCCTGGAAAGAAATTCTTTGCTTCATAATTTTAATTTAATTTCCACACATTTTTGCAATGTTTCCATTTCCTTTATACTACCTCAATCCAGATCTATAATAAAAATCCAATAATAAACAAGACTTTCATTTTGTCCCTTTCGGCTGGAAAGAAAGTAAAAAGGTGGGCCAGATCACCTAGCGCTAACATTTTGTATATAGTCGATTTTGCAAAAAAAGACATAGTGCAAGAAAAAGGTTTGCGTGAAGTATTTATACTATGAAAGAGGAAACAAAGATAAATGTCTGATACTATAAATTGTAGCAAAAATATCAATGACACAGCTTTCTTTTTGCTACGGAAAAACTCAGGGTCCTTCCTGCATCTTAAACTAGGAAAGCAGTCCTTCTAATAAAATAAAAGTTGACTTCTAAAAACTGTAGAATTTACCAGCGTCCGTAGAGTCCTGATTATCCCAGTCCAGAAGTTCTTGAGGAGGCAGTCTTTGCATGAGTGCTGCGGATCTCCTCTTGAGGCGCCTGTTCTGTTGATACCACTGGCCGGCAGTTTGCATTGCCCTTAGAAACATCGAAAGTGAATGATTTTAATATATTTAAGTTGTCAATAAATAATACATGTTGAATATGACACCCAAAATAATGGTTTGAGAGATAGTTGAATGCTAAAAGAGTAAGCTACGACTGTTCCTAGATATTCTTATATACCTAGTAAACTAAATCTCCTAACAATGGGTAATGGATGATTTAAAAGACTACCAGAGTAATATGAGGAAAGAAAGTCAATGAAAAGTTACGAAGAAAAAAAAAGTGTTTTTGTAAATAGTGAACAGTGTAGGTCCTAGGTATGATCCTTGTCTTACACCACAGAACAAAATTAGTTTTTCTTACAACCTTCGATAGTAGAGTTCTAAAATGAACCAAAAAATATATTTTGGCAGTGATTTCTTCTTTCCTGCCACATAGATTCCCCAAGTAGTAAGTTGGAGCATGACTGTTGGGGACAGGAGGACTTGGAGGTGCAGAATTAGAGTTTTGGGCTGAAGCACCATTGGAGAAAGACACAATAAAGGTTATTTACTTGTGCATGGCCTGTGTCTCAACATCGTACTGATTCTTGAGCTGGTCGTATTCCTTGTAGACCTTCTCCGAGACGGCTCTCAGCTTGCCGAGTTTCATTTCCTTCTCGGCCAGTTGGGCCTCTATGAGATCGTTGCGCTCTCTCAGCAAATGGTAGCGGCGCTCAAGGTCATTGTGGTCGCGAAGTGCTGCAAAAAATAGTAGTTTAATAAGGGAAAGCTGGTTAGTTGGCCAATGGATAAGAGTGGGAAGCAATTGGTATAATGCAACATCTGATAGCTGCTCTTGAAATCAGACAAACTTGTTGATACCATAGCCAGTTTACAATTTTATTTCTATCTGATAAATGATTGATGAATTCCTTGATTTATAAGTTGGTATGAGGTTGACCACCCATACTGTAAAAAATGGTTCACTTTGCCAATGTCACCCCTGTTTCAGGGAAGTTCGGCAATAGTTGCAGGGTGTATGTTCATTTGAGATTCGGGTTTTTATATTGTAAGTCCACATGCGACATGTTTAAGCGCGAACTTATACGTGTCTGCTTCTGAAAATGCATATAATTTGAATCCTTAATGTTTCATATCTTTGCAACTTAGATTAGATTAGAGTCGGAACATTTTCAATGCCGATGTTCCAAATTTGTTTTTTTCTCACGAGCAAATGTCACAGCTCTATGTAACCAGGGTCTTTAGCAACCGATAACAAAATTAGCCTTTGCCCTAGGTTATATAGATTAAATAGGTTCAAATCCCCACATGCGACCCCTTCGGGGATAACGCGGCAAGAAGTTACACTATATGTGTAGCTTAGTTGCGTTTTGCGACACAACTCAAATCAAACATACTATTATTTTAATTTTTTTAGTACATGGAACAGGATTGTGGTGATTTTGAAAGAAATGATACACTGATAAAATATGAGAATAGACAGAACACAAGATTTGGCATTTTGAATATAAAACTTACCGCGCAATAGCAGTATATTTTGCTTACGAGCAGCTTTAAAAGGCGAAATAAATGATTAAAATAAAATAAGCAAAAATATACTGAAAAAAAAATACAATCAAAGATAAATTTTCCATTGCATGCCGCAGTGGTTAAATAAAACGATTTCCTTGACTTATAGGTTGGTAGGAGGCTGACCACCCATACTGAAAAATTATTCACTTTGCCAATGTCACCCCTGTTTTAGGGAAGGTTAGCAAAAATTGCAGGGTTATGTTCATTCGAGGCATGGATTTTAATTTTTAAGTACACATGCAGCATTTGTAAGGGGCTGTCCATATATTACGTCATTCGCATTAAGGGGGGGGGAGTCTGGTCTGCGGATGATGGCAAATGATGTACGAGTACCAAAAGTGACGTCGTTCTTGTAAATACCAATTTCTACAAAATATACAAAATATTATGTAAGTAATATAACATTATTAATTATTAAGCTCATCCATTATTACAGCAAGAGGGGGGGGGGGGGGGTCATTAGATAATGACTATAGGATGATTGTAAGGGGGGGGGGTCGAAAATCGGCCAAAATCGATGACGTCTTTTATGGACGGCCCCTAAGCGCAAACTTACACACGTCTGTTAGTGGGCATGCACTTAATATGAATTTTAAATGTTAATATATCTTTGCAACTTAAATTATAGATTATAATGGTTTGAAAATCATACATTATTTCTTTGAATAATCTGTAAAAAGATAAATCAGAGCGAACATTCAGCTTCATCCATAAACAAGATGTTAGCCATCTCATGCTTAGTGCGGGTTGACTGAAAATAGGTGCTAGTAAATCAGCTAGTGAACATACAGTTACTAGACTATAAAAAGCTGGTCAGGGCCCCTAGTATAAAACATTGTGTAAACTACCTAGCGTAATACAAAAAAGTGCATGAAAACTAAATCACTCTCTAGGATTGCCGTCGTATATCCCATACATTTTTATGATTTACAAAAAAAAACATTTTCACTCATATGGATCATGCGATGAGGAATTCCAGTTATCTGTCCACCTTACAGGAGGTCTTCCAGGAACCCGGTCAAGTGACGTTACAACTTTCTCTATGTAAATTAATGTGCGGATCTCACTTCCACAGTGGGTTTTTGAAAGTGAAATTTAGCATCAAAGGGTTCCTTTTGTTGACGGTAGGTAATATCTGAAGTACATTGAGATACAATTTTTTTTTATAGAAACGCAATGAAACTAAGCAACACATAAAGTGTAACTTCTTGTCGCGTTATCCCTAAAGGGTTTCACATGTGTCCGATGGAACCTATTTATTTTTACAGGTAAGGAGGCTGGCCTTATGCTAACCACTTCAGTTGAAGTGGGGGTTTCCCAGCTCCCGGGGGGCTGGTACTCATTTCTTGTAAAGGCTGAGTAAACCTTGCTAGAAGAAGAATGAAAAAAAAGAGCTAGTTGAATGGGTCTAGTTACTAGCTATCATGTAAGCTAGGCTCAGTAGATTAATCACACATGTGTGGGTTGATGTCTGGACATGTACACGTCTGGTTCATTACTGTGTAGTGGTATTATTGCTATTGCAAGTCCCTTATTTCTTGTTGTAAGAGTGGGCGTCTGCAGCGTGAAGGTATAATTGTATTGAAGAATTTGTTATGTTGAAGGAATGTATTGTTACGGATATGTGATTGTGTGTTTTGTTTGCCTATGTGAGTTAATAATAAAGTCTTTGAAATCTCTCTAGAAATAGATGTTAGGTTCTTTGACTTAAATGTTAGTATGAGGCTGACCACTCATTCATATGTCACCCCAGTTTCTTTCAAAAGTATCAGTGTCATGGCCAAGGAGTTCAAGTGAATGATCTTTCTAGCGTATTTGGAATAGAATAACGCTGGTTCGATCCCCATCTGGGTCATTTGACTATAACTTTGATCCTGGTTCAATAGATGTCATTGGGTAATTATTCATTAAAATATACACTAATGAATTATGATAATATCCCTGCAAGAAGGCCCCGCACTGTTTTTGCAGACAGGGAATTTAAGGCGGCCGCTCCAATGACTTGGAATGCTATTCCCGCCTCACTGGATTTGGAGAGACTATTTAAAAGAAGTCTCAAGACTCACATTTTCGCCTAATCATATGGACAAGCGCCTTTGTAGTGACACACTGTCATAAAAGGCACTATAATTTTTTTGTAATTGTAATAATTATTAATACTTGTTTTTGGCCAGGCAGAATGGGTTGGTGAACTACATTCCTCTTCACAAATATTTTTTTTTTAAAGAAAAAAAGTGTTTCATTTCCATAGTTAAAATTTCTTATATTTCGGACACGCAAGTCCAATTTAACGGTGAATGAAAGTGGTGACCTCACTTGCTTGGTTGTGGGACCATCTCTCATAACCATGCCCCATAAAAACGTCATTTTCGTTGTTACAAAGGTAGGTAGGTATATAAGTTGGAGTAAAAAAAGTGTGTGTTTGTGTGTGTGTGGGTGGGTAGACGTATGACAAACTTTACTTGAATGATATCAAATTTTTGATGTAGATAATGAATATTGAGGAAATGAGTACACAAAGCCATTTTGTCAATTCAGACAATCAGCTGAGATATGTCATGAATGGAAGAATATTTGCGATGGATTTCCACGCAGATTTTTACCAGAACTTAACACAAAAAATGTATGACAATAAAAGCAGTCACAAGAGGTGTTTTTTTTTTTGCAAACAAAATGCTCTTCACTTGGTTGAAAAAAATCATTGCCTTTTACCAAATACCAGGCACAAAAGTTCCATCCAGCTTAACAGCAATTAGGTATTGCTTGAGAATTGCCGCTTTGTAGCGACAACCAAGCTTGTAAAAAGTTTTAAAAAGCTGAAATGAGAACCAGCCCCCTTAGGAGCTAGAAAACCCCAACTTCCATTGAAGCGGTAGGCGTAATGCCGGCCCTCTTACCCGTAAAAATAAATAGTTCCCGAATCACCAAATGCGACCCCTTCGGGGATAACGCAGGCAAGAAGCTACACTATTTTTTTGCTATTCATAACACATTTCATATACAGCTGATCACATGCACAAGCGCCCTTGGAGTGACTACATCATGAAATGGCATTATAAAGAAATCACCAAGTCATCCTCATCATTAGGTACTCTTATTGTTTCACATTGGATGAGGAACTCACTTTTCTCTCCCTTGACGAGCAGGTTCTTGTACTTCCTGTCTGTCTCCTGGAACCTCTGCTTCCACCTCTCAGCGTACTGGCCTGCCTGCCCCCACCCGCCCTGCACATCCTCCCTGGAGCCGGCTCTGGATAGGGGACCACGCGGAGACATCAAGCCACTAGAAATACAATCACATACTTGGCTTTATTCATTATTTCATATAGGAGAAGTAAAAAGTTTTCAAAGGCGGAAAAACCTTTTTTGCCAACCACATGGGATGTGGTAAGTAATGGGAAACGATAGCTCAGTGTTAGGCAAAAAAAGCCTAACACTGCGCTCGGCTGAAACTGGAGCCAAATCAAGCATTGAAGAACCTATAAGAAGACTTAACACAATGTTTGGAGAGCGTGCATTTGCAGTTGCTGGTCCTCTGGCCTGGAACCACCTGCCACATCATGTGAGAGAGCTAGAGGACCATGGAAAGTTCCGGAATGTACTGAAGATAAGCAAATTTCTGGCATCGTTTGCACAAGCACCCTTGGAGTGATTATATCACGAAACGGCGCTATAAAGAAATCATCAACTCATCATCATCATCATCAGTAGGTAGAGTGCTTGCATTCCATGCAGAGAGCTCGGGTTCAAATCCCACCAAGGGTGTCAGAAATGATTTTCCATTTCAGTGTTTATTTCAAACCCAAAAAAAAAATATTCCAGACTGCGACATGTTCTCTGCGACTCTGGTTCAACAGATGTCATTGGGTAATTATTGATTAATTATTCATCAAAATATTTAACACTAAAATTTTAATTGACAATGCCGGAGACAGAGTATTTTCTTTACTACTCTTCTGAAGGCCGTGGTGGGTTGGCAGAAGCGTGCATCCCATACAGGCACATGCGCCTAATAGATAGGCAATATATAGTAAAAAAACATTTAAGTTTGATATTAAATTTTAAAATTAAACAAACTAAGTTCGATTTGAGCCATTGTTAGAGCTTCAGGCAATTTCGAATGAGTTATTTTAAAGGAATGGAAGAAAATATTTATTCTGAAATGTATTTGCCTGTACCCTGTTATGTTATTTTACTAAATAACATATAAAAAAACATTCTCGAAGTGTGCAGTACCTATGTGTCGTGGGCCGAACAGAGCCGAACGGTCACGGAAGCAGCCGGACTGCGCCGTGGGATCTGATCGGGCTGTCGATTATCGCTCGGCAGTCCTGAGCCAGACGTCGGCGACAAAGCACCAAGCACCCAAGCAACAGAGCTCCCTCCCCTTCTACTTGGAGCATCCGCCATCCAAGGCACCCGCCTTGTGGACTAGGGATGGGTGCATAGGAGCGCCCACCCAGGGGCTCCAACGTGTGGAGGCGTCCGCCTCGTGAGCCGCCGCTAGCCTGGGGCGCTGCCCCAGGCCTTCAGTTCGAAACTCCAGTCAACAACAATAGAGTAGGGAGTGTTTTAGTGACAGGTCGGGCCATTCCCTTATTCCCCCTTTTCCCCCATATTACTAAGTAAAGTAAATAAACCCTTATTTGTTCATATTAAACTTATCTTTTAAATATACCACCCTTCCCAAAATACAAGTAAGCAACACAAGGAAGGAACCCCACGCCCTGAGAGTGATGCTGATGAGAGCTAGCCGGATGTAAGTATCCTGGAGATACTTTTCCATCAAAACATAACAACCCTATGCACGCGCCTGTGGGTTGGTCCATTCGCAGGTCAACAGATAGCTTGTACCAATATCCATCACTTTCTTGATACATAGTCTTCTCTGATTCTCACTCTGCAGGTTCCATTATTTCGCAATTCCACCTATTGGTTCTACCCATTCTTTCCTCGGTCTTCCCTTTCAAACTTCCCTCTGACATTTCCTCTGTAGACTTTCTTCGTTAGCCGTTCATCGTCCATTCTTTCAAGATGTCCATACTATCTGATTGTCCTTTTTTTTTTTTTTTACTTTCATTCCCAAATTCTCTTTTATACCACACTCGTTCATCACTCAATCATTGCAAGTTCTGTTACTCAGTGTCTTTCCTGTCATTGCACTTACTATCAGTAAACCATTTATAACACTTACTTTATAAAGAATGGTTCACTTTGCCAATGTCACCCCTGTTTCAGGGAATGTCGGCAAGAGTTGCAGGGCTTATGTTCATTTGAGGTTTGGATTTTATTTGTAAGTTTTTGTATTTGTAATCAGCATTTGTAAGCGCGAACTACACGTGTTTGTTTGTGGGCATACATCTGAGAGCTTTGAATGAATATATCCTTGCAACTTAGATTATAGATTATAGACTTACTTTACTTTCTTCAGCACATAAGCCTTGAAGGCTCAGGGCCTCCCGCACCACAATCCTCCAGGACTCTCTGTCGTGTGCTGCTTCCCTCCATAGTCCCTTCACTCCTAGGACTTCGGCGTGGTAGTAAAACAATAAATGGGAGTGACTTACGATGCTGGAGTCCTAGGTGACGATACCGTCTCTCCCAGAGGACTGGACTCCTTGGAGCAGGCGAGGATCTTGATGGGCCTGGGCTGCGGGATCTTGCTCCTGACTGTCACAGGCGGAGAGGAGGCCATCATCATGCTGCTGGTGCCGTTATTGTTGTTCAGGCAGTCTGGAGACAGCAGCTGCGAGGAGTTCATCATGGACCCAACCAAATGTGTGGGGAATGTATTTGTGTCAGGTTTTAAAAGGTTTTGACATTCTCTTCCAGGGTTTTGTTTATCTGTGAAAAAAAGGAAACATAAATAAGAACCTTCAACCTGTTGTGAGGTCTGCACATGATTTGACATAGACAATATTGTGATATCGATATCACCCGAATTGGATTGCTAGGGAATTTGAATTGATATTTTGTTATTGGTAAGTCCGGCCGACAGCTCAGTTGGTAGAGAGCTTGCATTCCATGCCGAGAGCTCGAGTTCGAATCCCACCGAGGGTATCAGAAATGATTTCCCGTTTCGGTGTTTATTTCAAACCAAAAAAATGAAATACCGGCAAAGTTTACTCAGCCTTCTCAAGAAATGAGTAACAGCCCCTTCCGGAGTTGAAAAACCCCCACTTCAACTGTAGTGGTTGAAGGGGGTAAGGCCGCCCCACGTGTAAAAATAATTAGGTTCCACTCGACACAATCATGCGAGTAAAATATATGTGTAGACACCGTCGGTGGTGGGATTTGATCCCCAGCTCTTCGCATGGAATTCAAGCACTCTATGAACTGAGCTACTGACCAGACTTATTGCAATATTTATAATATAAGACATTGTTTATAATGTTTTTGTGGTTGATCGCGAGACCTAGAGAAACAAGGATGACCACAGAAATGTAATATTTATATCAAGTTTATTGTATTCATTATCAACCACCAAGATAAAAGCAAATCGTGGTTATGTTACATTGAATTAATCATACCTGAAAAGAAATGATTCATTTATTAGATTAAATGATTTTTTCTGTAGAGGAAATGCGACGGGAAAACATGAAAGGAAAAGACTGAGGTAGAAATGACAGAAATAGATTAGATACGTCAAGTTGAAACCATAAGAAATGAACTGAGAAAAAAACTACGAAAACGTAGAGGCGGCTCTGCAGAGGCACTGGCCAACCCTAGTGGGATTGCATTAGAGTTACGGTTTTTTTTTATATTTGATGGCCAAATTTCTAGATAAGTCGGCCTGGGATTCGAAGCTGTGATGTTTTGTTGACCAATATTTTTTTTACAACATCGATTTTTATCCTAGATATGAGAAATATCTATAATCTTTAATCTATAATCTAAGTTGCAAGGATATATTCATTCAAAGCTCTCAGATGTATGCCCACAAACAAACACGTGTAGTTCGCGCTTACAAATGCTGATTGTGTACTTACAAATAAAATCCAAACTCAAATGAACATAAGCCCTGCAACTCTTGCCGACATTCCCTGAAACAGGGGTGACATTGGCAAAGTGAACCATTTTTTACAGTATGGGTGATCAGCCTCATACCAACCTATAAGTCAAGAAATATTGGATAATATCGATATTGGATAATATTTTTTTGGTATCAAAATCGTATCTATTTTCAAGTGATTTTTAGATTCCTACATCTAAATATTTATATTTTTTCCGCAGTATAATTATAATAATATTTCAATAAAATAGATTTGTGAAGAGGAATGTTCATCATCAACATATTTTGCCTAGCCAGAAATAGGTATTAACATTATCAATTAATAATGAATTATTTTAATGAATTTGACATTTCGCTCCCCCAGTTCTTGTTTACCGTATACGCCAAACTTGTCAAATATGACTTTGTCGTGCAGTTGTCTTATGAATCAAATTCTACACAATCTGAGCTAAGAAAAACCGTAAAACCCGATAATGTGAGAGTTCTATTAAATACCTTTTAAATATTTTTTTTGTTTTTATAAGACGCATTGGTCCAGTACGCATGCAAAACATTGCTCATATGTAAAATTTTCTCAATGGCGTATCACCCGTGCTGTTAAAATCGGTTCACTTTTGCCAATGCCACCCCGTTCAGGGAACGGCGGCAGGAGTTGCAAGGTTTATGTCCATGTGAGGTTTTCTTTATTTGTATGCACACATGCAGAATGTGTAGGCGCGAACCTACATGTGCCTGTCTGTAGGCATGCATTTCATATGAGCCTTAAATGCTTACATATCCTTGCAGCTTAGATTATAGATACCTATAGATTATAGTATACGATAAACAAGAACTAAGGCAGTGATTTGTCGAGCCAGGGTCAAAGTTATTGTCGATAGGACACGACGCAGGCGTGGTTCGAACTTGCGATTGTCTCAATAACACAAATTCGAATGCCTAAGCCTTATCCCCTTGACCATACCAACGACTATTCAATATCGATTCGATATTTTCTTCTTCGATTTTTTTGATATTTTTCCAAAAATCTGGCAGTTTACAAATATCGATTCGATATTTTCTTCTTCGATTTTTTTGATATTGTCTGATATTTTTCCAAAAATCTGGCGGTTTACAAATATCGATTCGATAGCTACATTATATCGATATTTTTTTCATTTTTATTTGGCCACAATTAACAGTGGAATTTTTATTTCTATTCGGTTGGAGAGCAAGCAAAAGAAAGTAAAATTCTCGACATTCAAAAACACATGGATTGACAGCCACATCTCAACATGCCGGCTATTTCTACCGCTTCCAATTAGAGGTCTAATTTCGGATGTAGGAAATACAAACATTAACACAATGAATTCTCTTTTAAAAATATATTTGTAGCTTTTTAAAGGGCAGACATTTTGTTTACATTTTTGGATTAGAGGTCGAAAGACTTTTATGCAATGGATGAATGGAATTTTTTGCGATGACGATGGATCTGAGAATGGCGGTACACAATGGCATATTGTTACCGACTTTGATGTATGGAAGTGAAGCATGGACAGTGAACAATAGCGAAATGAGTAAAGTATGTACGGTGGAAATGAAGCATTTGAGAAGCATGACAGGAAAAACTCTGAGGGATTGAGTTAGGAATGAATGGGTAAAAAAAGAATGTAATTTGAAAGAGGATGTGAAAGAATGTGATGAGATGGTTTGGGCATGTGGAAAGAATGAATGATGATAGACTGACTAAGTATGTATACAAATAAAGTGTGATAGGAAAAAGAGGGAAGGGACGACCGAGAAAAGTATGGAGTGATCAGATTGAGGAGATTGAGGAAATTGTGAAAGAATGGGATTTACAAAGTGAGCGTAAAAGAAGAAAATGCATGAAAAAGGTGATGGATATGAATGAATTGAAAGAGGTATGTAAGGATAGGAAAAAATGGAGGCAGCTCTGCAGAGGCTCTGGCCACCCCTAGCGGAATGGCGACAGAGTTACAGTTACAGTTACAGAGGCGTTCGAGATGTGGATTTGGCGGAAGATCCAAGACATCTATGATCTAAGTTGCAAAGATATTTAGGTATATATTCATAAAGGTTCATATTACATGCATTCCCATAAGCAGACACGTGCAAGTTTGCACTTACACATGCCGCATGTGGACTTACGTAAAATAAATCGCAAATGAAAATACGCTCAGCAGCTCTTGCCGACTTTACTTGAAACAGGGGTGACATTAACACAGTGGAACATTTTTTACAGCCTCATACCAACTTAGAAGTCAAGAAACCTTATTCAAAAGAAAGTGTAACTTCTTTTCTGAACCTATTTATTTTTAGAGGTAAGAGGGTTAGCTTTACGTCAATCACTTCCCAGCACTCGAGCGGGCTGGTGCTCATTTCTTGTGAAATTTTCAGGTTTGAAATAAACACCGACAATGCGAAATCATTTCTGACACTCTCGGTGGAATTCGGACCCGAGCTCTCGGCATGGAGTGCAAGCACTCTACCATCTGAGCTGTCGACCGGACACCTAAAACAAAACCTTGCGAAATTTTCTATTCAAATTTCAATTGTTGAAATGACAATGTACGAATGAGATCAGTGTACAAAAAGTGGCTATGAGAAATGATTGCAATTAAAATAATTCTGCTCTCAGCTCTGTATTGTTCACACTTGACCTTTGCAAATTGATGTTCATTTCACAAGCAGTTGGCACAAAAAAAAACACATCACTGTCGAGGGCTTAAAAATCTCTAAAATCCAAATTAATCATTGAAGATATGTGTGACTGTACTTGTGTCGCTATTTCACTACAATCGGTCAAATTGCATCTAGACATGTATTTTCACTACCACCTCGGTTTCAGAGAAAGGCGGCTGGAGTCGCGAGATTTATGTTCATGTGAGTTTTTTTTTGTATGTCCACATAACATGTCTCCGAATGGGTCGCAAGTGGAACCTATTTATTTTTACAGGTAAGGGGGCAGGCCTTACGACAACCGCTTCAGTTGAGGTGGGGGTTTCCCAGCTTCCGAGGGGACTAGTACCTACTCATTTATTGTGGATGCTGAGTAAAACTTGCCGGTATTTTATTTTTGGTTTGAAATTCACACTAAAACAGAAAATCATTTCTGACACCCTCGGCGGGATTCGAACCCATGCTCTCGGCATGAAATGCGAGCATTCTACCAACAGAGCTATCGACCGGAATTTGAGATAAATGAGTTTAAAGTTTTGTGCAGCCATTCAATTAAAACGTATAGGATGCCGCATCTCCATTTGATTTTATGATAAAAGCCTTTCCTTTATTTTTTTATTGCAGCATCTATAAGCACGAACTTGCATGTGTCTGCTTGCAGGTAAATGTTCAACTAAAGAAAATGCAATATTTATAAATAAAAGTGTTGGAATTGAAAATGATCACATGAATATTGAATAGGTTTGATTGCTCCATTTGTGAGTCACACACATGTACTTGGTATTGATTGACCTGATGACACTGAAATCTTTCTTGTAAATAATGGACGAGGATATAAGTAGTAAAGACTGATAAAGCAGTGAGAGAAGGAAAATGACGTATTTATTGTTTTAGTGTGTTTTCATTGGGTTCTTTTTAATAAAGAATGCGGTTTATTTATTTCACACCATTTATTTATTCACTTTTGATGCAGAGTTTTGAACAGTATAGTTCGACAGTTGATTGATTTTTGAAGCTACACGAAATTTCGGTCCTTAATTTATAGTAAAAATAATTACTTAATATTCTCGAAACATGGAGACTCGCTACATACCAAATACACACACAAAAAAAAATACCTTGCTAGATTTTACCAGAATATACGATTCAACATTTAATTAATCTCGAACAAATACAAAAATTAGTACCTACCTAATTTCTACTCACTTCTGGAGCCTTCATAGACCTACTATTAACTAACACAGACAACACAAACACAACTACAAATATCCTTCATATTCGTAACAGAATTTAATTGATTTATTTATACCAATTAACATTAGTAATGGACTCGGAGCAATTAAAATGTGACGTCATTTGGCCGGGCTAGAGGCATAACAGAGTGCAAAATAAACCAAATCTCATATGAACATACACTTTACAACTCTTGCTGCCTTTTCCTAAAACGGGGTGGCATTGGAAAAAGTGAACCAAGTTTGTACAGTATGGGAGGTAAGCCTCACACCAACCTATTCAGTCAAGGAACACAAAAATTTTGGAAAGTCAAATTAAAAACTCAAAAGTAAATTAAAATAAAACTTAAAATAAAAAATAAAAAACAAATTTATAAGGTTACGGGACGAGTAAAATTTAATAATGTACGACCGGTTTCGGAAACAATGTTTCCATCGTCGTTTCATTGTTCATTGTTTCCGAAACCGGTCGTACATTATTAAATTTTACTCGTCCCGTAACCTTATACCTACAATTTGTTTTTAATTTTTAATTTTAATTTTTTTAAAATGAAAGGTTACAAAGTGAATGCCTCATCAATTAATAAAATAAAACTACTTAGGGGCCGTCCATAAATAACGTCATCGATTTTGGCCGATTTTCGACCCCCCCCCCTTACAATCATCCAATAGTCATTATCTTATGACCCCCCCCCTCTTGCTGTAATAATGGATGAGCTTAATAATTAATAATGTTGTATTACTTACATAATATTTTGTATAGTTTGTAGAAATTGGTATTTACAAGAACGACGTCACTTTTGGTACTCGTACATCATTTGCCATCATCCGCAGACCAGACTCCCCCCCGTAATATATGGACAGCCCCTTACTTAAATAAAATTAAAAAAATTAAGATATATTTTTGATATTTATATAAGTTTTAATGGCTTGTTAAAGAACTAGCTGACGTCCTTCCATCTTGACAGTCATTTCTTTCACATAAAAGTGTCAGCGTAAAAAAAAAACAAATTCACGCTCATTTTTTTGTAGAATGAATATCTTCCGTCAGATGAACGGAAATCCTACATATTTATAATCTACTGACTAGTAATTCATACTGCTATTTTTCTGATTTTAAAATGAAATCTGCCACGTGTTTTTGATAAAAAAAAATGGACAGATCATAGTTCAAGTCAAGTTTTTATTGCCTCGATTTGTTATCAAAAGGTAAAGTGCGAATCCTCCCTAGAGTTTAAAATTTCTCATTTTAAAATGGGTTGAAGATTCCTTTGCCTACATACTCGTATAAACTACGAGTATATATAGCGACCGGTCACAAAGGTTCAGCCAGAATTACAGAAACTAAATAAATTCTCCTTCTTACATTGATTAGCGTCGACCAAACTCGCAGAGGGCGCTTGTAGTGTGATTTTTTTTTTCATTAGGTATTATGAAGTCAGTTTCATGTTAGAACGGCACAGTGACAAAACAACACATGACAGAGCAAAACATGGCAAAACCTCACATGACATTATATTCCATGACAAAACATCACAGGAAGGTACATCACAACAACCAAACAAAATAATTATGAAAAAACATCACACACCTAAAACAGAACATAACATAAATGACACATGAAAAAACAACACATGACAAAACATCACAAAACAAAGTTTTAGATGTTTCGATACGCCACATGCGACTGTTTCGGGAACAACGCTACGCTTTTACTAAAAGCTACTACGCTACACATAAAGAGCAACTTTTTGACTTGTTTACCCCGACGGAGTTGCATGTGGCGAGTGGAATCTATTTATTTTGTCAGGGCTCGCCTTACGCCAGCCACTTCAGTTGAAGTAGGGGTTTTCCAGCTCCCGAGGAGGCTGGTACCCGCATCTTGCGACGGCTAAGTAAATCTTGCCGGTACTTTATTTTGGGTTTGAAACGGGAAATGATTTCTGACAATATCGGTGGGATTCGAGCCCGGGCTCTCGACATGGACTGCAAGCACTATACCGACTGAACTATCGACCGAACGTGGTAAGATACCTGGGCGGGAGACTCCGATTTCAGAAAACATAGAGGCCTATGACATTTGTTGTAGCGCCGCAAAGGTCCTTTGTAATTGTAGCGCGGCTATTACTATTAGCTGCAACGGACAGTGAGGTCAAACTCAAACTACTAAGTCCCTAAATCGCTGTAAGGTTGGATGAACCTTTTTTCACCGGTCTTCCTATTGTAAGTGAAACCCGGAAGGAGTGGAGGAGTCTTCAGTCTGCAGCTGGTTCTGAATTACATTGTTGGTCTGAATGGCAGCCGATGCACCAGGAATAGCCGCACATTCTGTGAACGCATGTGGCGATAAACATACATTTTGTAGCTATGAGCAGGCCCGCATCAACCTACTTGTGGCCCTGGTGCGGCCGCGGGGAAAAGTTCGGACCCCCCTATATACCCCCCTATTTTTTTCGCAAAATAAAAGATGCATATTTGTCCCGAAAAAAATATTGTTACGATTTTCTTTGGGTTCACTTTCATAAAATTTCGCAGGAATTTATTTTAGAATTTGCCTACATGGTTCACACTTAAATTTTTGTACTGGTAGCTTCACGGCTCAGGTATTAATGGGGCACTGACTCTCTACAAAGCACTGAAATCCGTATTTATAGGATGACTACTAGAGCTTAAACTCGCATGTCCGCATATATTCAGCAAATACGAGTAGGTACAACTAACAAACACTTCCTGCTATACACACATAAATAAAAACACATATACGTACAATCATAGGTAATCATGCAGAGACATAATCTTTTACAATCGTTACAATTTCTCTTGAAATGTTTTCTATACAATATTTTGCAGCCTCAAGAGGGGGCGGAGACTTGGTCACGAATGCCTCAAAAGGCTTCAGCCCTAAAGATATTCTTGTCTACTGCATTTTAACTATTTTCTTTTATACCCGCAAAGACCTTAGCATATGAAATATATGTATAAGAGTTTTTTGACCCTTTGAGGGCTCCCTGCGCGATGGGGCCCTAGTTCGGTCGCATCGTTCGAACCGCCCGTAATCTGGGCCTGCTTATGGGAGCTTTATGGGTTCACCGAATTGTATGGGATTGTAAAACAGCGCTACTTTCTCCGCTCTGCCTCACAAAAACAATGAAGCTTTTTATTTATAGTTGTTTGGAAGAATGTGATTGATGAAGGTGCGTGAATGGCTATGCCATTCATTTATGAGAGGGGGGAAAGTTGAAATTCATAGTAGTTCGAACTATAATCTATACTTACTTAATCTACGTTTTGGATTCGTAAATATGTATAAGGTCGTGGGTTCGAATCCCGGCGGAGAACAAAAAAAATTATTTAACATTTATGTTTTCAAATATGTTCTTCGCTGGATTGAAAAAATCATAAGGGTATCTATTTTTACCAATGACCGGTCACCAAAGGTCCATCCAGCCTTACAGCAATTGGGTCTTGCTTGAGAATTGGCGCTTTGTAGCGAGGACCAAGCTCGTAAAAAGTCCGATCGACAAAGGTTTCAGAAATTATTTCCCGTTTCGGTGTTTATTTCAAACCTAAATACCGGCAAGGTTTGCTCAGCCTTCAAAAGAAATGAGAACCAGACCCCTCGGGAGCTGGGAAACCCCACTTCAACTGAAGTGGTTGGTGTAAGGCCGGCCTCCTTACCCGTTAAAATAAATAGGTCCCACATGCGACCCCTTCGGGAATAACACAGGCAAAACACTATGTGTGTAGCTTAGTTGCGTTTAATATGGCTAGAATCCTGGGATATCGAAAAACAACTCAAATTATAATTGTTTAAAAAAAATTTTTTCGTCCCGCGACCGGTCGGCGGTCATATGGGTCCACCCAGCCTAGTAACATATTTTTATTCTTGCTTTATTTACCGGTAATAAGCTTGCAAAGCGCCCTTGAGATATGATTTCAGACAGAAAATGGTATTTCAAAAATTGAAAATATGTTGGGTATTCATTTTTCCAGAAAATCACATGTGGATACAAAGGAAGTACCTACATATATATACTTACAATAATTACAATTCATAATATGCAACAAAGAAGATAATAATTATAACAACATTGCAGTATGTGCAATCAAGATCTAAATAATAATAATAATGATAAATGCATTTACCACTCTCTTGGAGATTTCTGCACTTATTGCGTCAAAACATACGTTTTATTTCACTGCAGTTTATCGTAGATATAAAGCTAAACTCTAGTAGATAATGTGCACAAAACTTCACTAAAATGTTTACAATACAACTGAAAAAGTCTAAACTTATTGTAAACAATGTCGAACTTTTTATTTACATAGGTACACAAGGAACACCTAAATTTCAACTCTCCAGTTTACTTCACACGTCTTATAAATGAAAAAAAAGTTAAATAAAAAAAAACAAGCAATTAATCCGGTATATTATTGTGTGATTACAGTTATGTTTTAATTGTTTAAACAAAGAAATATTTAGTAAACAAATAAACACATTTATTCGATGACACACCCAATATAAACAAAGAATTCTCTTGTACTGACATGAGCGAAGTGAAGTTGGTTCAAAATAACGGCACTGATGTCGCCACTCTCAAATAAAGCAGTGTATACAAAATAAACAATTTAAGATAATATTTGAAGAAATTTGTTTCTGTTGCAAGCTAAGTATTATTATGTACAACACTTTATTTTTCAGAGAATTTTGTCTGGCATATGATGATAATGTTCGCAGATGAATCATATTATTATTTCTATCAAAAATGTTAAAATTAAAATGATTAATATTATTACTAATAGTTATTTACAAGGAATTCCTGTTAATTTCAAAGAAATTATCGTTTTGATAAGAAAACGTAACAAACATTTTAATGATAAGAATCGTGGTATAAGCTTAAAAGAAACTAGTTAGAATCTGATAAGCACTATAATTTATTTGTATCCTAAAATTAATCATTTTTAATTGATTCTGCCAATTTTTAATCGATATTTAAATAAATGCAGCGGGACTTTTGTGATGTAATCTTAATGCATGCAAATATCCGTTTTTGATTATTAAAATTCAAGTTCATGAACTGTAAATATATTTTTATGTCAACCACATCCGCATGTTTTAAATGTATTTTCATATTATGTTCATTTCTGTAACTTTTGAGTATTTTACCAGCTGTTAGCAATAACTGTTCATTTCAAAAACTTGTATTTTTCCATCTAGGTAGGTACCAGTTCACGCGGGTTCAAATAAGTCATAAAGAACCAATGGCTATCTAGGATATTTAAAAAATATACACGACTGAAATGTTGTTTATTTTGGGCCGAAGTCCAGTAATTTTTACGTCATCTTTTAACTGGTAGCAGAGAAGGTAGTTGGTAGCAGAAAATTCAATGCAGCAGAATATTTAACTCCATACAAATTTGTACTGTTTCCAACCGTTAGCATATTATTAGAGAAAAATGAATGAAAAAAGAAAATTGACATTCTTCAAGAGGTGGCCAGCACCTCCACGAATGTTCTGCCCTTGCACACTTTCATCTCCTTTACATTTATCACTCTCTTGATGAATGCCACTATCTTTTTATCACTCTCCAGTTTCCAGTCATGTTTGCAAACTCCCTTTTTTGATAAATCCATTCTTTCCTTGGTCTTAACATCTTTTGTACTTTCACTCTCATATACCTACTCATTTCGGACCCTATCATTCAGAGTTTTACAATTGTCAATCTTCTTAAAGTGAAAATAAAATCGAGTGGAAAAGTTGCGATGAATAAACCTGTCAAAATAGTGTTTGGTTTTTATTTTGGGCTTGTAACGGTCTTGAGTTTTTTTTTGTGAATGAAAACAAGCTGTGAGTTAGGGAGTCAAAATGTTTTTTTAATGAATCCCGGAGATCCCGAGATAGTTTTATTTATTTGTATTTTTTTTATCGTAACAACTTACAGGCTTTACAAGCCGGTATTGCAAACATTACTAAAAATCAAATCTAATATTTTTGTTTCAGAAGGGGCCGGATCTTATTTCGTGTAACTGCGTAGGAAACCTTTTAATACACCAAAAGTTTTTGCTTTGATCACTTTAGGTGGCAGTCTGTTCCACTCCATTGAGTCAGCAAACGGGATCCCCAAAATTAGTGCGTTTTTGATGGTGCGGCTGGAACAATTTGACCTCACTTTGTTCTTTATCCGCTTCATGTCAGACTTATATAAATTCACAAAACATAATGTTTTTTTTATATTTTTTATGGTTTGTGTATAAGCACAGTGAAAATTAATATTGATTGTTTTTTATATTTTTTAGAAACAAAATTCTGATGAAACACTGTTTCTACACATATTTGTGAAAAGAAACAGTGTTTCATTAGAATTTTGTTTCTAAAAAATATAAAAATCAATCAATAATGTTTGTATTTAATGAATCCTGGAATGGGTACTTCAATTCGTTGCCCTGTCGCGTGGTGCATGCCTAAACACCGGTATTCGTCAGCGGAAGCGGTAAATGTGAATATGAGTCTTGCGAATCGTGAACTGACTCCACAAGCCCCTCACTAGTCACCTAGCTACCTACCAACAAACTTCCTTCGGGATGGTTACCTATACGTAGGTATACCACGACGTCTGTTATGTCCCGTCTCATGAAGCAGGGTTGTCCAAACAAATGGCAAGATATTTATTTAGGATCACAACAAATACATGCTACAGATAGCAGGGTCCAAATCTATGACACACAAGGCAGACCCATTTCGATAAATGGTATCGAGACGACTGGAAGTCTCATCACCGCGGTAATTCTTACCCACTGAATATCGGTAATATTTGTATGAAGACCTGTCAATCCAAGATGACCGCAAGTGAACAGCTGATTAGTCTTCATACAAATATTACTGATATTCGTTAGGTACGAATCACCGTGGTCATGAGACTTCCAGCCCAAGGCCGACACAGTCAGGACCAAAAACCTTTTTTGGACGTTTGAGATGAAAAGACTGTCAGTAACAGGGTCAGAAACTCGGAAATAAGGGAGACCTGTCACACAGAAGACATTGTGAGATGGGGCAGGAGACGCGGCGGTACTGGAGGGACCACGTGGATAGGATGGACAATTGGAGCAGCCGCCATGTGGCTGCCCACAGTATACCTGTTCGCTAAAGAGAGGAGGGATAGTTGGTGCTTTACTTCCCAAGAGGAAATTTTTCGTTTGAAAACAGATCAATAATTTAAACAAGAAGAAATAGTAGTTTGATTTTTAAAAATAAGAAAGAGAAATGTAAGTAGTTTGATTTTTAAAGTCTAATTGCAGGGTGAAGGAGATCACGAACGTCTTTATTTCAGGAGCTTTAAAAGGGGTAGATGGAAGATTATTCTAGAGCAGGGGTCTCCAAATTATTTTACCCAAGGGCCGTATTGAAATTTCGAGGTGGTATGGCGGGCCAACAGGGTCTGGGTGACTTGTCCCCCAGGGTGGAAAAATTTGAAAATTTGACACTTGAAAACAGTGGTTTTAAGCATTTCCAGTCTATTTTTACAAATAAATTCAAGTTGTACATTGCTAGTTCGCGCGGCCGATCTTTCCGTTCTGAATATCTAAAACAATTTTTTTTTTATTGGCGTCTGCGGGCCGGACCAAATCCTTTCGCGGGCCGCATTTGGCCCGCGGGCCGTAGTTTGGAGACCCTTGTTCTAGAGTCTCGAAATTCATAAATCTGGAAAAAGCTGTCACCAGACGACCGAGAGGACCTAAAGAGGAGGATGAAGTAACAATTTGTCAGGAGACGTAAAAAAAAACTTCATTATCATTGATAATTTCTCAAAGTCACAGATTATGAAATTTACAGTCATAATAATATGATCTATGCATATGATGTTTTCATTGATCTGTATTACTCCACATTGTAAATTATAGTCCATCCATAAACTACTAAGAATTTCATAAATTCCTTGACGATAAGATAAGTTTGATAAGACATTTATTAGAATCGATCACCAAATTGTACAACTAGTGTTTTCCTTGTGTGATAAATTGGTAATTACGTAAAATATTACATGCGAGTTTTTATCTATGAGTCAGTTTGAATACATATTTAAATGTAAACAAGAGTGTTAGACAAGGTTACATTATGAGCCCATGGCTTTTTGGTTTAATCATGGATCATTGCGTGAACCAAGCAAATGTGGAAGAAATTGGAGATTGAAAGAGATTGCAAGAAGGGTATCCAAAGCGTGCATTTTCTGTTGCTAGTTCTCTGGCCTGGAACCACCTGCCTCATCTTGTAAAAGAGATAGAGGAACGTGGAAAGTTCCGAAATGCACTGAAGACAAACAAATTTGAGGCATAATTTGAACAAGCACCCTTGGAGTGACTTCATGACGAAACGTCGCTCTAAAGAAATCATTAATCTATAATCATGTTTCTCTGACAAATAATTAGACAATTCATCTACAAGGTGGTGGATATAAGAATACGTCAGAGGTGGAAGTATTAACGACCGCCGATAGATCTTACCGTTTATATTTGAATATAGGACGAAATAAAACATGGCGGCGTATCAAAAGCTGATCGTTCAGCTGTTCAGGCACCGCCATATTTTATCCGTCCTGTCTACAAATAGTTACGGTAAGATCTATCGGCGGTGACTTCCACCCCTGGAAGCTGAAGTAGGTATGTGCCATCAGCTAACAATATTGTTCTATGAAGGACTTGAACTTTATTTAGTAAAATATAAATAAATAAGTATTTCTGTTTTGTCTCGCTTGGTGACAACCCTAACCTCTAGACATGCAGGCGACTGACATATCGATTGTCAAAAGTTTGGCTCCTTTACATCACTAAATTGTAAGAAATATATACCTACCTACTTATATATATATTTCTTTACTTTTACTTTTGTATTATATGGAAATGTTAAGTAAATTTATAAGGTTTTTTTTATTATCAAAACGGGATCGGATTCTGGAGGTTTGCGCTTTCTTTCTAAGTAAACACTATGCAGCATGTGTAAGCGCGACCCTACGCGTGTTTGCTGGTAGGTTTGCATCAATATATATCGCACCCTGAGAATGAAAGTGACCTATTTAAAAAAAATGTAGAATGAGTTACATACACAGAATGACTCAAAAAGGTACAATCTATTGCACCTTTATTAAAAGACAAAGAGACCGAAGTATGCCTCTATCACCCTTTGACCATAAATAATGTGTTTTAAAATATAGGTGTAATCATAGGGTGTAATAGAGTGTACCTTTTTGAGTCATTCTATGTATTTAACTCATTTTACCAAAATTTTGGAATAGGTCACTTTCATTCTCAGGGTGCGATATGTAAAACCGACCCTAAGTGATAAAATATATTTACAGCTTAGATTAAAGTGGTGTACCTACTCATTCGGGGCTATTCTTATACATTTTAGTCGTCGGTTGAGCCCACGCTTTGACAAACTAATGGTGCCTGAGCTAGAAGTTTCATCCAGGCCACGGTCATTCTTACCTACCGAATTTTGTAATATTTGTATGAAAACAAGTCAGCTGTTCACTTGCGGCCATCTTGGATTGACAGGTCTTCATACAAATGCATCATTATTTTTTTCAAAGCGTGGGCTCAACCGAGGACTATGTCTAAGAATAGCACCGATTGAGTGTACTCGTATCACGTATTAATACATCATGGTTTTACATAAATACTACCACTGAAAAGGGTATTTTATGTAGGTCTTTTTTTTAACCTTCAAGATAAATTGTACGATTTTCAATATTAAATTTAAGTCATAGGTAGGTACTTTTTCATCTAAAAATATGATATTTTAATTCAATACTTTCAATTTGTTGTTACGAAAATGAGGCAAAATAATTAAAACAAAAGATTACATTGTCTCGTTGGTTCCATAAATTTATCTGAAATCTACAAAAAATCCAAATTGCCGTCTTTGACTCTATGACTTATTTGATACGTCAAATCAAATAATAGAAAATGGTACTTCAGCTTGCACTTGTGAGATCTGTGTAAGAAAATTCTAAGCTTTATGATTTCCATGAAAACATCAGAGGGGGGAAATGAAAGTGTTTATTGTGATACGCACTCAAATTGTTAGATGGCGTTGCATTTAAAATTGAAAAGCTCCTGTAGAAGAAAATGTAATTTCCCTACACGTAGATAGCAGCTGAGTTGGTAGAGTACTTGTATTCCATGCTGTGAGCTCAAGTTCGAATCCCAACTGTCCCAATCTGTCAAAAATGATTTCCTGTTTTGATGTTTATTTCAAACCCCAAAATAAAATACCGGCAAAGTTTACACAGCTTTCACAAGAAATGAGTACCACCAGCCCCCTTGGAAGCTGGGAAAACCGGAAACCCTGAAGTGGTTGGCGTAAGGCTACCTTACTTATTGGAAAAGTAAATAGGTTCCACTCGGTACATGCGAAACCCTGCGGGTACAACGCGGCAAGAAGTTACACTATATGTGTAGCTTAGTTGCATACAAAGCTACTATGTTATTTTTTTTTTACTTTTAGTATAATATTTTCCTATCAATATCTCTTGATGAGAACTGTGAAGATCAAGATCTTCTTCATCATCATACTTCACGCTGAAGAAGCCCATCGTAGAAATGGGCGAAACGCTGTAAGCCTATAACTTTTATTCAAAGTAGTTACTATTTTGTAGTGACTACTCTGTTCAAACCATTTCACGGTATCCCTCCTCCTCTGTGATTAAACACGTGTGTTAAAGAGCGGAGTAAGACATGGTGATATGACGGATTACCATCTAATTTGCATGCATGAAATTGATGCTTCGCTATAATATAGTATGCAAGTAGGGGGATTCCCTCCGTGCTCGGACAGTTCAGAGCAGCCATACTCAACCTGCGGCCCGGCAAGCTTTTTTGTGCGGCCCTAAGCACATATTTTATTATATTTTTTATTGATTGTAGAGGCATTAACTTTGTAATCGTTCATCATTAAAGATAAAAGAAAAACAGCTTTGTTTTCGATTACTTGAGTATATTATATTTTATACCACAACCGGTTTCGCAAACATCCGTTTGCATCGTCAGGTGGTTAAATTAATACTAAATGGCTTAGTACGGAATCATCTTAGAGGGTGTCATTGTGTGAGGGTATGGGGGAGGGAGGGGGAAGGGGGAAGGGTGCAGGATGGCCATATGTGGAGTTTGCATCAGCTGGATAATTTCTTAGAAATTATCCAGATCATTATCACTTAGGGGCTGTCCATATATTACGTCATTCGCATTAAGGGGGGGGGGGGAGTTTGGTCTGCGGATGATGGCAAACGATGTACAAGTACCAAAAGTGACGTCGTTCTTGTAAATACCAATTTCTACAAAATATACAAAATATTTTGTAAGTAATATAACATTATTAACTATTAAGCTTATCCATTATTACAGCAAGAGGGGGGAGGGGTCATTAGATAATGACTATAGGATGATTGTAAGGGGGGGGGGGGGTCGAAAATCGGCCAAAATCGATGACGTTATTTATGGACGGCCCCTTATCAGGGACGTGATTTACAGAATCATGCGGCAATAATACACCCGATTTGTCTAAAATTGTTGAAAAATTATCTCAATGTCAAAAAACACACTAATTTTGAAATAAACGCTTGATGATACATGTTACTTTGAGTTTAACTTTTTTCGCTACTGTAATTTTTAAGGAACTGTATACTGATAATGATAAGTGATATGTACCATTATTATTGTGATTTAGTTTATAATTTTGATAATCTCAAATTGTTTTAAAAATAAAAGGAGGGTGGGGGGTTTCATGACTTTTTATTTTTTTTATTTATTACAGAAAACAACAGCACATACACATAAAACAAGTAAAGATTTATAATAAATACATATAAGGCCAATAATTGTATTCTTAAATAAAAATAATTACAATAAAAGCATAGGTACCAGTATAGTGTTGTGGCCCGCGTAGCTTTTCAAATATATGTATGTATGTGGCCCGAAGACAAAAAAGGTTGAGTATCATTGGTTTAGACTTTAGAGCAGTGATTCCCAAACTATGGTACGCGTACCACCAGTGGTACGCGACGCTTCTTAAGGTGGTACGCATGCAGCCATGGCCATAGGAAATACATAGTAAATAATTAGATAAAACGTTTTTCAATTTCACGCTTAAAATTAAATACAACTGAGCTAAATATTTCTTTTCTTGTCTCGAACATGCAGCACGATTTTTCGCAAGTTCTAAGAGTATTGTATTTGTTTTCTATAATTAATAAATAAACATAATGTTATATTATTTAGATTTTGGGCAGTAACTTTGTGAAAGCACATTTTAATTAATTAAAATACTTTTTTAACTTTGTTACAATTCACTTGATAGGCAACTAGAATCTCTCCTTTCCCACATTAACACTCTACATCACAAAATTAAATTCACACTGGAAAAAAACGTTAATAATAACTTAAACTTTTTAGACATCTCCATTAAAATCACAAATAATAAACTAGATTTCAACATATATCGTAAACCTACCCACACAGACACTGTAATACCGTTTCATTCCTCCCACCCCACCGCACATAAATTAGCTAGTTTTCACAGTATGCTAAATAGACTCGTAAAAATCCCACTTAATAATAATGATTACTCTCAAGAATTGTCAACCATTAAACAAATAGCTTGTAATAATGGATATGAACACAAATTGATAGATAAACTGCTAAATAATAAAAAATATCAAATTCTTGTTAAAAAGTATCTTTACTCTGCACTTGATAATAATACCACAGATAAAACGTATTGGAAAAAAATTCTCTACACAGGTCCATTATCTATCAAAATTTCTAAATTACTGCCCAGTTACATTAAACCCGCGTTCTACACAAACAATAATTTAAAAAACATCCTCTTTAACTCAAAAGATAAAATTGACTGGATGATGAAAAGTGGCATATATGAGATTTCCTGTGGTGATTGCGAACTCAAATATATTGGACAAACCGCAAGAAATCTAAAAATTAGAATACAAGAACACCGCCGTTGCCTAACGAGCAACAGTCACTCTGAGTTCGCCAACCACATCATTGAATCAAACCATTCCTTTCACACTCACACATTAAAACTCCTTCATCCCATCCCCTACAAAGGTAAAATAATGAACAATTTTGAAAATCTAGAAATCCAAAAAAATATTAATTCTGAAAATAACCTCTTAAATAATATCCTCTTTCCCAACACTTCGCCATTACTTTCTTTGTTTCCAATTAAGCCCCGCCCCCCACTTACCCCCACCAGTACTACAAATTAAATCCTTGCTTAATTTGGTAATTTTGTATTTTATGTTAGTTGATATTTACACCTGAAGATGGGAGGTACTGCTTCTCCCGAAACTGGTTGTGTTTTTTAAAAAATAAAACTCAAGTGAATTGTAACAAAGTTAAAAAAGTATTTTAATTAATTAAACATAATGTTGTCAAAAACAGTTGTTGCAGATTTTTTTACCATTTTAAACGATTTTTTATCTATTGCACTTTAGTGGTACGGCACTGATATATAATTACGTGAGTGGTACGTGAAATTTAAAGTTTGGGAACCACTGCTTTAGAGCATAGTGAGAAGGGGGGAACGGGAAGGGGGGCGCTAATGGGGATTACAACCGACTACCCCCGCCACCCCGTTGTATTAATGGAAAACCGAACGCGTATGGCAACCCTTAAAAGCAGGTCCCTAAACGCTCCAAGCACTAACATAACCACCTTACTATAAACGCAACTAAGCTACACGTATAGTGTTACTTCTTGCCTGCGCTGTCCTCGAAGGGTTCGCATGTGGCGATTCAGTAGTATCTATTTATTTTTACGGGTAACGGGGCCGGCCTCACACCAATCACTTCAGTTGAAGTGGGGTTTCCCAGCTTCCGAGGGAACTGATTCTCGTATCTTGTGAAGGCTGAGTAAACTTTGTCGGTATTTGGGTTTGAAATAAGCACCGAAAAGGGAAATCATTTCTGATACCCTCGGTGGGGATCACGCCCTTGCTCTCAACATAGAATGCGAGCATTCTACCAACTGAGCTATTGACCGGAGCTTGGTCGTCGTTGCAAAGCTATTTTACATTTGATTTTCACAGCGCCTTCCTTACGCCAGCCCCGTCAGTTGAAGTGGGGGTTTCCCAGCTGCCGTGGGTGCTGGTACTTATTTCTGTTGTAGGTATTTTACGTTGGGTTTGATATAAACACCGCAACAGGAAATAATTTCTGGCACCCTCGGTGGGATTCAAACCCGAGCTCTTAGCATGGAATGCTAGCACTCGACCAACTGAGCTACCGACACGAATTTATGAAAAAAAGTTAAGATGCATATTGCGTTGTCGTGCCAGTGAGATTTTGACACCCAAATATATTATTGTCATTGTATCCCCTCACTGGATCGTTCACCTCACAATCCTTTCTAAATGTTTGCTTTGTTCCCGCGCTGCACTGTCCCCTAATTGTCGGTAATGCAGCTCTCTCATTACCGACCCAACATGGCGGGTTGAAAAATGAAGCGTCGGTAAATACACTATCATCATTATTAGCACCCTCTGAAATATTCTGGTGTTTTAAAGAACCATCCATCAAATTTAAACAAGATGCGAAATTTATGAGGGTGTACAAAATGTATATTATGTTTCATGCAACTGATGAGACTCAGCTGCACATATAGCGTAATTTTTCCATATAGACATGTGGCATGTGTAACCTATATATTTACACAGGTAAGAGGGGGAAATGAGGGACTTCCCAGCTTTCGAGGGAGCTTGTTCTCATATTTTGTGAAGAGTGAGTCTAAGCTTTGCTGGTATTTTTTTGTTGAATTTGAAATCAACACCGAAACGGGAAATCATTTCTGACACTCTTGGTAAGGATTGAACCCTAGCCCTCTGTTATGGAACGCAAGCATTCTACCAACTGAGCTATCGAACGGACTAAAGGCGTACTATGTAAAACGCTTTTTCAGGAAAATAACCCACCACGTTCCATTGCAAATTAACCACTAGAGGACGAATCATTTTTCAACTCCTGGTGAGAAATGTGAATGTTAACGAGAATATGAGAGTGAAAGTACAATGAGATGGTTCGGGCATCTAGAAAGAAAGGACGATGTCTTGACGAATGTCAAGGTAAGCGTAGAAGAGGAAGACCGTCGATCAAATAAGTGAAATTTGAAATGAATCGAACATACAGAATTGAAGCGTTCAAGATGTCTGTCTACCGAAAAATGCTTCAGGTCTCTTGGCGTGATAGGGGTCACCAATGTAGAAGTCCTCCGACGTATGTATATACCACAAAGGAACTTCTGCCAACCATTAAGCAGAGAAAGTTGATGTGCCTCGGTCACGTTATGAGAAATGAGAAATACCACCTTTTCCATCTTATCATACAGGGTAAGATTGAGGGAAGAAGATCTCATGGGGCTTCCACACGCTTGCCAACCCATTACAAGCCAAGCGCACAGTGTGTCGTCTAGAACATGCTAGCTGGACAATTTTTTTTGGCTGTTTTTGGATGGAATTCGGTTTATTTATTTATGTTTTGATAAAATCAATGAAAATGAGTGGAATATGAAATGTAAAAATATTTATCTTCTGAAAAATAGAAAAAAAAAACTTTTTTTTTAAAATTATATTCAAAAAAATAATAATAATACAATTTGATACATTACTTAAGACATTAAAAAACACGCACACACATTAAGTACATGCATGAATTAAAATAAAACCGGAAATGATTATTTAAAATGATATGGTCTACCAGTATCTGTGTTCCCTTCCCAATTTAATCCGGTTTTATTCAAAACCAACATCAATCACCACTTCCTTGCAGCGCCTCACGATAGAACCAAGAACTCAAGCAACACCTCTGCGGCACCCTTCCAGGGTGACATAGACCCCCAAGACTCACAAGAATTGGGGAGCCTCCCGCACAGGATTCCTTAAAAGAAAAAAAAAAAAAAAAAATCTACAAAATTTATTTTTCAGAAGATAAATATTTTTACATCTCATATTCCACTAATTTTCATTGATTTTATCAAAACATAAATAAATAAACCGAATTCCATCCAAAAACAGCCAAAAATAATTTTGTCCAGCTAGCATGTTCTAGACGACACACTGTGCGCTTGGCTTTTAATGGGTTGGCAAAAGTGTGGAAGCCCCATCAGGGACGCCGACGGAACCTGCGACAATGGTTCGGCAGAAGCACCAAGTCATATTTCGAGCCGCAGCATCCAATGGAAACATAGCTATGATGATTTTCGATCTTCGATAGAAGTGGCGCCAAAACCAACATACAGGGTGTGAACAAAAGAGAAGAGAATGATGAATGTCGAGGAGATACAAAAAGTGTGGAAGTACAGAACAAATTGGAGACGCATCTGCGAAGGTAGGTACTGGTTACCCTAGTGAAATCGTCCCTTTTGTGCTTGTTTGTCTATCTATTAGAGGTAATTTCACATGAGCCATGTTTGTATGCGTACTGGACCAATGCGTCTTGTGAAAACTGGAAATTGATTTCAAAAATATTTCGTTACCTTAAAAGTGAAGAAGAGACATACGAAGCTTGCATAGGTTTCTCAAATAAATGCAGCTTTTCCTATTTTCTCGAGAGAAAACACTAAAAAAGTGTGAAAATCCTGTAGTTTAGAACTTCTTTATAATTAGTTTACTTACCACGAGAAGTTAGACCAAAATAAAATGTTTTATCTACGATTTCTCAAATCAGTAAATCAGCACGTATTTTGTTTTGCCTTTAAGGTGGCTATAACAACTTTCACATTATCGTGTTTTATGTTTTTTCTTAGCTCAGATTGTGTAGAATGTGATTCTGAAGACAATTTCACGGGAAGGTAATATTTTAATCAAATGGTAGATAAGCTAAACAAGCACTGGGGGGACGAAATGGCGGCTGGATATAAGCACAAGTATAAAGTGAGTATGCATCGGATGGTTGAGGGTTCGATTCCCATGGGAGTAGGTTTGTATGTCTGCCCTGATTGGACTTAGCTAAGTACACCTATCCAAATAATGAACTGCGGAGGATAGGAATTGAAAATCCCTTAATTGTTTCATGTTACATTGATGCCTTTTACGCTTGGGCTGGTGTTTGATTTAGTTTTTTATTCATTAGACTTATTTCATGTCCAAAATTTCTCAAAATGAGTTAAATGAATAAGCCTAAAGTACAGATTTACAAAACTGACTTTTTGTTATCTACCATCTATTATAGACTCTATATTGTATTTTATATTACCTCCTTGACTGGTTGGTATGAGGCTGTCCCCCATGCTGTAAAAATTGGTTCACGGTTTATGTTCACGTAAGTTTTATTGTATTTGTATGCACAATTATATGTGCTTATCTGTGGGCATGCATTTAATATGAGCCTTAAATATTAACGTATTTTTGCAGCTTAAGATAATTGATTATTTATAGATTATGTTAGTTACCTAAAAGTAAAAAAAATCACATTGTAACCCTTCATTTTTAAATATTAAAAATAATAAAGGCTAAAAAAATATAAACTTAAAAAGAGTCACCACAAAAAAAAAAAATACAAAAAAACACGTTTGTTTAAAAAAAAAAAATGTGTTATGATTGTGTGATTTTAACAATGTGTGTAATTTTTAAGAATAAATGAGAAAACTGTTTTCAAGAAGTTTAATTAATTAAGTAGTTTCAGTTTTTCATATTTTCTTAAAAACTATTCACATTGTCAAAAATACAAATCAAAGAACAAAACGGTAAGAAGTTGCACTGTTAGTGCAGCTTGAAAGTGTTTTTTTGCGTCATCATTTTTAAAATGGGCAACTCACCAAAAATTTAACCGTCCCTCGCTGAAATGCTTGTGGTAGGCCTTTCTCACCCTCACCATAGAGCGTGGCAAGGAATCACCCCTCCGTGGTGCAGTGGTCACGGTTGCGGCTACTAAAGCGACTGGCAGGGGTTAGAATCCCTCAGGAGACGATAATATTGCAGTCTCGTTTCGGTTTTTTTGCAAGTTGAAATGAAACATACCCTCTTATCGTAAATGGACTTACTCTAGAGTCGTTGACCCCACTTAAGTTGGCGTTTTTTGCTAAGTGTAAATTTGTGTATTTTTTAAATAGACTTGTAAAGAATAATGCAATTCACCAAATTATTCTGCCTGACCAGAAACAGTTTTTAATATCATCAATTAATAATTCATAATTGTATATTTTAATTAATAATTACCCAATGACATCTGTTGAACCAGGATCAAAGTTATGGTCAAATGACCCAAGATCATTTGGTGACAATGACATGACAATGATATTTGATCCAAGTGGGGATCGAACCAACGTCATTCTATTCCAAATACGCTAGAAAGATCAGCCATTTGACTCCCTCGGCCATAACGCCGGTGTTTTGGAGAAGGTACCTAATTTTATTTATAATCTAAGTTGCTAAGTTAATAATAATAATAATACATATTCATAGTGCCGTTTTGTGATAAATCACTGCAATGGCACTATTCAACTGTAACATCTCCAAAGCAAACATGTCTTCAATACCGACCTAAACGCACTTGCACTCCCTACGTTTATAAGCTCATGCGGTAGGGCATTCCACACCACAGAGTTGGCAATGCAAAAGACACGATCATATGTGTGACCGAAACTAAAATGAAAGGTGAGAGAGAGAAAGTTCTGAGTAATGGAAATTTGTTCATTTACTCAGGTGTGAAAGATGGATGTCCTAGACAGGGTGTTGGTGTGATTGTTAGTGAATGTGTGAAGAGCTATATCAGGAATTATGAATGGATCTCCCCTAGGATTCTCCTAGTAAGGATCAAGTACGACAGAACGAATTTTCTACTGATAGCATGCTATGCGCAAGTAGATTCAGAATGTATGGAGATTAAAAATGAATTCTGGGATATGCTTGACGATAAAATCAGAATGAAAGACAAAGAAGAAAAGGTGATTCTGCTTGGTGACATGAACGGATGGGTGGGTAGAAGAAAGGAAGAGTATGAAAGGGTAATAGGACCAAACGGAAGGGGTGTCATCAATGGCAGTGGGAGACGGCTTGTTGACATGTGTGTGGAGCATGGGATGTTTGTATCAAATACTTGGTATAAGCATAAAGACGTGCACACATACACGTGGTATGGGCCAAATACTCGCACAGTCATTGACTACATATGTATGGAAGAATGTATGAGAGGTGCCATAAGAGATGTCAGAGTCTACCAAGGTATATCCGTGGGCTCAGACCATCATCTCTTGTGTGCAAAAGTAATGATAGGCGAAGTAAAAGATAGGAAAAGAACGAAAGTGATTAAGATGAAAAGAGTGAAAGTGGAAAAATTAGATGATGAAAATGTCAGGAATGATTTTGAAGCTGAAGTAAGCCAGATTTTGAAATCGGATGAATGTAAGGAACTTGTGAAGAATGCATGTGTAGAAAAAATGTGGAAAACATTTAAAACATGTTTGGTTGAAAGCGCAAAGAAAGTATGCGGTGAAGTTACGATTGGGCATAAAAAAGGCAATGAATGGTGGAATGATCAGGTTAAACAAGCAGTGAAAGAGAAGAAAGAGAGCTATTTAAAATGGATTAATGACAGAAAGAATAAAGTGTTAGAAACTGAATACAAGGCGAAAAAATGGCTAGCGAAGAATGAAGTTCAAATGAGTAAGAGAAGAATGGAAGAAAAATTGAGTGAAAGAGCACAGAATGACTTCTCTGACATTAAAAAGATGTTCTGGAGCTGGGTGAGACAAAACAACGACAGTTGTAGGTCCACAACTCCGGGAATCAAAAATGTCAGCGGAGACATTCTGTGGAATAAAGACGATGTAAAAAAGAGATGGAAAGAATATTTTAACGAGGTTTTTGGTGAAGAAGAATGTGATTTAACTGTGAAAGGAGATTATGATGAGGGTAATGTTTTGAAAATATCGGAAGATGAAGTAAGAAAGGTCATAAAGGAATTAAAGAATGGGAAAGCTGCAAGTGTGGATGGTGTGAGACCTGAGATGATGAAAGCGGGGGGAGAATGTGTGATTGAATGGATGAAAGAGCTTTGCGAATTGTGTGTTAGTGTCAAGGAGGTTCCATCGGACTGGAGAGAGGCGGTCATTGTGCCAATTTACAAAGGTAAAGGTGACAAAAAAGACTGCCGTAACTTCAGACCGATTAGCCTTCTTAGTGTGCCAGGTAAAGTGCTATGCAAGATTCTTATCCATAGGGTAAGATTATCCACCCAGGAGAAGGTCTCAGATATACAATCTGGCTTTATGCCGGAAAGAGGTTGCGTAGACCAGATATTCGCGCTTCGACAGATAGTCGAAAAACAGCTAGCCGTAAATAAAAAGGTCTACGCGGCTTTCGTAGATCTTGAGAAAGCCTTCGACTCGGTGGATAGAAGTATGATGTGGTGTGTGCTTGAGAGGTATGGTGTGAACAAAGCACTTCTGAACGCGATACGCGCCATCTATCTTAATAGCAGGGCGTGTGTCAGGGTGGATGGAGAATACAGCGAGTATTTTAATGTGTACAAGGGTGTGAGACAGGGTTGCATAATGAGCCCATGGTTATTCAATATAATCATGGATCATTGTGTTAAACAAGCGAATCTGGAAGGGCATGGCATACAGATTGGAGAGAGAAAAGTCGGAGTTCTGCTTTATGCTGATGACGCAGTATTAATTGCTGATTCAGCAGCGGAACTTCAGGCAATGCTCTCTAGTCTGAACCATGCTCTGTGTGTGAACAAGTTGAAAATTAATGCAAGTAAGACGAAAGTACTGATTTTTGACAGAATGGATGAAAATGAAGAATGCACGCTCATGTTGAATGGTACGAAAGTTGAAATTGTGGATGAATTTAGATACTTGGGAAGTATGTTTGAGAAGAATGGAAAGATTACAAGAGAACTTGAGAATAGGATGTGTAAGGGCAAGCAAGTGGTCGGTGCAATAGGAAGAATAGCAAAGAACAAGCGATTGACGATGGATCTGAGAATGGCGGTACACAATGGCATATTGTTACCGACTTTGATGTATGGAAGTGAAGCATGGACAGTGAATGATAGCGAAATGAGTAAAGTATGTACGGTGGAAATGAAGCATTTGAGAAGCATGACAGGAAAAACTCTGAGGGATAGAGTTAGGAATGAATGGGTAAAAAAAGAATGTAATTTGAAAGAGGATGTGAAAGTTAAGGTACAAAAGAATGTGATGAGATGGTTTGGGCATGTGGAAAGAATGAACGATGATAGACTGACAAAGTATGTATACAAAGAAAGTGTGAAAGGAAAAAGAGGGAAGGGACGACCGAGAAAAGTATGGAGTGATCAGATTGAGGAGATTGTGAAAGAATGGGATATACAAAGTGAGCGTAAAAGAAGAAAATGCATGAAAAAGGTGATGGATATGAATGAATTGAAAGGGGTATGTAAGGATAGGAAAAAATGGAGGCAACTCTGCAGAGGCTCTGGCCACCCCTAGCGGAATGGCGACAGAGTTACAGTTACAGTTACAGTTACGATCAAAGTACTACGCTTTATTACATCGTTTTGGATCAATTTATATATTCACAGCAGTACTACTTACAGACCTTAATGCCAGCCGTTTACCCTCTACTGTGTCCGTCACATAAAGTCCTGAAATATACTGCGGGCAACACCCTTTGTCGTTTCCCTCTTTTTACTCGCAAGTTTTTCTCTTATTTCTTATTTATATTCTCACATAATATTATGTAATTTTGTATTCTTACTCTCGTGTATTCTTACAATGTTATTTGTTCCATTATGTAGAATATATTTTACCTTCGCTCATCTTATTCTTCCTACGTATTTCTACTTCCCATTCTTCCCCGCTTCTGCTATTCTTATTTTTATCATCATGAAATAAAATACAAAACAGCAGTCGTGTTGAATCTTTCTTTTGAAAAACAATGACCACAAAATTCGAAATTATATTTTTTCTCGGCGGGCAAACGTCACAGATCTACGAGACTACAGTCCTTAGCAAGCAATAACAGCATATTAGTTTGTCTTTTCCCTTGCAACCCGGCAGTGTGACGTCCAATTTTATTGTCTATCTAATTTGTGCCGAGTCCATTAGAAACATTGCAAGTTGACCGGTCTGTGGTCTAGTGGGTAACGCTTCGGACTCGTAAATGTAAGGTTGTGGGTTCGAATTCCGGTGGAGCACAAAAAATATATCATGTATATTTTCAAATATGCTCTTCGCTGGGTTGAAAAATTCATATACCTTTACCATATACCGGCTACCAAAGGTCCATCCAGCTTGGTCTTGGACCAAACTCGCATTGGGTTCTTGAGATGTGGTTCTTATAAAAACAGCTCTCACCAAATGCAAGGCAAGGCAAGGATGAACTGAAATATAAACATTATTTTTTTGTAGTCCGCCAGGATTCGAAATCACGACCTTCCATCTACGAGTCCGAAGCGTTACCGCTAGACTACGGGCGGGTTCATCCTTGCCCTCCGCCGAACAAGGATGTGTCTCCTGATGATGTTGGATTAGAAGCCAACGAAACGTCGAGAACACTGAGATTCTCCACTAACGGTTCGTATAAATATTCGTCTATTTAATTTATTTAAATAATTTTACAAAAATGAAAATGGTTGGACATCACTGAGTCAGACGTTCAGGAAGAAACACGTAGCCATTTTGTATGCAGTTTGTTACTCACGGAGAATATTATAGTAGTATTTATTATATAACGTATAACCAGCTACAAGTGCAATAATATATTAAAGTTATTTCTAAATTTTCCGATTTTTTGTAGGTAGGTACCTTCGCATTAAATAAAAAAAATTAAGACAGTTTTTTATTCAAAAAAATGTCGCTGCTGACGTGCGTTATTGAAAAAATTTCAAGTTCGAACCCCGCTTGCGCTGTGCCACATCTATAATACAGGGGCGTGCATCCCATATAGGCACATGCGCCTAATAGATAGGCAATATATGGTAAAAAAAATCATTTAAGCTTGATAATTAGATTTCAAATTAAAAATTTAAGTTCGATTGGAGCCATAGGCAAATAACTTGATACTGTCGCCCCTGCTGAATGAAGAAGAAGAAGAAGAAGAGCCAAAGGCACTCCAGTCAATTTAAAATGAGTTATTTGAATGGAATGGGAGAAAATATTTATTCTAAAATGTATTGCCTATGCGCTATGCACGCGCCTGCAAAAACAAATTATGCATGAATATATTAAAAACTGAATTATTAATTCACAATGTTGTACCTGTACCTGTTTCTGGCCAGGAAAAATTGGTTGGTGAATTGCATTCCACTATTATATCAACTTTTTATTCACTAACGAAAATTAATGCTTTCGGTGCTATTCTTAGACATTTTAGTCGCCCGTTGAGCCCACGCTTTGACAAACTAATGATGCATTTGTATGAAGACCTGCCAATTCAAGATGGCCGCAAGTGAACAGCTGATTAGTCTTCATACAAATATTACCAAAATTCGGTAGGTAAGAATGACCGGGGTGATGAGACTTTCAGCTCAGACATCATTAGTTTGTCAAAGCGTGGGCTCAACGGGCGACTAAAATGTCTAAAAATAGCCCCATTAGAGCTTATGTATATGCGAATCACCAGTTGACAATCATTGTGCTAGGGTTACAAGCAGTACACTGAGTACGAGTTGCAAAACTAGAGTAAAGTAAAGTTTACGGAAAGTATTAAAGAGTGGGTTTCCCCAAAATCTGCCGTTTTTGTTTTTTTAAACTTGATATTCTTCATCACTGTAACTCTTTTGCTAAGACCATAAAGTGTAAGAAACAAAAACGGCAGATTTTGGGGAAAATCACTCTTTAATACTTTCCGTAAACTTTACTTTACTCAAGTTTTGCAACTCGTACTAAAGGTACAGTCGACTTAGATCTGTCAATAAATTGCACACATGCGATCAGTTTGAAATGCAGTAAAACCAGACATGTTATCTTGATTGGACTTTTACAAACAAGAAGTGTTGGAGTAAATGTCTATTAAGTAATATTATGTAACAAACTAGGGCATATATATGAGAAAATGTTATGTAATATATAGGAAGGGAAAATGCATACTTGCTTATAAAGATTTATTTCAATGCCTAAGGGCTTTAGAAAACAGGTAGATTTAAAGCAACACAACTAAGCTACAGTACCCCTTAGTACGAGTTGAAAAACTTGCGAAGAGTAAAGTTTACGGAAAATATTAGAGAGTGATTTCTCTCAAAATCTACCGTTTTTGTTTCTAACACTTTATGGTCTTAGCAAAAGAGTTACAGTGATGAAGAAAATCGAGTTGAAACAAACAAAAACAGCAGATTATGGGAAAATCACTCTTTAATAATTGCCGTACACTTTACATTACTCAAGTTTTGCAACTCGAACTAAGGGTACAGATATAGGGAAACTTCAGTCAATTTCAAATGAGTTATTTTAAAGAAATGTTAGAAATTATTTATTCGGAAATGTATTTGCCTATACTCTACGCACGCGCCTAGGTCAGTATCTTTTTACTTATATTTATATTATACCTACTAAATGTGAAATGCATGTTGTTTTTTTAATGTTTGTATTTCTGCGGGTGATTGAACCTTTTATGGCTGTTGAATTGCTGTTGTGTATTTTTTTGTTCAACTACCTACCTGCCTAGAATAAAAACGATAGTAGATATGATTTCGGCTTAAACGTACGTAGATGCTTTCTCTTTTTTACGTGCCGTAGTGAGCGGTGCATAAGTACATACGGCAGAATAAAACGGCGTTGTATGCGATTCTAAATTATGTACTGGATCACACTGTGATGGCTATGTCGGAAAAATGAAAAATATCGTCATTTTTCTTTTAAAAGTACGTAAGTGTGTTGTCTTTTCTAACCCTTTTCGAAGATGCTATACACATACGGTGCTATTCTTAGACATTTTAGTCGTCCGTTGAGCCCACGCTTTGACAAACTAATCATGCATTTGTATATAGACCTACCAATCCAAGATGACCGCAAGTGAACAGTTGATTAGTCTTCATACAAATATTAGCAAATTTCGGTAGTAAGAGTGACCGTGGTGATGAAACTTCCAGCCCAGGCATCATTAGTTTGTCAAAGTGTGAGCTCAACCAACGACTAAAATGTCTAAGAATAGCCCCGATTGAATTAAGTTCGAGGTGTGTGTCTACCAGTGGCGAAGGGTGCCATACAAGCCGGTTTCCATCGGTTTCCCGTTTAAAATGAGGCAGAAATGATAATAAAGTAGACTGCATGGTTTCAATGGGGGAAAAATATTGTTTATTTGGTTTTAAATGTATTTTTTTTACTTTGTGCCTATATTTTTTAACTAGGTACTTTGTTACATCATTTTAAAAGGGAAGCCGATGGGAACCGGCTTGTATGGCACGCTTCGCCACTGGTGTCTACCCAAAAATGCTTTGGATCTCTTGGCGGGATCGGGTCACCAGAAGATGAAGTAGTAGATGTAGATGAAGTAGATGAAGTAGTTTTCCGACTTATACGCAACACAAAAGAACTCCTGCCAACCATTAAGCAGAGAAAGTTGATGTACTTTGATCATTTCAGAAATTCCGCCTTTTTCATCTCATCATACAGAGGGGAGAAGAACTCAGGATCGCCGAAGGATATCGTGGCCAAAAAAAGCTGTGACAAAGATTCAACAAAAGCACGAATTCCCTGTTTTGCGCTCAAGGTCAAAATAGTCATGATGACTCCCGATAGAAATGACACCTAAAGCAGAAGAAGAATACAGGTACCTACACAACTCTTGTGACAAGGTTTTTTGAAGTTTCAATCTAATGGTCTGATAGGTAAAAAACTACGAATGAAATAGTGAGGTTCGCACGTGAAATTGCATGCTAGGGAAAAGGCATATTTTTTTGTTGGTTGCTAAGGACGGCAGTCCCAAACAAGACTGATGTTTGTTCGCCGAGAAAAAAGTTCCAAATTCAAAAATGTTCCAACCTCATTAAAAAAGAAAGGAAATATTTATGAAGTAAGTTTTGAATATTTTTGTAATTTGAGGCCTAGAAATCCTTTATGAAATAGAAATGTGCTTGATAAAAAACACATAATTTTATAAATTTCATCTATCATCTTAAATATCATAAATTGTTTCTGAAATTTACATGAAAGTAACAAACATCAATACGCGAAAAGGTTCTATAAATATGAACGAAAAAACAATCCTCTAAAAACATCGTCTTCTTTGTTCTTTCATTTACATGTAGAATGTAAATTATATACCCACATCTCACCTACTTTTTATTCTTCTTTTAATCACGACCCGATTACAAACCGGTTCATTAAAACTTAAATTCGCATCAAATGAATACTCCACTGCACAAAAAACGGAGAAAGCATTTCTTTATCCGAAGGTAGACGATTCGTCCCGTCAGTATGAGCGCGGGCACTTTCTCCGTCGGGAGGCTTCGGGTGTTTCCGCGGGCCCTCGTGCGCGCCGGGCTCGGCTCGTCTCCCATCATTATCCACCAGTAAAGAACCGCTCGCCGTGGGAGAGGCAATCTGCTAAAAACACCACAATCCACCTATTTCACGTGAGACACAATATCACCATTAAAGTAACAATTAAATAATCAAACAAATTCAATGAAAAAAACGACGCGAAATATCAACGTGTGACACCTAAAGCGTTCGCCATCTTTTCAAATTTAAAAAATGTCCGCGTTCGATTGGTGTTCCATTTTCGAATTTGAATCTTCGATTTGAAAAGGCTGTTCGAATGTGGCCACCCTTTATTACCTATTGTTATTTTATGTGTTACATTCTACCTACCCATTTTACGTACATTTTTATTTTCGTGTTTCAATAATAATTATTGAATTTTCAAAATCTGTTCTCATGAAAAGCTTTTCAGAAATACACGCATTTAGGGTTGGTTAAGTAAATATGACCTGAAAAAGTCAGTGAATATTTAAATGACATTTTTACATGTAGGTACCTAACGAAAAAAATTAGAAATTTGCATTACAAAAAATCAAATGAATGAAATCAAAACCTTCTCAATCATTTGCAAGTAGATTGTATTTAATGAAATGAACAGGTTGGTTTTGGAAAAAATGTTACCTTAACGAAATGCTAAATGCCTTATTTTTAAAGGAAATTAAAATTTAATTTAAAGTCCTGGAAGTATATAAATGTTTGATCTCTAATTTAAAAAAAAATCTTCATGTTTTCGATACTTTTAAGGTAGGTATCTACTCATTTGATTTTTTTCGAAATATGACCCATAAATTTTTTTTTTTTTTACCGTGAATTCATGCCATCTATTATAGTGATAGTTTTATGCAATAAAGCTTTTGAAGATCGTGTTAGAATGTTAGACCTATGTATCTATTTATTATCGATATTATAATAAACTAAATTATAAAATAAATGTGGAATTAGGTTAAATAAATGGAACAGAAGAGTCCATTGTACCTACAGCCTTAAAAATGTCCTTGGCTTGCCTTTCCTTGTGAAAATATAACTACCTAATTTTCTATATATTTTTCCGTTATAAAAGCTTTAATATTTTCGGCAAATAAATCTTAAAAATATATTTTAAATTGGATAACCAAATAATATATTTAAAAAATAAAATTCTCCTCAACGTATAGGTATGCAAATATTTAATCTAAGTTGGAATGATAAATTAACATTTGGGATTAATAATAAATGCATGCCTACAAACAGATAGGTGTAAATTCGCGCTTACACATGCTGCATGTGTAAAAACTAAATAAATCTTGCCGCTTGTCTCAGAACAAGGGTGACATTGCCAAAGTGGACGATTTTTTAAAGAACTGGCGGTGAACCTCATACCCAACGAAAAGTCAAGAAACGTTATTTAATAGATATTATCATTTATGCGTTTGACCTATGATGATTATTTTTTTAATATTTCTTTATCATTAGTTGAACTAGTTGTCTGAATTTTTTTCGAATTTATTTTCAACCTGTATAAATGTGAAATTTTGAGTTTAAAAATAAATGCTCACCAAGATACAACCATGAATGACATTTTTTTTGTTAATTACTATTGAGGTCTTTTATTCATGATTTATTGTTCTGAAATTATTATTCCGATTATTAATAGGTTTCTATCTTACATGGCGAAATAAATTTTCCTTCGTTCTCCGCTAGGAATCGAACCCACTGCCTTCCAAAGTGTATACAATTAGACCACGATTTTAAAATGTAAAGTGTTTTGTATTTTATTTCTAAAGAAACTTAATATTTTTGACCGATATTTTGTATATATGACCGGTCCATAGCCTAGTGGTAATGCTTCAGACTCGTAAATGGAAGGTCCTGGGCTTGAATTCTGGCGGAGTACAAAAAAATACCATTTATATTTTCAAATATGCTCTTGGCTGGGTTGGAAAATTCATAACCTTACCAAAGATCCATCCAGCCTTACAGCAACTGGGTCTTGATTGAGTATTGGAGCTTTGTGGCGTCGACCAAGCTCGTAAAAAATCCGTTCGATGGCTCAGTTGGTAGAATGCTTGTATTCCATGCCGAGAGCACAGGTTCGGTCCCAAGGTGTACTCAGCTTTTATAAGAAATTTTCAAAAAGTAAAAAGAAAAAGTTTCTTACCGCCCTGCATTTACAAGCACTAACGCACAAAGCAATAGTTGTATGCATCGCTTACAGCGCATTGGTAATGATTATGCCTCACTTGACTTGGTTCTGCATAATAATAATTACCATACCTATAACCAAGGTTTGAAAAAAATGTTTTTGGGACATCCATAATATATAATAAATTATATTGTTTTAGATTGTTATTATATGAACGATGTCTGCCTGGTGAATTTCTTTATTAGTGATATTTGAATGGTATCTGAAGTTTTTATTTTTAATTTTTTGCTATTTTTTAATTTTTATTGTTTGTATTTAGTTTACAGTTTAAGGTTTTTTAGTATTTTTATAGTTTTCTTATTTTCAAGTTTATATAGAGTTTTACTTTTATTTTCTTACTGTATTTTTTGTTTATTTGTAAAAGACAAAAACTGTTTTTGATTTAATTATGTACTTATTTTGTTAAAGGCTTACGCCGTAAATAAATAAATAAAAAAAAAAAATCAGAACTGAGGTGTCGGGAGCTGGGAAAATCCCCACTTCAATTAAAGTGGTTGGCGTGAGGCCTGCCTCCTTACCCGTAAAAAGGAATAGGTCCTGAAACGCTACATGCTCTGGCAAGAAGTTACACTATATGTGTAGCTTAGTTACGATATTTTGTATATAAAAAATATACCTCACAATCTGTTAAATTCGCATAAATCTCTGTACAATAATCATCCTCTCATGCGTCTTCTAAGGGTTTCTTCTGCCCCTCATAACCGAATAAAATCTGAAATGTACGAGGGTGGAAATTATATGATTATATTGGACGAGGGTAGATATTGCAAACACAATGGATGCGAATTTAATATACAATACAATGTTTTGGAAATAATAAAAAAATATCCTTGACTTATAAGTTGGTATGCGGCTGACCACCCATGCTGTAAAAATTGGTTCACTTTGCCAATGTCACCCCTGTTACAGGGAAGGACGGCAAGAGTTGCAGGGTGTATGTCCATTTGAGATTTGGTTTTTATGTTGTAGGCTCACATGAGGCATGTGCAAGCGCAAACTTGTACATGTCTGGTTGTGAGAATGCATGTAATGTGAATCTGCAATGTAACATATCTTTGCAACTTAGATTAGATTAGATTAGATATCAAGGTACCTACCTACCTTATTCGACCATTCGATAACACTTTCTTTGATTTAAGAAATGTACTTTTAACTTTTTTTAAAATGGCTTTTTATCTCTCCATTGCTGATTGGCTTATCTACCATTTGATTGCAAGATGACCTTTCAATGGCATTGTCTTAAGACTCACATTAAACACAATCTAAACCAAGAAAAAAAACATTAAACATGATTATAAGAGAATTGTTGTAAATATTATTAAAGTAAATTTCCAGTTTTCATTAGACACATTGGTCCAATACATATACAAACTTTACTCATGTGAAATTAAGACAAACAAGCCCAGGGGACGTTTTGGCCAAGGCGTTGATATGAAATTGACGACTCGTAGCTGTAAAGTTTGGTGCATTTTAGCAATGCCACCTCTTTTTTAGTGAAAAGGACGCAGGACAACAAAATAAAATACATGAAGGTGGAGTGCAAAATACAGAAAGTTGAATTATTTGGTGTTCCATAATATATTTATCTTTTTCAGAAATAATTCTAGATTACCGACATTGGATCTATAGGATTCGTATGTGAAGATAATTGTCATATTTATTTTGATCCAAAGGTTAAACATTTTTGTAAATAATTCAATTAGGAATCTAATAATGTAAGTTGCAAGGACTGTTACATTTAAGTTTCACATGTATTCCCACAAGCAGACAAGTACTCGTATATGTTCGTGCTTACATACATATATATGTGGACTTGCATAATAAAAACCCGATCTCTTATGAACATAAGCCCTGCAACTCTTGCGGACTTTCTCTGTAAACAGAGTCGACATTGGCAAAGTGAACCATTTTTTTAAGTACGGGTGGTCAGACACAACCTTTTGGAGTATTTTTCATATTCACATTCGTGCAATATTTTCCTTTAATTCCACATTTTTAAAATTCTTCTTTCAGTTTTCTATTCATCTTACATTTCACTTTCTTCATGAATAATCAAATTCTTTTACTTTTTAATTATTATTTTTCCTTTATCTTTATTTTATCTTTAATTTAAATTTGATATATGGCTAGTCATGTATTGCACGCTCCGCGTGAATACGCTCGAATAAAAGTTTATTATTATTGCCATAAAAAGAATTAAAAAACAACCTGGATTATAAAATCTGCATTATATTATGTTACGGTCAATAGCTCAGTTGGTAGAGTGCTTGCATTTTATGCCGGGGGCTCGGTTTCGAATCCCACCAAGGGCAAGGGTGTCAGAAATGATTTCCCGTTTCGGTGTTTATTTCAAAACCCAAAAATAAATATTTGCTTACTCAGTCTTCACAAGAAATAAATACCAGCCTCCTCGGGAGCTGGAAAACCTCCGCTTCAACTGACGTGGTTGGCGTAAGGCCGGCCCTCCTACCTGTAAAAATAAATAGGTTCCACTCGTCACATGTGAACCCTTCGGGGATTACACGCTTGAATTTAAACTATATGTGTAGCTTAGTTGCGTAGTTACATTTTTATGACTACACGAGTACATTCGTAGTTTTTAATACACTCACGTGTGTAACTGTCTCTCAGCGTCTTTTCCGCTGATCCCAGCGATTTCCCGCCCAGGGGTGAGGCAGGATGGGGCGCATAAAGGCCAGAGGGTGGTTCCATATCGGCACGGCGGCAAGTCAATGAATGGAAATCACCCTAAAGTCGTAAACACTGATATAATGTATCCGCCCTAGGCTGAACCACCCCTCAGAGCTAAAAAACAATGTTTCACTAAGCTCAGATAAGTTTCACTAAACTGAGACTTGTTTCACTTAACTCATTTTTTTTTACTAAACTGAGATTTGTTTCAATAAACAGAGATTTGTTTCACTAAATTCACATGAGTTGTACTAAACTCAGATTTGTCTTAATTAACTCAGATTTGTTTCACTAAACTGAGATTTGTTTCACTTAACTCATGTTGTTAACTAAACTGGGATTTGTTTCACTTCACTTATTTTTTCACTAAACTGAGATTTGATTCACTAAACTGAGATTTCTTTCACTTAACTCATTTTTTTACTAAACTGAAATTTGTTTCGCTAAACTAAGATTGGTTTCACGTTACGCATTTTTTTTTACTTAACTGAGATTTGTTTCAGTAAACTGAGACTTATTTCACTAAACTGAGATTTGTTTCTGTAAACGGAGATTTATTTCACTAAACTGAGATTTGTTTCACTAAACTCAGATATGTTTCACTTAACAACTGAGACTTATTTCACTCTACTGAGATTTTCGCGGTAAACTTAAAACTACAGTTTTAATACAGAAAGATTTTTTTTCACAAAACTGAGATAACTACAAGCTCTTGTTTTTGATTCCCCTATAATCTATAATCTATAATCTAAGTTGCAAAGATATATTCATTTAAAGCTCTCAGATGTATGCCCACAAACCAACAAGTGTAGTTCGCGCTTACAAATGCTGAATGTGTACTTACAAATAAAATCCAAACCTCAAATGAACATAAGCCCCACAACTTTTGCCGACCTTCCCTGAAACAGGGGTGACATTGGCAAAGTGAACCATTTTTTACAGTATGGGTGGTCAGCCTCATACCAACCTATAAGTCTTTTTGATATGATTTTGATAATCGAAAATGGTTTAATTTAGTTTTAATAAAATTCATTTAGGCAAAATTTTCATTATTTTTTACTGTAAAAAACAAATAGGTTCCACACGCTACATGCGACGCCTTCGTAAACAACGTGTTAATAAGTTGCATGAAATGTGCAGCTTAGTTGCGTTCCAAGTTTGAGAAGCAATGCTCAAGTGAACAGTTTATTCATGGTAAACTTTACCCGATTGAATATACAAGATAGTATGTATGGAGATAGAAGGGAAAGTCTAGCGCGAGTACCTAATATCTATACCCGTTTAAAGTGAACTTGCACATCCCTAGTAATCTTTTGAACGCACAACAATGATACAGTGCTCCCCTCTCCCCCAGGCGGAGATTAGGGATGGATAAGAGCGGTGATCACTTCATTACTCTGTTCCGAAAACAGTGAATCATTACGAGCTGAGAGAAATTATTTTGGAAGTGAGTTATCTTATAATATAAGTTATAACAAAACTGGGAGAAATTTGATTGACTCTGAACGAAATTTTGATAAAACTAAAGTAAATATATTGATAAGATTTTACTAGGGGTTCTCTTTTAATTAAACTGCAATTATTTATTTCAACAGAATTTATTTTACACGGTTTGGTTCACAATTTACAATAATTAATAATCTCTACGTATATTGGTCTTCACGGTAAAATGCTTGGAGTGACTTTTCCACTGATGCCCTTTGCAGTCCGTATATATAGGTACAAAAGGGATCATTCTTGCATATTCCAGATCATTCCATCTCTCGCTCATACCACTACTACTACCATCATACTAGAGCCAGATTGTTCTACACACTAGCGTACCCGTACATGTTCAGCGCGAGTTCTGCGCTAAGGTACTTCAAATCCTTAGCTTGTAACAATATAAATGGTCGTAAAGCAGAGTTATAATTCAGTTGTTGAACATAAAGAAAATATTAATGTAAAAGTACAGGTGATTCCTAATAGGGAAATTAAATGAATTAATTAATCTAGATATAAGAAAGTGTTTATTAAATTGAGAGAAATAATGGAATAAATCTAAAAGTAGGTACTGCTTTAAAGAAAACATAAGAAGTTAAACTGCAAATTAAATAGATTTTTCATTTACGTTTCATTTACATTTTACGTTATTTTTCAGTTACGTTTCATTTCCATGTCGTAGATGAGTTTGGGAGAAATAAAAAAAAATGAATTGAGAGAAATTATTTTTAAAAGCTGTAGATACATTCATGGCCAAAGATATGGGTCGATTTTAAAATTCTCCCAGTCCAAAACATGATTACACACATGATTTTTTTTCGGATAAAACTGAAATAAATAAAAGCGAAACTAAGGTATTATTTAAATGAGAAATCAGTGGAGCCTACGCGGTCGGGGATCAGTTTCTCCCGGGTGAATGCTCCCGTGAACGAATCATGATTGACGGATTCAAATCCGAGAAATTTTGGAAATGCTTCGGAGAAATTGTGCGCGTATGAAGACGATTCTCTGAAATCCAAAACATATTTGAGATGGGCTTGGATAGAGATAGATATAAAAAATATATATTCTACCTTTTTTTTCTTTTAAAATCTTTTGATATTAAGCAAATGAAAACATTAATTAACTTTATTTAAAATAATTATAACTGCACAGTTAAAATTTATTTATCAGATATTAGACGAACGAATAGAACTTATATTATTGTCGACGTTTCGTTAGCTAATCCTCAGTCGTTGTGCAGAGAGGGTGTCGCTAACGAAACGTCAAGAATAATGTAAGTTCTCTTATAACGGTTCGTCTAATATCTGATAAATTAATTTAAACTGTGTAGTTATAATTGTTGTAAATATATCAAACGACCGTAATTCCAACCTAAACCTAACAATTCATTGGCTTTTCTTTCATTTTGTTTTATTCTAGTCATCATCGTTTATTCCTTGACTTATGGATGTTGGTATGAGTTGAAAACCAATATACTGCAAAAAAAATGGTTCAATTTGCCAATTTCACCACTGCTTCAGGGAAGGTCGGCAAAAGTTGCAGGGTTTATGTTCATTGTAGGTTTGGATTTTAATTTCTGAGTACACGTGGGCGTGTATTTAATATGCATTCTAAACGTTTTAATTTATCTTTGCAACTTAGATTAAAGATTATAGATGATGGCCGATCGTCGTTAGAAGTGGCAGTGAAAGATAAAAAGACTTGTCTGGATCACTTGCCATTTTCTTTCTTACTGTTTTTTTTATTATTGATGAAAAATGAAAAAAAAACTTAATATTTAATAAGTTGTTTTTTTTTTGCAGATATCATGAAACAACATCTATGAAGAAAAGCAGATGCGAATCCAAGCGAGAAAATGCCAAATGTTAATATTTTAATTTTTGTCTTTTCATCTGTTAATAAAAATATATTAAATCAATAAAGTGGTGCTTTGTTTTGTTAAAAAAATAAAACAGTGTTTGTTTTGTTGTTTTTGTTGTTTATTTTTTATTCAATTTAAAAATATTATGTCAATATGAAATGTGTCTTAAATAAATTTGTATTAAATAAATGAGATGGCTCAGTGTAAAAATAGTTAAATTTTAAAATAAATGAATTAAATTAATTCGACAATATTGAAATAAAGGCTTAAACCGACAATAAAAAATCTAAGAAATAAATGTAAGGTAATTTTAAATTTATAATTAAATAATAAAAGTGTCAACTGTAAATTAAAATAATGTAATTTTAAAATGACAATAAAGCTATATTAAAATTAAAATATTGTTGTACATTAAATTCAATAAAATTCGACAATAATTTACACAAAAGGATTAAAAATTGGCATAAGTAACTATAAAATGTAAAATAGGAGTTTTTTCTTTTTGAAAAAAAATCGACAATAAAAAAAACGTAAAATTATATATCTTGTTTAAAGAAATAATGAAAAAAGTGAATTTATCTGAAAATTAAAAAATATTTTTTTCCTGAAAATTGTGCACAAAATATACATACAAAAAGTGTTTTAAGTAAAAAAAAAGTGTTAAATTTACGTGAATATTTTTTATTGCAAGTGATAATAATAATTAATTGTACCCCTGTTCCCGAAGGCCTAGGGGAAGGCTTTTGAGGATATTTGTGCGCATGCGCGTACCGCCCTCTTGAAGCAACTTTTGCCCCCCCCCTCCCGCCAAAATGGATCGAGCCTGCGCCGCCATTTTCTTTCTTGGGATTACAAGTACACTCCTCGTGCAAAATGGTGAGAATTTCATGATATTTTTTTTCAGGTTTTTAAATGATTGGTTTAGTTAATTTTATTTTTTAACATTCAAAATGAATTAACGCCAATATAATGCACTTCAATTTCATGTATATTTTTATCTTGATTTTATTAATGTTTTTTGTTTAAGCTACAACATTTTTAAATTAATGTGATTTTTGATGAAATCTTTTGCTGATGGATTTTTATAATCGTAGTATACCTAAAAGTTTCAGAATCGAATGGGGGACGATATGTACTACCTATATTTTTGGTGACGGATTTTTTTTTTGTACATTATTTTATGAATGCAAATATTTATGTAATATATAACACGTGAGTATCTAAATCTAAATCTAAGCTGCAAAGATATGTATCATTTGAGATTCATATTAAATGCATTCCCACAAGCAGACATGCATAATTTCGCGCTTACACATGCCGCATGTGGACCTACAATATAAAAAACCCAATCTCAAATGAACATAAGCCCTGCAACTCTTGCCGACCTTCCTTGAAGCAGGGGTGACATTGGCAAAGTGAACCATTTTTTACAGTATGAGTGGTCAGCCGCATACCAACCTATCAGTCAAGGAATATACTGAATCAAAAAATCATTTTGTTTTATGTATAAAATTTAAAAAATATCAATTGACTTGGTTGTTATGGATACAGAGAATTGTAGCAAACAGATTTCTTACAGTATCGAATTGGGCAAAAATCATTATTGAATGTAAAAATATCATTCAGAGGGCTCTAGAGGTGTGATTCACGCAAACGCAACGCTCAAATTCTGAAAAAAGACTGTTGGTTTTCAGCGTTATTCTTATAAAAATGCTCTATAAATTTACTGCCTCTCTGTGAAAACACCGATTGTATCCATATTGAAATATTGGCCACTAAAATATCGTTCACAGATAGACAAAGCGGTTTTTAGGAAATACAGCCATAGACAAAGCGGCCTTTAGGAAAAACAGACATAGACAAAACGTTCGTTAAGTAAAACAACCATAAACAAAGCGCTCCCTAGGAAAAACAGCCACAGACAAAGCGTTCGATAAGAAAAACAGCAATAGACAAAGCGGTCTATAAGAAAAATAGCCATAGACAAAGCGGTCGATAGAAAAATCAACCATAGGCCGAGCGGTTTATAGAAAAAACAGCCATGTACAAAAAGGTTTCAAAGAAAAACAGCCATAGGCAGAGCGGTTTATAGGAAAAACAGGCGTAGACAAAAATATTGCTAAGGAAAACAGCCACATACACAACGGTCGATAAGAAAAACAGCCATAGATAAAGCGGTCAATAGGAAAAATAGCCATGGACAAAACATTCAATAAGAAAAACAGCCATAGACAAAGAGGTCGAAAAGAAAAATAGCCAAAGAGAAAGCGGTACAGAAAAAGCGGTCTATGGCTTTTTTGTATCATCCCCAACTTTGACACTTTGGTTTCACCTTTTTTAACCTTATATAATGACAGTAGATATTTTTTTGCAAAGAAAAACAATTTAATAACGTACATCAAGATAAACTCCGCAGGTCCCTACTACAAGTTTTCTGATGATCCTAAGACATGCGATACATGAATTTTCTTGCAATGTTTAGTCGTTGCAAAATATTTTTTCGTGATACGTTGTATTCTTTTTTTTATATCAAAAGTAAAAGAAATAAAATGCATGGATTAGCCTTATTTTGGAATTTGAACATAGTATTAAACGTATAGAATATTTAAGAAGAAAATCAAGCATTTTGTTCGAAAATAACATATATTATGTCATTGGTTCCTTGACTGATAGGTTGGTATGAGACTGACCCCCCATACTGTAAAAAATTGGTTCACTTTTGCCAATGCTACCCCGGTTTCAGAGAAAGGCGACAGGAGTTGCATAGTTTAATTTCATGTCAGGTTTAGTTTATTTTTCTCTGAAACCGGGATGGCATTGGTAAAAGTCAACCAAGTTTTTACAGCATGGGAGGTCAGCCTCATTCCAATCTATTAGTGAATGAAAAACAACTAGAATCGTTTTCTTATTTCCATTTTTAAATGTGTATTTATTAGAAGGTGTTAAAAAACGCAAATATGGTGCAATAAAGTGGTTAATATTTAAGTTGTTTGCTCAAAATGTAAGCAGTTCGATTCGGGAAAGATCTTAACATATTTAAGATTTATTATTCAATTTTGTTACGAGTATGTTTGGATTAGCGCTTTTTAACGACCACCGAAGGTTTTCCTTAAAAAAGAAAGTAGCTTATGGAATGATTTTTGCTAGCTCTGGATTTACTGAAACCGTTTACCGTTTCGCTCCGGTTTTCCTCCAGCTCTGCTCTGCTTGGAAAGTATGCTCATCAATCACACCGCCATACGATACGTGAGCTGAATGCGGTACACAAATTGGGTTCGGTTCCAGCATAGAGAAAGCTACGTACAAAGGATATCTTCATATCGAGTTGATATGCGGTGTTCTACTTAGATTATGGTGTATAATATATGGAGGTACCATTATTATTTTGGACAATATATTAGTCTAGTTTTATTTGTACAATTTAATCAATTATATATCGACACTTTAAAGGTAAGGTTTAAGTTGGAATTACGGTCGTTTGAAATATTTACAATTATAGTAACTACACACATAAAAAATAAATATAATCGTTATAAGATAAGTTTCGTTAGCGACGTAGCCAAAGTCTTCAGGAGACACCCTCTCTGCACGACGACTGAGGATACAATGGAACTTTACCTTAAAGAAAAAACTGAAAAAGTGGCATATGGAACTAATTTGGATTTCTCAAATTAATGCAATTTTTTTCTAGTTTCTACGAAAGAAAACACTGAAAAAGTGTGAAAGTCCTCTAGTACAGACCTTCATATATATATATATAAGGATAATTTATTTTAATGTACACATAATTAAAGAGCGCCGTTTTTGTGTGTGTCACACCTCAAGGGCCCTCTCAAATCACGGATAAGATTTCTTGTAAAGATGTGTCTTTAGTGCTCCTTTAAAGACACCAACAGTCTTTGCCTTCCTCACATTAGGTGGCAGTCTGTTCCACTCCATTGGTCCCGCAAACCGGAAAGCACGGTCCCCAAAATTAGTGCGTGTCTGACGGTGTGGCTGAACCAAGTCCACCACGCCATCCCCTGCAGATCTGAGCGTTTGGCGCCTCAAATCCCTCTCAACGGGTGTAAACATGTCAGCCAAATATGAAGGAGCTGTACCATTTACAGCCTTATACACCATCAGACAAACACGGTAGACCACCCTCTCCGGAAAACGAAGCCAATGCAGTTTCCCTAACAATGGAGTAATGCGAGTAAATTTAGACATCCCGAATATGAGTCTTGCCGCTGAATTCAGCACAGACTGAAGACGGTTGAACTGCTTTTTCGGCTGACCTATGTACAGCGTTGAGCAATAGTCAACTCGTGACATCACAAAGGCATTCACCAGGGTCTTGACTGCTCCCGACGGTAAACATCTCCTGATCGCCTTTATCTGGCGAAGTTCAAAAAATGAGGAAGATACAGTCGAGTTCAATTGCTCTCCCATTGTGAGGTTCCGATCCAGTGTGACTCCTAGAAGTCTGACTGAGTCGGAGGGCTGAATCAGCTCTCCCCCAATGGAGAGTGGTACTCGAGTTGTCAAAAGATGATCACGCCTGGTTGTAGCCGCCCACATCACTTCTGTCTTACCCATGTTAAGGATTAGGCCATTGCTTGTCATCCATTCACCAATCTCCGCAATGCAAGCTGCCACCCTGTTACTGAGAGTTTGTGCCATATGTGGCTGACACTGAGAGTAAATTTGCCAGTCATCTGCATATGCATGTGTAATGAGGCCCCATTTCTCAACTATACTCTCAATGTCAGCAGTGTATAAAATAAACAGGATCGGTCCCAGTACAGACCCCTGCGGCACCCCGGAGATCAGCGAATAGGAAGGTGAGACACAGTCACAAGTACGCACTACCTGCTTGCGATCCGCCAAGTAGGAGGAGAACCACGCCAGCGCCTTATCCCTCAAGCCGTACGAACCCTCCAACCTCCTTATCAGAATATCATGACATACGGTGTCAAACGCCGCACTCATGTCCAGAAGCGCTAAGAGAGCAAGATCTCCGCAATCCACTGCCGATATCAGATCTGAGACCACCGTCAGTAAGCCAGTTTCAGTCGAATGATATTTTCGATAGGCTGATTGCCTCTTAGGCATCAGATCGTTAGCACTCAGATAAGATACCAGCCGATCAGAGACAATGCGCTCCAGTACCTTAGACAGAAACGGTAAGTCTGACACCGGCCTGAAATTGGAGAGATCGTTAGGATCGAGATTTGGCTTTTTTAATATTGGCGTTATTTGCGCTTCCTTTAAAAAGGAGGGGATAGTGGCATCCATTAGGCATCCATTGATAAACCTAACAATAAATGGAGCCACTAGAAGAATGCACTCTTTTAGTACCCACGTCGGCACAGGATCCAGATCACACTGCTTATTTGGCGATCCCGCTACAACTCGCGTCACCTCTTCAATAGAGGTCAGCCCAAGCACTTCAAGCTGTGAATTACACAAAAGTCCCAGAGAACCAGGACTAACCCCTAGGGGAGAATATCTGGTCGGTATTTTACTTTGAAAGTAAGCAGCGAGATCACTAGCAGTCGTCACCGGACCCGCACCGGCCCGGGCATTACCAGACACGTTCTCCAGAAGTCTCCATAAACGCTGTGGACATTTTTCACTAGCAATAATGGTACAATAATGCTGGGACTTTTTCTGGAGGATAGCTGACCTGTACAGACCCTGTGCAATTATCCACATTTCTCTAGTGCTACCTGGCTTGCCACTCCTGAAATTACGCTCTGCTTGTCGCATTTTGCGTTTCAGCGCACTGCATTCACTATCAAACCAGATAGCACTATTCCGCTCCCTAACATGTTTGATTGTAATGGGAGCATGCAGATTTATTAAACTTTTCATGGTGTCATTGTACAGCCCAACTAATGTGTCTGGGTGCATTGAGACGTAGGTTTCCGGACAACAGATTGGCGATAGAGATAAATCCATTTTGAAGAAATCGATCTTAAATTTGTTCCAGGACCTGGAGGTAATTTTCCTGTATACAGGAACAGGTCGTCCTAGATTTAAACGTACCACCACCAACCTGTGGTCCGACAAACCCACATCTCTTACCTCTGTTTTCAAAGGAGCATCCTCCTGTCTAGTGATGACCACATCCAGTAGGCCACCCGCATCATGAGTGGGAGCATCTACCCACTGTCTGCAGCCATAGTCCGCAAGCAAGGCATAAGCACTTCCGTATAATTAATTTACTTACTATGAGAAGTTACCAACAATAAAATGTTTTATCCGTGATTTCTCAAATCAGTGAATCAGTACTTATTCAGTTTTACCTTTAAGGTGGCGATATGTATACTGTGATTCTAATGTTTACATATTTTTGTATCCTAGATAGTAGATTTTCATAGATATCACAAGTAAAGGTATAAGAAAACTAACCATATATACGTTGAGTATATAATAATAATAATAATATTAGGATGATTTATTTGGTGAGCGCTGTTTTTGTGTGTATCACACCTCAAGAGCCCTCTGCGAGCTTGGTCGTCGCTGTAGAAAGCGCCGATTCTCAAGCAAGATCCAGTTTTTGTAAGGTTGGATGGACCTTTCAGTGACCGGTCTTTTGGTAAAGGTTTATGAATTTTTCAACCCAGCGAAGAGCACATTTGGAAATATAAATGGTATATATTTGTGCTCCGCCGGGATCCGAATCCACAACCTTCCATTTTACGAGTCCGAAGTGTTGCCACTGGACTACGGACCGGTCCAAGATGCCAACGACACGCGGTGTACCTGAGCGGTCACCCATCCAAGTACTATCCGCGCCCAATGTTGCTTAACTTCGATGATCTATGGGAACCGGTGCTTTCAACATGGTAACGCCGTTGACATGTATGTATTATGGAAGTATTTTTCCCGTTGCCAAACGAACATGTTATTGAAAAGATGAGCTTGGATTCTTAAAACACTTATTATAATTAAATAGAAAGTATTTTTTGACACCATTCGGTTTCGAACCCAAGGTTTTCCATTCAGAAAGCGAATCTTCAACAAATTGATCTATCGACACAAAAGAAAAAAATACACTAGACCTAATCAGTCTTTCTTTCAAAAAGCAGATGTCCGTTTTTAGAATGCCGTGACACACTTAAGTCTTTTATTAAAAAGAAAAACATGCGTTTGTCTAAGATCCCTTGACATTAATCTCAAGTCTTTTATTTAAGCAAATATTTATTCTACTATTGTCTTTTTTTCACATGGCGTTTTTTATTCGTACATACTTTATTTAAAAATATTTTTTTAAAACGACGAAACGTCGCTGTTTTCATGTATGATTTTACATACAATGAACAATGGTAAATAACCAAGAGTACCTATACAAATGTGACAAAACGCATTTCACTTTTTTTTACGCACGCAATAAGAGTAGTCTTTGTTTTCTTCTTCTATTTCCCGATTTTAATTTTTCAACTTGTATTAGGTACACAAAAACAAAACTTTATGTAGGATGTTTTGACAATTATATTAATTTTAAAACTAAACAAATTTCAAAACTTAATTTAACTTGGATATTTCATGTACGATTTTGAAAATGATTTGAAAATTCATGTAGGATCTTGAAATGCGGACGTCCAGCTATCTTTTCACCTTTTAGGGCTGGAAGTCTCATCATCACGGTAATTCTTACCTACCGAATATCGGTAATATTTGTATGAAGACTAATCATCTTGGATTGGCAGGTCTTCATACAAATATTATCGATATTCGGTAGGTAAGAATTACCGTGGTGATGAGACTTCCAGGATTGGCAACTCATTAGCTACGATGTGCGCAAGTCTTTCATGGCTCATTATGGAGGAATGATCTTTTCAAAATCATCTTTAGGATCCGCTGCATCTCACTATGTCCTCTATTTCACAGGCTTTTCACATGTGGTCATTTTGGATACGAATTCGCAATGTTCAGTCTGTGATCATTTAAAAAACTTTCATTTCGGATTTTCTTTGTAGTCTATTGGTTCTTCTCGTATCCGCTCTAGCTTCAACACCGTAAAATGATATCGGTCTTACACATGTTTCATACATATGTACGTAAGTATCTGACTTATCATAGTATTCTTCTATAAAATAAGAAATGTATGAAAAAGGTGAAGAATGTGACTAAATTAAAAGAGGACTCTGTAGAAGTTCTGGCCAGTGGAAAGGTGACAGTGCTACAAATACAGATACAGTATCTCAAATGAACATAAGCCTTGCTACTCTTTACTGACCATCTCTGAAACATACGTTTGAAAATCAAGAATGCATTAAAACCGTTAATATGATTTATGTGGTGAGTGCTTTTTTTGTGTGTATCACACCTCAAGAGCCCTCTGCGAGTTTATTTGTCACTGTAGAAAGCGACAATTCTCAAGAAAGACGCAGTTGCTGTAAGCCTGGATGGACCTTTAGTGACCGGTCTTTAGTTAAGGTATATGATTTTTCAGCCAGCGATGAACACATTTGAAATATAATTGGTATATTTTTTGTGCTCCGCCGGAATTTGAACCCACAACCTTCCATTTACGAGTCAGAAGTGTTAACCACTATACTGTGGACCGTTGTCTCTGTATCGCAATGCTGACAGACTAGGCTTCAGTTCCACGCAACGATTTTCTGTGAAAACCTCGCGTCGAGCCTTCACGCTACCCGTGTACATAAAGGAGGGTGGGGGCGATATATTATATACCTGCAGCCCGTGTACCTAAGTACACACCCGTGTGCTCTGTGCATGCACACACGGGCACGTCGCTGTCTTTACAAGGTACAAATCATTCCGTGTATTTGTACATTCGCACCTAGTTCACAGCGATGCTAAACAGTTTATGAAAATGTCGTCCAATTGCACATGAATGGGCTGTGAAAAATGCTTCGGATCTCTTAGAGCCTGTTCCCACTTGTCGGGTGTCGAATCCGTATATTCATCGGAGGTTTCAGTTGCAGAACATTCAGTTTCCGACAAGTGCGAAAAGCTCCATACATAATGTTCTGCCACTGGAACCTCCGATTAATATACGGATCCGACACCCGACAAGTGGGAACCGCTCTCTTAGCGTGATCGACTCACCAATGAAGAAGTCCTCCAACGAATGCGTACTACAAAGGAGCTTCTGCTAACCATTAAGCAGAGGAAACTGATGTACTTCGGTCACATTTTGAGAATGAGAAATACCGTCTCCTTTAGCGAATCAATTGTATGAAGACTTGTATGCGGCCATCTTGGATTGACAGGTCTTATACAAATATTCGGTAGGTAAGAATTACCGTGGTGATGATACTTCCAGCCCAGGAGTGGCTCACTATCTTCTAAAACAAAACAGATCTAATAATCTAAATTAGAGAAGGAGAATAATTTGATTCGTGTGCCACTGTTTGTCGAGGACTGCCGCATACGCGACATGTAGAACTAAAAGCAATTTCGGTTTAAATACCTGTCGTAGGGTGGTATTGATTTCTCTCCATGTTCTGTAGAGTGTACGCTATACGTGCAAGATAATATTATAATAGTATTTGTCTATTTATAATCCAGCGTAGAGATATAAGGAGGGGACACGTCTCCATTTCATCTCAGTTCTTACGTCAATGAGAACATTCTCAGAATCTTATTTCTGGATTTATTTAATTATTGGATTAATAAATATGACATTCCTTGACCTAAAGGTTGAATCAAGGCTGACCACCTACCTATCTTTAATCTATGATTTAAGTTGCAAAGATATATTAACATTCAAAACTCATATCAAATGCATGCCCACAAACAGACATGTATAATGCTGGAGTGATGTTTTCCGGGATCTGTTGCCATGGTCTGTGGGAGCTGGAGCTTCCGGACGTTTTGCCCATTTCTACGACGGGCTTCTTCAGCGTGAAGTATGATGATGAAGATGATCTTGATGAGAACTGTGAAGCGGCAACAGATTTCGGAAAACATCACTCCAGCATCATCAGCCGGCCATGTAAGCCTAAAACTCTTAGACATGTATAAGTTTGCACTTAAACATTCTGCATGTGGACTAACAATATAAAAACCCAATCTCAAATGAACTTAAGCCCTGCAACTCTTACCGACCTTCCCTGTGACCTTGGCAAAGTGAACCATTTTGTACATACGGGTATTCAGCCTCATACCAACCTATAAGTCAAGGAATAAAGCGGTAAGGAGTTGCACTGCATGTGCAGCTAAGTTGTGCTTAGGAAAAAAATATTTTCAATGAATGAAACAATATTTTGTTGTTATTTTATTTGTTGGTGTTTTTACTCTCCGATTTCATATAATCAGTAAAGTACTCAAAGTATAAAAATTGCGTAAATCGAAAATGTATGGAATATACAACGGCACTCCTAGAGAGTGATATAGTTTTCATACATTTTTCGATTTACGCAGACGAAGTGAGCTTACAAAATATTTTATACTCGGGATACACCCCTCCCCGCTCCATTCAGCCTATAAGTCAAGTTTGATCAATCATTTTTGACGGGCATGACATAGCCTTCTTCCCTTGTACCCTAGAGCTGTGACCTTCCACTTGAAGGTCTGATCCCGAGTAAAAAAAAAACGTCTAAAATATCGTTCAACAAAAACTGTATAACTAAAACACTCACCAGAGGCTCTGCTTTCATTTCAATACATTTTTGGTTTAACGCTTTTGTTGAGTTTACAAAAAAAGGTTGCCGGTCAAAATTGTGAGTAAACAATATTTTTTCTAAGAAAACAATCTGTTCCCTTATCGCCTAGATAATCTATAATCTAAGTTGCAAAAATATATTAACATTCAAAACTGACATCAAATGCATGCCCACAAACATACACGTGTAATTTCGCGGTTACAATTGCTGAATGTGTACTAACAAGTTAAAACGAAACCTCAAATGAACATAAGCCCTGCAACTTTTTCCGACGTTCCCTGAAACTGGGGTGACCATGGGGGTGACGTTGGCAAAGTAAACCATTGTTTACAGTATGGGTAGTCAGCCTCATACCAACCAACCTATAAGTAAAGGAATAGTCACTCCTGTCAATTATTGGTATTAAAAGCTATTGACATTATAAAAAAACTGTTCCGATACTACACTAAGGCTCAGTATTTTCAACGTTAGCTTATGTGACTTTGAACTGATAAAAAAAACTACCCACACGATTGACGTAAGTGCGTCCTTTTCACTCAGTACAAAGTCGCTGTGCTAACGTTGAAAATACCGGGCCTAAACAATGTATAATTCTATAAATAAAAAGAAAAAAAAAATCCAAAACATAGCACACACGAGAAAGTAGCTACAGAAGTGAAAAAAACGTGTTTTTTTAAATATTTTTTTGTGGTGGCAATTCTTAAGTTATATATTTTGTTCAAACGTTATAGGTAATTTAGATAAAAAAAAATAAAAAAATAATAAACATTAATTAATAAACATAAACTTATAAACTTATTGGCTTATGTTAACTTGAGACTGGGTCTTTATGTTATAAGTCCACATGCGGCATGTGTAAGCTTGAACTTTCACGTGTCTTCTTTTGGAAAGGCATAAAGATGAATCTAAAATGTAACATATCTTTGCAACTTAGATTATAGACCATTAGAATGGTTTTTAATTTTGTAAGTAAACATGCAAAATGTGTATGCGTAAACGTATACCTACCTTTCTCTTTATGTGCATACATTTTATATGAATCCCTCATGATAATAGTTCTTGATAGAATTACACATACAGCATAATATCGCACGCTCAATCATAAAGAGCAATAACTAAAAAAAGAAGAATGTTGGGAAATCACGTTTGAAGTTCAGACAACCAGTACAACTTGTATGGGATGAAAAAGGCGACCGATATTTTATCTCGGTCATATTCGTCCAAATTGAACGGCTGTCGCATTCTACCTATTTTTCTCGCATTGTTCTTGCGTTTTATTACAAAATCTCGATTTTCCCAATTTTTAAGACATGCACGAATATCTTTGCAACTTAGATATTTATAAAATATTAAACTACGTGCTCCTTGACTGATAGGTTGGTATGGGGCTGACCCCCTATGCTGTAAAAAATGATTCACTTTTGCCAATGACACCCCAGTTTCAGGGAAAGGCGGCAGGAGTTGCGAGGGGTATGTTCATGTGTGGTTTTGATTATTGGTATGCACACATGCAGAATGTGTAGACGCGAACTTACATGTGCCTGTCTGTGGGCATGCATTTAATATGAGCCTTAAATGTTAACATATTGTTAACCTTTTTTTTTTAAAAACATTTTTTTATTTTTCTATTATTACAGTGTTTGTTTGTCGTATAAATAAATGTTAGAGACACACAAAAGCAGGGTTGTCACAAAACAAATCCCCGTCACCTTTCACCCGGTATAATGAATTAATACCATTTCCACTGGCAACACTCCCCATCCCCCTCACCCCCGTATAACCTTTCTTTCATCCCCGATGATATCTGTCTGTCGGATCTGTTTAAATTAACGTCTGCTCTAGAAATGGAAAGTTGGATTCCAATTTCCTGCTGAGTTTCCCCCTTATTGGGGTGCTCCAATTGTCGGTCTGGTGACGACCCATCGCAAACACTTCAAAAGAAGATTTTTTTTAATTTAAGAAAAAAATAGATTTGTGAACAGGAATGCAATTATATAACCTATTTTGCCTGGCTAGAAACAGGTATTAATAATTCATTCTTGTATATTTAAATGAATTATTAATTAATAATCATTACCCAATGACATCTGTTGAACCAGGATCAAAGTTATGGTCAAACGACCCAAGCGAGGATCGAAACAACGTTATTCTATTCCAAATACGCTAGAAAGATCAACCACTTGACTCCCTCGGCCAGAACACTGATAAATGTTGCAAAAATATATTGGCATTTAATGATGCCCACAATCAGTCACATGTAAATTCTCGCTTACACATGCTCATGTTTACATCCAAAATAAACCAAACCTCAAGTGGACATAAACTCTGCAACTCCTACCACCTTTTCCTGAAATCGAGAAGGCATTGGCAAAAGTAAATCAAATTTTTTACAGCATGGGGGGTCAGCGTTATACCAACTTATGAAAACTGAATTATAAACTTGTGGCCAATGAGTTGTAGCTGGGGTCTACGAGAATGGATCTCATTTGGTTTATTACATTGACATACATCCCTAGTAGATAAAGCATTTGCTTGTACTAAGATTTCTACAATAATGATTGGTGCATACGTATGTATGTATGATGGTTCTGTATCGGACTGGCTAGCTGAATGCGCTGTATAAGGAGGGAATCCCGGGGAGTAGCGTCCCCCCCCCCGTACTAGGAGTCCCCCCTACCCTAGGATTCTCCCCCCCAGGCTAGCAACCCTGGTCTTGTCTCATTACTGTCATCGAGAGTCTCTGGATAAACACGTCACGATGCACCTCCCGAAACAGGGGGGAACTGCTTGCAAAGGAATAATGGTTATTGCGAGGATTAAAAAAAAAGGAAAGATTAATTGAACAAATAAGAGCAACGAAGCTGCAGTGTTTATGAATGTCTTACCAAGTATCGTTAAATGGCTTAGGATGGTGTATTTGATTTTTCTCAACAATGTTACAGCCATTGATACTAAAAAAAACAAATCTCGATCCTAATGATCCCTCCAATTTCAGGCCGGTGTCGAATTTGCCGTTTTTGTCCAAGGTGCTGGAGCGTATTGTCTCTAACCGGCTGGTATCTTATCTGAGTGATAACAACCTGATGCCGAAAAGGCAATCAGCCTATAGGAAATATCATTCAACTGAAACTGGTTTGTTGACCGTAGTCTCAGATCTGATATCGGCAGTGGATTGCGGGAATCTTGCGCTCCTAGCTCTTCTGGACATGAGTGCGGCTTTTGACACCGTATGTCATGATATCTTGATAAAGAGGTTGGAGGATGCGTACGGCTTGAGAGATAAGGCTCTGGCGTGGTTCACCTCCTATTTGGCGGATCGCAAGCAGGTAGTGCGTACTTGTGACTGTGTCTCACCTTCCTATTCGCTGATCTCCGGAGTGCCGCAGGGGTCTGTGTTGGGACCGATCCTGTTCATTTTATACACGGCCGACATTGAGAGCATAGTCGAGAAATGGAGCCTTACTACACATGCATATGCAGATGACTGGCAGATTTACTCTCAGTGTCGACCACACATGGCGGGAGCTCTCAGTAACAGAATGGCAGCTTGCATTGCGGAGATCGGTGAATGGATGACAAGCAATGGCCTAATCCTTAACATGGGTAAGACGGAAATTATGTGGGCGGCTACGTCCAGGCGTGATCATCTCCTGACAACTCGCGTACCACTCTCCATTGGGGGACAGCTGATTCAGCCGTCAGATTCAGTGAGACTTCTAGGAGTCACACTGGATCGGAACCTCACAATGGGAGAGCAGTTGAATAACACGGTATCCTCCTCGTTTTTTGAACTTCGCCAGATTAAGGCAATCAGGAGATGTTTACCATCAGGGGCGGTCAGGACCCTGGTTAACGCTTTTGTGATGTCTCGGGTTGACTATTGCTCAACGCTGTATATAGGTCAGCCGAAAAAACAGTTCAGCCGACTACAATCTGTGCTGAACTCTGCAGCAAGACTCATTTTCGGGATGTCCAAATTTAATCATATTACTCCATTGTTGAAAGAACTGCATTGGCTTCGTTTTCCGGAGAGGGTGGTCTACCGTGTTTGTTTGATGGTTTACAAAGCTGTCAATGGTACGGCTCCTTCATACCTGTCTGACATGTTCTCACCTATTGAGATAGATTTGAGACGCCAAACTCTCAGATCTGCAGGGTGTGGGGTGGTTGACTTAGTCCAGCCGTTACGTCAGACACGCACTAATTTTGGGGACCGTGCTTTCCGGTTTGCGGGCCCAATGGAGTGGAACAGACTACCACCTAATGTGAGGAAGGCAGAAACTGTTGGTGTCTTTAAAGGAGCACTAAAGACGCATCTAAAGACGCATCTTTACAAAAAATCTTATCCGTGATTTGAGAGGGCCCTTGAGGTGTGACACACACAAAAACGGCGCTCTTCAATTATGTGTACCTTATAAATAAATTATCCTTGTATATATATATTGCATACTATTTTGCCACCATTCTGCCCGGTTTTTCAAAGTTTATTTCGGAAATCAGTAATATTATTAGGATGATTTATTTAGTGAGCTCTGTTTTTGTGTGAATCTAACCTCAAAAGCCTTCCGCGAGCTTAGTCGTTGCTATAGAAAGCACCATTTTTTAAGCTAGACCCAGTTGCTGTAAGGCTAGATGAACCTTTGGGGACCAGTCCTGGTAAATTTATTTGAATTTGTAACCCAGCGAAGAGCATATTTGAAAATATAAATGGGATATGATTTGTGCTCCGCCGGGATTCGAACCCACAAGTTGACGGTTGTGGGCCACAACCTTTCATTTACGAGACCAAAGCGCTATCACTAGTCTACAGGCCGGTTGTGTAGTGTATGGAGATGTAATATGACAACTTTAACACAGTTTTCCCGGTGATCCATAAACAATCCGGGCAGATTGCTTAGGCCCGGTATATTGAAGTAAAGTAATATTTTAGTTAACTATTACTTGAACTTGTATTCAAAATACTCAATCTCGAGTAAACTAAAACCGAACATTGCCGAAGTATGAAGCCACGCCCCCAAATCTTGGAAATAATTAAAATGCCATTAAAAAGCTTTAAAACAAACAACTATTCATAAAAATCATATGCCTAACCTTCATTAAGCTAGAAAACGACACAAAAAATGTTCAGTTTGCGACAATTTTGATGTATCCTTACATTAAAAAAGAACAGCTGCTGTCAGTGAAGCGCCGCCATCTTGAAAATCGAAAGTTAAAGTTACTAAATATTTACTGGCGAAATTCGGCGAGTAAAATATCATGATGATTTAAGTAAAATTGCATTTTAGTTAACTTTACGATACTTCAAAATACCGGGCCTTAGTGTCTGAAATGGCTGTGTTTTTCTCGAATAGATCCGAGTCCGTTCTTTCCGCGGGCTTATCCATTCAGGACCATCTCCTTTCACAACATCAATCCACAATCCCGCTCCTGGCTGCGTTGCGGCGCTGACGGCAGTTTGATGAAGTCTCCACGCGGGTGGCTTTGTTTGGCTTTAGGGAGAGGGCGTCGCTGCCTGTTCCATTAACCAGCCCGTTAACAACCCATCACACACACTTGTCGACTTAAGTAGTTTTTGTAGATTACCTGCGAGCAATGACTGGAAACACACTGAATGATAGAGTCCGCAATGATTGGGTGATGAACGAGTGTGGTATAAAAGAGAATTTGAGAATCAATGAACAGAAAAGCGCAATGAGATGGTTCGGACATCTTGAAAGAATTGATGATGAACGACTAACGAATAAAGTGTACAGAGGAAATGTCAGAGGTAAGCGTGGAAGGGGAAGACCGAGAAAGGAATGGATAGACCAAATAGGGTAGATTGCGAAATAATGGAACCTGCAGAGTGAAAATAAGAGAAGAGATAAGGAAATTGATGAATGTTGAAGAGATAAAAGAGATATGCAAGGACAGAAAAAAGTGGAGACGCATCTGCAGAGGTGCCAACCACCACTAGTGGAACGGCGGCAGGACACAGTAGACTAAGTTTTTTATCGTCTAATATTGTTGATTCGTCTACTTGTTTATCTTATCTCCAACAGATGTAATTTCACACAAGCAATGTTTGTATGTGTACTGGACCAATGTGTCTTATGTATGCTGGAAACAGATTTTGAAAAACAGCTCTCGCAGCATTGTATGGCATACCTTATCAAATGGTAGATAAGCCGAAAAAACACTGGGGAGTTGTATTAGCAATACTGTCAGCGGTTGATCAAGAAAATTCTTGGATTTGGATTCCGTTAAATTAAACGATCCCGTTTAAGTTATGTATTTACCTAACATGTCGCTAGGCTTTTAATAATGGCCGGTCTATTACTATAGTGCAGTTAATGCATGCATTTCTTGATAGAAGGCTAGGGTTCGATCCCCAGTAAGGGCTTCGTATATGATTTGTCGTTTCGGTGTTTATTTTAAACCCAAAATAAAATACCCGCAAGGTAAACTCAGCCTTCACAAGAGCACCTGCCACCTCGGAAGATAACGGAGATAACGCGGTAAGAATTTGCACTATATGTGTAGCTTACTTGCATTACGTTTTTAGTAATAATGGCAATATCTGAGTGCATTAGTGCGTAAGACATGGGCCGAGAACGGACTGAGTAGCGGAACAGACTTCCCTTCGCGGGACAGCATAAAGTGTAGGTACTACAGTATACCGAATATAAAAGATTACGTTCCTTGACTTATAGGTTGGTATGCGGCTGACCACCCATGCTGTAGAAAATGGTTCACCCCTGTTTCAGGGAAGGTCGGCAGAAGTTTCAGGGTGTATGTTAATTTGAGATTCGGGTTTTTATATTGCAGGACTACATGCGGCATGTTTAAGCGCGAACTTAAACATGTCTGTTTTGTGAGAATGCGTATAATGTGAATCTCTAATGTCACTTATATTTTGCAACTTAGATTAGATTAAATTGGATTAGACTTGTCTCGATTGCGTAAATCGAAAAAATGTACGAAAACTTAATCACTCACAAGGAGTAGCGTCGTACATTTCATACATTTTTGATTTACGCGATCGGGGGAGTTAGTGTAAATGTATTATACTCAGTGTATTGATGAGTCGCTAAAGGCTGGTTCGGACAAGGCGAGTAATTTAGTCAAGTAACGAGTTATTTAGTGGCTAAACGTGTGCGAACCCCAACAATTTAGTCCAGTAGTTAAGTCAATGGTTTAGTCAAGCCGATCCATTTCATTCTATTTTTTCGGGCAAGTAGCGGCCCCGCCCACCGTCCGTGGGCGAGTGTTGCCGAGAAGCCACGGAAAAGTCCGAGTCCGAAGAGCCACGGAAAAGCCCGAGTCCGAGTCGAGTTTATTAGCGGCCGCGCCATTGGCCGCTCACTCTTGGCGGGGAAACGGAAATGCAAGAATGGCGGCAATTTAAATTGGCTGCAGTTTGAAAAGATAATGCCCGTTTTCAGCAAGAATATTTAAAGATAAAGTGCTGTTTAAAAATATTTAAGTACTTAAGAACTTCTTATTTTTGCGAGCCCGATGTTCCGCTCTCTAAACTTAGCGACCTGTCAGTGAGGTTATGTCATGTTTAAACTGTAAATAAGTGGATATGCACACCGATATCCTTGGTTTTTTAGAAACTCTTGAGAATATAGAAGTTGCTAGGACTTATCTACGTCCAAAAAGTTTTGAGAAAGGTAATTTTTTTTCGATAAGAATAGTATGACATCGATTTTTGGTGCGGATATCAGCTGTCAAAAATACAATCATGTAGCTCCTTGCTGACAATAGAGCTGTACAAATATAGTTTTGGTAAAGATGTTGTGGAAATAACTATTATCGTCCATGAATTTATTACGTATTTAAAAACATCGATCTTTTACATTGATCGATGTTTATAGGTACCTACCATAAATTTGTCATATCACAGGCCTTATGATATCCTTCAGATGGATTGTTACTTATTGTTTTGTACAGAAACAATTCAGTGACACACGGGGATAACTAATTAGAGGCATTACAATTTTATGCCACTGTAAGCCATCAGCTGGTATCTGTGACAGACGTGAGAGGCGTATGTAGCAGGATTGAACAAGTTTCTCGCGGTCAGCCTCTGAAAAGTTGAACCATGTTTCTTCTTTAACTTGATAATTGATTGGTGACCGCCGTGTATTTGAAAATGCCGATTTTACATGTCGAATATTGATGTTAATTGTCAACAACGAAAAACGCAACAGAGAAATGCATCTGAATGCAGCTGCAGACTAGAGCCGTATTATAGTGTGTGCATACAAAATATACTTTGTACACATCATTGAAAAGATAAAATTTCAATTAAAAAATAATGTTTGCAGCGTAAATGGTAGATATTATTATAAACATTAAATAGTCATGTGTTGTTTTTATTTAAAATGTGTATATTATTTTATAAACCATAAAATACATTTCGAATTTACAAAAGTCGAGTTTCGAAGTTGTTTGCTAAACAGGCTCCTAGCTAGGTGGCCGGGCATAAATCAGTTAATATTACCAAACCATAGCCAATTTAAAGGGCTTTATAATAACATGATTTTAATACTCAATTAATATTTTCAAACTGCAGCCAATTCAAATTTTCCGCCATTATAGAAAGGGCTTTCTGCAGCTAACTTCGCACTTGTGTACTGTACTGGACCGTAATGCGAACGCTTCACGGGCAAGTAGCGCCCCGCCCACTACTAAATTACTCGTTACTTGACTAAATCAGTGGCCTTGTGCGAACTAGCCTTAAGGGTGCATTCTGCGTTGTCAGGGCGGGGGCTATGATAGAACGACACAGAGACAAAACGACAAATGACATAACGATACATGACAGAACGACACATGACAAAACATCGCATGGCAAAACATCACAGAAAAGTACATCACAATAACAAAACATCACAAGATAAAGTGTCACATGACAAAACATCAAATACCTAAAACAGGAATTATCACAAACGTCACATACCAGTCCGGTCGATAGCTCAGTTGGTAAAGTGCTTGCGTTTTATGCCGTGAGCTCGGTTTCGAATCCCACCGAGGGTGTTAGAAATGATTTCCTCGTTGCGGTGTTATTTCAAACCCAAAATAAAATATCAGAAGATTTACTCAGCCTTCACAAGAAATGAGTACCAGCCACCTCGGGATTTGGTAAACCTCCACTTCAAATGAAGTGGTTGGCGTAAGGCCGGCCCCCTTACCTGTAAAAATAAAGAGGTTCCACTCGCCACATAAAGGCCCCTTGTGACTAAATTTTAGTGAAAACGGCGCTTCAGAAAAAAATCAACCAAATATATATTTATATATACACATGCGAAACCCTTTTGGGATAACGCTGCAAGAAGTTACACTATATGTGTGGCTTAGTTGCGTTAGTTGCGTTGCATTGCACATGAAAAAACATCACATCAAAAAACACGACAAAACAGAAAACACTATATAAACGGCATGACAAAAAAGTGGTACATGAGAAAATGGAACTCATGCAAATAATATTATTTTGTAAAGATGATAAAAAAATTAACGCCACCGATTTTTTTTTTTTAATTAAAAAAAATAGATTTGTGGAAAGGAATGCAATCCACCAACCTATTTTGCCTGGCCAGTTGTCTTCATGCTAAAGCAGAAGCTTGTGTGCATGCAACGGCATCTGTTGAGCCAGGGTCGAAGTTATCGTCGCGGGAATCGAACCAGCGTTATCCGGTTCCAAATAATCTGTCTTGATTCCCGCGGCCATAACACCGACATTATCATTATTATATAAAAAAAAACTAACTAAGCTGCACATAATGAGCAACTTATTACCGCGTTATCCCCGAAGGAGTCTCATATACCGTACGGAAGTAAAATAAATGTTTATGTTGTTTGTGATGTTTTGTTTTGCCATGTGTCGTTCCGTCATGTGTCGTTCTGTCATGTGTCGTTTTGTCACTGTGCCTTTCTAACCTGTCAACGTCAGGGGCGGGCTCGACTACAGAGACTGACTGTCTGGTGGCTGGATCTTACGCGGTTTCACGCGGCTTGAGCGAGACGAATGAATGAGGCTTTCATGAAATGCTTCTCGGTTTTTTTCGGGTGTAATTTACGCAGAGCAACGAACTTTTATTGCAGTTTATGAGAGGTATAGAACCAAAGCCGGCGATCTAGGATTTTGTTAACAAAAAGTAAATGTATGAAAATGTTTTCCTGTTTATTGATATATTTTTCTCATTTTCTAAAAATATCATAGAGTTAATGCTTGTGAGTCTAATTGGCTCATATATCAGTATCATCTACAATATTTTTTTATCTATCTGGTCTGTATGACTAGGGTCTTTAACAACTAATGACAGAATGTAAATTAACTTGTACCTCAGCACCAGTTCTTTGACTTATAGGTTGGTATTAGGCTGGCCACCCATACTGTAAAAAACATGGTTCACTTAGCCAATGTCACCCCAGATCCAGGGAAGGTCGGCAAGAGTTGCAGGGCTTGCTTTGTTCGTTTGAGATTAGGTTTTTATGCTGTAAGTCCACATGCGGCATGTACATATAAGCGCGAATTTATACGTGTCTGCTTATGGTAATGCATTTAATTTGTAACTAAGATAAGATTAGATATGATAGATTTTGTGTTGTTTATTGTTCAATCCATAGTTTGTTGCTCAAGATCTGTCACTACTTGAGCCCACTTTATAATTGCACTTGATAGCAACAAACGAGCTCACCAAAAGCTCTTGATGTGTAATTATAAAAAAAATCTAATGATTCAATTTTTTTCATTGCTTTGTAATGTCATATGAATAATAATATGAGATAGAAACCCCAGCCCTGTTGTCTCATGTACTTGAGTTTCCTTTGTACGATTAACCGCCCCTAACTTTCATGTTTAATAATCCCATATTACACCCCGTCTTCCCCTTTCTCCATTACTCATCCCGAATAATGCATTCGGGATTTTTATATCATTCCCGGGATTGTAATGTCATTATTATCAAGATTCTATGTCACCATTTCCGAGATCACCATATTACTATTTCTAGTATTTTATTTTCACCAATAATGCATTTGGGATTTTTATATCATTCCCGGGATTGTAATATCATTATTATCAAGATTCTATGTCACCATTTCCGGAATCGCCATATTACTATTTTAAGTATTTCATTGTCACCAATAATGCATTCGGGATTTTTATATCTTTCCCAGGATTGTAATATCATTATTATCAAGATTCTATGTCACCATTTCCGGAATCGCCATATTACTATTTTAAGTATTTCATTGTCACCAATAATGCATTCGGGATTTTTATATCTTTCCCAGGATTGTAATATCATTATTATCAAGATTCTATGTCACTATTTCCGAGATCACCATATTACTATTTCTAATCTAATATAATCTAATCTAAGCTGCAAAGATATATATCATTGAAGATTTATATTAAATGCATTCCCACAAGCAGACATGTATAATTTCGCGCTAACACATGCCGCATGTGGACCTGCAATATAAAAACCCAATCTCAAATGAACATAAGCCCTGCAACTCTTGCCGTCCTTCCCTGAAACAGGGGTGACATTGGCAAAGTGAACCATTTTTTTTACAGTAGTATTACAGTACAATAGTATATAGTATTTAATTATCCCCAATAATGCATTCGGGATTCTTATATCTTTGGCTTAATTATAAAAAAATAAATATATTCCATCATTTTCGATTCAAAGATACATTTGCACAGTATAGTTTAGCGGCTGAGATACATGAGGTAGGTACGTAGAATTTCGGTCCTTAATTTATGCTAAAAATAAAGATCATTCTCGTAAACTGAAGCTGAGTGAAAATTGCCGGTATTTTGTTTTGGGGTTTGAAATAAACGCCGAAACGGGAAATCATTTCTTACACCCTCGGTGGGATTCGAACCTGAGTTTACGGCATGGAATGCAACCACTCTACCAACTGAGATATCAACCGAACTGTATAATCTATAATCTGAGCTGCAAAGATATGTCAACATTTGAGGCACAATCAAATGTATGCCCACAGACAGGATCGTGCTTGCACATGCCGCATTTGAACCTACAGCATAAAAACCCAAACCTCAAATAAACATACACCCTGCAACTCTTGCCAAGTGTACCATTTTTACAGTTTGAGTGGTCAACCTTTTAAAAAAAAATGCTTTCGTCTGAGTACCTATGCAATATGCATCCTCAGGAGCAATGAAAAATTAAGTAAATGATAAAAAAAAACGCTACCTGGTGATCGAACTTACTACTTTCTGAACACAAACATGAACGACTAAAATATGATGTTTAAAATATTTATCTCTCTATTCAGTTCCCTCATTAGCCTCTCCATTCATCCCCACTAACAGGCACCGTTATATTATGGAGCATTCATCCCTTTGACAGCAGTACCTACACCAGACTCACGTTGATTGCCCATCTCTTATGTGATACACATTTTAAACCTGTAAAAATAAAAATAAAATGTAGTGTAACATTTTTAGGCACATGAATATTATGTAACGTAAAAAAAACGCAACTAAGCTACGCAAATAGTGTAACTTCGTGCCGCGTTATCCCCGAAACGTTTCGCATTTTGCGAGAGGAAGCTATTTATTCTTGCGCTTCAGTGTCCCAGCTGCCAATGTCACCCCTGTTTCAGGAAAGGTCCGCAAAGTTGCAAGGCTTATATTTGAGGTTTGGTTTTTGAATTGTAAGTATACATGCGGCATTTGTCTGTTTGTAGGCATGCATTTAATATGCATTTTAAATGTTAATATATCATTGCAACATTGCATTTGTGCAGCCTGCAGAGAGCCTACCTCCAGGAAAGAACCTCGAGTGGCCCGTGTGGAAATCCATGAACAGATTGAGGACCAATGTTGGAAGAGCCCGGGCCAACATGCTGACCTAGGGATTTCTGGGACGGGATGACTCTACACTATGTGAGTGTGGAGCTCAGCAAACAATGGAGCACCTGCGGTGTTGTCCTTCCTGTCCGACAAGCTGCTCCGTGGATGATCTCTCTGCGGGAAACCAAAGAGCTGTAGACATTACTCGTTACTGGGCCAATACGGTGTGAAGCTGACACGAAGAAGAAGATTGCAACATTGCGACTTATAGGTTGGTATTAGGCTGACCATCTATACTGTAAAAAATGGTCCACTTAGCCAATATCGCCCCGGTTTCCGGGAAGGTAGGCAGAAGTTGCAGGGTATAGCATTTGTAAGCGCAAACTTACACGCGCCTGTTTGTGGCTTTAATGTGCCTGTTTGTGAATTTTAAATGTTAATATATCATTGCAACTTAGATTGTTCATTATGATGTGCTTCAAATGATTGGATTTTCGTAGACTCAAGTGGAAAAGACGGCAATACCACAGTCTGCGCAGGAAATTCAATATAGTAGATTGATTCGATGATTGGCAAACACGCTGGCTTTTGGTTTTCTCCCCCGACTCTGAACGGGAGGGGCCGGGTTTAATATCCATTTGGGTGCATCGATAAACCCAGAGCAACTAGGCAGTAGGCGCTACCACTGCATTAAAGAGACAGGGCCGAAATATGCAACTTGCTTTTATAAACAAAATGAGAAAAAAAATGGTATTTTTTTTATTTAATAACTAGCTGTACCCTGCCACCCATTGTGGTAGTTTATCTTGTTACTGCCATTGCATCATGCTACCTTTCTGTTGGAGTGGCCAGTATCTCCACATAATATCGCACGTTTAATAATAAAGAGCAATAACACAAAAAACATGAATGTTGGGAAATCACGTGTGAGGGTTTTTCTTTTGATAGTATTCAATTAGGATGTTTGTAATATGTGAGGATATTCACTGCTAACTTTTCGTTCGTTCAAAATCCGCTTCAAGACTCAAGCCGTGCTCAGGAGAACTCTCTCACACCATTTGTGGCTCTGCTACAAATCACTTAATAATATCACTTATAAAACAGATAAGGAATCAAACATTTAAACACACTTTATTATTCCACAATCACAATGTATATATAATAAACCACAGCAATATTAATTATGACCAAATTCACATGCTTGTGGCTATCCCGCCAGGCAAGCGTCTTTTTTTTTCTTTCTGCATTCTTTTGTTTTCCTTTTTCCATTCAAATTCAAATCTCATGTTCCATTCCACCAAACAAACAAATTCATCTCGTTACACACGTTTGAAATTCAGACAACCAGTACAACTTGTATGGGATGAAAAAGGCGGCCGATGTTTTATCTCGGTCATATTCGTCCAAATTGAACGGCTGTCGCATTCTACCTATTCTTTTCGCATTGTTCTTGCGTTTTATTACAAAATCTCGATTTTCCCAATTTTCGAGTTATTTCTCTTTATTATTAAACGTGCGATATGTGTCTTCACTGTATTGTGTCTGTGCACACTTATTAACGTCATAGAATTTCAAAGGTGACAATAATTTTAGCATATTTCTGCTCTCATTTCCTTTATTGCTCCAGTTTTTTTATACAGAAGACTAAGTTGGCATGTAAAGAATTACTCATGCAAGTTTCATTGCAATCTGTTCAGTAGTTTAGGAGTCCATACAGGACAAACATCCATACATCGGTTTTTATATAATAGAAAGAAGATAAATGTAAAAATAAATCACTTTTAAATATTATGTTTACCCCTTCCCCCACCCTCCCATAGCTCCCCCACATACAACTTTTTCCGGAGTTGACATTTGTAATTTTAGATCTGTTAGTTGTCCTCTTGATAATGATGTGATAGCATCGAAAGCGCTCGAGGAAAGAAATCAACTCGTGAAGAAAAAGCTTCTGTTTTATTTTTACATAATTAATTTAAAATCAATCTTCACAATGGCAATACACACACCCTTAAACTTTTACCGTGCTATACTTAGACATTTTAGTCGTCCGTTGAGCCTACAATTTGACAAACTAATGATGCATTTGTATGAAGATCTGTCAATCCAAGATGGCCGCAAGTGAACAGCTGATTTGTTTTCATACAAATAAATTACCAAAATTCGGTAGGTAAGAATGACCGTGGGGATGAGACTTCCAGCCCAGGCATCATTTGTTAGTCAAAGCGTGGGCTCAACGGATGACTAAAATGTCTAAGAATAGCACTGTTAATTTATATTTATTTATGCGTAAATAGTTGACCCGACGAACTTTGTCCTGTCCAAATTACAATAAAATTTTCATGGTATTTATTTGAAAAAATCCTTGTTAATTTTTTTTTGTAAAAATTTGTGTTTTTTCTGAATAAATAAAAAAACACAACAATTACACTTGTCTTGCGGAGCTGTTTTTTCTTGTAGTTCCGCTTTGGTGGCAGGACTGCATAAAAGGTGGTTTTTCCCTTTATACCTTAAGGGTGGGTGAGGGGGTGTGCATTCATTCCTTCTTTAGGGGAGCGCTTTATTCAGACGCATCCATCGCACGCGCCGGCAGAAAGGGTGCACTCAGCCTTCACAAAAAACAGCCCTCCCCTGCGTCGCGGTGCGGAGCGAGGAAGCAGAGATTTATACGAGGCTGTGTTACTCTGATAAATTAACGTCCGGTCATTTATTTTATGAAAGATTTCTCAGAACAGTCCGGTCGATAGCTCAGCTAGTAAAGGGCTTGCATTCCATGCCGTGAGCTCGGGTTCGAATCCCACCGAGGGTGTCAGAAATGAATTCCCGTTTCAGTGTTTATTTCTAAATCCCAAATAAAATACCGGCAAGGTGTACTCTGCATTCACAAGAAATGAGTACCAGCCCCCTCGGAAGCTGGGAAACCTCCACTTCAATTGAAGTGGTTGGCGTAAGGCCGGCATCCTTACTATACCTATACTTTAGACTAATTCACTAAGGAATAACATATCCCAACAAATGAAAAACTTCATTTTCGCGAGTAGGTACATTTGTACGCCCTCTGTATTTTCGCTTGCCAAGACAAGTGTGAAATTCGAGGGGTTGTAAACAAAGGGCCCGCGAGCCTCCTCGTTGCCACGCCCGGGCGCGTGCCACCCCAAGGTTCGGCACCACTGCCCAGAGACAATGCCATACTGAATTATCATGGCGGGCGGGATTTTAAAACATTTTATTTTCTCCATCCCTTGTATAATTGGCAGTGTTCATTTAAACAAGCAGTTGACTACGAAGAAATAATAATGAATCGTTGCTCCATGATTGATGGGTTGGTATGAGGCTGACCACCCGCGCTGTAAAAAAAGGATGACTTTTGCCAATGCCCTCCCGGTCTCAGGGAAAGGCGGAAGGACTTGCAAGATTTATGTTCATGTGAATCTAAATCTAAAAAATCTAAATCTAAATTGCAAAGATACATATCATTTAAGATTCATATTAAACGCATTCCCACATGCAGACATGTATAAGTTCGCGCTAACACATGCCGCATGTGGACCTACAATATGAAAACTCAATCTCAAATGAACATAAGCCCTGCAACTCTTGCCGACCTTCCCTGAAACAGGGGTGACATTGGCAAAGTGAACCATTTTTTACAGTATGGATGGTCAGCCTCATACCAACCAATAAGTCAAGGAATACAAACAATTAATTACATTTAGGTATATGAGGTTTTGTTTATTTGTATGCACACATACAGAAGGTGTAGGCGTGAACCTACATGCGCCTGTCTGTGGGGATGCATTTAATATTAGCATTTAATGTTAATATAATTTTGCAGCTTAGATTAATTATTAATTAAAGTTGTTAAAAAAAGGCACTAGGTACCGAAGAAAACGTATATGAGAATTTATTTTTATCTTGTTTATGCAGTGCTCACGACGCTCTAATCTAAAAAAAAACGGTCAATTATTGTGCGTGGTATGCAGTGATTTTTTTGACCGGTTCGTAGTCTAGTGGTCAACACTTAGGACTCATTTATTTATTTATTTACAATAACAATACATTTAACTTAACAGTACAGGGACCTTAACGTCATGATTGAAAGGTAGCAGTTTTCATAAGACACATGCATCCAGTAGGTACACATACAAACATTGCTCCTGTTAAATTACCTCCGATGGACATTAGACATGTTAGACATAGTGGGAAATGACTATAACTCTATTGTAAATTTTACCCTTTAAAAATGTTTTGTTGATGAGGCAGACTTGCAAAAATGTCTCCTTCATGTGGTTGATGCGTTGGCAAGAAAAGCATTGAATAAGCGCTTTCCTCACAATGCTCGCGCGCTTCCTTGTTTACCTGTAAGCGCTTCTCCAGGATCCGCGCGCGCTTTCACGTCCAACAAGCAGCCTTATTGTGGTTCGCGCTTTTTTCATGAAACCTCGCCCCGACTTTGCTTGTATATGGAAAATGCTGTACGTCCACAGTGCCGGGTTGAGCCTGTACAATTTAAAATAAAACTTTGTAAACGAGACCTTTTTTTGGATACCGAAAAATGCACGAGATTCTCGTTTCTAATAGTGACACACAACTTAGGTACGTGACGCATAATGTATCTTTTTGCCTACCTTATTCCCGAAGGGGTCGCATGTGGCAATTCGGGACCTATAAATTTTTACGGGTAAGGGAGCCGGCCTCACACCAAGCACTTTCAGGTGAAGTGGGGTTTCCTAGCTGGTTTCCTAGTGGTTAACACTTTTAACTCATAAATGGAATGTTGTGAGCTCGAAAATGCTCTTCGCTGTGTGAAAAAAATCATATACCTTTAACAAAAACCGGTCACTAAAGGTCCATTCAGCCTTACAGCAACTGGCTTTTGCTTGAGAATTATCGTTTTGTAAAGCGACGACCAAGCTTCACTTAATTTGGGGGTTTCCCAGCTCTCGAGAGGGCTGATACTCATTTCTTGTGAAGGCTGAGTAAACCTTGCCGGTATTTTATTTTGGGGTTTGAAATAATCACCGAGACGGGAAATCATTTCTGACACCCTCGGTGGGATTCGAAACCGAGCTCACGGTATAAAATGCAAGCACTCTACCAACTGAGCTATCGACCGGATATTATTATTATTATTATGATTATTAACAAAAGACTAAACGGCAATAGACTAAATTCTTCCAGAACAGCAGGATTGCAAATCTCACAATAATAATTTCTGTATATATTTGTAACAATAATAATAATAAATATAATGCAGACTTTCAATGCAAAATCCGCCCTTACATTCTCGTAGGCCTTTCACGATCTGTCCACGAGTATAAAATTTGCGTTTCAGCTCCACCGTAGCATTTTAACAAAAAAATATTTAAAAATTAAAACGCTCACTGAACGTCTCTATTTCATTTTCGATACATTTTTGGTGAAACGAGTTAGTGCAGTAAATACAGCATATTGTAGGCTTGAATATCAAATAAGTAAGCTCGTACATTTACGCACAAACAACGTAAATAACAAGTTCACTTTTACGCTCGAGAGTTTTGTATATTTGTTTTGCAACCAAACCACCATTCTGCTTGGCGTGATATGAAGAGTAGCGTATTCTATTTGACTTAATTTAATTTTACGCTCGGAACAAGTAAATGCCTAAATATATCTACATATTATAGTAAACTCAACAAATTCGCAATTTTTTACACTTTTCGGTTATAAATCGAACCGTTATGTGTGAACTTATGATATTCTCGCCGTTTTGCTGGCGTCGTAGCCAACGTCTTTAGAAGGAACACTGTCTGCATGACCATTGAGGATGACCTTCCCTGAAACAGGGGTGATATTGGCAAAGTGAACCATTTTTAACAGTATGGGTGGTCAGCCTGATACCAACCTATAAGGCAAGGGGTATATAAGGCGTGCCACGTCAATGTAGACCCCCATCAAGTATCCCGTAGATCCCCAGGGGTCGATATCGACCACTTTGGGAATCACTGCTCTACAAAATAGGTGGTCAGCCGCATACCAACCTATAAGTCAAGGAACATACACAACCAAAGATGTCATCCTTAATCGTGTCACGGAAGGGCGCCTCCTGAAGACGTTGTCTACGACGCAAGAAAAACGTCGAGAATATCGTTAGTTCTCACAAAACGGTTCGTCTAACGACCGTGACTCCAAATTATATTTTGCCTAAATATTATCAGTATATCAAGGATGAACTTGACACGCTACTTACCCTGCCTTGAAATCGAGTACTAGATACCGTAAACGCAACTAAGCTGTGTATAAAGTGCAACTTCTTACGGTATTCTTCAATTGAGCTACACCTGTGAAAATAAATCGGTTTCACGCGTCACGTCCTCGATCTCTTCGGGGATAATGCAACAAGAAAATTGCATACAACGCGTAGATTAGATCAAGTAGGTACGCGATGACAAAGGAAGTTGAGTTAAATTCATTTGATATATTTAAGATAAGCTTCTCTCCTTTCTTCGAAGGCCCTACAGCTCATATCTCCCCTTGGCCTCCATCAGCCTTCGCCTCCAACTCCTCCTGTCTGTTCCACTGCGGCTTTCCAGTCCGTCACCTGCAGTAGTTGGTTTGTGTCCTTCCTCACCTCATCCTCCCATCTCAGCCTAGGTTTGCCAACTATTCTTTTACCACCCGGATGCCCCTCAAGGATCCTTTTTGGTCCCCGTGAAGACGGCATTCTCTGCACATGTCCGGCCCATCTTAGCCTGTTTAATCTAGCATATACCAAGCTGGGAGCCCATAGATGCTATATAACTCAAGACAAGTAGTAATATGTATATTATTCCTTGACTTATAGGTTGGTATGCGGCTGACCAATCATGCTGTAGAAAATGGTTCACTTTGCAAAAGTCACCCCTGTTCCAGAAAAGGTCGGCAAGAGTTGCAGGGTGTATTTACATTTGAGATTTGGGTTTTTATATTGTAAGTCCATATGCGGCATGTTTAAGCGCGAACTCATAGGTGTCTGCTTGTGAAAGTGCATATAATGTGAATCCCCAATGTTATATATATTTGCAACTAAGATAATATTAGATTAGACCTAACTCCAAATTGTTGAACATAAAATGCATCATTAAATGTTTATTTCTTGACATCAACAGTATTTTAAAATCACTTTATTTTTATCACTGTGTAAAACCGTCTTTATTTTGATAACACTTAATCCTCAGATCATCTTGCTTTGTTCCATCGAATTCTCCGTTGGTCCGAGGATGATCTACGTGCAAAGATGACGGACGCCTACCCTGCGACACTAAAAGTAAATCCACCTACATCGGCAGTAGATTGCAGAGAACAGTGCAATAAATATAAGTTGGGATTCGGCAGGGATTTAGCAAGGATTTTCGCGTCGTTCGGGGATTTAGGATTTTGCATGGGGTGGATTGTAGAGACGGCTGGAAAACAGGCTTTAGGGGATGATATTTTATCCTTACAAAGAGAGATCCTTGAAAAAAATAATCGAATCTAACACAATACACTTTCATTTATAGTTTTGTACAAAATAAATGAATAAATTTAAAATACTTTTTATGTCTCGAAAGATTTTAACATTTCTATCTATAAACTATGCTCATAAGAAGATATGTTAACATTTCAGGCTCATATTAAATGCATGCCCACAGACAGGCACATGTAGGTACGCGCCTTCACATTCTGCATGTGTGCATATAGGTAAATAAACAAAACCTCACATGAATCTTGCAAAAAAGTGAACCCATTTTTACAGCACGGGGGGTCAGCCTCATACCAACCTATCAGTCAAGGAGCTTTCATTAAAGAAATGTCTATTTTAGACTCTTCAAATGTTTATTTGTTTAATGTTTTTGTGTGAATCACACCTCAAGAGGCCTCTGCGAGCTTTCAAGTCCCAGTCGCTGTAAGGTTGGATGGAACCTTACATTTAGTAAGGCAATTGATTTTACAACCCAGCGAAGAGAATATTTTGAAAATTAAATTTTATATTTTGTGCTCCGCAAGGAATCGAATCGACAACCTTCCGATTACGAATCCGTAGCGTTTACCATTAGACTTAAGACCCGCTCTGTAGTTTAGTGTTTGATTCGGGAACTAATTGGTAAAAAAATAACTATGAATATTTTTTGTGATTAATTTTTGTGTTGTTGTTTTTTTTACATGGAGGTAAACAGACTTACAGCAACTGCCCATTGAAACCCAGGGAGCCCTTCTGTAGGATTATCTATGCAGTGCGTCCTTTAAATGGGTCCTTTCAAATGGCAAACCTTTGAATAAGTATATAAACGTTACGGCTCAGACGGGAGGCAGATAGTGGGAGTTCCACGACAAATCAGTCACAGACAACTCGTCCACAAACAGCACGGTCACACGACAGTTCGTCTACACGACATTTCGGTCACAGACAACTTGGCCACGGACAGACAAATCAATCACGAATAATTCGCTCACACGATTGTCACATAAAATATAAGGTCAGTATTGACCGGTATTTAGTCTAGTGGCTAGCGCTTCAGACTTGTAAATGGAAAGTCGTGGGTTCAAATACTGGTGCAGCACAAAAATTATGCTCTTTGCTGGGTTGAAATTTTTTATGGTTTTACTGAAGACTGGGCACCAAATATTCATCCAACCTTACAGTTACTGGGTCTTTCTTGAGGATTGGCGCTTTCTATAGCAACGACCTAGCTTGCAGAGGTGTGATTCACAGAAAACCAGCGCTCACCAAATAAATCATCCTGATATTATTACAGTAAATATAAAGTTTTTTGGACTGCAAGTTTTTTGTATATACTAATACACTTCATTAAACAAATATTCAAGGATAATATATTTGGAAGGTACACATGATTAAATAGCGCCGTTTTTGTGTGTGTCACACCTCAAGGGCCCTCTCTCATCACGGATAAGATTTTTCGTAAAGCTGTGTCTTTAGTAAGTACTCATTTAAAGATACCAACAGTTTTTGCCTTCCTCCTATATTGTTGCGTGTATTGTATGTGACCGAGATTTAGTGACCGATGTGTATGTGGACGACTTATCCTGCCACCGATTTGTCGTGACACGGATTGTGGGTGGTTCCCGCCAAAAGAAACGCATTATGAATAAGCCATCGGGAGAGTAAGAGAGGGAAGATGCAAAGTGAATGGGGAGAGGTCAGAAAGCTGCTGGAATATTCTTCTTTATTTTTTTTCAATTGAGCTACAGCCCGATTCGAGTCTTGGCCTCCTTCAACCTCTGCCTCCAACTCTGACGAAGCTTTCCAGTTGGAAATTCGTAAAAGCTGAGCCGTTTCCTTCCCCACTTCATCTTATTTCATCTCAGTCTATGTCTTCCCCACTCTTCTTTGTAAGAAATTTAGTAAATCCAATTCGAAAGGATAAACATGACCAAATGCACGTATTCAAATTAATTAAAAAGGTTCGAAGTACCGTCTATGATCTATAATCTAAGTTGCAAGGATATATTTAATTTAAAGTTCATATTACATGCATTCCCATGAGCAGACACGTATAAGTTCGCACTTAAACATGCCACGTGTGGACCTACAACATAAAAACCTTATTTTAAATGAACACTAGCTCTGCAACTCTTGCCTACCTTTCCTGAAACGGGGGTGACATTGACAACGTGATACATTTTTACAATATGGGAGGTTAGCCTCATACCAACCTATAAGTCAAAAAATAGTGAATCCAATTTAATGAGCTGAGACTTATTATTTAATGAGATTCCTTGACTTATAGGTTGGTATGAGGCTGACCACCCATACTGTAAAAAATGGTTCACTTTGCCAATGTCACCCCTGTTTCAGGGAAGGTCGGCAAAAGTTGTGGGGCTTATGTTCATTTGAGGTTTGGATTTTATTTGTAAGTACACATTCAGCATTTGTAAGCGCGAACTACACTTGTTGGTTTGTGGGCATACATCTGAGAGCTTTAAATGAATATATCCTTGCAACTTAGATTATAGATTAACGATTATAGACCCAACCAAGCTACGTGTATATGTACGTATAAATCTATAATCAAAGTTGCAAAAATATATTAACATTGCCATAAATATTTAATGTATGCCCACAAGCAGGCATACGTTAGTTCGCGCTTACACTTGCTGCATGTGTATATAGAAAATAAATCAGTGTCAATAATTGTAAGATAGTAGTTTTATGTTTGTGTGCCTTCGATTTTTAGTAAGCCATCATCGAACGCCTTCTCAAAACTTTATTTCATAGAAAAGAGCGATTCTTTGATCGCACCTCGTAGAAGTGGGTAGATATCTATAGGTAGAGGATGATGCACCAAGATCTGAAGAGCCCTCCAGGATGCGAGGGTGGATGAGGAGGAGGCAGAGAGAGTGGACATCAGACGTCGCAGAGGGTGTTATTGGTTTCCCCAGCACCCCCACAGCCTTTCAGGATAAGACGTCTTCATCTTTTCATCTCCATGTCAGCGTTTATTCAACGCGTCGCATTTTGATGCAGAAACGGTTTGCACCTTTTAAAATTTTTCTTTTCGGGTATTTGAAGAACCGTTGCAGGAGAACTTAAATTGTTCTCCAAGTTTCGGGAGGCAAAAAGGAGGCACCCTTTCTGCGTCACGATTAAGGATGAACTAATCTAGTATTTCAGATTCATAAGGTAATTTGAGATTTCGGTTTTTATTTTATAAGTTCACATACCGCCCGTAAAAAGCAACTAAGCTTCTCATACAGTGTAACTTCTCGCCTACGTTATTCCCGAAGGGGCCGCATGTGGCAATTCGGGACCTATTTATTTGTACGGTGAAGGTGCCAACCACTTTAGTTGTAGTGGGGGTTTCCCAGCTCCAGAGAGGGCTAGTTCTCATCCCTTATGAAGACTGAGTAAAACTTGCCGGTATTTCATTTTTGGGTTGGAAATAAACACCGAAACGGGAAATCTCTTCTGACATCCTACGTGCGGATAGTACCCTTGCTCTCGGCATGAAATGCAAGCATTCTACCAACTGAGCTATCGACCGGACTTTTTACGAGCTTGGTCATCGCTGCAAAGCTCCAATTCCCAAGAAATACCCAGTTGCTGTAAGGCTGGATGGCTTTGGTGACCAGTCAATGTTTATGAATTTTTCAACCCAACGAAGAGCATATTTGAAAACACTAATGGTATATTTTTTTGCTCCTCGGGGATTCGAACCCACAACCTTCCATTACGAGTCTGAAGCGTTACAACTAGACTACGGCCCGGCTCTATAACTTAATAATCTAAGTTGTAAAGATATATTACATTTGAAATTCATATGATATGCATTCCCACAAGCAGACACGTATATGTGGACTTACAATATAAAAACCTAATTTCAAATGAACATCCCCTAAACAAACCCTGCATCTCTTTCCAACCTTTCCTAAAACAGGGGTGACTTTGGCAAAGTGAACCATTTTTTTATAGTATGCGTGTTCAGCCTCATACCAACTGTAACATACATAACCGTATCATACTAAATCTAAATCTAAATCTAGGCTGCAAACATACGTATCATTTGAGATTCATATTAAATGAATTCCCACAAGCAGACACGCATAATTTCGCGCTCACACATGCCGCATGTGGACCTACAATATAAAAACCCCAACCTCAAATGAAAATAAGCCCAGATAGATACAATCCTAGATATTTGATAAAGGAGAACAACCCATAACGGTTGGAATGAGAAAGCACAGTTGGGCATGGGTAAAGGGCACCCACAGGTTTTCCTAATTCACCCGCGGCATTTGGCGGCAGAAACTAAACACTCTATTTAATTGTCGTTTAGTCGGCGCCGCCCTGCCCGCCTAGCATCTAAGGCTTCTAAGGCATGCCGTTCCTTCCACACCCCAGCTCTCACGACTGCTGAAGGGGGGGATGTGCGGCAGTGGATCTCAACCTTTACTTTACCAAGGTGGAAGGTTTCGGGAGGAGTGGACTGTATTTTAGCTTTCTTGCTTCCACAGGGGGTTCAACCACTAAGATACCTTTATTCCCAAAGGGGCGGGTTACTGGTTACGCCAATTTAATCAAAAAGCAACTGCAGGGATTTATCTTGAGTTGCTCCGGTTCTTTTTTTTTTTTGTGGAAAAAAACAGTGACAAAAAATTACAAGGTTAGATTGACAGTTGAAAAGACCAGTAAATTTTCCAATTATAATATTTTTTAGTGTTGATCTGTTAACACAGTGAAAGTCCATTTTTATAAATATTTAAAAATATAAATGGTAAAACATTGTTTTAATTCACTTTGTTCTTTTTTGAAAAATATTTTGTAAAAATATATTTGTTACCATTCTGCTCTTGAAGATGCCTCATTAGGCGAAAATATTCGAGCAAAAAAAAAAGAATAAGGTGAATTAAAACAATGTTTTACCATTTATATTTTTAAATATTTATATTTCCAATTATAGATTAAAAATAAAGTAAAAATAGAGATGATACACATGTTAAATACATACATAGGTACATACATATAATATACATGTGAAAAATAATACAAATGCAAGTTCACTTAACAGGTAGGTATAATCAAAGGTTTTAAGCATTAAAACTTTATCATTAAATATATCAAATTCAGCAAAAATTTTATTGTGTGTGTGACAGCTACGGTTGATGAAGTTCAGCGTGTAGTTAGAATGTTCTGGAAGACGAATACAGCGTTGGCGAAGCGAATGGTTTCATTCTTTTGGCGGTGCGGGATGCGTTGCGGGAATAAACGATATGCTGCGCGATGCGGGGATTGAGTTAGCTGAAGGCGATCAAATCGCACGCTTAATAAAGAGAAATAACTCGAAAATTGGGAAAATCGAGATTTTGTAATAAAACGCAAGAACAATGCGAGAAGAATAGGTAGAATGCGACAGCCTTTCAATTTGGACGAATATGACCGAGATAAAACATCGGCCGCCTTTTTCATCCCATACAAGTTGTACTGGGTGTCTGAACTTTAAACGTGATTTTCCAACATTCTTGTTTTTTGAGTTAATGCTCTTTATTATTAAACGTGCGAAATGTCGACCTTCGGCGCCGGTGGATAAATTCTAACTGAAGTACGGGCCAGTGTGGCCAACGCACTTGCTCGTAAGTCCCCGATATTAACTTGATGATTAATTGGCACAACCGCAAGGATCTCTGAGTTGGTTATTTTAAATTATAGTAAAGTAAACTGAAATGCAGCATTTGAAAACATTGAGTAAATATTTTTCTCACCGAATTTCGCCGGAAAATATTTAGTAACTACATTTGCACAAATTGATGTTTTTTTCAGTATCAGTTTTTTATCATCTTGATGGGTCAGCTATATACCAACATTTTTAGTTTAAATGATGCTTAGGGTAAGAAAAGAGGCATATTTATATATACGGACGCACCGCAGGTTGGGTGTCACTGCTTTTAAGGGAAACCAAACACCATAGCTTGCGACCCTAATGGATGACGTCACAGCACCAACAAGTTAAAGTAATTACTTAACGCGTCACCATCATCGTCATCGGCGATTTATAAATACATCAGTCCTGTCGATAGCTCAGCTGGTATAACGCTTGCATTCCACGCCGAGAACTCGGGTTCGAATCCCACCGAGGGTGTCAGAAATGATTTCCCGTTTCGGTGTTTATTTTAAAACCGAAAATAAAATACCGGCAAGGTTTACTCAGCGTTCACAATAAATGGGTACCTGCAGCCCCCTCGGGAGCTGGGAAACCCCCACCTCAACTGAAGTGGTGGGCGTAAGGCCGACGCCTTTACCTGTAAAAATAAATAGGTTCCACTCGCCACATGCGAAACCCTGCACATTTAGTGTAACTTCAAACTAAGCCACCAAACTAAATATGCATGGATACCTATTGGAGAACTACTTTGGGAAGTCTGGTTATTCGGAAATGGTTGACCACTGCATCGAAAATGAGCATTCATTGAATAATGATGGTGTTAAGGTTCTCCATTCCGGGTGCAAGGGCAGACAACTAATTGCCCCTGAGACTTTCATATAACTAAAAAAAAAAATTCTGAGGGTCTGTTGCACCAGTCCCCAATTAATAATTGATTGCTTTATTCTGGTAAGGACCCCGGTTAAATATTTCTCGCAAGTGGGTAATAATATCATGGAATTTGAACTGGAAAGATGATGTACATCAGCTGATTTACGTATATGCAACAACCACAAAAAATGATTTGATGGGAGAAATCACACTTAATTTTGTTTTTGTCTGATTGGAGCTTGGTGCAACAGGACCTTATAGTTTGGTCAATATTCAGATCCCTGCTGCTTCGCCTTTGTTCTTACCTAATTTACTTCTTGTCGTAAGAAAGGTAAAGAAATACGAAGGAGGAGTTACGACTCATTTTTCGTATTTCTCTATGGTTTTTGTCTTGTCAATTTCGTAACAGTGTCCTCTTGAAAATGACGTAAGCAAGTCGAAAGCACTCGAGTTGAAATAAATGCTCAACATGTGAAAAAAACCCTGTTGTTAAAAATTTACATACTTTCCCATAAAAATGAATTTTCACTGTGTAAATACACAAACCCTTTAAAGTTCTACAACTTTTGTTGACACGTGAAACAGGGGTGACATTAGCATAATAAAAACAAATAAATAAAATAGAAAATTGACTCAAAATTCGTGATACATGGGCCGCACTGAAAGTATTTGGAACAAAGAATCAAGAGAATAGGAACAAAAAGAATATCAAAACTAAAAAAATAAAAAAAATAATATGGTATAAATAAGCAACATTGGGCGTGGTCAGTGCTTGGATGGATAACCGCTCAGGTACACCGCGTGTCGTTGGCATCTTGGACCGGTCCGTAGTCCGTAGTGGCAACACTTCGGACTCGTAAATGGAAGGTTGTGGATTCGGATCCCGGCAGAGCACAAAAATATACCATTTATATTTCGAATGTGCTCTTCGCTGGGTTGAAAAATTCATAAACCTTTACCAATGACCGGTCACCAAAGGTCCATCCAGCCTTACAGCAACTGGGTCTTGCTTGAGTATTGGCGCTTTGTAGCGACAACCAAGCTCGTACACCTCTGCGGCACTACAACAAGTGTCATAGACCCCTAGAGTCTTTAGAATCTAGGGAGTCTCCCGCACAGGATTTCTTAAAAAAAAAAAAAAAATGGTAGAACCATGATTATTCAGGCTATTGTGCACTGATTCTATCTCGGACATTAAAATAAAAACTCGAATAATTAATTAGTAGTTATAAAATCAAACGGTGCTATTTACACACAGCAAATCCGTGGCTCAACCGCCAGCTAATGTGAATTTTCCATTAAAAAAAAAAACTCGAATAATCAACTTGAAGTAATAAAATCAAACGATGCTACTCTAATTCACACACAGCAAATCTATAACTCAACCGCCACCTAATGTGAATTTTCAATTAATAAGAATGATGATCCATGGATAGCTCAAATGTGTTGAGAATACTGAATAGCCCTGCAAGTGCTTTATTACTTCAACAGTCCATTATAATTTTCAATAAATACTTAGTATTATAAAATTGGAACAAATGCTCCATAGAAACTTTTTCATTAACGTACACTGTTCTATAAATAAGTTTTTTTTGTGCGGCTTGGATTGTATAAAAATTGTGGGTGTAATTTTACTTGTATCTGATACTTTCCAGACTGCGTGGGCTTGTATTAAAATGTCATAAAATAATATATTATCTGATACTCCCACGTGGGTGCAAAAATATGAAATAACAAATTTTATTACTTCCATGAAAAATAAGAGACTTTCTCAGATTAGCCTTCTATGAAAAATTCGTAGCGAATCGCATTGACGCAACGCAACTAAGCTACACATGTTGTGTAACTTCTTGCCTGCGTTATTCCCGAAAAGGTCGCATGTACCGATTCGGGACCTATTTATTTTTACAGGTAAGGGGCCGGCCTCACGCGCCAACCATTTCAGTTAAAGTGGGGGTTTCCCAGTTCCCCATGGGGCTGATTCTCATTTTTTGTGAAGGCTGAGTAAACCTTGCCGGTATTTTTATTTTGGGTTGAAATAAACCTTCACCCTCGGTGGGGATCGAACCCTTACTCTCGCCATAGACTGCAAGCATTCTACCTACTGACCGGATTTTTACGAGCTTGGTCGTCTTTACAGATCGCTAATTCTCAAACAAGACCCAGTTGCTATAAGGCTGGATGGACCTTTGGATTAGCATTGACGATGTTGATTAATTAGGATGATTTATTTAGTGAGGGCTGTTTTTGTGCGAATTGCACCTCAAAAGCCCTCTGCGAGCTTGGTCGTCGCTATAAAAAGCGTCAATTCTCAAGCAAGGCCCATTTGCTGTAAGGCTGGATGATGACCGACCATTGGTTTTTTACGCATATTTGCTTGGATTACAAAACTTTTGCATTTTACTTCTAAATAATAATCTATAATTTTAGCTACAAAGATAATATATTAATAATTACAATTAATATTAAATGCATGCCCACAAACAGACGCGTGTAAGTTCGCGCTAACAAATGCTGCATGTTCACATTCAGATTCAAATCCAAACCTCAAATTAGCATAAAACCTGCAACTTTTGCCGATCTTCCCTGAAACACGGGTGACATTGGAAAAATTAACCATTTTTTTACAGTATGGGTGGTCAGCCTTATACCGCCCTGTGAGTCAAGGAATAATTTAGTTACAAATTAAATAAAAAACAAATAAAATAAAAATGACTGAAAAATATATTTTTTAACGTGGTTGCAACTTTTGAAAAAATTTGAAACTTTTACAAAGTTGTTATTTGTATTTCTTTCCAACGATGTTCAATGTTGCCATGGAATTTTTTACTTTTACAAATGTACAGTCTAGAATGTTATTATTTTGTACAAAGAAATAAATTGAAATTCTTTTCTGGAAATAAATTACAAAAACTGACCTACCCTCGGTGTTTATAAAAAGTATTTTACAATTAGGTCATCCATAAACAAAAGATAAAAGTTACAAGGGCTTTTTAAAGCCATTGCTAAATAACAAAGTGTAAAGATATATAACAAATCTATAATCTGAGTTGTACAAACATAAAACCTTTAAGATTCATATTACATGCAATCTCACTATAATCTATAATCCAAGGTTTAGAGATATCTTAACATTTAAAGCTTGTATCAAATGCATGCTCACAAACAAACACGTGTAGTTCGCGCTTACAAATGCTGAATGTGTACTTACAAATAAAATCCAAACCTCAAATAAACATAAACCCTACAACTTTTGCCAAACTTCCCTGACACAGGGGGGGCATTGGCAAACTGAACATTTTTTTACAGTATGGGTGGTCAGCCTTATACCAAACTATAAGTCACAAGTAGAGAATATCCAGAGTCATAATAAAATGAGAGCTTGTATTCAGAAGGTTATGACTCTGGATGAAATGAAAGCAGTATGTAAGGACACATAGAATTGGCGGTTGATCTGTAATGTTGGCGGCTAGGACTGGGACCGGGACTTTTTAAATTAGAATTTTGTATGCTGTATTAATGTTATAGATATTATTATTTGTTGATTTTAAAAATGTAATTTGTTGCGTCTGTTTCTTGACTTATAAGTTGGTATGCGGCTGACCACCCATGCTGTAGAAAATGGTTCACTTTGCCAATTTTACCCCTGTTTTAGGGAAGGTCGGCAAAAGTTACAAATCATGTCACCCTCGGTGGGATTCGAACCCGAGCTTTCGGCATGGAATGCAAGCACTCTACCAACTGAGATATCGACCGCACTTTTTGTTTCCATTTAGAATTGTACAATATACACATCGATATAAATAATATACAGATCAATGAATATACATGACAATTAATTTTCATTCATGTTTTTCTTGAATCGATCGGAAGTTTTTTTTTTAATTCACCTTGGTTGCCATAGTAACGATTTTTTGAAATCCGAGTGTCATGTTTCTGTTGACCTTATTTTCAGTTATTTTTTTTGGAATTTAATTATATTTTTTCTCTTTTTCAAGACGGTCAAAACTCTTAAGAAAAAAGGAAAGGTGCGGTGTCAAATTACAAAGAAATTTTCTTCAGCACAAAGAAAACGCCCCGTTTTTTTATTGTTTTTTGTTATACCTACCTATTTATTTATTTTTATTTTGTAAAGGTCAAGTTGTAGTATTATTTTCTGTTTTAGATCGCGTTTCTAAAAAAAAACCTCTTTGTAATTATAAACATAAAATATTACATTTATTTATTTATACAAAACTGGTAAAAAATGTTTTTCATTGTTTTTTGTTAAAAATGTGAATGAGAAAAAAACTGAATGAGTGACGTATTAAGTTAACATGGGTTTTTTAAGATAAATCCACCTCTTTTGCTATTTTCTACAAGTGAAAACAATAAAAAAGTGTGAAAATCCTGTAGTTAAGAAGTTTTTCTGAGCAATATGTATTACGTAACTTACAGGTTGGTATGAGGCTGACCAATCATTCTGTAAAAAATGGTTCACTCTACCAATATCACCCCTGTTTCAGGGAAGGTTCTGCCAAAGTTGCAGGGCTCATGTTCATTTGAGGTTTGGATTTTAATTTGTAATTACACATGCAGAATTTTTAGCGCGAACTTACACGTGTCTGTTTGCGGGCGTGCATTTAATATGAATTTTAAATGTTGAAATATCTTTGCAACTTAGATTATAGATATTAATTTCACTGTATGACTCATGGACCCTAAGCGGTGCTGCCAACACTGTATCAGTGTTGCCATGATCACACACTTATTGTAACCAAGTAAAAAAACTTTACATATTTCACACTCGCCCATAATATCGTTTTCTAAAATACATATGAAATCCAAAAAAGCGCATTCTATTTAGCGCTTTAGTTTCTTTATATTTTTGGTACCTGGGTACTCCAAAAGGGAGGGGACTGTATGCCATGTAAGTATAATTCTTTAGGCTTAAACTCAACTATAGTATTTTCTTAAGAAATGTATGGAAGCTAAAAAAGCGCATTCTAGTGAGCGTTTATGTTTCAATGCGTTTTTGGTTACGCCAGAAATTGATACTTTCTTGGGGTACATACAGTCCCCTTTCTTCTGATGTTACCAGGTACACTACGTTTATAAGTATAACTATAGTATTGTATTCGCTACAGAACTAATCAGGGATATGGACAAGAAGATAATCTTCCAAAGCTGAGGGTTTGAAAATTTTGCTAAGAGCTTAATGCTGTGTTTTTAGGGTTCAAAAAGTCTTTAATTTAAAAAAACTGGTCTTCTTTCATGGATATTTATTTTACACTTAGATTTATTTAACAATTTATTTGTATTTTTAACAATTCACATTTGTGGTTTAGCACTTTACATTATTTCACAGTTGGTCTTCACTTATAATGTCTTTCTTGTTCAAAAGCAGAGCGTCGTAACAAGACTTACTCTTGCGAGCCGCTTGCACTCCCAAAGACAGTAGTTACTAGAAGACAATTTTGCTGGAACCTTCCAGTAGGTACATAATTGAATGTCTCTTTCTTAGGTACCTATAATAATTACTCCAACTCTCATCGGCTATAATTAATACACCTACCTACCTTACATTTATATGTATTTGCTATTTACATAATATTAATATTTAATGGTTTAATCTGGTTCGGTCGATAGCTCCGTTGGTAGAGTCCTTGCATTCCATGCCGAGAGCTAGGTTTCGAATCCCACCGAGGGTGTGAAATTGAAGGCTCATATTTAATGCATGTTCACAAGCAGGCACATGTAAGTTTTGCGCTTACACAGTGTGTATATAATAGCCTCCCATGAACATAAACCTTGCAACTCCTGCTGCATTTCCCTGGAGTGGTATGAGCAAAATTGAACCAAATTTTGTGCAGCTAACCTATAAGTCTTGCAACTCTTGCCGTCCTTCCCTGAAACAGGGGTGACAATGGCAAAGTGAACCAATTTTTATATTATGGGTGGTCAGCCGCATAACAACCTATAAGTCAAGGAACATACATGACAAATTACATTTTTTAAAATCAAAGAATAAAAATAACAATATATACATGGACATAAAAAACTAAATCATAAAACCAAATTCACTTTAAAGTCAAGGAAGTAATAAAATATTTATTGTTTTTTATCGTATTTTCGAAAAAAATCCATGATTTTCGTTAAACATATTCTATAGGTACGTCTAATATAAAAAAAAACGCAACGCAACTAAGCTACACATATAGTGTAACTTCTTGCCGCGTTATCCCCGGAAGGGTCGCATGTTGCGTTTTGAACCTATTTATTTTTACAGGTAAGGGGGCCGGCCTTACGACACAGTTGAAGTGGGGGTTTCCCATCTCTCGAAAGAGCTGGTACTCATTTCTTGTGAAGGCTGAGCAAAACCTTGCCGGTATTTTATTTTGGGGTTTGAAATAAACACCGAAACGGGTAATCATTTCAGACACCCTCGGTGGGATTCGAACCCGAGCTCACGGCATGGAATGCAAGCACTCTACCAACTGAGCTATCGACCGGACTATCATGGTTAAATTCTAGCCTATTAGTCAAGGAAGGTGTGATAGAGAAAAAAAATAATTTTGGTAGCAGGTCCACAAAGCTTTATTTGAAAAGACACCCAAATATCTCGCTGATCTAATCAAACCCGTCACCTTAGGCAAAACAAGCCTCACACTACGCTCGACAGAAACCGGAGACAAGTCACGTATTGAAGAGCCGATAAGAAGTGTTTGGAGAGCGTGCATTTGCAGTTGCTGGTCCTCTGGCCTGGAACTACCTGCCTAATCATGTGAGAGAGCTAGAGGGCCATGAAAAGTTCCGAAATGCACTGAAGACAAGCAAATTTCTGGCATCACATGCACAAGCGCCCTTGGAGTGACTACATCACGAAACGGCGCTATAAAGAAATCACCAACTCATCATCATCGATGAAAGAAGCCTATCTTCACCTTGGATTGTTGTATTCATGGTTATGATGTTGATGATCCCTCCTGTGTGTATGTCTAGGGAGTGGAATAAGTCTGCGGGAGTCCCTAATCCTGCCCTCGCAGATAAATAATTCCATTAAGGGGATTTATTTTGTTTCGAGTAATCGGGGATTTGGCGGACAAACTGGCAACACAGATAGCAACGCTTAGCGGATATACACGCACACCAACTGCTGTAAAAGCTACATAGAGGGTATTACATTTCCGTATTATGTACCTACAGGGCTCTTGAGGTGTGATTCGCACCAAAACTGGGCTCACTAAATAAATCATCCTAGTTAGGTGTATAATCCTAGTATATAATCTAAATCTAAATCTAAGTTGCAAAGATATGTATCATTTGAGATTCATATTAAATGCATTCCCACAAGCAGGCACGCATAATTTCGCGCTTACACATGCCGCATGTGGACCTACAATATAAAAGACCCAATCTGAAATGAACATAAGCCCTGCAACTCTTGCCGACCTTCCCTGAAACAGAGGTGACATTGGTAAATTGAACCATTTTGTACAGCATGGTTGGTCAGCCGCATACCAACCTAGTATAAGTCAAGGAATATACACAACAAAATATATTAATTTGACAAAAAAATAGTGGAGTGAATAAATATGTACATCCAGCCTTACAGCAACTGGGTCTTGCTTAAGTATTGGCGCTTTGTAGCGACGACCAAGCTCGTACACCTCTGCGGCACTACAAAAAGTGTCATAGACCTCTAGACTTTCTAGAATCTAGGGAGTCTCCCGCACAGGATTTCTTAAAAAAAATACTAAATGGTTAGATGGAAACTTTTAATGATAGTGTTGTGAAAGCAGATGCCATCTCGCTCCCCCAGTTCTTGTTTATCGTATACGCCAATCTTGTCAAATTTGACTTTTACATGGAGTTGTCATTTAAATTAAATTCTACACAATCTTACCTAAGAAAAACCGTAAAACTCGATAATGTGAGAGTTCTTTTAAATATTTTTTAAATAAATTTCTTGTTTTCATAAGACACATTGGTCCAGTACACATGCAAACATTGCTCATGTTAGATTTTCTCAATGGCGTATACGATAAACAAGAACTAAGGCAGCGATCTGTAAACACCGCATAAAAAATCATATTCCGCGATCCCCAAATCATCCCATAACGATATTCAAATATCCCTGCGCGGTAATCGTGTCGCCCTAATTGGTGGGTGGCCGCTTTGCATGTCTGCCGCTTTGTGCGCGCATTAGGAGGGGACAAAAGCGCGCGAGGGAGGGACAGGAGCGCGCGTGGGGCGCATCCGTCTAATGGCGCAACCCTATGAATAACATCAACGCAACCCTACCGAATACTAGATGCAGTTTAAATTAATTATTGAAAAATAGTAAGATACATTACTTCTTTATTTACATCTTTATTACACAGACTTCGAGACATACAGTCATCTTATTCCACTCACTGAAATTAGCAAATTCAGGGTGGTAGTCTCATCACCACGGTATTATTATGAAGACAATATGGCCGCAAGTGAACAGCTGATTGGACATTGACAGGTCTTCATACAAATATTACCGATATTTGGTAGGTAAGAATTACCGTGGTGATGAGACTTCCAGCCCTGAAGCGCTGTTCTGTTAAATTCCTTGCACTATGGATACCAATCCAAGTCATAGATTGCTAGAGCTTGCGAAAGGACTCCATATATTATATATCAGAGTACACCTTATTTTTGGACACAAATCGCTATCACGTCGCGTTAAGCTCGTAAGGAGCTTAGCAGAATAGCGCTTTTGGATTTACACAATTTGTTCAGTATTTTGGAGACAAGACTCAACAGGCGTTGGTAGATCTTACCGTGTGTATTTGAAGATAGAATGTAATAAAACATGGCAGCGTGTAATCAGCTGATCGCTGTACCATATTTACATGCCATCATATACCATATTAAGTTCTACCTTCAAATATAAAGTCTACCGACCCCCGTTGAGGCTTTAAGCCCAGGGGGCGTAGCCTGGTCTTGACCGGTCTGTAGTCGAGTGGTAACGTTTCGGACTCGTAAATGGAATGTTGTGGGTTCAATTCCCAGTGGAACACAAAAAAACACAATATGCATTTTGAAATATGCTCTACGCTAGATTAAAAATGTATACATCTTTACTCAAGACCGGTCACCAAAGGTTCATCCAGCCTTACAGAAACTGGGTCTTTCTTGAGAATTGGTGCTTTCTTTAGCTACGACAAAGCTTGCAGAGGGCTCTGAGGTGTGATTCACACAAAAAATCGCTCACCTAATAATTCATCCTAATATTATTATCACTATTATTGGTCTTATGATTTTGGGTTGGAAAAAAACACCGATACGGAAAATCATGGACGCAAGCGTTCTACGAACTGAACAATAGACTATAAACAAAATAATAGTTTGTTAGATAGAATTAATAGTAGAAGATATGGAAGTGTGATAGTATTATTCAATCTAGAATACAAAAATACAAATGGGAAAGACGTCTGCCGTATGATGTATCACGTTTCCCGTAATATTTGTCGAGTTTCATTTTGAGATTGATGTGCTTATTTGTACCGCTGTCTGTGTAGCAGGGGTGGCGCCGGCAAGAGCGGCAGTTATTCACCCCAGACGTCTCCGCCCCCTGCCTACCCCTCACTCTCTCACATCCCTAGCGCTGCCCAAATCATCAGCGAAATGAAGACATAACGTACAGGATTAGGGATGGGCATAAAAATTAAGGTTTTTTTTTTTTTTTTTAAGAAATCCTGTGCAGGACACTCTCTAGATTCTAGAGACTCTAGGGGTCTATGACACTTGTTGTAGTGCCACAGAGGTGTACGAGCTTGGTCGTCACTACAAAGCGTCAATACTCAAGCAAGACCCAGTTGCTGTAAGGCTGGATGGGCCTTTGGCGACCGGTCATTGGTATAGGTTTATGAATTTTTCAACCCAGCGAAGAGCAAATTTGAAAATAAAAAATAGTTTATTTTTTGTGCTCTGCCGGGATTCGAACCCACAACCTTCCCATTCAGAGCCCGCAGTGTTACCACTGAGCTACATACCGGTTAAAATAAATCTGGTAAATAAAAATTATATGCTGTTCGTTGGTGAGCGCATCACTCGAGAACGGCTGAACTGACTTGGAAATTATAATCTGGTACAGGTCAATGAATGAATAAATTTGTGTAACATTTTCAAATTTTGGAAAGTTTAACTTCCTCTTTGTATGGGCATTGAATATGAAAGCATGTTATAAAAATAAAATGCTTTTTGTTGGTAAGCGCATCACTCGAGAACAGCTGAACTGATTTGAATTTGTGTGTTATCTGGGACCTAGGTAATTAAATGAAAAAAAATCGTGAAAAAAAATTAAATTTGAAAAGATTTACGTTCTAATCGTGTAGGAATTTGATACGAACGCGTTTTTTTTTTTTTGTCTTTACAAAATCTGATTCGAGAAATACTGAACCAAGAAATTACTTTTATAATTTCTATAAGCACTCCCTCTTTAAATTTAAAATAAACTTTAAAAATAAAGTAAAATGTTTTTTTTTTTAAATAAATTCGTATTAGCAATCTATTATTCGTGTATATATTTTTAATGAATTATTAATATCCTAATGACACATGTAGCCCAGAGAAGAGACGCCTTGAGAGATATGAGGGAGGCCTATGACCAGCAGTGGACAAGAAGTGGCTAACTAGTAGTAAGTAAGTAAATGACACCTGTAAACATAGTGTCAAGGGGAAAAATGGATTTAAACCGGTGTTGTTTTATTTCGAACACACAAGTCAAAGTCGGGGTCTCGACTCGCTCAAATATTTTTTTTTTTTAAATTGCATGAAATCGTCAGCCCTGTTTTGTTCATCCCCTTGCAATAATATCTATGAATGCAATACCTTTTTAATGGTGTCACGCTAGGGTGTGGGAGCAGAAGGGTGAGAGGGGGAGGGGGTACCTATAATCTATACCCACCCTCTGGAACCGGGGACGGACTCTAGTACAACGATTTTCTTGACGACCAAGAGACTCAAAATAATTTTTCAAAATTTTTCAAAATAACTTATGAAATATTTGGATATTTTTTCAGCTCTCAGAGCATTGCATTAAAATAATATGTTTACAAATATATGAGTCGATCTGTAGTCTAGTGGTAAATGGTTCAGACTCGTTATTGAAAGGTCGTGGGTTTGATTTCCGGCATGTTTTTTTAAATTGCGCCCTTCGCCTTGTTGAAAAATTCATGTACTTTATTAGGCTTAGGTTGGAATTACGGTCGTTTGACATATTTACAATAATAATAATAGTTCCTTGACTTATAGGTTGGTATGCGGCTGACCACCCATGCTGTAAAATGGATCCCTTTGCCAATGTCACCCCTGTTTCAGGAAAGGACGGCAGGAGTTGCAGGGTGTACCTATGTCCATTTGAGATTTGGTTTTTATGTTGTAGGTTCACATGAGGCATGTGCAAGCGTGAACTTGTACGTGTTTGGTTGTGGGAATGCTTCTGCATGTAATGTGAATCTCCAATGTAACATATCTTTGCAACTTAGATTAGATTAGATCATTACACAGTTAAAATTTATTAATCGGATATTAGACGATCCGTTATAATAGAATTTATATTACCTATTCTCGAAATTTCGTTAGCGTCGTGCAGTATAATATGAACATCATCGTGCAGGATGAACATCATCCTCAGTCATCGTGCAGAGAGGATGTCTCCTGGAGACGTTAGCTACGTCGCTAACGAAACGTCAAGAATAATGTAAGTTCTCTTATAACGGTTCGTCTAAAATCCGATTAATACATTTTAACTGTGTTGTTATTATTATTGTATTCATGTGTTTTTCCAATTAACGATAGTCAAATTCCATCCAGCATTACAGCAACTGCGTCTTGCTTGAGTAATTGGCGCTTTCTAGAGCGACGACCAAGTTTGTAGATGGCTGTGATTCACACAAAAACAGCGCTTACAAAGTAAGTCATCCTGTACTACAAAACAAAAATTATTCTAAGTGATATATTAATTAAACACGGCTTATTTCTCTAGTGATAATTTGTTTAAAAAAATGTATTCATCTAACGATTTTTCGCTTCAAAAAGGCAACATCCTGAACAACTAGTGTTTTGTTGACTTCATTTCAAATAAAATAGACTCTACTCATGTGAAGGATTAAGCCCTAAAAATAAAACAATTATAAAATAAATAGATCCTGAATTTCACCCTGTTGATGTGAGAGGGGAAATCCCCTGTGTCGGGGGTATTCCCCTAAAATCTCTCGGTGGAAACTCAATATATTACCGGCCGGTAAAACAGCTCGCCGGTTTATTATATTGCAGTGTGTTACGGTCGATAAAACAGACACTTATCTATAATCTAGACACTTATAATACCGATAAAACGCATTACACCCACACACACACACACACGCAATCATTTATCAATGATTGGCAGTCAAATAAACTGATTTGATGGAGTCAGATCATTCCAAATTTTCCCTTTTGCTAGGTGACGTCAAAGATCTAGGTTACCTGGGGTGGAAGTCTCATCACCACGGTAATTCTTACCCACCGAATATCGGTAATATTTGTATGAAGACTAATCAGCTTTTCACTTGCGGCCATTTTGGATTGACAGGTCTTCATACAAATGTTACCGATATTCGGTAGGTAAGAATTACCGTGGTGATTAGACTTTCAGCCCTGGGCCTCAATTTCGATAGCACCTCTAGCGGCAGTTTAGCTGTAACTAAAGGCTGGTTCGGACAAGGCGAGTAATTTAGTCAAGTAACGAGTAATTTAGTAGCTAAACGTGTGCGAACCCCAACAATTTAGTCCAGTAGTTAAGTCAATGGTTTAGTCAAGCCGATCCATTTCATTCTATTTTTTCGGGCAAGTAGCGGCCCCGCCCACCGTCCGTGGGCGAGTGTTGCCGAGAAGCCACGGAAAAGTCCGAGTCCGAAGAGCCACGGAAAAGCCCGAGTCTGAGTCGAGTTTATTAGCGGCCGCGCCATTGGCCGCTCACTCTTGGCGGGGAAACGGAAATGCAAGAATGGCGGCAATTTAAATTGGCTGCAGTTTGAAAAGATAATGCCCGTTTTCAGCAAGAATATTTAAAGATAAAGTGCTGTTTAAAAATATTGAAGTACTTAAGAACTTCTTATATTTGCGAGCCCGATGTTCCGCTCCCTAAACTTAGCGACCTGTCAGTGAGGTTATGTCATGTTTAAACTGTAAATAAGTGGATATGCACACCGATATCCTTGGTTTTTTAGAAACTCTTGAGAATATAGAAGTTGCTAGGACTTATCTACGTCCAAAAAGTTTTGAGAAAGGTAATTTTTTTTCGATAATAGTATGACATCGATTTTTGGTGCGGATATCAGCTGTCAAAAATACAATCATGTAGCTCCTTGCTGACAATAGAGCTGTACAAATATAGTTTTGGTAAAGATGTTGTGGAAATAACTATTATCGTCCATGAATTTATTACGTATTTAAAAACATCGATCTTTTACATTGATCGATGTTTATAGGTACCTACCATAAATTTGTCATATCACAGGCCTTATGATATCCTTCAGATGGATTGTTACTTATTGTTTTGTACAGAAACAATTCAGTGACACACGGGGATAACTAATTAGAGGCATTACAATTTTATGCCACTGTAAGCCATCAGCTGGTATCTGTGACAGACGTGAGAGGCGTATGTAGCAGGATTGAACAAGTTTCTCGCGGTCAGCCTCTGAAAAGTTGAACCATGCCAGCCTCTGAAAAGTTGAACCATTCTTTAACTTGATAATTGATTGGTGACCGCCGTGTATTTGAAAATGCCGATTTTACATGTCGAATATTGATGTTAATTGTCAACAACGAAAAACGCAACAGAGAAATGCATCTGAATGCAGCTGCAGACTAGAGCCGTATTATAGTGTGTGCATACAAAATATACTTTGTACACATCATTGAAAAGATAAAAATTCAATTAAAAAATAATGTTTGCAGCGTAAATGGTAGATATTATTATAAACATCAAATAGTCATGTGTTGTTTTTATTTAAAATGTGTATATTATTTTATAAACCATAAAATACATTTCGAATTTACAAAAGTCGAGTTTCGAAGTTGTTTGCTAAACAGGCTCCTAGCTAGGTGGCCGGGCATAAATCAGTTAATATTACCAAACCATAGCCAATTTAAAGGGCTTTATAATAACATGATTTTAATACTCAATTAATATTTTCAAACTGCAGCCAATTCAAATTTTCCGCCATTATAGAAAGGGCTTTCTGCAGCCAACTTCGCACTTGTGTACTGTACTGGACCGTAATGCGAACGCTTCACGGGCGAGTAGCGCCCCGCCCACTACTAAATTACTCGTTACTTGACTAAATCAGTGGCCTTGTGCGAACTAGCCTTAAGCGATGTTCACGAGGAAAAGAGATATATGCATAAAAAGTATGTAAATGAGTGAAGAGGATAGATGTATCTTTGAAAATAAGACGTTAGGTAGATAGATAGGTTATCAAATAATAAGTCTTCATCATCATCCCCCACTTCAACTGAAAGTGGTTGGTGTAAGGCCGACCCCCTTACCTGTAAAAATAAATAGGTCCCAAAGCGCCACAGGCGACCCCTTCGGGGAAACGCAGGCAAGAAGTTGCACTATATGTGTAGCTTAGTTGCTGTTTGAACTTGATTTTCTTCATCACTGTAACTCTTTTGCTAAGACCATAAAGTGTAAGAAACAAAAACGGCAGATTTTGGGGGAAATCACTATTTAATACTTTCCGTAAACTTTACATTACTCAAGTTTTGCAACTCGTACTAAGCGTACAGGGGAGGAAATCTCGATGACCGTCGATAGATCTTATCGTTTCTATTTGAAGATAGGATGGAATAAAACATGGCAGCGTATCAACAGCTGATGCATTTTATATGGAACAGCGATCAGCTGTTCACAGACCGCCATGTTTTATTCCGTCCTGTCTTCCAATATGTATGGTAAGATCTACCGACGCCCGTCGAGACTTCCACCCCTGAAGCGCTATTCTGCTAAATTCTTACACTTTTTCATATCAATTCAAGTAGGAGCTTGCTAGCGCTTGCGAAAGAACTCCATACATAAAAAAAATCACTGTAAACTTTATTTTTGGGACACGAATCGCTATCTCGTAGCCTTAAGGTCATTAGGAATTAAGCAGAATAGCGCTTCTGGGCTGGAAGTCTCATCACCACGGTAATTCTTACCTACCGAATATCGGTAATATGTGTATGAAGACCTGTTAATCTAAGATGGCCACAAGTGAACAGCTAATTTAGTCTTCATACAAATATTACCGATATTCGGTAGGTAAGAATTACCGTGGTGATGAGACTTCCAGCCCTGGTTTTCTACGACCTTGTGGTGCTCAGAGTTTAGGTGCATAATTGCTTGTTTTCCTTGACTTATAGGTTGGTATGAGGCTGACCATCCATACTGTAAAAAATGGTTCACTTTGCCAATGTCACCCCTGTTTCAGGAAAGTCGGCAAGAGTTGTAGGGCTTATGTTCATTTGAGATTGGGTTTTTTTATACTGTAGGTCCACATGCGGCATGTGTGAGCGCGAAATTATGCGTGTCTGCTTATTGGAATGCATTTAATATGAATCTCAAATGATACATATCTTTGCAGCTTTGGTTTAGATTAGATTTAGATGGGGTTGGCGTTGTCTATTTTAATTATGTGACCAGCCCCTACTTTGATGGAAGTGTACCCTTAGTACGAGTTGCAAAACTTGAGAAAAGTAAAGTTTACGGAAAATATTAAGGAGTGATTTTCCCTAAAATCTGCCGTTTTTGTTTCTTACACTTTGTGGTCTTAGCAAAAGAGTTACAGTGATGAAGAAAATCAGGTTCAAACAAACTAAAACGGCAGGTTTTGGAAAAAATCACTGTTTAATACTTTCCGTAAACTTTACATTACTCAAGTTTTGCAACTCTTACTAAGTGTACAGATCACATCGAGCTCTGTGTAGATATCACGGAGATTTTGTTTCACAGATGACTCCAACTATTGCTATATGAGCTAAGACTTGTGCTAGAAGTAAAGGCGATGATATGTTATTTTTAAAACTGCAACGCCCGCCAATATTCTCGTGTAAAATAAGTCCATATAATGATATACTTCGGTAGCATTCGTATATACCAGAGGTGCCCAAACGGTCGATCGCGGGAGGTTTTATGGTCGATCGCCGAGGATAGCTAAATTTTTCAGTGATCGACCTTAAAGCTGTAGTTTTTTGCAAAAGAAAAAAGCGATATACAGAAATAAAAAGTTTCATGAAGATCGTACTATCTGCTTGGCGTTTTCTCTTTCGCAATATGGAGCGCACGCAGTATTATTATATTAGCTACCTACCCCTACCCACCCAAAGCTAGAGCTGGCGACAGTAATCCTTACTAGTTACTAGTCATCTATACCCGAAATGAAATATCCGTTTATAAAACAAATAGCAATGCAAATAACTGTTTTTTTGCATCGACATATCTGTGCGAGTCTGCATGTTCTCATATAAAAGTAATAAAATCAAAATATTGTACTCGTCTCACAAATGACCACCTGACAGCCTGCTTTTTGGCCTGATAATTTAGATTTGACATTTTGCATACAATGTAGTTCTTAATTGCGTGCCAACCCCCCAAAGAATGTCGATCTCCTATTCATTAATTTTTGCTAGGTCGATCTCCTCAAGAAAAGTATGGGCACCCCTGGTATATACGTATATTCGGTAGACTGCAATTTCAGCGCAGTAGGTACGCTAAGCCAGACTAATATCGAAAAATTCACTTCCAGCTTTGCCTTAGTGCCTTTTCACTTACATCAGTTATTCTGAACCATTGCTTCAAGACCCTCGCATGTGGCGAGTGGAACCTATTTTGTTTTTCACAGGTAAGAGGGCGGGCCTTACGCCAACCACTTTAGTTAAAGTGAGGGTTTCCCATCTCCCGACGGGGCTGTTACTCATTTCTTTTGAAGGCTGAGTAAACTTTGCCGGGATTTTATTTTGGGGTTTGAAATAAACACCGAAACGGGAAATCATTTCTGCTACCCTTAGTGGGATTCGAACCCCAGCTCATGTCATTAAATGCAAGCACTCTACTAAATGAGCTATTTTAAAAAAAAATCTCATTTGCTTGGAAACGTTAAAGTAGGCAAAACCGGTGACCGGTCCGCAGTATAGTGATTAATGCTGAGAATTCGTGATTGGTAGCAGGAAGTAAGAAGGTCGTGAGTTCGATTTACGGCAGAGCACAAAAAATATTTATATTTTACAAAATACTCTTCGCTAGGAATGATAGAGTACGTAATGATTGGGTGATGAACGAGTGTGGTATAAAAGAGAATATGAGAATGAAAGTACAAAAAAGTACGATGAGATGGTTCGGACATCTCGAAAGAATGGATGATGAACGACTAACGAAGAAAGTGTACAAAGGAAATGTCAGAGGAAAGCGCGGAAGGGGAAGGCCGAGGAAAGAATGGTTAGACCAAATAGGTGAGATTGCGAAAGAATGGAACCTGCAGAGTGAAAATAAGAGAAGAGTATGTATGAAAAAGGTGATGAATATTGAGGAAATGAAAGTGGTTTGTAAGGACAGAAAAAAGTGGAGGCGCATCTGCGGAGGTACCGGCCACCCCTAGTGGAACGGCGGCAGGATACAGTAACAGTAACAGTAACAGTAACAGTAGGTTAAAAAATAAATTTGCCTTCTCCAAAGACCGGCCACCAAAGATTCATCTATCTTTACAGTTATTTCGTCTTACTTGACAACTGGCGCTTTCTATAGCGATGAGCAAGCTTGCAGAGGGTTTTTGAGGTGTGATTCACACAATAACAGCGCTTACATAAAAAGTGTCCAAAGCGTCTTTAAAAGAAGGATAAAATTTTGAAATCAAACAATTGTGATTCTTTTTTCTTTCGTTTGATTTTAATTATATGGGAATAATGTGGACGTTTTTAAATTATTTTTTTATCATCTAAAGGTTGACAACATCTGATCGACATCATAACTGACCAAAAAATGAGTGGTATAGGACCAAAGTCCGCAATCTACGATTTTTTAAAAAAATGAAAGAAATACATGAATATAATCAGAAAACTATTCCCTTTCTTTCCATACATTTATCTCACTTTATGAAAAAATCCTGAATAGCCGGCTTTGGTTCTTTAAAACTCAAATATATTACCTAGGTAATATCTTTTCCTTGCTATCTTTTACAATTTCAACGCTAAATTACAAATTACAAAGATAACCTATATCGTCTATATTTATCACATTTCACAAAATCCTAGATAGCCATCTAACGGTGTTATTCACGCAAAGCAAATCCATGGCTCAACTACCACCTAATGTGAATTTTCCATACTGTTATGTAAATAGTACTTAGGTATAAACCAAATAAATAGGGTAGGTGTATATAGACTCTAGTTGTAGGATGAATTATTATTAAGAACCTAGAGTAAGGAAATATTATACAAGTAATAATTGTATTGGAGACGTCTCCAGACGAATTTAAGCCTAGAATGTTTGATTGCCATTGCTATATAAGGCATAAATCGCCTGCAAGTGGGACAGTCTCAAAGTACTCGTAGCCTTTACAGGCCAAGTCAGCGAAAGTGAACTATCGAAGTGTTATGTAAAATAAATTGTGAACCAAATAAATTACTTTAAAATAAATCTCCGGCCGTTTTAATTAAGAAGACCATCATTTAAAATTTTCAAAACATTAGAACCCTAAAAACATAACAATACGAATCGATGATCAATGGTTAGCTACGGACCAAACGTGTTGTGAATAAGCTTGTTAGAGTCTATACGAATTAATATTTTAATCCTTACGTTTTCACAGCAAAACGTCAGCTATTTATTTTTCTCGAACTCTGAAAAATAAATTGAGTCGAAGCGTTTTTTCTGCGTGGGTGTACAAAATTTGATTCATTTCGGTGAGCAGACATCACGCGTCTATTTATCTAGGGTCCTTAGCAACCAATAAATAATATGAGTTAGCCTTTACCTGATCGTCTGACGTCACATTTTTTTGACATTTTCAAATGCTGGTACCTTATTGATATTCAATTATATATGTTCTATGGTGTCTTTCAATTTTATTTTATTTACTACATATCACCACCTTAAAGGTAAAACTGAATAAGTGCTGATTTACTGATTTGAGATATCCTATGTTCAACATTATATTGGGTGTACACTGTACATAACTTCTCATAGTAAGTGAACTAATTACATATAAGGCAATACTCATTAAAAACTCCATACTACTGAATATTTCACACTTTTTTAGTGTTTTCTCTCGCATAAAATAGGAAAAAAGGTGCATTTATCTGAGAAACCCATATTAGCTTAATTTGCCAATTATTCAGTTTTACCTTTCAGCTATCGATATATATTTTATTTCATATGTGAACGTATTTTGATTATTACATTTTCGAATTACAAAAAAAAAACTGTTTTTTGCAGTAAATTAGCGAATTAAAATTAGCTTTAAAAATTAATTACACCCTTCGGATATTGACAAAACCGTTATTGGAGAACCTGTGTAAATTATTCTCGACATTTTCGATAAGAAGTTCGCTATGAAGTCAACGAAACGTCGAGAATAATGAAAGTTCTCCCATAACGCTTTTGTCGATTATCCGACAAACGTAATATATATTTTTTTATATTAATTGTAATTTGAATTTGTTTCAAATGACCGTTATTCAAGTTTATAATTTATCCTTCTCATTTATGCTTGTTTTTCGTGTATTTAATTTGTTTATTATCCAAATAATTACTTTAACTTATAAGGTGTACAGTTTTTATTTTAACTTTTGCTTTTTTTTCTATGCACTAACTCCACTAACAAAATTGTATTTTTCACCTTGGTGGCAGGTCTTACGGCTGTTAACAATTACTCAGGACAAAGGGGCGGCAAACCACACTTAGGTAAGTGCTTCTAACCATAGAATTTAAGTTAAGTGTCTGTTTTATAATGTTTGTTGGTTCACACTTTGAAAACCCATTAATCGGTGCTCAATCATATTGGTAACGACATTTAAGCACGGAAGAGAAGCATGGACAACGACTGACGAGTAAGGTATTGAACTTCAGAAGTATGACAGGAAAAACTCGTAAGAGATGAGTTGAGAATGAACATGTTAAAAGCGGTATATACCCTAAAGTTTAGGGTACCTATATCTTAGCATGTTTTAGGGCGTATCATGTCGTAGCATGTTTAAAGGGCCTCAAACTATCGTTTTATACAAAAATATATTTCTTTAATTTATATTTCTTACATTCCTTGACTTGTAGGTAGGTATGAAGCTGACCACACATACTGTAAGAGATGGTTGACTTGGCCAATTTCACCCCTGTTTCAGGGAAGGTCGGCAAGAGTTGCAGGGCTTAGGTCCATTTTAGATCGGGTTATTATATTGTAGGTTCACATGCGGCGTGTGTTAGCGCGAACTTATACGTGTCTGCTTGTGGGAATGCGTTTAATATGAATCTTAAATGATATATATCTTTGCAGCTTAGATTTAGATGGTCTAAGTAAAAGAGTGGCAGTTTAGGTAATGAAGAAAATCAGGCGTGTTCATGGATTATTTATCTAAGTTATTAAGTTTAAAAAAAATATCTGAAAAATCGTCACAATATTTGTTTTTAAGAGTCCAGCTCTTTCACTCAAAACGATAATTAAAATACTATAAAGTGAAAGAAATAAACACGACAGGTTTAGGGTGTATAGTTCAGTTAAAAAGAAATGCAGGCTTAAAGATGATGTGAAAGTACAAAAGAATATCATGAGATGTGCCGTGGGAGTATCAAATCAAAGGAAATGTGAGAGGAAAGCGCGGAAGGGGAAGGCCCAAGAAAAATAATGGTTAGACCAAATAGGTGATATTGCGAAAGAATGGAATCTGCAGAGTGAGAATAAGAGAAGAGTATGTATGAAAAAGGTGATGAATATTGAGGAAATGAAAGTGGTTTGTAAGGACAGAAAAAAGTGGAGGCGCATCTGCGGAGGTACCGGCCACCCCTAGTGGAACGGCGGCAGGATACAGTACAGTACAGAGATGGTTTGGACATGAAAAAATAATTCAAGTAATGGAAGAAATAATGGAAGAAATGGAAGTAAAGTGACTCAGTATGTGAACCGAATCTGAAATATTTTTTGCAAAATAAATATCCGTATTTTTTATTAAATTGAACCTGGTAAAATCATAACAATACATAAAGAAATATCTTGCAAACTTCACGTTTTCATTTTTTTTTTGCAGTTTACGGCCAGATGAACCGCGGTCCTGGACGCGGCGGTAGCAAGCCCTACTACGGTCGCCCCATCGGCCCCCTGGTGGAGTTCGCCCACGGCATAAAGGGCTACGTGTACGCCGTGGACGAGAGCACCCTGTTCATCAAGGGCTTCCACTATGACGGCATGGGACCAGAGACGTTCTTCTGGGTCGGCAACTCTCCCAGGCCGTCGCCCGAGGGATACATCATCCCGTATCCCGAGGACTATGTTGGAAGGTGAGGATTTCATCATTGTACCTACATCACTCTCATAAAGTCATCAACGGATTAGTAGACAGTCCCACCCTGTTGGAGGGTTTCAGGTTGTACGTGCCCAATGACTGTAATTGGAGGCGAGGTCATGATTTATTTCATGTACCGAACTAACGCACTAACGAACATCATTTATATCGGAGTGTTAAACTCATTAACGAATCAATGATTGACATATTTCAATATAATTTAGACACCTTTAAATCCTTGGTGAAAGAGTTCCTACCAGGCTGAGAGGATGCACTGTAATTAGGGTAATCTGTTGTGCACCATGAAAAAAAAATCTTACGGAGACCGCGTTTTCACCATTGTAGGACTAAAGTTCTCCCTCCTCTGACCCACGCCCTGTATATCCATCCTATCCGAAGATGTGTCACAGGACTCGCATGCAAAACAGCAAGTGGCAGAAGGCCCTCCCGTGGGGCTAACACTCTCTCCAGTGTAAAACAAGACAAGGTGGCTTGCTTGAACACAAGCAAGCAATGTTAGCCATAAGTGAAGGAATGAAAAGATAAGATGATTTTAAATTAAACCCAGTTGGGTTTCGATTCTGAGCATATTTTGTAAGTTTTGACTTAAGGCCACAGTGAGCGTGATGTTGGTGAACATGGTCGGGAGGCGCTTTCCTGACTAAGTTGTCAACCACCTCAAGGCTGCAGGCCCGTCCACTAGGAATCAGCTGCCTCCAAAATTGCGCGCCATGGAAGGAATTGAGAGCTTCAAGAGGGAAATGAAGACCCACTTCTTCACCGCCACGTCAAGACTAAAAGTGCTCTTGCAGTGGCAGTAGTCACGAAACGGTGCTTTATACATCATCATCATTATCATTTCTTCAACACATAAAAGCCCTAAACGATGCCTTATTAAATTGACCAATGATAATTATTAATATTATGACATTACGTTGGTATGAGTCTGATAACCCTTTTCGCACGGTACGGTCCGGTGCCGGATCGGAAGTTTCGTAGATCATCAGGATTTATGGCGATCCCATATATTGCGCGAGCGGATCAGGAAAATTTGGGAAAAGTGGCAGGAGTTGCATAATTCATGTTTTTTATTCAAGGTTTGGTTTATTTTGTCAACGTACCTACATGCGTCATGCGTTAGCTTGAACTTACACGTGTCCGCATGTGAGCGTGCATTAAATATACATCTTAAATGTTAATGTATGTATATTGAAAAGATTAAACTCATAAAATAAAAACAAATTAACAATGAAAATGAACAGTTACAATTAAAAAGTCGCACCAATATTGAAAATCAACAGCCATTCTCAGTCCTAGCATGCTTACTTCCTTCATTTATATCTAATTCGAAGAAAATGTCTAATTATATGGCATAATATCTCTTTGGACTCGCTTTCGCGGAATTTTCCTAATTAAAAATAACAGCTTTTCAATGACTGAGGTGAAATATTTTTTTCGTTTGATGTATTTTTTGCGCGCGTATGGAGACGAGAGAGACGAAGAGATAAAATCGCAAAACATGAGCAGAGAAGGGGGGGGGGGGGGGGGGGTTCTTTTGTCTTTGGAAATCAATACTCCGATAATGATTGTCATAATCATGCCCAGCGAATAATTGAATTACAACTTTTCTTTTTCAAAAGTGAAATATAAATTTAGATATTTGAGGTTGTCTACATTCTCTGTAACTGTAACTATGTTGCCAGAAATGACGATATAGATGGACAAAGCCTTTAAGTACAAATTTGCTCTATTTTTTCCTTTCCTTGAATCTGTAATAATAATTAATCTATAATCTAAGTTGCAAAGATATATTAACGTTCAAAACTCATATCAAACGCATGTCCACAAACAGACATGTGTAAGTTTGCGATTACAAATGCTGAAGGTGTATTTACAAATTAAAACCAAACCTTAAATGAACACAAACCCTGCAATTTTTGCCGATCTTTCCTGAAACAGGAGTGACATTGGCAAAGTGAACAAAATTGTACAGTATGAGTGGTCAGCTTCATACCAAACAATGAGTCAAGGAACTGAATACTATTTTAAAGTGAGGGATAAAGGAAAACAAAAATAAGAACATTTAAGAAGCTATTTGAATGCCATTATTCACAATTTATCTTGACGGATTCTCGGCTAGAAGTTACACTATATGTGTAGCTTAGTTGCGTATACACAGTAACAGTAACACCGACAGGATGCGCAGAATAAAAGAAAACAAAAACAAGAGTATTTAAAAAGCTTTTTGAAGGCCATTATTCACAAATTATCTTGATTGTTTCTCCAAGAGATGTCGCTTTAATTTAAATGCTAATGCGTGAAGGAGGGGGCGGGGGGGGGGCGCTCTCCAATTGTTTGAATTTGGAACGTGGAACACAATGAAATATTAAAATGGCCGCCGACGGTTATATTATTGCATTAAAGCGCGCGAAAGCCAATGACGTTTTCCACCATGTTTTTAGCGTTTTATCCCATTTAGGGGCTATTTTACGATGGTATTTATCCCATTTTTTACTGTGAGTTATATCGGGAAAGGGTTTTGCGAAAAAAGAAGGAAATATATATTGCAAAAACACCGCAAAGCACTGCTTTTATGATTGTAACAAAAAAATAAAAAAACGCTGTTTTTAAATTAATTTTCTCTGAATAAATAATTAAATAAGTCGTGCGTGCCTTCAGTATCCACCTGTGGTTTGGAAACAAAAGGGCTCACTCAGTAGGTACAGCGCCAACAGACTAAGGACGTGGAAAAGAGCCATTGAAAGGAGGATGCTGGGAATCAGCCTCAGAAACAGGGTTCCAAACCAGGAGATCTGTAGACGCACTGGTGTCACTGATGTCATACAGCGAGTGGCCTGCTTAAAGTGGCGCTGGGCTGGTCACGTCGCAAGGCAAGACCATGACGGGTGGCTGAAAAGGACCGTCCAGCGGCGACCCAGGATGTCCAAGCGGGGAGCGGGGAGACCCCAACCGAGGTGGCTGGATGACGCTGAACACAATAGCCCATGCACTAACACGAAGAAGATTTGAGGAGGCTTTCGTTCAGACACGCTATTCCGCTAAATTCCTTACGACCTTGAGGCGACGAGATAGCGATTCGTGTCCAAAAATAAGGTGTACCTTCTGTGATTTTTTTTTTAATCTATGGAGTTCTTTCGCAAGCGCTAGCAAGCTCCGACTTGGATTGATATACAAAGTGTAAGGAATTTATCAGAATAGCTTTTCAGGAGTAGACTGAGAAAGGCTGAGGAAAGAATTTCATGAAATTTCTCTAGACTTTAAAATAAAACACTTTTTAGGTGTGCCGTCCTATGTAATCCATATACCTACTCTGATTTACGCAATCGAGGTGATATTTATTCAATGTTTTATACTCGCGGTACTTTAATACTGGCTAGTTGATATCGTCACCTAAAAGGCAAAACTGAATAAAAGCTGATTAACTGATTTGGGAAATCATGGATAAAACATTTTAGTGCGTGTAACATATCACAGTAAGGGCCTGTTGCACCAACCTCCAATCAATATGTAATTGACAAATCAAATTTGATTGCTTCATTCTGGTAAGGCCCTCGGTTAAATATTTATCGGAAGTGGGTAAAAATATGATGGAAGTTGAACAGGAAATATAATGTACATCAGCTGATTTACGTGTATGCAACCCCAAATGCTTGATTTGAAAGGTTGAAATCACACCTAATTTTGATTTTTGTCTGATTGGAGCTTGATGCAACAGGCTCTTTAAGAGAACTAATAATAAGGAAGTAGTCATGACAAGCTTCTAAACTACAGGATTTTTACACTTTTATAGTGTGCCCTCTCATAGGGAATAGGAAAACAGGTGCATTTATCAGAGAAACCCATGCTAGCTTATTATGCCACTTATTCAGGGGTATCGATATATTTTTACACAGATTTTTGTCGTTGCGAGAAAATGAGTGACACTTGTTTGTAATTTCCAGAGAGCCCCCCGTCCTGTCGGCCCACAAGGGATCCGACATCATCCTGAGGCTCCCACTGGGGAAGAGGCTGCGGGACATCCGGTGGCTCAGCATCTGGTGCAGGAGGTTCACGGTGAGTCCATGGCACATCTACTTACTTCCTTTAATAATAATGTTACGAACGTATGAGTTCGTGTCGACGTGAGCGTAGGCACGCTGATTGGTGTGTGTGATGTCTCTGGTATAGGTAATGTGGAACAATCCTAGTGGAAGTATATACCATGTTCTCGAACATGCAAGAATCGTCTCTGCTCCACATGTAAATACGAGCAAAGAGCCTGTGGGAAGACAGAGTCGCTTAGACCATTGTAACGCGAATACCTGTAAGCAGAGAGTAAAGAGAGAACAGTACATTGTAACCTTTATTGTGAAAAATAAATATTTTGAAATAAATCTAAATTGCAATTAAATTAAAAGAACTCCAAGTCAAGTCATGACAATAATAATATTTGGGTAGTATTTTAGCCACAGACCCTCCTGAACAGACATGCCTTGAATCCTATTTGAAAAGCGTTAGCACTCTACACAGCTCTCAGCTCGTGTGGTGGGGCATTCCACAGCAGAAGGCCGACATTATAAATAATTGGCCGTGTTGCTCCAGTGGGGAACCCTGAGCCTATTCACAGCAGTACTGCATGCAGATCTCAAAGTCCCCCGCATTCCCTCTACGAAACCGGCGAGTAGTAATGCGTTATGAAGTTATGCAGCGAGAAGCTACACATATGAACTATATGTGTAGCTAAGTTGCGTTGGCAAGAGCAGTGAATTTTTGGACTGCGTGATAGGCATACTCGTATATCCAAACTCTTCATCCACTTCATTACTCCTAGCGTGTTTGCATGGAGGTCTTTCAGGCCAGGAGGGTGGCTTCTGATGGGACACTCCTCCACTACGTGCCGGACAGTCTGGTTCTCCGCCCCACAGTCACATCCTGGAGATGGAGCTGATCCCCATCTGTGGAGCAAGGAGCTACAACAGCCTTGCTCGGTGTGGACCCTGTTTAACGTAGACGTTTTAGAAATCTGTAATTTGTGGGGTAAAAGTGCTTTAAAGGGTATTTGAAAATTAATGAAATTCTTTCTTACAGACTAAGTTACTTAGTTACCAATAACAGAATATTCGTAGGCCCTTTTCCTAATCGTGAGACGTCAGAATTCTGTTGTTCACGGAGTGTGTTCCAAATCCATTTCAGTTGATCAAGTGCATTTTTTTTTTTTGGTGCAGACTTTCCAAATTTGTTTTTTTTTGTGTGCAAACGTCACACGTCTACGTAACTAGAGTCTTTATCAACCAATAACAAAATATTAATTAGCCTTCTCCCTAGAAGTCCAGTTACTCACAATGTAGTAAAAGAAACGGAAATATGAGAAACAAGAAACATAAAAAAGCAATGAACCATTTAGATTTAGAACCATGGTCGAAATCCGAAACAACAATTTCAAGAACCAGCTGTAAAAATCTAAAAACTTTCATGTCTTTGTCAAATGAGCGAACAGAATTGACCATCATGACCGGTTCGTAGTCTTGTGGTAACGCTTCGGATTCGTTAATAGAAGATCGTGGGTTTGAATCCCGGCTTAGCATAAAAAATATATCATTTACATTTTCAAAGATGCTTTTCACTGGGTTGAAAAATTTATGCACCGAAGACCGGTCACCAAAGTTCCATCCGGCTATACAGCAAACTGGATCTTGCTTGAGAATTGGCGCGACGACTAATATCGCACAGGGCCCTTGAGGTGTGATTTACACAAAAACAGCGTTCACAAAATAAATCGTTCTAATATTATAACTTTAAGCATTATGTGTTTTTCAGTTAAATATTTGGCTCCTTTTTACAGCTGTAATTCAGTAAATAATTTGAGGAGTAGCTGATGATTTCAGCCATTAGTCTCGCAGGAAAGGCGGCAGCATTTATATGGGTAATCCTTATGTACCGCGCTGCTTCTCTTCCTTGCAATAATATACCGATACTAGTTACCACCTTCAGCGTGGAGGCCGCTCACACCGGGGCAGTGACTAAATTACAGTGGTTGTATTTAATGGACGTGCTTAGTGAAATTTGTGTAGATGTTTTTCTAAAGGTATAATATATTTCTGATGAATCCAATATATAGCTATGATTTACGGGTTCTATTTAATAAAAACTTCACACAATCTTTCACCTGTCAATATTTTAGCCCGCATTCATATTTAACATGTTCGTTTTTAACATGTCATACTTCTCAAGACCTTAATTTCCTCGGCCCACACTCTTTTCACTGTCACTCATTGTCCATGCTTCTCTTCAATGTATAAATGTCGGCAGCAATACGATAATATTACGTTTTAGGGTTCAATTTAATAAAAACTTCGGTTTATCTGTTTCCCACAATTTATTTTCAGATTTCGTCTATATTTGGTTCATTCAACAGACTTACCTTCATACCACGGTCGCTTGACAACTTATTCGCTCGACAGCTCCAATGCAAGTCTCACGCTACAGACAGCTTTGGCCCTTTTATAGCGTGACATAAGGATGGTTCTTGAAACATCGGGAAATGAAACATGCGTGGTTTTGCCAGAATATTATATTTAGAGTATGTGAGCAAATACTCACACTATCGAACAAATACAAGTACAATTATTTAAACACCTACATCAAGACACACACACACACTCACAAAAGTAAAAACACACAATCACATATTCGTAACATTATTATAATTAAATACAATCCCTTCAATTACTTTTAAAAAAATACGGTTTTTAATATTTTTGAGGCATGAAGGTCTTACTATTGGTATAATACTTTGACACATATCATCACAACGCCATTTTGGTACGTATACCCATGTACAGTGTTAGCCGCACACGCTACAGTCAACCGGAGAGATCTGCGTACGCAGGCGACCGGAGTACATGCACACACGCGCAGGTATACCGCACGGTGTCATCCGTAATAGTTGGTTTTCGATCTTGCTCCGGTCGCTTGCGCAGGTACACCTCTCCGGTAGACCGTATGATGAATGGCCAGAGTAACATTGAAAAGAGGTCGTGTGACACTGAAATATGAATGGTATGAATGGAAAAAATACACACAATTAACCACTTACTTCTTATCTCTTTTTTTTTTAAATTAATTCATGAAGAAGAATGCAATTGACCAAACTATTTTTGCTTGGCCAGAAACAGGTTTTAACATAATCAATTAATAATTTATTTTTATTTTATTTTAATGAAATATTTTTATGAACCATGGTCAAAGTTACGAGTATTATGCAATAGGACATGACGGGGCTTAAATCGACGCTAACCACCTTGTCTGCTTGACCATAGCGTCGGAATTCAATTGAATAATTTAAATAGATTAAAATAAAATATTATTTGTTATAATTCACGTGAGTTTTTATTTTTTAAACACTACCGGTTTCGGGAGAAGCAATACCTCCCATCTTCAGGTGTAAATATTAAAAAAAATAAAAACTCACGTGAATTATAACAAAAAGTATTTTATTTTAATCTATTAAAATGAACTTTCACGAAGTAAATGCTAAAAACCTAGATAATAGAATAATTTAAAATTTATTTATAAGTTACCATTTGCCATTCATCTATGATATCTTAGCAATTGAGACTAAAATAATGCACCCCAACAATCAGACACATGTAAGTTCGCAATTACACACCCTGCATGTACTTACAACAGAAAACAAACGTCAAATCAACAGAAACCTTGCAACTCCTAACGCTTTTCCCTGAAACAGGGATAAACAGTGCACCACCATTTACCACTTGCCACTTACAGTTAATCACTTACTAAATAACCTCGTCTGTTGTAAGCTGTAGAAGCGTAGCAATATAGTGTGCTAGAGGGAGATAGCGTGCAGGAGGTGGGGGAGGGGGGTGGGGAGGTAAGGGACCTGCGCAGAGACGTGAATCGATCGTGCGCCGTCGGAAGTGGAGCCGATGTCCCTTCCGGTCCGCTTCGGGCAAGGTCGGCAGACCTCGCGGCAGAAGGCCGAGCAACCCTTCTGCTCATGATGGTGATGAAGATCAACTAATGGACAGCCAAAGGGTCAATGACAGGTGGAGGATTTCTCCGAAGACAATTAACTGTACGAATTTATTTCACAAACTTTTTTTAAATTTTAAATAATTTTATTCTCATGTCACTGTTGAAAATGTTCGATTTTTGTAGAAAGGGGGATCCTGAAAGAAATAGGTTTTTCTAATGTCGAGACCGGTCAAAAGTCTAGTGGTTAACGCTTCAGACTCGTAAATATAAGGTTATGGGTTCGTATCCCGGCGGAGTACAAATTATTTTACCATTTATATTTTCAAATACGCTTTTCTCTGGGTTCAAAAATTCATAAACCGTCACCCAAGCTCCAACCAGCCTTCCTGAGTCTTGCTTTAGAATTGGTGTTTTGTAGCGACCTCCAGGCTCTTATAAAATCCGGTTGATAGCTCAGTTGGTAAAATGTTTGCATTCCATGCCGAGAGCAAGGGTTCGATCCCCACCGAGGGTGTCAGAAATGGCTTCTGTGCTTATTATAAACCCAAAATAAATACAGGCAAGGTTTATTCTGCTTTCACAATAAATGAGAACCAGCTCCCTTGGGCGCTGGGAAACCCCCACTTCAACTGAAGTTGCTGACGTGAAGCCAGCCCCCTTACCCGTAAAAATAAAAAAGTCCCGAATCGCTGCATACGATCCCTTCATAGGAACATAATATTTTTTTAATTTGTAACTTTTTCCGCGGCGAGCAAACGTCAATCTTGTATGGGACTGCGTAGTCCTTAGCAACGTTAACGCTAAATAGTCCTTAGCAACGTTAACGCTAAATAGTTTGTAGCAACGTTAACGCTAAATAGTCCTTAGCAACGTTAACGCTAAACGCTACTAAGCGACACATTTAGTGTAAATTCTTTAGTGTAAAAGTAGCTTGTGGAACCTATTAAAAACCAATAACAAAATATATGTTTGCCTTTTCCCTGGCAAGCCGGCTGTGTGAGGCACTAAATTGCATATGGCAATTCACGTGCTCACGTGTTCTCATTTAGTCTGAGAACACTGAATCCGTTTTCTTTTACATTATCAAATTTATTTTCAGAAGTCACATCCTAACGGGGCGTGTGGAACCTTCTTATTTTAATAGGTAAGGGGGGCCTGCACACGCCAACTGCTTCACTTAAAATGTTGTTCCCAGGTCCTGAATGGGCTGGTTTTCATTTCTTCTGAAAGCTGAGTAAACCTAGTCGTTATTTTGATTTAGGGTGTAAAATAAACACTGAAATAGATAGATAAGGCAAAAATTGTATAGCGCCTTTTATGACAGTGTGTCACTACAAAGCCGCTTGTCCGTATGATTGGACGAAGAGGTGAGTCTTGGGACCTCTTTTAAATGGTCTCTCCATATCCAGTTCCCTCAGTGAGCCGGGAATAGCGTTCCAAGTCATTGGAGAGGCTGCCTTGAATGCTCTGTCTCCAAAAACAGTGCGGGGCCTACTTGCAGGAAAACAAGATGTCAGAAATGGAAATCATTTCTGACATCCTTGTTGAGAGGATCGAACCCTAGCATTAGGGTCATTTTACCGACTGAAAAATGACATAAATATAATATTGAATCACAGAGACTGCCCTTTTCTGTGTTGACGTATATTATTTCTTACCTCTGGAAAAAAAATCTAAATTACCTACCGCCTTAGGTTCTATTAGATTTTTGATGAAAATACATTGTTACCAATGTGTAATTGTGTGTCTCTAGATCAGAGGTTCCCAAACTTTTTCAAGTCACGGCACCCTTTGAAATTTTGAGTTTTCTCACGGCACCCTAGTCATATAATATCGATCGATGTTTGTATTCATGTATGCACACAAGCTTCTGCTTTCGCATGAAGACATCTGGCCAGGCAAAATAGGTTGGTGAATTGCAATCCTCTTCACAAATAAAAAAAATAAATAAAAAAAATGTAAATTTTTGATTTTTAGTAGAGACTTCAGGGGCGCCTCGCGGCACCCCTGATCTCTCTCCGCGGCACCCACTTTGAGAACCTCTGCTCTAGATGAAGGTGCTTAAATAATTTTACATGTATTTGTTCGATATTGTGTGAGTATTTACTCGAATATTCTGTCGAAATCTTGCATGTTCCAGTTATCAATGTTTCAAGAACCATCCTTATGCCATGCCATAAAAAGGGCCAAAGCTGTTTGTAGCGTATGGCTTATATCTGAGCCGTCGAGCAATACAGTTCAAAAGCCACTCTGTGAACCGTATCTTAAAATAAATTGTGCAAAATAAATAACCACAATTCGTACTAAATTGAACCTGGTAAAATCGTTTCAGAGACAGGAATAAATTTGTGACCTGCATTCCTCTTCTCACACTTTGGTACAAATAAATGGCTCATATTTATTATCTATGGGCATTTTCAACCAAAAACCAAACCACTTGTAGGCCATGACTCCTTTTTACCGTCTCCCCCCCAAAACACATAAAAATATATGCGTCCTGCTCAGACGCGCGCAATTTGTAACGAGCCGTGTGAAGTCGCATCTTGCATCTCATTCACACACACCCCCATGTATGTACATATTTCGTCTACTTCTAACAGTCGTGGAAAACAGTTTTCCGAAAAACATTGTAATTTTTTTAATGGTTCGTGTACTATTAATACTGAAAATTCGTTATTTTTTAAGTTTCGCTTACCTGCTGATAGTCTGTGGATCGAAAACGTTTGTAATTTGTAATTTAAACAATTTAGTAATGTGAAATAAATCAGTGTCCCTAATAAACAAAAATAATTATTTTCTTTGATTTAAAATTGAGTCATTTTATTCTTTGACTTATAGGTTGGTGTGTGGCTGACCATACATACTGTAAAAAATGGTTCACTTTGCCAGTATAACCTCTATTAAAGGGATGGTCGGCAAGAGCTGCAGGGCTTTTATTATATTCATTTGCAATGTAGGATTTTATGTTGAAAGTTCACATGCGGCATGTGTAAGCGCGAACTGCTTTGCGGACATGCATATAATATGAATCCTAAATGCAATTTATCCTTAAAATTTAGATTAAAGATTATACATAGCTAAGGACCCTAGTTACACAGACCTCTGATGTTTGCCTGCCGGGAAAGATTCTTATTTATTTTTTGTGTTGAGTTCATTGAAATTTTCAGTATTTTTTTTATTTTAAAATTTTTGATTTCTTAAAATTCCTTGGTTTCTCTCAACTAAAAATAACGCCATCTATTGTACATTATTCCTTACAGTCCTACCAATAGTACACTTACAATGTTTGCATCTCGTTCTTTCACACGCGCGTACGGTATCTCCCTCTCGCCCACTCCAAAATCAGGGAAGCAACTTTGTAAGTAACCATAGACATCTGCACTCACCGCATAGACAATAAAATACCTACGCGTGTCGGCGGGAAACGCACACATTGACAGAATGGCGGGCGAAATCCTATTATAGTGATGACATAACGGTTTGCATTAAATTTGACGTCTCACATAGTTACTTTTTTAAAAATGATTTAAATTTTAAAACCTATCTTAATCGTATCTAGCCTCGAACCAAAGTATGTGATGGGGTGGGTAAAATATCTTTTTTTTTTTATAAGAGCCGATGGTCTTCTCACATTGACTAGGATATCAACGTCTTGGTACAGGTCGTACAGTTCATAGTTGATCTAAATCTAAGTTGCAAAGATATGTAGGTATCATTTGAGATTCAAATTAAATGCATTCCCACAAGCAGACACACATAATACATGCTGCATGTGGACCTACAATATAAAATCCCAATCTAAAATGAACATAAGCCCTGCAACTCTTGCTGACCTTCCCTGAAACAGGGGTGACATTGGCAAAGTGAACCATCTTTTTACAGTATGGGTGGTCAGCCTCATACCAACCTATAAGTCAAGAAATAATCTTTATTCCAGCCTAGTCACCGAGAGGGTGCAATTCGTGACCGGCTATATAAAATATCACCACCTTATAGGTAGAACTGAATAAGTGCTAATTCACTGATTTGAGAAATCGTGGATAAAATATTTTATTGGGTGTAATTATAAGGAAGTGCTCATGAAAGTATTCTGAACTACAGGATTTTCATACATTTTTGGTGTTTTCTCTCGTAGACAATAGGAAAAAAGGTGCATTATCTGAGAAACCCAAGTTAGCTTAATATGGCACTTATTCGGTATAACCTTTAAGGTATGCCAGTTCAATAAATAAATAAATAATGTTACAGTATATTTAAATAAGCTGTTGTTTGATTCCAGGTGGACTTTGGAGAGATCTTCATTCCACCGACCATCGATGCTCCTCGTGCCAGAGTGTTGCCAGAACTGAAGCGTCTGGCTCATGGTCTCAGGTCTGGCAACGTCAGCGTTCTGGATGCCAGAACATTCTACATTCCCAACCTGCACTATGATGGGGCAGGACCTGATGCATACTTTTGGGTGGGACATGGATCTGAGCCCAACTCTTATGGGATCAAGGTAAAAAAAACTCTTGCCATCTATTGGCTATCAGAACTAATTAAAAAGCTTTACTGTATAAATCATAGATGGCAGTAGTAATATTCCCAAAAAAAGCCATAATATACGGTACAGTATTGCACGCTTGAACCTTTTACTTGATAATACTTCTGGGTGGGACATGGATCCGAGCCCAACTCTTATGGGATCAAGGTAAAGTAAGCTTTTGCCACTATTGGCTATCAGAACTAACTAAAAAGCTTTGCTGTATAAATCATAGATGGCAGTAATAATATTCCGTGAAGGCTTAAATCCAAGAAGATGGTACAGTATTTGATTGCTAGAACCTTCTGCTTGATGATACTTTTGGGTGGAACATGGATCCGAGCCCTGCTTCGACTGGATCAAGGAAAATAAAGCTCTTCTCATCTATTGATTGACAAACTAATTAAAAGCTTTACTTTGTAAATCATAGATGACAGTAATATTTTTTCCTCAAAGCTTCAATAAAAGTGTGCTATGACAACAACAATTCCTTAATTATAGCAACAGTGATTTTGAAATTTTGTTGTAGAGCAATTTTTTGTGATGGAGCTGTCTGCGGACTAATATTGCATGTGATCAAAATGCCGTTGACTGAAAAGTTGTGTGGACGAACTGTCATGTGACTGATTTGTCAATGGGCCACCGGTCTGTGGATGGTAATCTTTGACCGGTCCATAGTCTAGTGGTACCGCTTCGGACTCGTAAATGGAAGGTTGTGGCTTTGAATACGGTCAGAGCACAAAAAATATATCATTTATATTTTCAAACATGCTCTTTGCTGCGTTGAAAAATTCATAAAACCTTTCCCAAAGACCGCTAATCAAAGGTCCGTCCAACCTTACTCGCAGAGGACAATGGCAGCTCTCACCAAATTAATCATCCTAATATTATTATTACTATTACCAGGTCCCCAACGAGGTGGGTTCCCTGGAGCCCCTGCGCGGCTACCAGGGTGAGGACATCGAGATCCAGCTGCCTGGCAACCTCACGGCCCACGACATAGACTGGCTGGCCGTGTGGTGTGTGCAGTACAAACACAACTTCGGCCACGTCTACATACCTAAGGACCTGGATGTGCCACCTGCACTGGGGCAGACCAAGATCACGGTAAAAAAATATACTGACTCTATAATTTTTAGTTTTTAGAAATTAAGCTGTAGAAGTTCTTGTTCATCTTCTTTTTCTTATTTATGGCGAATTCCAGTCATCCAGTGTCAAGTAGGCAGCTGTGGAAGGTTCTAACATGGTTTTTTTACCTTCTGATTAGAAGTATTCTTCTTCTTCTCTTTCTTGTTTGTGGCGAATTCCTGCAGAGAGCAGGGGCGCCAGTGTCAAGTAAAGAGCTGTAGAAGTTGTGAAGGTTCTAACATGTTTTTGTTTACCTCTGATTACATCTATTTATATTACTCTTTTTATGTAAGATTGCGACACAACTTTAATTGATTTCTTTAATTCATAAATTTTATAAAAAAAGTGTTTCCACATGAAATAAAGTGTGATCCATTTTATTTTATTTAAAACACCTTTGAAGTACTTTAGTTGAAACATGAATTTGAAAATAAATTTGTGAAGAGGAATGATATTTTTTTATTTATGTAAGATTGCAACATTACATTTATTCTTTAATTCATAAATTTAATAGAAAAAGTGAAAGTACACAATGAAAACAATGCAATCCATTTTTGGATTCAAAACATCTTTGAGTACTTTCGTTCAAGCAAGACTTTTGTCAATAAATTTGTGAAGAGGCATGCAATTTACATTTTATTTATTTAATATTTGCCTGGTCAAAAACACATCATTAATTAATCAGTTGTAATTTTTTATTTTAATGAATTATTTATTAATAACAATTAGACAATGACATCTGGTTGAACCAGGGTCAAAGCTATTGTCAATAAGGCATGACAGAACTTCTTTCGTCTGTCAAAAACGCTAATGCGATTGTGCTCGCTTTGTCCGCTCAAACATAGCGTCGACCTTTGCCTTTTTGTTTGAGTTTTACTTTTATTGTTTGAGTTTAATACTTAGGAACTTAAAAATACTTTCCAGAAGAGGCCCGCCATTGCCACAACAACTCCAAGACCCAGAACAACAAAAAGACCCAAAAACAAACGAAAAACAACCAAAAAACCCAAACCCGACGCTGAAACTGAAATTTCCGGAGGCTCCTTCTGGGACGATTTCCTTTTCTAACCTACCATGACAGTTTTATATTGTTAAATTATTAAAAAAAATTAAAAATGGATTTTGTAAACTATGTTGAATAGAAGAATGGGTTTCTCAATGTCTTGTTGAAGTCATATTTAAAACACGGTTCATAAAATCTGTTTTTTAATTCTAGACATAATGTTTACGATCGTAATTCTATTTTAAAATCATTGATTATTATAAGGATTGGTTATTTATTTCATAAATAAAGTATACTTTTGTTATTCCTCAATGTCTGATCCTTATTTCGGATGCTCCAGCCTCCTTGGTGGTATAACCCGGTAAGATATCAAACTAATATCATTCTTTTTATACGTTTATTCAATTTATTTTTTTGCAAATTGTCATGTAAAATTCCATAGAAAATGCAAAATAAAGTAATAGTAGATTTGCAATGAAATATCAATTTATTATTTAGTAAGTTTATTTTTAATTAGATTGCACATTGTTTAAAACATGTACTTACACAAAATTGACTGAGCACAAAATAAATTTGAAAACAATGTTTTTCTGGGGCAGTGTCATTTGACATCACACGTTGTTGTCTATGGAATCTGCGTCCTTGTTAGAGATTTTTTTCTTTAAGAATATTGCTCTTAGAACACAATGATTCAGACAGATCCAAAGGTGGTGATCTATGATTGTTGATTTTTGCACAAAAATATTTGCCACTATTTTGAGAATAAAAATATTTGTAGACATCTCATATACATATTACTTTTTCGCTCAATTCAACCAAATTCAATAAGTAATTAGTGCTAGTTTTCAATCAACCATTCATTGTTATGATTTACGGATTCAATTTGATAGAAACTTTTGTTAATTTATTTCATACTTTTTCATAAATTATTTTAGATACTGTCCACATTTGGTTCAAATACAGAGTTGCTTTTGAACTGTATAACTCGACGGCTATGATACTAGTCTGACACTACATACAGATTAGCCATTTTTATAGCAGGCAGGATTGCTTCCGAATCACTGAGAGCTGGTAGATGCGAGATCTTACTAGAATACTCGAGCAATCTCAACCAATACAAATACTTGTATTATTAATAATTATTCAAGTAGGTATCTACATCTAGAGACTTCACAGACACAAAAAACCCATAATCAATATCAAAAGCACGTTTTTCTTTTGAATGTAAGTGTTTCTTGAGGCTTAAAACTGTTTAAAATATCGGCTCACACATATATAGAAGTTACTTAGATTATGTAGCAAAAAAATTAGTTGTTTGTATGTCACATCAGTTTGAATTTGAGGGCACTGTATGTGGTGAATGGGTGGAAGGCTTTTTAACGATAGAATTCCATGACTTGAATTGTTTCTCTATTCCAGACGAGCTCGTCCCCAAGGCCTGCGGTGACTTCCAACAAACAGAACTGCAGAGAACTCCTGGATAGAAGGATGGAAGTCAGATGGGAAATACAGGTACACAAAACAGTTCCTAACTCACCTGTAAAAAAATTGAAGCATTTGAGATGTGTGTCTACCGAAAAATGCTTCGGATCTCCTGGCATGACCGGGTCACCAATGAAGAAGTCCTCCGACGTATGCACACCACAAAGGAACTTCTGCCAACCATTAAGCAGAGAAAAGTGATGTACTTTGGTCACGTTATGAGAAATGAGAAATACCGCCTTCTCCATCTCATCATACAGGGTAAGATTGAGGGGAGAAGAACTCACAAAAGACCTCCACAATAGGAATTCCTTGGATGTGGGGACTCTGGTGCAGTTGCACCATAATGCAAACAATGTTAAGAAATATCCAGCCTTTAGTCTAATGGTTAACGCAAGGGACTCGTAAACCAAAGGATCCAAGTTTGATTTCCCGTGCAGCATAAAAAAATTAAAATAAATTTTATAAAATTTGCTCTTCGCTAGGTTGTAAAATTTATGTGCCTTTACAAAGACTGGTCACCAAAAGTGCATTCAGTCTTGCAGCAACTGGGTATTGCTTAAGAATTGACGCTTTCTATAGACGACCAAGCTTGCAGAGCGCTCCTGAGGTGTGATTCACCCAAAAATATCGCTCACCAAATAATTTAAACTATATAATACTATTGATATCTCACAAGATTTTTGTATGTTGAGTTATCCTCTAAATTAACAAATTTTTCATTTTCAATCCTCGCCTAATAAAAGATCTGACTTCAGTGTGTTGTGTTATTTGCAGGGTGATAACGTTGAGATAGAGCTGTCAGGTCGCATCCGTTCCGACCAGTACATGAGCTTTGGCGTGAGTGGGTCACCGAGCAAGCCGGCCATGGTCCACTCTGACATTGTGGTCGCCCACTACAACGAGAGCTCTAGCAGCGGAGTGGTCATGGACTACTGGGTGACGCATGCGGCGCAGTGCGACGGCAACACCGGGGTGTGTCCTGATAACAAGCTGCAGGGGAATAACGATGCCAAGGTGAGGGGAAAGCTTTATTTATTGCTTTAGCTTCAGAAGATACTGCGAATAGCAAACTAGCACATGACAAAAGCTGGTTTTATTGTTAAATCTAAACTGGAGTAACCCATTGACTTATGTTAGAAAGACCCTTTATGTTAATTATTCCTTAATGTTATTTATTTATAGGTTGGTATGAGGCTGACCACGCATAGCTTTAGCCCTTCCTGCTTAGCGTTAGCATCACCTTTGTAGATTCTTTTTGTCAGTCGTTCATCCTCTATTCCTCCTAGATGCCCTCATACTACAACGCTATTTTTGTTTTTGTAGATTATCTCGGCCACGAGGATAGATGGCATCACCACAATAATCTACCAGCGCCCACTAGCTGCCCGGGACTCCAGCACAGACAAGGCCATCCCCAGAAGCGGAGAGGTGTCGGTGATCGCAGCATTTGGTCCCCTCAACTCCAAGAACGAAGCCAATGCTCACTCCATCACTGACAAGACCACGGACGATGTCAGAATTGACTTTGGTTCAACGGTAAGAAATATATGCTGGAGAGATGTTTTCCGGGATATGTCGCCGTGGTCTATGGGAGCTGCAGCTTCCGGACGTTTCGCACATGTCTATCATGGGCTTCTTCGGGTGAAAGTGAAAGGATGAAGATGATCTTGACGAAACTGTGATTAAAGTGTGGGTACACTCGGGATTTGAGTTTGAAAAATGATGATACTCTATGTATGAGTTGTGTTGTGGAGCAGCGTCATCTGTTTACTTTTTATGCAAAACTGTGGGGTATTCCATCAAAATATCTTCCTTCTACAAGTACGTGTTTGTCAGTTTGTTCGTTGGTAAGATTTTTTTTTTTTTGAAAGCCAATGTTGCAAATATTCATACTTTACTTAAGTATTATTCTTTTAGCTAGTAATACCTACTCTAAGTGAAGACTTCAAGATACCAAGGAGAATCCTCCAAACAAGACCATTATAATTGACAGTCCCACCCTGTTGGAGAGCTATAGGTTGTATGTGACTGACGACTACACCCGAGGGCGAGGACATGATTTATTTCATGTACCGAAAAACTGTACTGATGTCGTGGTGCAGACTCAGAGTACAAAGCTCTTAAATAAGTTTGATATAGACATTTTTAAGTGTAATTTGACATTGGAAAAGTGGAACATTTTTTAACAGTATAGGTGGTCAGCCTCATACCTATAAGACATCAAGAAATGCAAATAATAAATAACATTTAAGTATATTAAAAACAAATAAAAATAAATTGATGCAAAAAAGTCAGTGTATTAATCACATAAAAATTATGAAAAAATAATATGCCACCATTACAGATTAGCCTCGGAGTAAAACCCTGCAATTCTCTCTGTCTTAAAATTGAAAAATTTGTTATTTCAGGATGACAACACGTGTTTGGGCCTTATAGGAGCCATGGCAAATGCTGTGAAGCCATGGCCCACCCGCGTTATAGTCGGCGAGACCAGCTTCTCTGTGAGGATAGGCCCCACAGGAGGACAAAAAGGGTACACGCCCATCACAGGTCTGTATGGTGTTCTATCTGGTCAAAATGTTGATTCATTTTTGTCAGCTATGATTGTTTCTAGGTTGCACTAGTTAAAACTAAAGAAATTACGTTGAGGAAGATAAAGGATCAAAATTCTTGGAAGAACCTTACATCGGAGGATTTTGCACTATGTGATTGTGAAAAGTTCCATTTCGATATCTAATCTAATCTAATCTAAGCTGCAAAGATATATATCATTTAAGATTTATATTAAATGCATTCCCACAAGCAGATATGTATAATTTCGCGCTAACACATGCCGCATGTGGACCTACAATATAAAAACCCAATCTCAAATGAACATAAGCCTTGCAACTCTTGCCGTCCTTCCCTGAAACAGGGGTGACATTGGCAAAGTGAACCAATTTTTTTTACAGTATGGGTGGTCAGCCGCATAACAACCTATAAGTCAAGGAACATACATGACAAATTACATTTTTAAAATCAATAAAATAACAATATATACATTGACATAAAAAACTAAATCACAAAACCAATTTTACTTTAACAAACCCCAGCCGCCAACATCACAGATCAACCGCCATTTCTTTCTATCCTTACATACTTCTTTCATTTCCTCCAGAGTCATAACCTTCTTCATACAAGCTCTTCTTTTATCTTAAGATAAAAGAAGAGCTTGTATGAAGAAGGTTATGACTCTGGAGGAAATATTCGATACCTTAAAGATAAAACTGAATAAGCGGCATATTAAAGGTGTCATGGGTTTCTCAGATAAATACCCCTTTTTTCCTATGTTCTACGAGAGAAAACACTTAAAAAAGTGTGAAAACTCTGTAGTTTAGAAGTTTTTCATGAGCACTGCCTGATAATTAGTTTACTTACTATGAGAAGTTACACGCAATAAAATGTTTAATCCAGGATTTCTCAAATCAGTGAATCAGCACTTATTCAGTCCTACCTTTTAGGTGGCAATATCATGAATAATTTGTACTTCCGTTTAGCGATCTGTATGTTAGAAAGCCTGTAGAATGGAAATGAAAAAAAAAAAAAAAGTTTAAGGCTTTTACGGCCAGCAGTTGAAACCGGAGGATTGTTTTCCAGGATTTTTTACCGTAGCACATTGGAGGTGGAGCTTTTGGATAAGGTGCATGTAGATCGGGATTAAAGACACATTTGTTTTGGGATACTAAAATTATGTTATTATTATCCTTATTTCTAGGTCATCCTTCTTGGGGCATTGCTTGGTACCTCAACGACCTCTTGATCCCTGAGATCTACGTGGAGAGAGGTCAGACTTATCAGTTCACAGTGGAAGGTGGAGACGACAGAACCAACCCTGCCAAGTGAGTCATCATCTTTTTCTTGATTGTTGCAGAATCTTCTTGCCTCTTGTCAATTAAATTAAGACACATTTGATACAATTTTATGATGGTTTAGCTTGCGGATGCGAGCTATTCTTTAAACTAATGCTTGATAACAATGATGGCAGAGTAAACAGTGAATGTAAAAGAAAAAGATGTGACCTGTTGAGCTCCCAACGCCTGCAATCACCTTGGAAAATATGTCCTTGCCTACTTAGTTACATAGTTTCGACGTATATGTTTTTAAGTATTGCCTAGACATTGAATACAATCTATACAATTATTGTGATGGTGTGTGGTTGATGATAAAAGAGTGTCGTTGATATGATGAGAGAGTGCAGTTGATATGATGAAAGAGTGCCGTTGATATGATAAGAGAGTGCCGTTTTTCTGTGTGTCACAATTCAAAGGCCCTCTCCAATCTGGGTAATGTCCTTAGACAAGGTTGTATGCTTGCAAAGCTTTGATTTAAAGTTATGCAATGACTTATGTGTATGCTTGTTTCAGATACCATCCGTTTTACATCTGTGACTCTTCAGAGGGAGGCTATGGCCAGAAGTCAGAGGCTGACCAAAAGAAGCAGCGCGTGTTTGCTGGAGTTGCTTACGACTCTGAAGGATACGCTTATCCGACTGCAGGTGACAATCATAATTATACTGTCTACTCTTTATCTCTTTATATTTTTCTAGAATGCTACTGATTGGTAGCATCATCTTTACTATCCATGGCAGTTTCTTCGTCTGGGAATGCCCTATAAGATCCCCTCAATGATGGTGATTGTCACAGTGAAGGTTTTGGGTTATTGTGTTGTCTGGGACAACTCCTCCACACCTCTCACTCTGCTCCAGTCTTGCACATTGCACAGCCACGACACCTGCCTTCTACCAGTTCCTCGGCGTTCCTTTACCTTGCCTGACATTATCAATTACAGTAGATAGTACTTTGTGCTGCGCAACATATACGACCCAGATTTGAGATCTTACATATCTTGACATTCAACAGGAGTTCTTTGTCTGTTTCTATCTTCTCAGCACTTTTACATTGTTATTACAACTTGGAGACTCTTGTCTGTTTTCCAATTTAATCTCATGTTCATGCCTCACATCTGCTTTCATAGTTTACAAGATCTTTACACAGAATTGTTGCAATGTTTCAGTGGGTCGTTACTGTGAGTGGACCCACAAAACCATAGACCGCTCTGCCGAGTCTGACACCTTTGAGAGCTACACCAACACTCTGCGGTTAGAGTGCGAGAGAGGGGAGCCTGGGATACTCAACTGGACTGTGGCCAAGGAGACGCCAGACTTGCTGTACTATCAGGTAAATAAATACTGTAAGAGCTAAACCATCATTATAGAGCTAGAGTGCAAGAGGAGAGAGCTCAGGATACATAACGCTACCATGGCCAACAAGACTCCAAAATTTCTTTTCTATTAGGCAAGAGCTAGATCAACACTCTATAGCTAGAGTGTAAGAGGGCTGGAAGTCTAATCACCACCCTTAATTCGGGTCTTAATATTCAAATCAATTGAGATTGGACACCATTCACATGATCAAAAATTCAGATACTTGGAATTGGATTGGATAGGACAACAGCCAACACTGCACTAGGAGACGGTGACTCATTATACCAATAATGTTCACGCTGCGCCTACACTAGTTTCACAGAGTGAAATACAATGGCGTGCATAGATAGTATCACTTTTTAAACCTATTTCCCTACTCATGGTAAATTCTTGGTTCACCCATAATCTGAAGAACAATATAAACAGATAGGTACTTGTTGCTTACAAATTTTATTTTATGTTTTCAGTGCTACAGTCACAATAATCTGGGCTGGAAAATCCATGTGGTAGATCCAGGGGTCAACCTGGGAATAAATGGTGCGGTCAGTTCAACTTCCCGCCACCAGGCGGTGCTAGCTGTCAACTGCGCCGCCATCTTTGTTTTAATGGCGCTAGCTGTCAAACACACAATGACAGCTAGATAAAATAGCATTATTTGAGAAAACCTTGACAATAATATTATTATACCTGTATTAAAATAAATGTAAATTTTTATATCGCAATGATTCTTTCATGTGAAATACTATTATTTTTAGTTTTTATATGAACATGACATTTATTCAGATAAAATGTTAAACTTACTTACCAAGCATATTTTTCTAAATACATATTTTTGTTGTTTTTAATATTTTAAGGGTATGGTTAAGTTTTTTTTATTACATAGGTATCAGTGGCGAAGGGTGCCAACAACTCGGTTCCCACCGGCTTCCCTTTTAAAATGAGGCAACAAAGTAGTTAAAAATATAGCCACACAGTAAAAAAAAATATTTAAAACAAAAAAAGCATAACATATTTTTTTTCCATGGAAACCATGCAATCTTGGAGTGACGTTTATAAGATTGGCCCTAAAATTTTCGCGGATCGCGGTATAGGTACTATATACGAGTAGTAAGCATGGTTCTGTAGGTAGGCATACTTTTCCTCACCGTGAATACCGATTTATAGGGACGCTGACATTTAGTGTGTCTTATGAAAGCTGACGTGCGGCTGGAGGAGGAAGCAGGACGCGGGGCGGGGGCGGGTTCGTCAAACAGTACGCCAAATAAGCCGCTCTATCCCGAGTTATTTGGATATTTTTATGGTTCACTGCATATTATGCCTATTGCGATAAGTGATACATGGTGAATACCCGTTTTTTTCATTCTTTAAAGTGATACATATTTTTTTTTCTCCGGAGCGCTGGGTATTATGTCACAGTATTTTGAATAAACAAACATTTTAAGGTGATTAGTTATTTAATTCCTGCAAATTTAATTGCAATTTATGATTTTTTGAGTGCGTTTCGTTTTCTATAAAATAAAATTTGGAATATTTTCTGTCCTCAACTAAATCACTTACTCACTTAACATATTTCCAAAGAATTTCACTATAATATAATTATTAATGCTACTCTTTTAATTTAAACACCCCACAGTTTTTTTTGTTAGGAATAAAATGATGGTGGAACATGTAACTGTCACTGTATCTCACTGCCATTCCACTAGGGGGGGCAATATCTCCTCAGATGCATCTACGTCTTTTTTCTTGACGCGGTGTACTAACCAGGGACTTTGCTTTTTCAACCGGGTTACCTTCTGTGAAATTTCACCCTTCGACACTGTTACATATCGATGGCTTGATGGTATATTGGCTGTAGCGACGGGTTCTTGTATCAAAAAAATTGTATGAAACATCCAAAAAGAGTAAATGGAGTAATGACGTACAAAATGGATGAACAAAAATACTATGGTGACTTTATTTGTTAGCCGGATGTGTAATGAGTAATAAGTGTTGAATTATCTCTGTTTTTGTGGTTGGCCATAGAGAATATTTTAAGTAAGCCAGGGAAAATTCAAAATGTTCTGATTCCATGAAAATAATGTGCCTATAAGCCATCAAAATGTAGTCTATAATTTAAGTTAATTTTTTTATTGTTACTGTTAATTTGACTATTAATTTTTTGAATGTGGAAATTTTATTTGATTGTTTTTTAGAGTTGTTTAATTGATAAGCTGTTATTTTATGATAATGTTTTGCAACTTTTGACAATAATAATAAAATGTGATGTTTAATATAAAATGTTGCTTTTGAATGACAATAAAATTGGGTTCCATGCCATTATGTATTTAATTTTGTTTTACATGAAAAATGTGTAAAAATGTACCTATTTCATAGTGATAAACAGAATAATAAAGTTTTAATATTTGTTGTTTTAATTTTATTAGAGTAAAACTTACATTTGGAAATAATTATTATAAATAATGTTTAAGAATATACCTTCAAAACTATGGGTCTATAACAATGGAAAAGGTGTCACAGCGGTATTAATAATATACCTATATATTTATAAATATATTGTTTTTCTTGAGTAAGTTTTATAGTAGGTAGCTAACGAGGCTTTTTACTGGGTTAACTTTTCTGACAGATCTTGAGGTATTAAAATTCTTATTTTGAAAATGAAATACTAGTTTTTAAGTTCAGCTGCCTGAGAACCATTTTTTCACAGAAAATTTTGATGCTCATTTAAAAAAATTAAGTTAATTGATGCTTTTTGTTTATGGTATTATTGTGGTGTGGCAACATTTAGTCAACATTATAGGCCTTCCAAATTTAAATATTTTGACTACTAAAATAAAATGGCTGCCTTTTCATATACACAATAAACATTGAACTTCTCAGAATGAATTATTCTGATGAAGATATGATTGAAAATGAAATTGAATAAAAAATTGGTACATTTTGAATAACCTATTTTATTCCTTAGATTATTTGAGCCCCGGAATATCTTTAAAAATGTGTGAATATAAAGAAATTTTGTACATACTAGGATAAAAAAAAACAGAGACAATAAATGTTTGACTTTGAGAGCTTTTTAAAAGCATGTAAGATATGATTATACATTGGCTTGCTAAAGGATACTACTTAATTAAAGAACTATTGTAAAATAATAAAAATTAATGTTTTGTTTTGGAAAAATGATTATTATTTTTAGAAAATAACTATGACAATAAATTTTGATGTGAATTATTGAAACTATTAAAAGATAAGATTGAAAATTTAAAAAATAATATTACCATATTATTAAAGTATGTTCTATGAAAACGATTCTACCATGTTCTCTAAAAAAGAAATCATTGTAAAAATTTGAAATCAAAATTGAAAATAAAAGTTTGAATTTATCTGCTATGAAAAATTGACGTTTAAATGACTTAATGTTTGGCAATTTATTATATCCAAAAATGTCATATTTACAGAAATAGAATTTTAAAAAATGCTGAATTTTTTTCAAAGCAATTTGGAAATATCTGGTTAGTAAAAATATCTGTAGTTTTAATTAAAAATGTTTCACACTCTTTTGAGGAAAAAAGATCATATGGCAACATATCGAAATAGATCTAAATAGGAAAAAGTATAGTTACCTTCATTATACAATAAATAAAAAATATTTATATTTAGATGTTGTCACAAAAAAAAACAATATATGAAGCACAAATCCGAATAGTTGTACAATTCTTGCACACTTTTTTTTATCCTAACCTCAAAAAGTTTTTAATTTGTTTTAATTCGTATTTAGGTATAAGTACTTACGTTTGTTGACCATTCTTTTGTTACAATTATGCGGTTGACTTTTTTTGGCGTTTCTTCAATGGTCCGCTGGGAGCTTGGTATTGTTATAGACAATAATGAAAAAATTCAGTTGCTGTGAAGCTGGGTGAACTTTTGTCCATGGTCTTGATATAGACACATACTCACTTCAACAGAGATTTTTATAATAATTTCTTAACCTCTATCGGGATTTGAACTAAGTCCCTTTCAATATAAAATTGGAGGAGATGATAACCAATAGTCTATGACCAGTCGAATAAACCAATATTCATGAATGATTTTTTTTGTGATCCTTTTTAATTTATGTTTATTATTATTGAAAGAGTACAATTTGAAAAGGAAAAAGTCCGTAGGTCATAAGGAGAGAATATTTAATTTAGGTAATAAAAAAATATTATTCATGTAAACTATGTTAAAGATTTTTCATACATGGCAATATACATTTTTAATTTCTTTGCCATTGGTAGAACTGAAGATGTATAAGTAGGGACTGGAAAATTTCGCGATCGCGATAAAACGAATTTATTCGCGAATTTTGATGTTTTTACGCGAATAACGCGAAATTTGAGGTTTTACGCAAATATCGCGAATTTTCGTACTTTTGGAAGAAATTGTGCGAAAAAGTTGTTATGTGTCGCTTCTGCAACGCACATTTTTTGTGGGAAAGAAAAGATTCCTGCGAAAACCCTTTGCAAGGTGCAAAGCACAAAAAAAATGGTCGGTGTTATAGCCGAGGGGACTAAGTGGGCTGATCTTTCAACGTTGAAACACGCTAGAACGCTAGACGCGGGGTTCGATCCCCGCCTGGGTCATTTGACCATAAATTTGACCCTGTTTCAACAAATGTAATTGGGTAATTATAAATTAATAATTAATTAAAATAAACAATACTCGTAATAAATTTTTCATTAAGTTTTCAATTAATACCTGTTTCTGGCCAGGCAGAGTAGATTGGTGAATTGCATTCTTATTCACAAATCTATTTAATTAAAAAAATAAATGATAAGCAGAACTGTCCTGGACATCCAAACAGACTTGAATCGTGACATCAATGAAGGAAAATACATCAAGGAGTGAAGCTGCTGCTGGATTAGCCAAGAGCACAACTTGAGGCTTTCATAAAAGCCAACATCCCTCGAAAAAATTAGATAACCCTCATCTAGAGACTAAATGCACAAAAATTAAATATTTGAAAAGGATATTGCGGGGTATTCGGAGTGTCATTCAAATATTAATACTTTTTTCAATCAATGGTTTTTTGTAAGTTGTAACTCGTATTGATTCAGATGTAGTTTATTCATTGTTTTTGAAGGTACATATTGTTGTTTATGTAATAAATTGTAAATATTAGTAATATCTATAGTTTTACAAATACATAAACCTTTATTTCGATCAAATCAACCCTAAAAATTACACCGAATCTCCTTGTTTATCATGAAAAATAACGCGAATTTCCCTGTTTTTGATCAAAAATAACGCGAATTTCCCAAAAAAATAACGCGAATTTCGCAAAAAATAACACCACTTTTTTCCAGTCCCTATGTATAAGGAATGTGATTAACAATATAATATAATTGCTTGATTTTCTGGTTCCGGGTTTTAACCGTGGTCCATGTTTTTGCTTGTCTTCTTCAAGAAAGAATAAAAAGAAAAAAGAAGAAGACAAGCAAAAACATGGACCACGGTCAAAACCCGGAACCAGAAAATCAAGCATCTAGATCCGGGCGTGAAAGCCTAAAAACAAATATAATATAATATTTCTATAGTTTTTCAAATGTGTTATCCTCAAAATAGATTGTTCATGTTTTTATTTATTTTACATTTTGAAGTTTCCCCAAACCTGTACCTAACTGTAACCAAACCTGTAACTGTCAAAATAAATAAATAAATCTACAAGGTTCGTTACATTTCTTTTTGACACTTGAAAGCACAAACCTTTTAAATGAAAATGAGCTGATCTTAAAAATATATTTCATATCTCGATCATATTTTTGACCAAATATCGAATGTACCTAGCTAATTTTCCACTAAATCAAAACAATTCGTTGCATATTACATTACGAAATTAATATACGAAAAGGGCCTCACAGAAATTTCATATCCTATACAATTAAATTTTTCAGTATGTAAATTGACGTCTGCATTATTTGAGCTTTTAATTATCAGAGGTAGGCTCGGTCCACAAAAGCTCGGATACTTGAGGCTCTACTGTATTTAGATCAATATTCAATATATGTTTTCATATCAATTGTAAACTGCAACTGAAACTATTAATTGTAATGATGGATTGAGTGAGTGGACAATAATAAGTGAACTTTTTAACGTAATCTAAGGTTTATGGTAAACATACATAAATGCAAAAGTAATAAACTTCACGTTCAAACTCAACCATAGCTTCTTCATCCTTTTTGTTGTTGTTAAATAAATAAATAAATATTAGAGTGAATTATTTGGAGAGCGCTGCTTTTGTGTGAATCACACCTCAAGAGTCCTCTGCGTGCTTGTTCGTCACTATAGAAAGCAACAATCATACAAGCTAGACCCAGTCACAGTAACACTGAATGGATCTTTGTTGACCTATCTTTGGTAAAGACATATGGGCTTTTTAAAGCAACGAAGGGCATTTTTTGTACAATAAATAATATATTTTTAGTGCTTCACTGGAAATTAAACCCATGACCTTGCGATTATAACGTTTAACACTAGACTACGGATCAGTCGATATTATAATCGCGCAAATCCATAAATAAATAATTGGAATGATTTATTCGGTGAGCGCTGTTTAAGTGTAAAGCTATAAAAGCGCCAATCCTCAAGCAAGACCTAGTTGCTGTAAGTCTGGATGGACCTTTGGTGACCGGTCTTTGGTAAAGGTATATAAATTTCGCAACCCAGCGAAGAGAATATTTGACAATATAAATGTTATTTTTTTTGTTCTCCTTTGGGATTCGACCCAACGACATTCCATTTACGACTCCGAAGCGCTAAGCACTACGCTACAAACCGGTCATGAATGTTATTGCATTACAAATAAGACAATAAGTAGACTCACAATCAGCATGATGTATTTTGACATCACCACCGAAATTTATGTACAACTATGTCCTATCATTCTCAAAGCTCGTCTCTGGGAGGTGGATGCCCAACCATCCTTCCATTACTTGAGCAGTATTCCAGAGAACCCGCTTATTAAAAACCCATATGCTGATATTGTTACCCGATAAGGACTTTCTCTACTTTCTCTACACAATCTCTCCAGAAATGTTTTTTTCTCTTCTCCATTGCAAAACATCTTCGACATCACTGGTTCACAAAAGTACAAAACATTTTGTGACCTCCCCTCTATCGCCTTTGAATAAAAATGTATGGAAGAGACAATATCACCCTTAATGAGTGATTTACTTTTCAAAAAAATTCTGTCCTGCAATTGAGGAGAATGTACACAATGTTTTATACCAGGGTTAAGTACCTAAGGGTTAAGGTTCCCCTGATATCTCAGGTTTCTTAATCTTTCTGGAAGTGTTACACCTGCAATGGGTCAGAGAGCTTCACGCCAGACTCTGATCTGAGGAGGCTTATTGTCCTTGCCGTATCAACTCTGGTTTCAATCGGAGCTTCTTAAGTTTCCATGCATTTTTTAGGTTATATATTAGGAGTTTTGTTTTTATTCCAAGGTTAACGCTATGGTTGAGGTTAAACGTTAAATCATTTACTTGGGATATTGATTAATTGATATTTATTTAAGAGTGTAATTAATTAACTAAGTCAATACAAGCTGGGATTGCCAACAAGACAGTTCTGATTAAAACAAAAGACAATAAATAAACGAAAGTCAATATTGACAACTATGATAATAATGTATCTTACGTTATAAGTATGAGCACAATAATTGTATGATATATATAATTAATTATTACTAATATAGACTAACACCTTTCATTAAGTTTGATAATACTTGTAGGTACCGGTATAAGTGAGTACCTATACCTTGAGGCCATGAATCAAAATAAAAGAAATAGATGAAGCATAAAAGTTATACGGTATACCAAAAAGCCTACACTCTAAGGCGGAGTCTTAGTTAGGCGTTTTTTTTATTACTAGTTTCCAAGCAACCGTCAACGAGAACTGTCAAACAAAAATTCTTGTTATTTTATGTCTCTTTCTTTGACATATAACGTTGATATCTTACGTCTCTTTTTTCATTGTATAAGTACCTGTCTAGACGTAAACTTTTTCATTGCAGGTGCATTACTGTGTGATGAAACATATTTATGCCATCTAAATATGTCTTTTATATTGATCAATGCTCACGGGTTAAAACATGGTTAACATCATAAATAAAATACGATTGTAAGCACCATTTGGTACTCAAACCTAAATTCTTTTGCATGTTAGTCGAATATTGGAGCTTTTTTTTGACATTTGAAGTTGTCTGTTCACATTTTAAAAACAGTGTTGCCAGAAACATTTTACTTTGTTATAAGGAGTAGGTATTTTAAATATCTTTTTGACCATTTTTTTGGCAGAAAGTTATGTTTTTTTTCCACTGAATACTTTATTTCTTGTTAAATTTGACTCGGCAGTTCAATTAGCTTTAATATAAGTAAAATAAGCTACTATAAGTTATTAAAAAATTAAGTTTAAGTAATTCTTAAAAAAATCTTCTTAAATCTGACATAACTAACCTAACCTAACATTTTTACCTGTTTACCAAAGAGGTTAATGATGATGTTTTTGTCTATGGCCTCTTTGGTACAGATCCTGTGCTTCTACTATACCTACTTATTATCTTATTGATATTTTTAATGTTTTTCTTTCAATTTATAAACATCTGAGTGTTTTTAAAAAGGACAATAAATACATTTGTTTACAAACGTTTTGTGTTTTCTTACTTACCTAAGTAGATACATACTGAGCAAGAATATTCAAACTTTCATATTTTGAAAATGTAGAAAAATGATGAGCATAGCCTGGAACTACTGAGTGTGATAAGTAGCCTGGAGGCGAAGAGAGGGAGATGATGATGGACCGATCAAGTGAAGACAGCAGCAGGTATCTTGGTGGTTGAGGTGCTGTATACAGCGCAGCCAAAAGAGAACTGGAGACGAATGACTGTTTCCACCACAACCCTCAGTAATGAGCAATAAGAGGAAAAAGAAGAAGAATATTTATTAATATATATTTTAATATTTACGAATTCCTATTTGAATATTTATGAATTACTAATTGGTATGAGACTGTCCACTGATACTGTAGAATTTGGTTAAATTTTGCCAATGTCACCCTGTTTTAGCAAACGACAGCAGAAGTTGGAGGGCTTATATTTTTTTTTTTTGTAAGTAGGTATGTTCTTACCTGCACATGCTGCATGTGTGAACGGGAATTTCAACATGTTTGCTTATATATATGCATTAAATATGAATCTCAAATAATGCTGGAGAGATCTTTTCCGGGATCTGTTGCCGTGGTCTGTGGGAGCTGGAGCTTCCGAGAGTTTCACTCATGTCTACGATGGGCTTCTTCAGCGTGTAAGTGCAATTATAAAGAAGTCCATCCTAGACATGGGCAAAACATACGTAAGCTCCAGCTCCAATAGACCACGGCAACAGATCCTGGAAAACATCTCTCCAGCATCATCAACCAGCCGTGTAAGCCTAAAACTCTTATTGAATCTCAAATGTTTACACATTTTTGCAATTTAAATTAAAGGTTATACATTACAAATGATTCATTCAACATTTTCAGTGTATCCTTATGGATATTTATAGCAGCTTTGAAAAAACTCTAGATCGCCGCCTTTGATTCCTTAGAAACAACTCATATATTTAATTAAATGACCAGATGGATGGTAGACATGTTTATTTTTTACATCAGTTTTGAAGTGAACATCAACTGATTAATTTCAATCATCAACTTTTTAAAATTACATTCAGTAGTTCTTTAATTATAATTGCAGAGTCAGAAGTGAATTCTTCAAATATAATTACTCGATCTGACATGTTTTTTTAATTTATGATATTTGACAACACACAGTGCCTGTTTGACTTATCTACCATTTGATTTAAAGATGACCTTTCAATGACATAGTCTTAAGAATCACATTCTACACAATCTGAGCTAAGAAAAAAACGTAAACCCAATAATGTGAGAGTTTTAAAAAGTATTTTCAAAATACATACCTATCTAGTTTTCATAAGACACATTGGTTCAGTATACATTCAAACATTGCTCATGTGAAACTATCTCTGATGGACATAAGACAAACAGGCACTAAATGGACAAACAATTAATGTTAATGGTTCCTATTTTGATAACCTTTATTACTTACCAAAAATTAAATGAAAACTGTTAAGAGGATCGCACACACAAAATTTTGTATTAGCGTAGATTTAGAATAGCGAAGAATAAAAGGATACCAAAGAAAATGAAAATGGCGGTACACAATTGTATATTGTTGCCGACCCTGATGTATGGAAGCGAGTCATGGACGGTGAATGAAAGAGAAGTAAATAAGGTATGCACCGCAGAAATGGCTCATTTAAGAAGTATGACAGGAAAAACACTGAAAGATAGAGTGAGAAACGAATGGGTTCTGAATGAATGCGGAGTAAAAGAAAGCGTGAAAGTGAAAGTTCAAAGAAGTGTGATGCGATGGTTTGGACATATTGAAAGGATGAATGAAGACCGACTGACTAAAAGAGTGTATAAAGGGAATGTAATAGGTAAGCGTGGAAGGGGAAGACCTAGAAAAGAATGGATTGATCAGATAAGTGAGATTGCAAATGAATGGAATTTACAGAGTGGAAACAAGAGAAGAGCATGCATGAAAAGAGTGATGAAATTAGATGAGATGAAAGAAGTATGCAGGGACAGAGTCAAGTGGAGGCACTTGTGTGGAGGTACCGGCCACCCCTAGAGGAATGGCGGCAGGATACAAGACAAGTAGGTCAGGATATATTTTTAAATTGTCATCAACAATGGCACGACAGCCCGAGATGGGCTTGACCTTCTTGATTAATCGCAGCAACAGCTGACAGCCCAACGCCTTCGCCTTCTATTCTCATATTACTACCACAAGGCAGTCCGCCACCACTCCGTCCAGCCACCTTATTCTGGGTCTTCCCAATGCCCTGCGCATCTTTGAGTCCGTCATCACAACCATCTTTTCCAGGTTATAAGATGGCCCATTTGCTGGATCTTCCCCTTAATACTTTTTTGCTTATGCCCATCAGAGGTAATTTCACATGAGCAATGTTTGTATGTGTACTGGACCAATGTGTCTCATGAAAACTGGAAATCGATCTAAAAATATTTAAAACAACTCTCACATTATCGTGTTTAAAGTTTTTTTCGTAGCTCAGATTGTGCAGAATGTGATTCTTAAGACAACTTCATTGAAAGGTCATCTTTGAATCAAATAAGCCAAACAAGCACTCGGGGGACGGGATGTGACCCAGCCAATGTAATCTGCTGACTTATATTAACCGGATCACAAAAAGAGAGGGGGGGGGGATATGAAGGGTGACCCTAGCTTTTCTCCGCACCAGGGCCCCTAGAGGGGTTAATCCGAAGTTGCCTAGAGCGGCTAAGACTGCAGTGTTGACAGCAGTTGATCAAGAAGTCTAAGACTTGTTCAGGGCTGTTGTGCCAAAGATGCTGAAAATATGAACTACAATCCCATGTACGCTCATCTTAAGAATTTGTATTGAAACTGTAATAGGTTAAGTGATCCACTATGATTAAATTGAAAAAATATTCCCCGACTCCTGTTGCTGATATTCTTCAGTTACCAACAGCAAAGAAACCCAAACGTTCAAGTATATAAAATAGAGAAAAATGAGATTCACAATAAGAAGTATTTTCTTTTCAAAAAACATCAAGGATGTTTTGAAATCAATATCTTATCTGGGTTGTACAATGGGTGTAGCTCCGTTTGACTTGGAAACAAAAAATGATCAGTTTGTGACAAAAATCAATGTATTTTGTATTGTTACAGGCTTGGTATGGTTATCAATATACATATTTTCCGTTTTCAAAGTTTTACTCTGTCACGAAACAGTCGTCGGGTTATTTTACATCTCAGTGTTGTCAGAAATGGGGGATTTGTTTCGCTTAGTAGGGGGGGCTTTGACTATTCTCTTATTTGTTATAAATATCTTTTATAAAATGCACACATATGGCGATATATCTCAAACCCTTTTCGATATCGATGGCTTACAACATATTTGGTATGATATAAATACATATACTGCTATGAAACGATATCACATAGCTCAGTCTTTTATTTTTCACACCACACAACTTGCATTTATGTGTTTGAGCTATTATATGACATGGTCTTGGGCGGTGCAGTCATCTTTTTGGTTAGCGATGGCTATTTACTATCCGGGTGTCGTGATTACAGGAAACTTGATATTATTTGGTGCATTTCTGAACGTGCTCACAATATCTTTCAAAACTTTAAACAATCAGCTTTCTCACATGTGTGAGCATAAAAATTTGAACAATTTGTTGTACAATATCCAGAATAATACAAAGAAATATACAAATGATTCATTCCTTGACAAAATTTACGATATTTCACAAATTTATGATAAAATCTGTGACTGTTCAGAACTGATAAACAAATGTTTTGAACTGAATATCTTGATTCTAGTGAGCTACACTTTTATATCTATCGTGTTTAATATGTTTTACATGTTAAACACTTTGTACATGATATTGAACGGCCACCCATCAAATAAATTGAACGTGTTTTTATTTTTCTCTCTACGGGAATGTTTTCTTGGTGTTCTCCTTATTCTATTCACTGTGTATGTGTGCAGCCAATGTGAAATACAGGTTTGTCTTAAATCAGCTGTTTATTTTATTTTTACAAAAGAGTTTTTCATACCAATACATTCCTGGTACGACTCAAAACATAATCCGACCTATCTATTAGATTATTTTTTTATAACTAATTGCTACACATCCAGTCTAACTTCTAACCGTGTTATTCTCTAAGGGTTTTGTATGTGGCGAGTGGAACCTATTTATTTTTACAGGTAAGCGGGCCTTCAGTTGAAGTGAGGGCTTGTCAGCTCCCGAAGGGGCTAGTACTCATTTCTTGTGAAGGCTGAGTAAACCTTGCTGGTAATTTATTTTGGGGTTTGAAATAAACACCAAAACGGGAAATCATTTCTGAAACCCTCGGTGGGATTCGAACCCGAGTTCTCAGCATGGAATGCAAGCACTCTACCAACTGAGGTATCGAACAGTTTTCAAATCAACTAAGTGAATGATTATTTTACATGTTTCTTAAGTCGGCAGAAACATAATTTTGCTGTGTACCGCACATCAGCTGTTCAAAATTACGATCACTTATTTTCCTGATTAACCTTGAAATGTCTACAGGGTAAAAAATGTATCATTTGTTTTGCAGACCAAGAGGATGAAGAATCTGATCAGCACATTGATGGCCCAGGAGACTGATGAAGCCATATCCTACACAGTGAGTACAATAAAGGTTTAACACATTGACTACCAACTACAGGATAACTCATAGATTGCATTCTTTTCTAGGACGTCAACTATAAGTTATCTTGTCCTGTGTTTACTTGACATTTTTGTGCAGCTACGATTAAACTCGAAATATATCAGTGCTTATATTGATAGATGGCTTCTGAGAAAAGAACAAAAAACAATGCTGGCTTGCATTAACAACAAAAATTATTGAAAATGATAAAAAAATATGATTATAAATATTAGTTCACATTCAGGAAATCAAATTTAAAACTTTCACTTCCACTTTCATGGTCGGTATTGATTAATGAATCGTTTTTGTGTTCTCTTGGATTTAACCATGGACTTCTTGCAGCTTTTTTATCTGCCGACGTTTCTCTTTCACGAGCAGAAAGTATTTTCAAGGCAGATAAAAATGTTGCATAGGGACCATGGTAAAACCCGAAAGAGCACAAAAACGATTTGTTAATATTTTAGTGTTTGTGGAAGTTCTTATCATTTTAGGCAAGATTTTTGAAAATTGCCATGACAGTCAGCGTGTTCAATATGATTGATGTGAAAATATATTCCATGTCAATTATTTCCTCCATCATTAGAGTGCATTGTTTTATCTCTTTCTTTCCAACGGTGCTACAACCTATAATCAAGTCTAGTCAACATTTTTTGAACATACTACTGTCTGGTCGATAGCTCAGTTGGTAAAGTGCTTGCATTCTATGCTGAGAGCCTGGGTTTAAATCCCACCAAAAGTAAAAGGAATGATTTCCTGTTTCGGTGTGTTTATTTCAAACCCAAAATAAAATACTGGCAAGGATTACTCAGCCTTTACAACAAATGAGTACCAGCTTCTTCGGGAGCTGGGAATACCCCAATTCAACTGAAGTGGTTAGCATAAGGCCGACCCCCTAACCTGTAAAAATAAATAGGTTCTACTCACCACATGTCCATCATATTAGATGATGGGTTTAGATTGGTTGCTATATCGCTGCCTTAGTTCTTGTTTACCGTATACACCATTGAGAAAAATTTACATGAGCAATGTTTGCATGTGTACTGGACCAATGTGTCTTATAAAAACAAGAAATTTATTTAAAAAATATTTAAAAGAATTAGTTAGGTTTAAGTTAGAATTACGGTCGTTTGACATTTTGACAATTATATTAATTTTCGGATATTTAACGAACCGTTCGGTGAGAACTTACATTATTCTCTACGTTTCGTCAGCGACGTAGCCGACGTCTTCAGGAGAACATCCTATCTGTACGGCGACTGAGGATGAACTGAATTTGAAAAACACTTTGTCACAAAATTTGTTTAAAAGAACTCTCACATTATCGAGTTTTACGGTTTTTTCTTAGCTCAGATTGTTTAGAATTTGATTCATAAGACAACTGCATAAAAAAAGTCATATTTGACAAGATTGGCGTATACGGTAAACAAGAACTGGGGGAGCGATATGTGGACCCGAGTATGTATTTGAAACAATGGTTAAAAAACATTTGAAGCCTTAAAAGAAATGATTTTTCAGTTGCAGAAGGTTGCTCTGTATTTGGTGCACAGATACCCTAAGTTTTCAGCCTGTGATCTCTTCTTTATCGACAACTCTCTTCTGTTCACGGTAAGAAAAGGGTGATTTCCTATTATAATATTATATCGATACCTTAAGGTGGTACGACACATAGATGGTAACAAAAAATATTCATAGATGGTACGCATCAAAAATGTATGGGGCACTCCGTCGGGCAAATATGAAAAACTACTGTAGTTTTACTTCCTTCGAAACTTTTAATGCATTGAAAATAATATGTTGATTGCGCTATTCTAATATGAAATCAATCTGAAATCGCTAAGGTATTCATTTCGGTCATTAAATTATGTGTAAATTTCCATATATATGTCTGCGCCATTGCTTGCGCCGACTCGTATTTTATCTTGGACACAAACCACCCATACTCTGGTTTCCCTTCAATACGAATAAATCTTTCGCATTTTACAAACCACCCATAATATTATTTTAATAGTTATTTGTTACGCTTTATAAACAGTTTTTTTCTCCCGTCTGGCTGTGGGAGCTCTGGCGTAACAGCGTGCGTGACCGACCGCAGATGCAAAGATGATAGGTTCGAATCCGGTTGACACTGTATATTTTTAATTTTTTACATTTGTTGTTTTCTTTTTTTACATATTATACTTTTTTTATAAAAATACAACATATTTGAAAACTTAACTATTAAAGTTAGTCCAAGCGATTAAAAATACGATCATTTCACTTTCATTTCATTTAGTCGGTGTTATGGCCGAGTGGGCCAGAGGCTGATCTTTCTAGCGTATTTGGAATAGAATAACGTTGGTTCGATCCCCGCTTGGGTCACTTGACTCTAACTTTGACCCTGGTTCTTTGGGTACCACCGAAGTCATCATCCTAGTGACCTAGTATTATAATTTTATATTATGATTCATTCACTCTGCCCGCCACCATGGGTTGATAGAGCGTAAGCCTAATTTGCATAAACGAGGTGGCACGACTTTATCCGAACGAATCCGAAGCGTAGGGATTACTAGATCAAGAAGTAGCTATACAGCCATTGTATACAGCTGATGAGGAAGGGTGTCTTGATAATAATATTATTATCATGTGCTGCAGTGTTTTTTCTTATTCACTTGTGAACGGTCACTGGTCAGTAGGACGCAAAAAGTGCAGAGGCTATACACCATTGAGGTATATATACCTCAATGCTATACACAGTAATATGAATGAAAATCATTGAGGATGGAAATAGGAATCTAGCCGTTGCACAAATTTGTCATTTATTGTGAGATGCCATGTAAAAAAACCAATCCATCACAAATATCTCGGTTCATCATTCGTCGATAAAAAAGTAATTTGTTCTAAGCCCCTCATACTACTTTGCTTAATGAATCTGAATAAGGCTATTTAAATGATTTAATCATGTTTTAATGTATTGACTTGATTGTTACTAATTTCTCTTTTACGTACGCTGGTCACGTATTACACACACCGCGTGACCATGTTGGAATAAAATGAATTTGTTATTGATAGAAGAATGACTGTACTATTATTTTTATTATAATAAGTCCGGTCAGTAGCTCAGAGGTAGAAAGCTTGCGTTTGATGCTGAAAGCTCGGACCACCAAAGGTGTCAAAATTATTTCTCTTTTCGGTGTGTATTGCAAACCCAACTACCATAAAAAAAACCGGCAAGGTTTACTCAGCCTTCACAAGAAATGAGTACCTGCTCCCCTAGTAGGGAAATCCCCACTTCAACGAAGTGGTTGGCGTAAGGCCGGCCCCCTACCTGTGAAAATACGTAGGTTTTACCCACCACAAGCAACCCCTTCTGCTGCGGCTGGAAAGGAAAGTAATGCAAGATATTTTTACCGAAAAAATAAACAATTACTTGGCTAATACGACGGTATGAAGTTGACCACCTATGCTGTAAAAGCCTGGTTCACTTTGCCAATGACTTCTTCAAGAGTTGCAGGGCTTATGTTTATTTCAGTTTTGAGTGTGAATGTTTAAGCTTATACGCGGCATGTATAAGCGCGACCTTATATGTGTCTGCTAGTGGGCATGAATTAAATATGAATCCTAAATGTTATACATCTTTGCAACTTAGATTACATTAGATAATCCAAGGGAATGATAAATTACACGTTTTGACAAAGGTAAGGTTTGTATTACTTCAAATGAATGAGCCATCGATCTAAATAAAATATATATCGATGGAATGAGCACATTGTGGGAACATCGGTTTATTGGAAGAAATATTTACAGAAAGCAACTAACGCAACTAAGCTACACATATAGTGTAACTTCTTGCCGCGTTATCCCCGAAGGGGTCGCATGTGGCGAGTTAAACTTATTTATTTTTACAGGTAAGGGGGCCGGCCTTACGCCAACCACTTCAGTTGAAGTGGGGGTTTTCCCAGCTCCCGAGGGGGCTGGTACTCATTTCTTGTGAAGGCTGAGTAAACCTTGCCGGTATTTTTATAATGGGGTTTGAAATAAACACCGAAATAGGAAATCATTTCTGACACCCTCCTCGGTGGGATTCGAACCCGAGCTCACGGGGTAGAATGCAAGCACTCTACCAACTGAGCTATCGACCGGACTAAAGAGACAGAGTTTTGGGTTTATAATATTTCGGTTCGTTATTTAAAATTTTGGCGCCACAGTCTGTTCCCATAGACCTAAGGTCTTCAACCCGCGGCCCTCGGGCCTCATGTGGCCCGCCAGCTAATTTCTTGCGGCCCGCGGCCACCAGAGGCTAAAAAAATAGAATATCGCGCCCCGTGATATGCGATATATATATACGAGTGATATACGACTCGCAATCGTCAGCATTTGCAATGCCACTCTTTCACACATATGAGTGCGTCTCGCTCGCTCGCCGCAGGAGTGAGTCCGCCCACGATGCACATCTGGAAGGTAGTCTGCGGGTTGTAACCACAAAAATGAAAACAAATATTGACAAACCTGTAAAAAAAAAACAATGTCTTTAATCAACCAATAAAGATTAGTAAAATTTGAAATTATGTACATATGTATTTTATTTTATTGATAAAGTGTCGTGAAAAGTTGTGGCCCTTCGGACGATGTGTTATCGATGTTTGGCCCTTGCACTAAAAAAGGTTGAAGACCCCTGCCATAGACTGTAGGCGGGCGTGTTCTTTCTTGCGAGAACTCGTTGCGCCTGCTGAGGGATCCTCCAGGGATCCTTGTGGCCTGATGCAGCAGGAGGATCAACTGAGGCGAGGTGGTTGATGTTGGAGAAGGGCTGGCCAGAACACCGATAACTTTTGAGTAGGGTGTGGTCCTAAAAGGGACCTTCCGGTGTTGGGAAGATTATCCAGCCGTTTTTGAGGAAAGTGCAATTTTATGTTTTTTTTGTATGGCAGCCATCTTGAATTTTCAAGTTGGTGTAATGCCATGTTATTCATACTTAATACATGTCTAAAAAAGTTGATGTAGCCAAAATTTGGTATTTCTAGGTCTTATACTTTGGAAAGTGACACACATACACACACACATACAGACGGACGTTTTTGAAAGATAGTGTTTTTTTTTGGCATGTCCTGCACCAGGACAACTCATTTCCGTGAAAACCTCGAAAAAAAATTTTCACACCAAATCATAACTTTCTTTATAGCCTTCAGCTATAGCAAGAAAGTAAAAAACACTGCAGCACAATATGATAATGCTTCGGATTTGTTCGGATAAAGTCGTGCCACCTCGTTTATGCAAATTAGGTTTACGCTCTGTCAACCCATGGTGGCTGAATCATAATATACAATTATAATATTGGGATGATTTCTTCGGTACATATATACATGTGACTGAAATGTTGTTAACCGAAAAGTCGTTGGCCGAAATGTCGTGTGGTCGAAGTGTCGTGTGACCGATTTGTCTATGACCGAGTTGTCTTTGGACGGGTTGTTGTTGACCGATTTGTCGTGTGGACGAAGTGTGAAATGAAATTGAAATGAAAGTATTTTTAATCGTTTGGACTAACTTTAATAGTTTTGTCAAATATGTTGTATTTTAATAAAAAAAGTATAATATGTAAAAAAGAAAATAAATGTAAAAAAATTTAAATATACATTTGATAACCGGATTCGAACCCATCGCCCTTGCGTGGCAGTCTGCCACGCTAGCCGATACACCACAGCTTCCGCAGCTAACCGAGAGAAAATAAAGGTTTATACAGCGCAGCGTAACAAATAATAAAAAAGGTTTGTGTCCAAGATAAACTCGAGCCATAAAAAATTGAAATTTACACATAATTTAATGACCGAAATGAATACCTTAGCGATTTCAGATTGATTTCATATTAGAATAGCGCAATCAACATTATATTTTCAATGCATTAAAAATTTCGAAGGAACAAAAACTACAGTAGTTTTTCATATTTGCCCGACGGAGTGCCCCATACATTTTTGATGCGTACCATCTATGAATATTTTTTTTTTGGGTAGTAGGAGTCGCCACCTTAAAGGTAAAAGTTAGTAAGTGCTGATTCACTGAGTTTTAGAAATAGCGGATAAAACATTATATTCGGTGTAACTTCTCATAGTAAGTGAACTAATTATAAAGAAGTGCTCATGAAAAACTTCTAAACTACAGGATTTTCATGCTTTATTGGTGTTTTCTCTCGTAGAAAATAGGAAAAAGGTGCATTTATCAAATAAACCCCTGTTAGCTTAATGTGTCACTTACTCAGTTTAACCTTTGAAATATCTATGTACCGTCACGTGGGGATAAATTGCACCATGGGTAATACTTTGCACCAATTTCTGTAAAGAAATTATAAAGCTATTCGTCTCTGACAGTTGTCATTTGATATTTAACTTTCTATTGTTTCCGATAGATGGCACTGTAATCTACTTTTTAGTTCACGGAAGTGACAGTCGTTCGCCATTGCTTCGATGTGTTTTACCTATCCGAACGTGGATAAAGATTTCTGTCTGAAAATTGTGCCCGAAAGAATCCAGTGTAATCAGTACACCGAAACAAGTTACAACAGATGAGTGGTCTCTAAATCATATGTAGGTAAGCCCTATTTTTCTCAAATGCTGTATTTTTTGGTTATGTAGTCAACTTTAGGAAAAAGTAGAGTTTTTGTTAGAATTGATTTGTATTGAACAAATTTGGGGTTAAATTGCACCTGGTGCAAAGTATCCCCAAATGGGACATGGTCAATTAATTTGATCAAAGTTTTAATTAAGGCTTATACAGCTTGACATTTTCGCTAAATACCTAAACATTGTGTATATCTTAACTAATGATGGTATTTTATATGCAGAAATGCCACGAATACATAAACGGCGGCCTGGTGCCAGACGATACTGCGATTTCACACCGGAGAGACTGGAGCAGTGTTTGAAGGCTATTCGAGATGGTGCAGTCACTCAAAGAAAAGCTGAAGAAATTTTCAAAATCCCTAGAAGAACGATCAACTATAAGCTCAAAGGCCAGCACACAAAATCTGTGGGAAAACCTCCAATATTTGACAAGTGCGAAGAGCAATCTTTTGTAAACTGCATAGTAGACATGAGTGAGTACGGTTTCCCAGTAAGTGCTTTTGATCTTCGCTACATTATAAAAGCCTATTTGGATAGAATAGGCAGAACAGTAAAAATATTTAAGAACAACATACCAGGCTCAGAATGGATAAAATCCTTTTTGCAAAGACATAAAACCTTAACAGTTCGCTTTGCTTCAAATATAAAAAAATGCAGGGCGGCTATTAGCAGAGAAGTTCTTGAAGAATATATAAAAAATTTGGAAGAAGTAATAAAAGATGTTCCTCCCACTCATATATGGAATTACGACGAGACCAACTTATCCGATAACCCTGGCATGAAGAAGGTAATAACAAAAAGAGGAGCAAAGTATGTAGAGCGCATATTGAACAATTCGAAGTCATCTACTTCAATAATGTTTTGTGGGAGTGCCGCAGGTCAACTCTTAGCCCCCTATGTAGTATACAAGTCGGGAAAAATGTGGGACACGTGGACAGTTGGAGGACCTCCTGGAACGAAATATGCTAATACTACAAGTGGGTGGTTTGATGGAGCGACTTATGAAGACTGGTTTGAATGCCATTTTCTGCGGACCCTTAAAAAACTTGATGGAAAAAAAGTAGTCATCGGAGACAACTTGTCCTCACACATAAGCAATCATGTTTTGAAGCTGTGTCGTGATCACAACATTTCATTTGTATGTTTGCCTCCAAATAGCACGCATATTACCCAACCCCTAGACGTGGCTTTCTTCCGCCCATTGAAGGAATACTGGAGGCAAATATTAACTGATTATAAAGAAGAGCAAGCCAGTACAACCACTGTTCAAAAGCAAGATTTCCCTGCGCTTCTCAAACGTGTTAATGATAAATTACGTCTGACTGCAGAGAAAAACTTGAAATCGGGTTTTGCGAAATGTGGCATCTATCCATGCGACGTGAGCCAGTTGATTAGTCGGTTGCCTTCGAAAGGAAGTGACAATGACGTGCGTCAGAGTTTTCAAAAATTTTTAGAGGAAAAACGGTTCAACTCAAAGAATTCTGTATTGAAACGCAGGAAGAAGATACCAACAGAACCAGGCAAAAGCATTGCTCATGATCCGAATGTCGAAATGAATGTTGACAAACTAGAGACTCCTGTCTCTACATCAATGATCCCACCTTCCACATCAAAATATCCAACATCTCAAGCATTATCTGATAACACTTCACACGGAAGCATTGAGGAAGAGGAAGAGGAACAAAAAGAACGACTAGATAAGAAGTGTTCATTAGGACCTGTGAAAAAGAAGGTGGGGGAATATGTCATCTTTCACTATGAAGGAGAAAAATTTCCAGGACAGATTTTGAGAATAAAAAAAGACGGCGTTGTTATTAAATCTATGCAAAAAACTCTCAAATCATGGAAGTGGCCGATGCAGGATGACATCCTTCAATATCCTTGGAAGGATGTAGTCGGTTCCATAAAAGAACCGAAAATGCAATCTAAAAGAGGTTTCTTTAGTGTCCCGGAACTCGACCACATTTGGACCAATTTTTTTTTAATTCGTAGAATGTACGTAATAGTATCTTTCGGTTTCCACCTTTTATTTTATATAATTATAACCTTTAGCATTGGAAATGGCATTTGTGTTAGATTTTTCAATAAATTTCTTTTGATTTTTCCATCAAGCGTCTTATTTTACACAATTATTCCACAATTTTATAAACAACTTTGAGCTAAAACCCCTCACATGGTGCAAAAAAACGTGTACAATAGTTTTAACTTTGCACTTATTTGCGTTTTAGTACCAAAAACGTAGATAAATTTTTGTGGTGCAAAGTTGTTCTGGACCCCGGGATTCTTTGCACCAAAATAAAATTTAAAAAATAAAACTTACGGGTATACATAAAAAAATTAAAACGTATCAAACTTGTTACAGGTACACTTGTTCCTAGATTGTAATAGTGGAAACCACAGAGAAGGTAAAAACCTGATCTGTACAGAAGATTTTAAAAAAAAAGTTGTATTTTGGTGCAATTTATCCCCACGTGACGGTATATGAAAATAATCAGTAATACTGCTCGATTTCCGAAGCAAGCATATTTTTGTTATCTTCAAATATAAAACCTTATTTCTTATTAAATAAAGTTTTAAACTTTCACTAACACTTTCATGGTCGGTATTAACTACTGAATCGTTTTTGTGTTTTTTCGGGTTAGACCATGGTCTATATGCAGCTTTTTTATAAGCCGACGTTTCGCCTTCATGAGTAGAAGGCATTTTCAAGGCGAGTTATACCGGCGCGGCGGCCTTCGTTGTCTCTTCGGTCGCTTCTCGATGCTCGCCGGTATAACTCGCCTTGAAAATGCCTTCTACTCATGAAGGCGAAACGTCGGCTTATAAAAAAGCTGCATATAGACCATGGTCTAACCCGAAAAAACACAAAAACAATTCAGTACTTATTTCTTATGTTTCAGATGGTTGGAGCAACAACTACATTTTTAATAATTTTGATTCAATTTTCTCTAACGCCAATCAACACCATTTGAAGTATTGGATTCAGAGCATTTAGAATTTTCTTCAGGCATGCAACGTCGCCGGTTGTCTATGGAAACCATTTAGTATAATATTGATGGAAAAGAAACTAGCTGACGGCATTGATACATACTACGTGGCTCACCTGTCAACTGGACCTGTCATCCACAGAGCTGTCAAACCCTACAGAACTTAATAATCATGTGAAATCCTATGTTTTCTTGCTTTCTCTATCTTTTACTCCCACACTCAATTTTTACACATGATGTATTGTTTATAATACTATTATTCTTTAAAAATTCACAACTTTGCTGACTATAATATTTGCAACAGGTGAGCAAAATTTGCGTGCAGTAAAGATATTTTAGTAATGCCAACGACGCAGATTTTTTTTTTAATGACTGTACCTTTTGCCTGTCAACAAAGTGTCGACACTCGGAGTATCATTGTTCTCTTTCTAACTTTCAAAGATTTGTGCTGAGGTAGGATGAAACAGATATACATAATTCAATGGTGTATAGGTATGCATACAATAATGATTTTATAAACACACACACACACACAGCTACTAATGCATTAGTCCTCGACTTATCTCAACCATGCACAATTCAAAATTATGAAAGGGAGAAATAAAAAAATTGTGTTGAAGTAGAAAAAATATATTTTATTAGAAACTTTGGTACAAAAGATAATATTTAGAAAGATATTTATTTTTACATTCTGTGAATAAAAATATCATATATTGTGCTCTATTTATTTCATAAACTTTAAACATACAAAAATAATTAGAACTAAGAAGTGTTAGGCCTTAGCTGCCCTTAAAAATAAACAATAATAAATACAACATGATTCCTTAAATAAATTAAACAAAAGTGGCAGTATTTATTTCGGCTCAAAGTTGGTCAATTTAATTTCAAAAGATTCTCTTTTTTCCTTTTAAAAATATTGTTACAAATATGTAGTAGTGGATTGTCTGTATAAGTCTCTCTAGAAATAAATAGATGTTGGGTAGTTATGAGGATAATAATTTGTTTGGGATTGGTTGAATCAAATGTTCTGGCAAAATCTAGCAAGTAGCGATTCTTCATGTTTCGAGAATGATCTTTATTTTTAATATAAAATAGGGACAGAAATGCTCTGCAGCTTCAGAAGTGTATCAGCCGTTGTACCATACTGTGCAAATGTAGCTCTGAACCGAAAGTTAACAAATAAATTTCTCCAGTTTTTATTAAAAACATAACAATATCCTGATTTGTGCACATTAAAAAGAAAGACTAAAAAGGGAGTATATAAACAACAGCCTCTCACTATCAAACAATATAAAATATACTGGATACTTTACTTGATAAATTCTCAGCCAATTATAAATAAGGTTCCAGTGTTTATTTTGTCCAGGCTAACTCTCGACATCTATTGGGAAAATCTCAAAGCTTTTTCGCATCTTATTTCATATCAGTGCATTTCATAAAAATTAAACCAGTGAGCTACAGCTCCTTAAATTTCATATGGAAAAAAAACATTGGTATTTGAACACATACAAGTATATCAAATGCCATAAGAATGATAGGGGATTTTTTCAAATAGAGATTTTCATCTAGCAGTGCTTTTCATTGGGCTGGAGTTTCACGCATTCCTCGCTGAGTTCCCAGACCTTCTTCGCAAACTCTTCATCTTTGGCTTTGTCGGACATGGCGGAAACTTTACAGTCAACGAAATATTCTCCCGAGACGTCGGCAACTTCAGGTGAGACAGCTAGATAGATTGTCGTCTGGGCGCCTTCTTCGGCAGTCTGGAAAATGACAAAATACAATAATGTAATGATTCCTGAGTTTGAATTTGTTTTTGTATTTTTAAGCAACGATAATTGGGATAGTGATTAGATTCCTTAACTTATAGGTTGGTATGAGGCTAACCACCTCTACTGTAAAATAATGGTTCTCTTTGCCAATGCCGCCCCTGTTTCCTGCAGGGAAGATCAGCAAAAGTTGCATTGTTTATGTTCATTTGAGGTTTGGTTTTAATTTGTAAGTCCATATTCAGCATTTGAAAGCGCAAACTTACACGTGTCTGTTTGTGGGCATGCATTTGATATGAGTTTTGAATGTTAATATATTTTTGCAACTTAGATTATAGATTATTATTATAGATAATGGACTCAGCCACCATTTGACAGCGAGATCAGCTGATCATCATGTGCAGCCACATTTATCGCTTTCTATCTATTTGATAAGACATGATTACTGGGCCTGGATTAATTTATTTAAAAAGTTACATAACAATTCTTTACAGGTTCAAGATATTTGAATACAAGGATATACAGGTTGAATGGGATCTAATAAATAACAAGTAACGGGATACTGAAGCAGTTTACCTTGTAGAATACTTTGATGAGACCATGCAGGGGCACTCTGAACCAGCCGGGAAGGTTGCGGAAGATCTCCGTCATCACAACTCCTGGATGGTTGGAGTTTGCAATCACACCTATAATACAAAATAAAGATGATTCATTGGATAACAATTGAGCAGCTAAAGATACCAAAGAGTTTGTTACGTCGCAAGTAGTAATGAGAAGTAAAATTATAATGATGAATCAGTTGACTTCATTCATTGACGCCGTTTCGTGAAATTTTCACTCCAAGGGCGCTCAAAAAGATTTGGTGATTTAAACATCGATATATAGAACTGGATGAAAGCAATCCTTTGAGAATTAGAAATACGCTACCCCACTCATCACGCAAAAATCCAAATTCAGTCTATCGGTAACCTTCCAACTGTGAACAGGTGTGTTACCTAATTGGAAAAAAAAAATATAAATGCCAAACTGGGTATTTTCTAAACGTTCCAACAAAAGAGAGTAAATGTGTTACAGAACATGGAATAATATTTCACTTTAATCACTATTCTATATGATTACATTGATAAAATTTATTTTTCGTTTGTCGAAATATTTTGTTCGCAAAAGTGACATTCATTTCTAAGAACTAGTGATGTTCAAATATATAGGTACTTGCTTCTTCAAGTATGTAACTTCTATGCTCGCAGTAATAGATACTTGTGAAAATTATCCCGTACATAATGAGGTGGGAACATTTTTGAATTCGGAATTTATCAGATATTTTCATACTTTCAACAACACTAGTAACAAACACGTTACCATGGGTTTCCATGGTGATATATACATAGATTGAAGACGGAGTAGAGACACGTTGATTACATAGAAAATAACAAAAGCATTTCATATGTCGTGAGCGAGATAGCACTATTAACAATGTATGGTGTCAAAGACGTTGCATCATGTCGATTGGTACTAAATCACATTCACAGCCCCTCCATATATATACCTCCATGGATTTAAATGTAGATATATTTGCCAAGTAAGCTCTTCTTCTTAATCTAGTTCCTCATTGCTGAGGGTTGTGACCTGTATGGAAGTAACCACTCTCCTCCAGTTCTCTCTTGACTGCACTGCCCGTAGCGCTCCAACCACCAAGGTACCTGTTTCCGTCTTCACCTGATCGGTCCATTCTGTGGGGAATCTTCCTCTTCCTCTCTTCCCCTCCAAGCTACCAATCACAACCAGTTGTTCCGGGATCCTCATTGCCACAGACAACGTGTCCGAAGAACTGAAGAATATGGCGTGTGCATATATTGGCCAGAGTCAAGCCATCCAAGCCTAGATACATCCAAAAGTAAGCTACTCATATATAAAAAGAAAATGGCTTTACGATCAGCAAGTCAGACCTTCACTATGGAATTTTATCGTCAAATGTATCAATGTAAAGTGTAATGTATCAAAACATCTTTTGACTTGTTTTTTTTACACAGTACTTGATTTCTTGCCTTTATTAACAGATCTAAGACCAAACCCTCTATTTTTATGATGGCAGATAGCAGATATCTTTCAACTTTGATTGCACATATAGATACTAACCACACCGAGTGCAAGTCTGCCCATGAAATCTACCCATGCCACCCGTACTCAAACTGTTAACGATATGATCTCACCTTTTCCCTTGAGGCGCCTAGCGATCTCATTGGCCATCAGGATGTTGCACAGCTTGCTGTTGCAGTACACCGTGGTGTCCTTGCTGCCCTTCTCCATGTTGATGTCCTCCAGGTCTATCTTGGCAAATTTGTGGCCCATCGCCGACACCACCACTACACGGCTCGGCGCAGACTCCTTGATTCTGCCTGAAACCACAAATATCCCATGCTTGAGCATCAAAATTGACTCACAGAGATTATTAGTGCATATTGTGAGCCACTATATCACTCTTCAAGCAAAATGCTTGATGTGATATTCCTTGACATATAGGTTGGTATGAGGCTGACCACCATACTGCAAAAAAAAGGTTCACTTTACCAATGTCACCCCATTTAAGGAAAAAATCCTAAAGAATTTTTTTTTTGAAAAAAGTTTTTTGAGTTGAAAAGCGACATCTATGGGAGAATACATATAACTTCTTATATATTTTATCTTCCCCATTATTATTGGTGTTATTTTGGCATTGGGCCGGGCGCTTAGATCTCCTTTGGGCTGAATCATTTCACTTTCACGCTGAAGAAGCCCATCATAGATATAGGCGAAACGTCCGGAAGCTCCAGCTCCCACAGACCACAGCAACAGATCCCGGAAAACATTTCTTCAACAACTTAGCTATTGAACGGGCTTTTTTTGTGATCATAATAATTACCCAGAAGCAGATTGGTGAGCAGGAATGGGCCGAAGTGGTTGACCTGCAGCCCCAGATGTAGGCCGTCTTCTGACTTCATGTGTCCCAGGCCCGCTGCTCCCGCATTGTTCACCAGGATGTGGATCTTGTCCTCTGTGTCCAAGATGTCCTTGGCGAAGGCGCGAACCGAGGCTAGCGACGCAAAGTCTATCTTCTTAGCCTGAAGAAAAAACACAAAAGAATGCAATGAAGAAATATAAAAAAAATGTTTTCAAAAATCATTCTCAAATGTACCTAAATACTGTAACTCTTGCCGATCCCATCCATTGAAAACAGGGATGATATTGCACAGTGAATCATTTTTTTACATAGAAAAGAACGAAATGTATGACAAAGGTGATGGAATTGAATGAATGAATTGAAAGAGCCAAGGATAAATTTGACCGGTCCATAGTCAGTGGTTAGTGCTTTAGACTCGTAAATGGAAGGTTGTGTCGATTTGAATCCCGGCGGCACACGAAAAATAAATCATTAATATTTTAAAATATGCTCTTCGCTGGGTTGAAAACTTCATATACCTTTATCAAATAACGGTCACCAAAGGTCCATCTAGGCTCACAGCAACTAGGTCTTGCTTGAGAATTGGCTCTTTCTATAGTGACAACTTAGCTCCCAGAGAGCTCGTGAGATGTGATTAAAATAAAAACAGCGCTCACCAAAAAATCATCCTCATATTATTATAATTATTCTTGGATTATTATTATTATTCTTGGAAACTTAATTTGAGCTCTAGCACCATTGGAGATTTAAATGTTATGTAACTTACAAAGACTTGTGTGTTTCCTGTCTCTGTGATGATGGTGGCTCGAGCGTCGTCAGCTTTGGTCATGTCTCTGCAGGCCAGGATGACTCTGGCACCTCGACGAGCAAAATCCTTAGCTGCCTCATAGCCAATCCCTGAAACAAATAGTCAAATATATTGTTAGGTTTCAGTTGGAATAGGGTAATTTCACATATTTTTTATTTCATAAAATGATGGGACTACATTTTAAAAAATGCATCTGCGTTTAAAAAAAATATATATCTGGCTTAGTTTTAAATTATAGCGCTTTCGATTTTCGGCAAAACAGGACATTTTTTTATTTAGGCAGATATGACATTGATGAATCTTCGGAGTATACCGTTGGGCCTAGCAAGTCTGTCGGCTCCATTTACGTCATTTTGACATCACAGCGTGGCTAGCTGGCTGCACTGCATTTTGGCGGGCCTCAAATTCTCAGCATTTTATTTTTGAAAATTATCAATGATATCAATGGTCGATGTGATAGCCGCGGGGATCAAGACAGGTTATTTGGAACCGGATAACGCTGGTTCGAATTCCGCGACGATAACTTCGACCCTGGTTCAACAGATGCCGTTGCATGCACACAAGCTTCTGCTTTCGCATGAAGACAACTGGCCAGGCAAAATAGGTTGGTGGATTGCATTCCTTTCCACAAATCTATTTTTTAAAAAAATATATATATATATATCTTTATTTTTACGTCTCAACAGTTATTATTTTTTTAAATTAATAAAAGCAAAGTGTGTTATGAAGAATGAAACCTTGAAGACTTTAAACCTTAAAATAACAAAAATCTATAAAATAATGGTTCGTAGTCTAGTGTGTAATACTACGGACTTGCAACTGGAAGGTCGTGAGTGAGATTCCCAGCGCAGCACAAAAAATTATCCTACAGTTTTCAAATATGCTCTTTGTTGGGTTGAAAAATTTATCTGCATGTACCAAAGACTGGTTGCCAATAGTCTATGCAACAATCCAACAGCTGGGTCTTGCTAGAGAATTGGCGCATTCTATTGAGATGGACAAGCTTGCAAAGGGCTCTTGAGGTGTGATTTAGTCTATAATCTAAGTTGCAAAGATATATTACATTTAAGATTCATATTAAATGAATTCCCACAAACAAACATGTGTAAGAATGCTTACAAATGCTGCATATGTACTATCAAATTAAAATCCAAATGAACATAAACCCTGCAGCTCTTGCCGACCTTCCGTGAAACTGGAGTGACATTGGCAAAGTTAACCACTTTTTGACAGCATGGGTGGCCAGTCTCATACCAACCTATAAGTCAAAAAATGATAATTCAAATATAAGCCAAAATTGCAGATGAACAGCCATTTCCTTCCATACATCATTCAGTAACATTCATATTCTAACAAATTTAATTCAATCAATATTTTTTTACAAATCTCATGTTTTAGATATTTTTTGTGCCACAATTTCTTAAGTCTGTTATCATTTGGAGCATTACACAACCAGCGACTTATCTCTTCACGTACATTTTATTGGTGGCCGTAAATAATGAAGTGCTAATATACAATACAAACACTCACCTTAGATACTAGCACTCGTACTCACAGACACTTTTATGAGAAGTCATTGTGAGAACTCTAAGTTTATCTATGGTTGATTTAACTGGTTTAGTAACAGAGTAGATACATTGTCAAAAAAAAACTATAAAATTATATTTTTTGTAAATGAAGCGTAACATAAATTGAGTGCAGGCGCACCCAAATTATCAGTCGTAAGAACAATACGTGATGTAATAAACTGAGCAATATATAATATTTGTATCTTAATTAAGTAAATAATATAGATTACATAAAACTATGGACTGTACACAGTTGCGTCAATTGAATTGAAGCATTCGAGATGTGTGTCTACCGAAAAATGCTTCGGATCTCTTGGCATGATCGGGTCACCAATGAAAAATACTTCAGACCAAAAAAGAGCGTCTGCCAGCCATTAAGCAGAGAAACCTGATTTATTTCGGTCACATTTTTAGCAATGAGAAATACCGTCTTCTTCATCTTATCATACAGGGTAAGATTGAGGGGAGAAGATCTCAGGTAGGCCAAAAGACATTGAAGCTGAAAAATCTGCAACAATGGTTCAGCAGAAGCACCAAGTCGCTGTTTTGAGTTGCATCATCCAAAGTCAAACTAGCCATGATGAGGACGCCTATCTTTGTTAGAAATGGCACGAAAAGAAGAAGACTTTAACTCAATTGGAATATAGTCCAACTTGGTTACAATGAATATGATATGAGACGATCTAATCTTGCTCTGCATAGCCTTTAAGTACTCCTTATAATAATGAGTATGTCAAGGACTCGGCTTAAACTGAATGTGGTGAAAATCAGAACTAAAGTCATCATTTTGTAAAACGTATGATAGTCCAATGTAATGTTAGCTGAATTGCTAAAATTTAAGAAGTATTTCATTGAAGAAAAACAAAATAATACCAATTGATTTTAGGAGTTTGAGGGCTGCAAAGTCATAACAGCGCCCTCCTTTAGCTGCCGTTTAAATTCATTAATAGCCGTGTACATCTGTACGTACTAATCTTGCAACTAATACCGAGTCTGGTTGATAGTTCAGTATATAGAGTGCTTGTTTTCTATGGTGAGTGCTAGGGTTGGACCCCCACCAAGGGTGTCAGAAATGATTTCCCATTTTGGTGTTTACTTCAAAATCAGTTTATTTAGTGTTTCTAAGAAATGAGGAAAACCGTCACTTATGCCCGCTTTCCACTGCGAGCGGGAAATAGCTGAGCGGAGCGGAGTGAAATAGTTTTGGCCTTCCATTGCGAAAGAGTTTTACAAAATTATGGTTTTTGCCTTCCACAGCCAACGAGCTCGACGGAGTGAGCTAGGCGGGAAATGAGATGGGTCAGATGAAAGAGTTGTTTGCCTTCCATCTACAGCGGGCTGTTATAAAAAAAAACCCCGTTGTTTTTAAAAATATGTTTCTTATACTTTATGGCCTTAGTAAAAGAGTGACATAAATAAAAAAAATCACGCGTGTTAAATGATTGTTTATCTTAATTTTAAAGTAAGTTTTTTTTATATAACTTAAAAAATGACGCCACAAAAAAAAATTAAAAAAAACTCGTTTCTTTTACATTTTTTTGCTCGCATTTTGTTGTTTTGTATTTTGGAAATATTTTTTTTCTTCATAATTATAGAATGATACAAATTTTTAATAGGATAATGTGAATAGTTTTTGCGATAATATCAAAAAACTGTTTTCAAGAATTAAATAAGTTAATTAGTTTAAGTTTTTTCATATTATCGCAAAAAATATTCACATTTTTCTATTAAAAATTACACTATAAACTAGAATTTGTATCATTCTATAATCATGAAGAAAAAAATATTTCCAAAATACAAAACAACAAAATACGAGCAAAAAAATGTAAAAAAAACAAGTTTTTTTAAATCTTTTTTTGTGGCGTCATTTTTTAAGTTATATAAAAAAAACTAACTTTAAAATTAAGATAAATAATCATTTAACACGCGTGATTTTTTTCATTAATGTCACTCTTTTACTAAGGCCATAAAGTATAAGAAACATATTTTTAAAAACAACGGGGGTTTGCCGGGAGCGGAGTCCGTTCAAAACTAGCGGCCGAGACCATGACACAGCGGACTCATTTTTACTCGCTCAGTCCGCTCCGCTCACTCGCTTTCGGTGGAAGCACTTCTATGAAATCTACTGTTGCTAGTCGAGCGGAGTCCGTACAGAGTCCGCTGGAAATCCGCTCAACTCTGCGACCACTTTTGTAACTCTTTGTACTCGCTCAGTCCGCTCCGCTCACTCGCTGTCGGTGGAATCACTTCTATGAAATTTACTGTTGCTAGTCGAGCGGAGTCCGTACAGAGTCCGCTCCGCTCGCAGTGGAAAGCGGGCATTAGAGTGAAGTGGTTGGCGTAAGGCCAGCCCCCTAATTTTTTTTAAGAAATCCTGTGCGGGAGACTCCCTAGATTTCAGAGACTCTAGGGGTCTATGACACTTGTTGTGGTGCCGCAGAGTTGTTTCCAAGCTTGGTCGTCGTTCCTTGACTTATAGGTTGGCATGCGGCTGACCACCCATACTGTAAAAAATGGTTCACTTTTCCAATGTCACCCCTGTTTCAGGGAAGGACGGCAAGAGTTGCAGGGCTTATGTTCATTTGAGATTGGGTTTTTATATTGTAGGTCCACATGCGGCATGTGTTAGCGCGAAATTATACATGTCTGCTTGTGGGAATGCATTTAATATAAATCTTAAATTATATATATCTTTGCAGCTTAGATTAGATTAGATTACTTAGATTAGTCGCTAAAAAAGCGCCAATACTCAAGTAAGACCCAGTTGCTGCAAGGCTGGATCGGCTGGATGAAGTAGTGACCGGTCTTTGGTAAAGATTTATGAATTTTTCAACCCAGCGAAGAGCAAATTTGAAAATATAAATGGTATATTTTTGTGCTTCGCCGGGATTCAAACCCACAACCTTCCATTTACAAGTCTAAAGTGTTACCACTGGACTATGGACCAGTGAAAATACATGGGTTTGGAGGCTTGTAGCTGTTCTACTTCAAAATCATCCAAAGGCATGGCTAGGGCCAAAGATAGCTAATATTTTGTTATTGATTGCTAAGGACCTTAGTCACATAGGCCTGTGATGTTTGCCTGCCGACAAAAAAATCTGATTTAAAATTGTTTTTTATTTTCAAATCAAAGTTTTGTGGTGACTCTGTATAAGATTTCGCAACAATTTTTGTTATGGCATAAGTTAACAAATATTGGACAAATTTAGTAATATATTAAACATGGAATGTTTGCATGAAAGAAACAATAAGAGAAAGTTAAGAAATTTTAATTGCATGCTATACTTGCATAGATATATTATGATTTTACATTAGTAAAAGCGGTAGCGGTAGGTATGCAATGCCAGAATATTTTAAAACAAGAACGAGTGTTAGGTATGCACTGTCAAAACATTTTAAAATAAGAACGAATATGCAGGCACAAAAGAATATTACAATTTTTGTATTTTCGCTTAATATTTTGAATAATGCTATTTACTTTGATAGTTTTCTTATTGACAAATGGTGTGTGAGAGGAATGTGAAGAATTTGAGTTCAAAATTTCAGGTTATATGTGCTTTGCGACTGACCTGTATTGGCACCCGTCACGATCGCCATTTTTCCATCCAGCCTTATGGAGCTGTCGCATTTTCCCGTCGTCATCTTGGAGTAGAACTTTAAAAACGTTAATCCACCGATTAATCCGCCGATAGTTCCGTACACAGTCGGAGACGACAAAATATTTGACAATGACATTTCGACGGTATCTAAACAACAGTGCTGGCAATGTGACAACAGTAAAATGATGACTTTTCTTTTCTTGTCGGTACCTACCTATAATGTTATGTAATATTTGAGTTTCTTATTAAATATTTTTGCTGATATGAAAAACAAATAGTCAATGCATATTGAGATGAAAGTTAATCAAATAATCACTTGATATAGTTAAAAAATGACAAATATAACAGATTATGCGTAAAACTTTTTTTAATACAGGCAATACTAAAAGATTTTTTTTGTCCGTTTGAATATTACCGCCTTTTTCAAAATACTTTTCGTTTGATAAAATATTTTGGATACTTTCTGACATTAATCAATGGACTTGGCACATTATTTGACATAGACCAAGTTGTGACGCCAGACAGCCGGGTTGCTAGGGAAAATAATATTTTGTTATTGCTTGCTAAAGACCATACTCGGTTCCACGACAAATTGGCCACACGGCAGTTTGTCCACACAATTTTTCGGTCGACGCCATTTCTTTTACACTAAATATATTGTCCAGACAGCTTCATCACAGAAAACTACAATTAACTAAAACTACAGTAATTGAAAGGTATTTTGGTGAGCAAGTTTTCTGTGATGAAGATGTCTATGAACTTATATTGTCTGTGGATGAGTTATCTTTGACCAATTTATCATGACATAATCACACTCACATACAAATGTGATGTTGTTCTCCAAGAAAAAAAACTATTTTCAAATTTGCGCATATTTAAGTAAGGTAAAATGAAAGTCAAAAATGTGTTTTAAAGATTCTTTTATTTCCTTAATTCCATACTCTCAATCTGCGGCATTTCATCTTTTTGCGTTTCTTCAAAGAGCTGTGAGTTTTTGATGGCTGAATACAGAGTAAACAGCACATGAAGCGCTTGGATCTGTCCATTGATCCCTGTCTCTGGATGGACCGGAATATCAAAAATGTTGCACACAATGTCCACGTACTGGCTCAGTGAGCAGTCCATGGAGGCAGGAGGGAAACCAACCTCGTTGAGTTTGGCTTCCACCTTTTCTGGCCATTCTTGCATGAGGGAGTCAATATCTGGCATGGGCCTAGAAAAAACATAAACATACAGTCAAGATTATTAAAAAAAACAACCTTGAGGCCGTCCATAAATTACGTCATCGATTTTTGCTGATTTTCGACCCCCCCCCCCCCTTACCCCAACCCCCTCTTGCTGTAATAATGGATGAGCTTAATAATTAATAATGTTATACATCTTACATAATATTATGTATATTTTGTAGAAATTGGTATTTACAAGAACGACGTCGCTTTTGGTACTCGTACGTCATTTGCCATCATCCGCAGACCAGACTCCCCCCCCCCCTTAATTCTAATGGCGTAGTATATGGACGGCCCCCTTACACTTTTTCCACACTTAACAAATTCTACCTGGATTGTTATGGATTACCGGACAGACTGTGAAAAAGTTTTCACACATCCCAACTAGAATTTTGATCCAGTAATTATAGATAAACCATAAACAATCCGGGCAGAATATGTCTACACTCTTTTTGCACATCACAATTCTGTCTGGTAGGATTGTGGTTTTTGATGGAATCGCAGGATAAACTGTGTGAAAGCTTTCATACATTCCCATACACTACTAGACTTCTGATCGGGCACCAAGTAGAACAAACCATAGACAAAACAGACAGAATTTTTTCTGTGTTCTCTCATTGTTACAATAAATTATTACTAATCAATCACTTAATAGTCTTTAGTCCAGGTTGCTAACACAAAATAAGGTTCTGCATTTTGTTTTTAGTTGCTTGTCATCATCTCTCACAGAGAAATTTGACATTTGGAACCTGTTCCGACTCCATTAAGATATCAAACGTAAACTTCTATTTCTTACTCAAATATAAAGCTTCACGAACATTATTATTATTATTACATATATTTAAATGAAAAAATTGTGATATTTACTTGGTATAATAAACATTTGGCGGAGGCTTAGACTGATGAAGTTCTACAACATCCTTGATCCATCGCTCTATGGCCTTTCCATTCTTATCGGCATTCTCCAACTTCTTCACAACCTGAAAACGAGCAACAATACCATAGACTGTACAACATAAATAAAATTTGTACTAAAGATAATTGAAAGTTGGGCAAGCTTGCACCTTTTTTCAATAATTTATTTCTCAATAGGTAAAATTCATTCTGATAACATTAATGAATAAGCGGCTATTATATTTTAGCTGTCAAAATATTTGAATTTGGAACACCTGTAATGTTGACCAAATGTTGTCACACCACGATGATACCATAAACAAAAAGTAACAATAGAATCAGCACATTCAAAGTGGGGAAAAAATGTGATGTCACTTAAGCAGGCTAGAGGCAGGACAGATAGCCATGACTTCAACACAATATTATGGAGGTAGTTTGAAAAAAAAACACCAGTAGAAGGGCTCTGCACTGCATTTTGTATAAACGCCAAATGAATTCGTTTTATAATGCTGTAAAATGGGAAAAAATCCCTGATTATTGGGAATCCAGTTTTTGTTTACTGTGGGTACGAGGGTTTTTTATTTACTTCAATTTGAGAAAACTTGATGTTTCATATGAAATAATAATTTGAAGTACTTAAATGATATACTCCATACCATTGTCTGTTTGGCTGAGGTACTCTTTGAAGATGCTCTCAGCTGGAGGTGTAGTAAGGCTGGATCACTTTGATCTGGGCATGGCTCGTCCAAAACAATAAGACCTACGACATAAGAATGTGTTAATTTTTTTTCAACAGCCAAATATGAAAGCTAAGAGCCAGTTCAAAGGTTATACGCTAAGCTACTAAGCTGCACATATAGTGTAACTTCTTGCCGCATTCTCCCCGAATGAATCACATGTGGCAAGCAGAACCTATTTTTTTTTACAGGCAAGGGAGCTGGCTTTCCGTCATCCACTTGTGGGAGTTTCCCATGTCCCGAGGGGGCTGGTACTCATTTATTGTGAAGGCTAAGTTAACCTTGCCGGTAGTTTTTTTTGGGTTTGAAATAAACATCGAAACGGGAAATCATTTTGGCCATCCTCGGTGGGATTTGTACCCAAGCTCTTGGTATGGAATGCAAGCACTCTACCAACTGAGCTATTGACCATTCTAAATATACCAAATAATCTTTTATCTACGATCCATCCAGCCTTAGAGTAACTGGGTTTTGAATGTATAATTGATGCTTTCTGTGGTGAATACCAAGCACACAGACTCTTGATGTGAGAATAAAATAAAATAAAATAAATAAATAAAATGTCCTAATATTAATTATACATTGAAGCTTTCACGGTTACTAGTTGACATAATAATAACTTTTACCGTTTGTGTACCCGTGGTCTGTACCCTTAGTACGAGTTGCAAAACTTGAGAAAAGTTAAGTTTACGGAAAGTGTTAAAGAGTGATTTCTCCCAAAATCTGCCATTTTTGTTTCTTACACTTTATGGTCCGTACCGGTCCGTAGCTCAGTGGTAACACTGCGGACTCTGAATGAGAAGGTTGTGGGTTCGATTCCCGGCGGAGCACAAAAAATATACCATTTATATTTTCAAATTTGCTCTTCGCTGGGTTGAAAAATTCATAAAACCTTTACCAATGACCGGTCACCAAAGGTCCATCTAGCCTTACAGCAACTGGGTCTTGCTTGAGAATTGGCGCTTTGAAGCGACGACGATCAAGCTCGTAAAAAGGTCGATAGCTCAATTGGTAGAATGCTTGCATTCCATGCCGAGAGCAAGGGTTCGATCTCAAAGGTTTACTCAGCCTTCACAATAAAATGAGAACCAGCCCCCCCCCGGGAGCTGGGAAACCCCCACTTCAACTGAAAATGGTTGGTGTGAGGCCGGCCCCCTTACCTGTAAAAATAAATAGGTCCCGAAGCGCCACATGCGACCCCTTCGGGGATAACGCAGGCAAGAAGTTACACTATATGTGTAGCTTAGTTGCGTTTTTTTTTTACACTTTATGGTCTTAGCAAAAGAGTTACACTGATGAAGAAAATCAAGTTCAAACAAACAAAAACGGCAGATTTTGGGGGAAATCACTCCTTAATAATTGCCGTAAACTTAACATTACTCAAGTTTTGCAACTCGTACTAAGGGTAGGGTCAAAGTGGCAACAGTGGATCATGTGGGTACAGTGGATCAGGGCAGTTTCTTCCAGATGAGTAGTTATACAGGGCTATTGCTTTCGCCCTGGCATGGTGCTCATGTCTGAACATGTCTGAACCAAACAGAGTCCTACTTCAATGCAGCTTGGTTGTGCTGAGTTACAAAACGTGTTTCTGACAGTCAAAAGTAAAAATTAAGCTTCGCTTTGTTGTCTTCTTATTTTTAAAGTATTGAAGTTCGGCTAGAAGTTATTCATTTATCCTCATTAACAATAATCCTACTTCCATTATAACATTACCCCATTACTTTGTACAAAGTGAAATACATAAATTGCTGCCCCAAAAGAAATTTGTTGAAAGGGTACACAGTGGATCAACATCATAGGGTACATAGTCGATCATCTTACCTGTAAAAATAAATAGATTCCACTCGCCACATGAGACCCTTTGGGAAGAACGCAGAAAGAAGTTACACTAAATGTGTAGCATAGTTGCGTTTACCTCGGAAGACGCAGCAATGCCCGTTAACATTCTTATTACTTCTTCAATGTGGATTTTTCATGTATTATCATCCACTTATTTAATGTTATTTTGTTCTGTTTGATTAAAATTGGTGTATAACCATTGTGTATAACAGAAAAAAAAATTGTCTGTTTTTTTGAAATACAAATAATTTGGTTTTTATTGTTTGATCCACTGTGTACACCATAGGGTACACAGTGGATCATTTTCCATTTTTCCCTAAATGCAAAATATCTCTGTATTTATTGGATAAAAAAGATGGAGCTCTTAGAACAAGTTGTAGGTACTTAATTTATTAACCGTTTGATAAAAGTTGCAAATTGATTGCATTTATACAAAAATAATTCTGAGCGCTTGAAAAAAAATGATCCACTGTTGCCACACTGACCCTACTGGTTGTTTTTTTGTTGTTGTAATATTATTTACCTAATTCAGCAATTTTGTCCAGAGTCACCTGCTGCAATGGTTCTCCCTTCAGGTTGAACTGAGGAGTTTCTACTTTTATGAAGGCATCAATATCTCCCACAGCTGGGATGTAGTCAGGAAGGAAAGGCTTCAACTTGTAATCAATGTCTATCTTTTGTGGAGCATACCTGAAGCAAACAAAGGTTTTCATTTATTTTTGTATATAACTGTTAGTACTAGGTGGAGTGGAACAGACTGCCACCCGGAGTGAAGAACTCCAAATCTATGGATGTATTTCGCGGAGCACTCAAGACACACCTTTTTAGAAAGTCTTATCCATGATCGGAGAGGGCCCTTGAGGTGTGACACACACAAAAACGGCGCTCTCTTATCATTTGTAATTTAAAATAAATTAGCCTGATATTATTATTATTATTACTAAGCCAGTCCTGATTTAACGGCTCCAAAACCTCAATAATGACAAACATATTATGAAAACCTTGATAACAATGGTTGGCATTATCCATACTGACAAGGAGCTTATAGAGAATGGGTGGAAGTCTCGACAGCCATCGGTAGATCTTACCGTGCCTATTTGAAGATAGGACTGAATAACGCATGGCGGTGCCTGAACAGCTGATCGTTGTTCCATGTAAAATGTATCAGCTGTTGATACGCCACCATTTTTTATGCCGACATATTTTCATATAGATACGGTAAGATATATCGACGGTCAAGACTTCCACCCCTGATGTGATCAATTGCATCAAAGGGTGCTCGCAGTGAGCGGGTCACATAATTCGAATAGTCCCAAATTCAATTTAGGTTATTTGTTATTGATAGAGATTCAAGAGAGGTGTTTACTTCAGTGGAAAGAAATGTTAATAAAAAGTGAAGAATTTGTATTTACTTGAGTATGTATTGGAACAGCTCATTCATTTCATCGCTGACTTGCAGGTTGGCAAACTGCTGAGGATCGTAGGCTCCTTCTGCCGGGATCACCACTCCACTGCCTCCTCCAGGGCGCCCTCTAGGACGGAGACCTCCTGACATTGCTTCCAGATCATTGGAGTCTGAATCTGCCGATTGATTGTGTATTTAAAATTTATTAGTAAGATTAGGAATCCACTATTTAGGACACATTGTTATTGCAAGAAATATCAGTAGAATTAAGCAGTGTTTTTTTTCATATATATATATATATATATACTAGCAGACTGACCGTGCTGCGCACGGTTGTCTGCTAGACCCTTCGGGCAGAGTGAGTCTGGCTTCGCAATAATTTTTCCTCACACCTCCTTCATAGTAATTAAATGCTTTAAGAAGTAATTTGAAAAAAATTGCGGTAAAAGGGTTATTTAGTTCTTTCATGTTCTGAGATTCTTGTATGAAGCATGAGGTATGAGGCTGACCTCCCATACCTAAAAAAATGTTCACTGAACGAATGTTTCTCTGTTCCTGAAAAGTTCGGCAAAATTGCAGGGCTTATGGTCAAGAGAGGCTGAAATTTTTATTTGTAATAATTACACATGCAGCGTTTGTAAGCGCAAACTCACTCATGTCTGCTTGGGGGCATCCATTCAATATGAATTATAAAATGTATGTATGCAACTTAGATTTATATTCTAAAATTAAAAACATCAAGTGCCACAATTATATGTTAGCGTGAAAAGACATTTGCCAGCTTGTGGGTGTGCATTGTATTTGAATCATCAAAACTCTTTCTGCAACTTAAGATTATAAATTAAGATAACCGTTGTTTAAGGATTTTCCAAACCCAAATTCCTTGACCTAAGGGTTAGTATGAGGCTTACCACCCATATCGCATAAATGGGTTCACTTAACTAATGTTCCCCCTGTTTCTGAATAGGTCGGCAAAAGTTGCATGGCTTATGGTCATGAGAGGCTGAAATTTTTATTTGTAGTTACACATGCAGCATTTGTAAGCGCAAACTCACTCATGTCTGCTTGGGGGCATGCATTGAATATGAATTATAAAATGTATGTATGCAACATAGATTTATATTCTACAATTAAAAACATCAAGTGCCACAATTATATGTTAGCGTGAAAAGACATTTGCCAGCTTGTGGGTGTGCATTCAATTTGAATCATCAAATAACTTTTTTTGCAACTTTAGATTATAAATTAAATTTAACGTTGTTGAATCAAATTCCTTGACTTAAGGGTTAGTATGAGGCTAATCTAATCTAATCTAATCTAAGCTGCAAAGATATATATCATTTAAGTTTTATATTAAATGCATTCCCACAAGCAGATATGTATAATTTCGCGCTAACACATGCCGCATGTGGACCTACAATATAAAAACCCAATCTCAAATGAACATAAGCCTTGCAACTCTTGCCGTCCTTCCCTGAAACAGAGGTGACATTGGCAAAGTGAACCAATTTTTACATTATGGGTGGTCAGCCGCATAACAACCTATAAGTCAAGGAACATACATGACAAATTACATTTTTTAAAAACAATAAATCACAATATATACATGGACATAAAAACTAAATCATAAAACCAATTTTACTTTAACAAACCTCAGCCGCCAACATCACAGATCAACCGCCATTTCTTTCTATCCTTACATACTTCTTTGCTTATTTAGGCTTATCACCCATATCGCATAAATGGGTTCACTTAACTAATGTTCCCCCTGTTTCTGAAAAGGTCGGCAAAAGTTGCAGAGCTTATGTGCATTAGAGGCCTTCATTTTAATTTGTAAGTTCACATGCAGCATTTCTAAGCGGGAACTCACTCTTGTCTCCATGGAAGCATGCACTGAATATGAATTATAAAATGTATCTATGCAACTTAGATTTATATTCTAATATTAAAAACATCAAGTGCCACAATTATATGTTAACGTGAAATGACATTTGCCAGCTTATGGGTGTGCATTTAATTTGAATCATCAAATAAGTTTTTTTGCAACTTTAGATTATAAATTAAGATTAACGTTGTTTTTAAGGATTTTTCAAACTCAAATCCTTGACTTATAGGTTGGTATGCGGCTGACCACCCATACTGTGAAAAATGGTTCACTTTGCCAATTTCACCCCTGTTTCAGGGAAGGATGGCAAGAGTTGCAGGGCTTATGTTCATTTGAGATTGGGTTTTTATAATGTAGGTCCACATGCGGCATGTGCCAGCGCGAAATTATACATGTCTGCTTGTGGGAATGCATTGAATATAAATCTTAAATGATATATATCCTTGCAGCTTAGATTAGATTAGAAATTCCTTGACTTATAGGTTAGTATGAGCCTGAATACCCATATTGCAAAAAATGGTTCATTTGAAAAATGTTTCCCCTGTTTTTGAAAAGGGTGGCAAAAGTTGCAGGGCTCATGTTCATTACAGGCCTTAATTTGAATTTGTAAGTTCACATACAGCATTTATAAGTGCGAACCCACTCGTGTCTCCAGGGGGACATGCATTGAATATGAATCATAAAAGTTATTGTATCTGTGCAACTTAGATTATATATTCTAAAATATTTAAAAAAAATCAAGCGCCATAACTATAGGTTAGCGTGAAATGACATTTGCCAGTTTGTGGGCGTGCATTCAATTTGAATCATCAAATAGCTTTTTTTGCAACTTTAGATTATAAATTAAATTTAACGTTGTTGAAGGATTTTTTAAACTCAAATCCTTGACGGATAGGGAAGTATGAGCTTGAATACCCAGATCGCAAAAAATGGTTCACTTGACAAATGTTTCCCCTGTTTTTGAAAAGGTTGGCAAAAGTTGCAGGGCTTATGTTCATTAGAGGCCTTAATTTTAATTTGTAAGTTCACATGCAGCATTTATAAGTGCGAACCCACTCGTGTCTCCAGGGGGGCATGCATTGAATATGAATTTTAAAGTTATTGTATCTGTGCAACTTAGATTATATATTCTAATATTTATAAAAAATCAAGCGCCACAACTATATGTTAACGTGAAATGACATTTGCCAGTTTGTGGGCGTGCATTCAATTTGAATCATCAAATAACTTTTTTTGCAACTTTAGATTATAAATTAAATTTAACGTTGTTGAATCAAATTCCTTGACTTAAGGGTTAGTATGTGGCTTACCACCCATATCGCATAAATGGGTTCACTTAACAAATGTGTCCCCTGTTTCTGAAAAGGTCAGCAAAAGTTGCAGGGCTTATGGTCATGAGAGGCTGAAAATTTTATTTGTAAATACACATGCAGCATTTGTAAGCGCAAACTCACTCGTGTCTCCGTGGAGTAGTGCATTTAATATGAATTATAAATGTTAATGCGTCTATGCAACTTAGATTGTATATTATAATAATACTTAAAAAAAATTAAATGCCGCAATAAGTATGGTTTCATATAAAAAGTTGACCTAATCGATCGTCATTATTTCTAAAAAATACATGTTATAACTGGTTGAAGTATAATTTTGAAATAAATAAAGAATATAGGTAGGTACTCAACGGAATTCAACCGAAAAAGAATCGACTTGTATGGCAACTTTGAAGCGTATGTTGAAGTGTTGGCAATTTATTTGAAATTCGAATGTCAAAATGAGTTTTGTTTCTCGCATAGGTTTTACATAAAAAGGTGTTGTGATTGATCATGTTTATTTATTTAAAAAACAACAATTAAAAATCTATTAATGATGAGGAAGCACATCCCAAGTCCTGAACAATATTTGTTGTGAATATGACGTGCATCTGTTCAAGAGTTCTCCAGTTTGTCATCCATTAACGCACAATTATTTTGTATGGGGAGGCCGTTGAATTTTATATTATAGGGGGATATATATTTAAAATAGAGCTTTACAAAGTTTCCGCTAAAACATTTCATACAAACAAAAAATTGTCTTGAATAGTGTGCGTGAAATATGTGCATGCAAAAAAAAAAAAAAACGCAACTAAGCTACACATATAGTGTAACTTCTTGCCGCGTTATCCCCGAAGGGGTCGCATGTGGCGAATTGAACCTATTTATTTTTACAGGTAAGGGGGCCGGCCTTACGCCAACCACTTCAGTTGAAGTGGGGGTTTCCCAGCTCCCGATAGAGCTGGTACTCATTTCTTGTGAAGGCTGAGTAAACCTTGCCGGTATTATTATTTTGGGGTTTGAAATAAACACCGAAACGGGAAATCATTTCTGACACCTTCCCGCTCGGTGGGATTCGAACCCGAGCTCACGGCATGGAATGCAAGCACTTTACCAACTGAGCTATCGACCGGCATGTATTTCTATAAATTCTATTTCTATTGCTTGAATACTGCTGATTAGGGTGCAATAGCATTTACGGCAGTTTTGTGTGACCAGAGCATGGCCTAGCCTATAAAGGTGATTTTGATCAGCCACGTATTGAAACTGTGGAAACTTCGTTTATTGGAAAAATTCTGTGTACAGCTTTTTTACAATATTGTTGTGATTTCTTGAAGGGCGTTCGGCAGTCTTGTTTCCAGAGACTGTCGCGGCGTGTCGATCTCCGGTCTCCAAATAGTTCCCATGGTCTCACGGAGGATGTCCGAGAGTGCGGAAGAGTTTGGAGGAGGGTGAAGGTTAGCGGAAAGAAAAGTGAGCTGCTAGACGCAAGGCGTGAAACTTTTGAGAGAAAGAGTGGTCCTGAAAAGGTCCACTATGGGATCGAAACTTGCGTCTGTTGAGCTCGGAAGGAAAGGATGGGTTTGGAGAGGTTTCTCGATCCTGAGAGCAGTTAGCCGTGGTGGCCAGGTATTGTAGGCAGCAATGCAGTTCCCCGAGTTTCTTGCGGTTGAAGAGTGGCGGAGGGGGTGCTGGCAGTGTTCGGTCGTCAGGCGAAGTGTTGGCGTCAGGCGAGAGCGAGCGGGCGAGCGTGTGTATTCGTCGAGTGTTGAGATTGTACCGCCCTCCCAGCCGACAGCGGCCTATCTTTATACTACAGTTAATAAGTCCACTGTCGGCTCCTAGCTAGTGTCGGCCAATGAGAGATCGCCGTAGATCCCTTTGTTCCGGGCCGTCTATTGTTTTCGCCGGGCAGTGACCAGTGGCGTTCTGTTGTAGTTGACTGGGGGAAACGCAGTGGCGCTACATTGTATGTATATGAAGACAGACTGCACCACAAAACCATTAAGGTTATTAAACAAATTGAAATTGTCATGAATAATTAATGGCATCATTTACCTGTATTGTCCGATGAATCACTTATTTTGTTGGACTTCTTCTGAGGCAGGATTTTGTCCCGGGATGTCTGTTGTGACAGGGGAGGTCGCCTTTCTGTCATCCTGGTGATATTCTGAGGCTTATCCGGTGACTGGAAACATGAAAAAATATTAAAAGGACACCAATAAACTGTGATTATGGACAATGGACTTGGCACAACCAAAAATCTCTCAGCTATGTATAGTACGGTTGATAAAAAATTGTTAAGGTATACTCAGCCTTTACAAGAAATGAGTACCAGCCTCCTTGGGAGCTGGCAAATCCCCACTTCAACTGAAGTGGTCGGCGCAAGGCCAGTCGTAAATAGATAGGTTCCCCTCTCCACTTTCGGGAGAACACGGCAAGAAGTTACACTATATGTGTAACTTCTTGCCTTCGTTAGTTAGAGAAATTAAAAAGTAATAATCAGGATTTTTTTCCTGTTTTATAGCATTGTGAAACATATGCAGTTGAGATATAAACTACATAAATGCAGTACCTATGTAGCGTTTAACTGTCTTTACAAATTACTTATATGCATAATACCCGGCCAAGTGACATTATCTTTTTCCTTCAAATTTTAAATGTGCCTAGTCTCAAACAGATTCTTTGACCAATATGTTCACCTTTGACCAGGAGCTGATCGTCCATCTATCTTCCCTATATGATGTAAGACCAAATTTCTTGTTTCTCATATTATGGCAGAAATAAATAAATTTTTGCTATTTGACGGACATCAGTTTAGTTTAGTTATTGGATTTTATTTGTAAGTACACAATCAGCATTTGTAAGCGCGAACTACACGTGTTTGTTTGTGGGCATACATTTGAGAGCTTTGAATGAGTATATCCTTGCAACTTAGATTATAGATGGTACTTATAAGGGAAAAAGCCTTGAAACTGTGACTTGATCCATCCATGGGATTTTTAGCATCCGACGGTATACACACTTTTCAAAGGTAGCGATTTTATTCTCAAGGAACCAGGTTACTACTAAAGACGATAAAGACATTGTATAGGATTCCAGAAAATTATTAGAGGGATCTTGACAAGATCATCTTGTCCATACACACTTTTCTTGATGGTGGCAAATCGTTGATGAATCTTTCTGGTTCCGGAGATGACTCGCTAAGTTCAAAGAGATCCGGGTTGTTGTCTCTGCGAGCTGGAGTCCTACTGGGTCTGGACACCAAGACGTCCTGGGCATGGCTGACGTCGTCATCATCGTCATCTTCCGAGTTGGCGGGGCTCTTGATCTCTTTGGCGTTCAACACGTCCATTGATTCATCAAACATGGCTGTCAGATGCCATCAAAATGTGTAAATAACCTAAAAATTACAGCTTGATTGAATAGTGATTCATTATTGTTTAAAGTTATACCTATTGCGCAGACTAAGCACAAGATTTCAGTACCTTTTCTGATATGTTGTAAATGTTTCTTGCACAAGAATTAGTACTGAGTTAGTTTAATGTTAGAAGTTTGACAGATTCGTACCATTTGTTGACATGTCAGTTGCCATGGAAACAGTTTTCGAAAACAATAGCTAGGACAACAACCAGTTCCTATTTGAAATAGCTGCCATGTTTTAAAGCTAGATGCTACTTTCTTTCAAACGGTCACAAAAGGGTTCATGTGAAATTGATGACAAAAATATTATTTTGAAAGGAAAAGAAAAACTATAGTTACTTATTTATGCCACTGCCAAGTAATGATAGTTTTTGTAACACGAGTGCTAGTTTGTGCAATGAGGTGCAGCCGAATGGCACAATAGACAGCAAAAGTGTTACAAAGACTAATTACGTGCAGTGGCATACAAAACTTTTTCTACGACCATTAAATAAGTAAATAACAAAAAAGTAAATAATAGTCATTATAATGTACTCGTCCATTTGAAGTAGTAATTAAAACCTTACCTTTGTCAAACCGTGTAATTTATCATTCCCTTCGATTATCTAATCTAATCTAAGTTGCAAAGATATATTACATTTAGGATTCATTTTAAATTGATGCCCACAAGCAGACACATATAAGGTCGCGCTTATACATGCCGCCATCGATATAAATTATATTTTATTTAGATCAATGCATGCCGCATATGGGTATCGCCGTCAAAATTTGTACCTTTTGTCTTGTGCGTGTGTCCCCTAATGATTTTCAGCTTTTTCATAAAAACTGGTGATCTCTACTGAATTCTAAAATTATCAGAGTAAAGTAAATAAAAAGCGTATCGAAATACAAAAAAAAACTGCAAAAAGTATAAGTGGCGATGTAATTAAAAAATAAAACAAAAACGCCTTTTTTCCATTCCCATACAAATTTTACATGTCCGCAACCCATTTTTGACCCTTTGATGGCATGATACGATCAAAATAGTCAAACGTTTTTAAAGTTGAGTATTTTTGCATATACCTTAGTAACGTATCTTTCATTTTCTGTAGGTACTAGCCACAATAATATTTACTTATTTAAACACGAAATATTGATTGCTAAGGGTTGTCTCCATTTTTGGCTCCGAATTTTTTCTTTTAGTATGTTACCAATTCCATTGGAACTGACAAAAATCTTGCAATCTTAAGTATTTCTTCACGTATGGTAACTCTTTGATGCAGTGTGGACATCACAAAAAAACTCATTCGATACCTTCATTTTCTTCTGAGAACGTTTACATCAGACTCGGGAATTTGTCGTGAATGTTTTGAGTGGAAGTTAGCTTGGCATTATTAAGGTATGTATTCGAATATGTTGTCAGTTGTATATTTTTTACTTAGATCCATTAATTCTTCTAATGATTGTATGTTTTTATCATTGCTGACAGTATTATTTTTCAAATGGCACAAGTTTAAGGTAATGTCGGGCGGTTTTTTATTTACAATCTTTACCGTATGTTATAGTCTAAGAGCTAGACGTATGAAACCTTACCTCATCGACTACCAGGCAGAGACATGGTCAGGCTGGTAGTTTGCATCGAGTACATGATTTTTTCACAGATCTGCCGTTTCCTATCCTGGAGCGTTTTGGATGCGGCCTCTTCAAAGAGGCCCAAAAAATGGTGCAAACTACCTCATCGACTACCAGGCAGAGACTAGTAAAAACTAATGCTCCATATTAATTACCTGCTTTTTGCATAAAAAAAAATATTCCAAACCTGGAGCGTTTTGAATGCGGGCATTTTTTTGTAAATTATAAAAAACGATCTTTTGAAGTTAGTTGTATGAGCCATGGAAATAAAGTAAAAAAATATGATATTACATACATTATTTGTAATAAGAGGATAAACATACTACAAATTTGTATTTCCAACCCTTCTTGTTCAGGAGAAAAGGGGGTAAAATGTTATTTTGTACAATATATTTTATAACTCAAAAACAAAATAAAAAATATGATATTTTTGTACGTCAAATATAAGAACATAATTTTTTATACAATAATAATCTCTTACATATTCTTGCTATCTGCTGTAGTTTCAGAGCATTTTCTAAAAAACTTTACGGCAGTTCCCGTTTTTGGTTCAAAATTCGGTTTGAACGCCTTAGTATTTTATTTTAAAAATTTATAAAAAATACCATCACCTAGAAGATTAAATTTCCTTTAAAATTGTATGAATATTTACTCTTTTATTGTGAAAGGATTGTATGTTATAGCGGTTTAACTTTTGTAACGTATTTTGATGGTTGTATATAAGTACCTACCTATCTAGCACGAATATCTGCGTAATATTATGATGATTTCATATTATCATCATAATATCATGCAAAATATGTTACCACAAGATTAACCGCTATTCTGTTCAAACATTTCACGATAAAATAGTTTATATCCATACAGTTTTACAGGCAATTTAATCTTCTAGGGCAGTGGTTCCCAAACTTTTAATTTCGCGTACCACTCACGAAATTATAAACCAGTGGCGTACCACTGAAGTGTCACGCAAAAAAAAAACGCAACTAAGCTACACACATAGTGTAACTTCTAGCCGCGTTATCCCCGAAAGGGTTGCATGTGGCGAGTGAACCTATTTATTTTTACAGGTAAGAGGGCTGGCCTTACGCCAAACACTTCAGTTGAAGTGGGGGTTTCAAAAAGGTAATGTAATAAAAACTGCAACAAGTCTTAATAACAACATTGCGTTTATTTATTAATAATACAATAATAATAAAAATTGGCCATTTTTTATACAGCGCCGCGCCGTTTAGTGGCACTATAGCCACCCCAAGGGCGCTACTCTTAGTGCAAAAAATGACGCTGCATCTTCGAGACAAGAGAGGAAATATTTGGCTCAGTTGTACTTAATTTTTAGCGCAAATTAGGATCAATGTTAAGCTTACTACGATATTTGTTTTTTATTATCAACATAGCAGAAAATCCGCTCTCGCGGAGATACGTGGTTGTAAATGGAATTAAAAACAGTAATGCTTTTCCTGACAGCGATGGATATTCATTTTTTACTTTTAGCCAAAATTCCCACAACTCTAGATTGTTGAATTCCGTTTGCAAGCCTCCATCGCAAAATAGTTCTATCAGAGGTTCCATTTCACTTTCATTTAAATTTTCACGAACATTATCCAGATCCGAAACGAATGGGTTCCTTATTCAACTGAACTCTGAATAATCTTCTTTAAAGTATTCTTCAAATGTTTCAACGATCATTTGGCTGTGATTTTTGATGTTATTGATTACATTTTCACTCACTGTAAGTTTATTTTCAGTTACAAAATTTTCCAAATCAGGAAAAGATACCAGGTTTTCATTCGACACACTCCTTTTCATCATTTGAAATTTCTTGATTAATGCCTTTATTTTGTCATTTACTGAAAATCGATTTATAGTTTTACCTCTCAAACTTAGATTTAAGTCGTTGATACGATACGATTAAAAATATCTGATAAGTAAGCCAATGATATAATCCAGTGTTCGTCAGTCAGTCGATCGCGTAATTCAAAATCGGTCCCCATCAGGAATAGCTGTACCTCACAACGTAACTCAAATAATCTGCTCAGCACTTTTCCTCGCGAAAGCCATCTCACCTCTGTATGTAGCAGCAACTGAATATGTTCACTCCCCATTTCAGAACACAGTTCAGGAAATAAACGAGAGTTAAGAGCCCGAGATTTAATAAAAATTACCACCTTGATGGCGTCTTGGAGAACATGTTTAAATTGTTCAGGCATACGTTTTGTTGCTAGCGCTTGTCTGTGTATACTGCAATGCATGAAAGTGCAATTTTTAGCAACAGATTTTACTTTTGTGGCTACACCTCCGAATTTTCCTGTCATAGCTCGAGCGCTTTCAGAGCAGAAGCCAACACATTTCATCCAATCAAGCCCATTTTCGGCAAAGAATTCACTCAGTTTATTGAAAATTTCATCCGCAGTAGTTCGTGTTGATAACGCCTCACAGAATGAATAATCTTCCTTGAGTGCATTATTTTCATGTACATAATATATACCGCACGTAAACCATAAGTTGAGCGTAGTTCGTTACATCTGTACTCTCATCAAGTGGTATCGAAAAGAAATCGCTATGTTTGACATGATTGATGATTTTATTTTTAACATCTGATGCCATACTTTCGATCCTTCGCTGCACGGTATTATTGGACAGTGATATCAGATCTAGCTTTTTAGCTGACGCTCTTCGCCAATTGTGTGAGCTTTTCCGGACTCTATTTTGTATGTCCTATGACCATGGCTGCTTGCGTACCACCTCAAGAAGCGTCGCGTACCACTGGTGGTACGCGTACCATAGTTTGGGAACCTCTGTTCTAGGGGATGGTATTTTTTATATATTTTTACAATCAAACACTAAAGCGTTCAAACCGGATTTTGACCAAAAAACGGTTTGAGCAAAAAGCGGTTTTTGGGAAAATATTTCACTTCAAACTTTATTTTCTCTGAAACTATAGCAGATAGCAAGAATATGTAAGAGATTATTATTGTATAAAAAATTATGTTCTTATATTTGACGTACAAAAATATCACAATTTCTGTTTTATTTTTGAGTTATAAAATATATTGTACATAATAACATTTTACCCTCTTTTCTCCTGAACAAGAAGGGTTGGAAATACAAATTTATAGTATGTTTATCCTCTTATTACAAGTAATGTATGTAATATAATTTTTTTTTACTTTATCTCCATGGCTCATACAACTAACTTCAAAAGATCGTTTTTTATAATTTACAAAAAAATGGCCGCATTCAAAACGCTCCAGGTTTGGAACATTAATTTTTGTGCTAAAAGCATGTAATTAATGTGGAGCATCACCTCTTACTAGTCTCTGCCTGGTAGAAATGAGGTAAGGTTTCGTGCGGCCGGCTCTTACACAAGGTGTATTCACGTAGGTTTAAAAACATACACCTACTTACCGTTAATTTATGGTTGACTAACAAATAACATTTACGTACCTAATTGAAACATAAAACTATCTAATCAACCTTACTACATGCTATTAATATTTTAAATGCACCGTTTGATGTTTGTTATTCAAAATAGCAAAAAGGTTTATTCCGTGATCTGTGGGCTACCACAGAGGTACCTAATTTTTATATTGGTGCTGGATACTGTGAAAAATGTACGCAAAAAAAACCTTGCCTATCTATCTAAATCTATGATAATCTATAATCTAAGTTACAAAAATATATTGCATTTAAGACTTTAAGTTCGTACTTAAACATGCTGCATGTGAACCTACAATATAAAACCCAATCTCAAATGAACATAAACCTTGCAACTCTTGCCGACCTTACCTGACACAATGGTAACATTGGTAAAGTGAACCATTTTTTACAGTATGAGTGGTCAGCTTCATACTAACCAATAAGTCAAGGAAACTTATTAAAATACAATAAACGAACGATTTTAGGTAGTTATTAAATGTGCGTATTCATATTTTTATTAAACATTCATAGACAAACAACATTCATATTTATAGACATTCAAAATGGTGCTCTTATATTTTTACTGAACAGTGTTTACGAACTGCTATAAAATCTTGTATTCGTCGCCGAAAAAAGAAATGAGATATCGAAATGTAAAAAAACCTAATTTTTCGAACCTGTCCGTCATTTTGAATAGACCTTCATTTAACTCACGATGTTTTCGTTTTCTTGAATCTTGCCGGTCTAGGGTATTTTCACATTTTTCTTTTTTTTGTGATTTAAATTCGTTTATGCTTTATTAGCCCAAAACTTCTTGAATTTTAATTTTAGTTGTATTTTTAGCAAAGTTATAAGCATTTTAAAATCGATTTTTGAATTTTCGCGCCTAAACGCTACTAGATGAAATTTTCTCGCGTGACGTCACGGTCTTGTAAACAACGCCGTGTCAACTGACAGCCCTCACATTCATGTAATTCAAACATCGCTTTTTAATGTTTACACCGTTGAGGCTGTTATTTTTCAACAAGTTTGTGTGTTTCTTTAAAAACATTTCATTTGTTTCTGTTGTTTTCATTTGTTTCTGTTGTCAACAACACATGTCAACAGAGTATGGAATGTCAATAAAAGAAAGTGACGTCAACACATGACGTCACAGCACCGGAAATAGAAAAAGCAGATCTCATATCCGTTTAAAAACTTGTCCAAATTTCTTTTTTAAATATAAAATCGAAAAAAAATATTTTCGACTTCAAATCAACATATTATTATTTGATTTTTCGAAATCTATCAAAATAATATACTTTTTATCATATTCCTCACTATTGCAAATACCCTGTTATGGTACAAATTTAAACGGCGTTACCCACAGAGTATATCCAATGCCCAAAACTCGAATAAACATATTTACCGAAGTACCGAAGGTACCCGAAGTAAATTTAGTGATACCATTATGACAAAACTGAAAAAAATGCCTGCATTTTTTTTGTTTTATATATTTGATTGTATCAATTGGATGTACTCCTTGATTGATAGGTTGGTATGCGGCTGACCACCCATACTGTAAAAAATGGTTCACTTTGCCAATGTCACCCCTGCTTCAGGGAAGGTCGGCAAGAGTTGCAGGGCTTATGTTCATTTGAGATTGGGGTTTTTATATTGTAGGTCCACATGCAGCATGTGTAAGTGCGAAATTATGCATGTCTGCTTGTGGGAATGCATTTAATATGAATCTCAAATGATACATATCTTTGCAGCTTAGATTTAGATTTAGATTTAGATTTGGCCACATAAATAAAATTTTGACAGCCAAAAAGTCAATAAATTATTGTCTATGGTTGCATGGCGAACTGTCGCGAATGTCGCATTCAACCCGGAAATCTCGGTCCTACGGCTCGTTGTAATGAGCTTCTCTCGTTTTGGAAGAGGCGCTGATGTCGGTTGTTTTAGATACTAAAAGGATCATGTGCTTTAATAAATATATTTGTTCAAGTTTTGGGTCAATGAAGGCAGATATTAGGAAATATAAAATACAGGAATCTGTAAAACTTATAACTTCACTGGTTTATGAAATTTTGTATAAATCGCCGTGTCTAATTCATGGTCAAATTATAAAGTGAAATATTATTACTACGCTCGCTCTGCATGTAGCAAAAACTTGCCATTTCCGTTCAGTTTGCCCCACCCCACTCCTTCACCCCCCGCCGACACCTTCAACCCACGCGGAGTAAAAATGTTTGTCGTCGATCTAAAAAACGTGAAATATTCAGTAAAAAGGACAATATATTCCATCGCTGCAAGTTTTCCTCGTAGAGAAGGTAATATTACACTTATTATTATATGGTGAAGTTCATTTCAAACATCGGATACGATATTTTATCATATTGTTTTTTTGCAGGTGGGATGCATGTTTTTCTCGACCAGAAAATTTCAAGCCGCAGGAAAAAGCGATCCAGGAAGTGTCTCAACCTGAACCAATGTACGTGTATTGCAATAAACGTGTATTGCCGCTTCCACTTCGAAGAAAACTTTATTAGAAATCCGTCGGGAAGATTATATGGACCGCTACTCATAACATGACGTGTTATTTTATTCATTCGCTGAACGCTGCTTATGTTCTCCGCTGGGAACCGAACTCAAGACCTTCGGATATTGAGTGGTGGCGTCAACCACAAGACTGTACACCGGTGAAATATGTGAAGAAATGTTTTGTGATTTTGTGTTGTGATTTTGGAGAAAAGTGTCAAAATAAATATTTGTTACTACAATAATTGCTAACCAAGGTCCTTACATAGGTAGTTTGTGTTATATTTCTGATACATTAGATTTCAAAAACATATAATTTTCTGTATGTGATCTTGTATCTTATCTGCTAATAAATGAAACACGTAAATATTCACTTTTTGTTTTATTTTTTGTACGAAATGGGAGTAGGTATGGAATAATAATATTAGATAATATTATAGGAGCATGGCATAGCGCGTATGTATGAGTGCACTAACACACTCTCACGCACACGTCGTGGTTCGCGCTCGTTACATTACGTGACGCTAGTATCTCTAGCTTGATATAATTATTATTATTAAACCGGAAATACAAAGATATATTAGGAACCATGCCTAGGAAACTTAGGGCATATTTTGGTTCCTGGCAACATTATTTGGGTAGTTATTCACAGTCACGGTTTCTCCGACCAATCAGAGCTCCGATTGGGTCACATGTCTGGTCACGAGGTATACCGCCAGTCCCCATGTGGCGCCCATTTGTGTTTTTGCAATCTACGCAAGGAGCGCTTCCCTTTTGAAAATTCTTTAAATTTTGTGATTTGGCAATTTACAATGTCCAGTCGCCGTTGTTGTGTACCTCATTGTTTTAATACGGAGTTAAAGTAATCGGATTCGTTTCTATTTCACGATTAGTAATGTACTTACTGGAAAAAACAAAAAGTTTGGGTGAACTGTACTTCTTGTATGAAATGAAGGACTGTACTTTTTGTATGAAATGAAGAACTGTTTTTTTAGAAAAGTTGTACTTTATAAGTGTGAAATGTGTCTTCTTGTGGGAATACATTTAGTGTAAATCTTAAATGTGATATATCTTTTCAACATCAGATTATGGACATAATTATTAAATTTGAATTGAGCAAGTCACAATGAATATATTATGATAGAAAAATAAGTAATAACACATTAAAAAAGAAGAAAATGTATTTATAACATAAATGTAATTTATAATCAATTGTTGTAATGTAATTAAGTTGTGCTATTTGAAGTTTTTTTTTTAAATAAAATATGTTTTACCATCTTCAATTGTTTTTATTTACTTCGCCAACTGAGTAGAACAGTAATAATATAGAATGATGATAATTTAGTATTGTCTAGACACGTAGGGTAGTTACTGGCGCTACCCATCGTTTCATATATAAATAATACTACTTGGTTACATTTTTTTTGTTCTAAGACCGCCCTCTATAAACCTACAATACTCTGTGTTAGGAACTCAGTTCTCTACAAACCTATACTCTGTGGTCGCATTTGGTCGCATTGTGGTCACGTGGTCACATTGACGTCCCGCTTGTGGTCCCGCTTTCAAAACACGTGCATTGTGATCTAATAACAACATGAACATTCTGTTGGAAAAAAAGTAAGTAGTTATTTAAAAATAAGTGCAATTACTAGAAAATACAGTACACAAATTGTTATTGGTGTTGAACAATCAAATTATGTCCGTTTCACCCCCAAATAATTGCTCGACATTTTGTTTTAGGGAACGAACGCCGAAGTTCTCCGTTCCGGACTTGCAGCTTTTTGCTGATTTATTCGGGGAAGAAAAGTGCCTGATCAGTAAGAAGACAGACCTTGTCAGCGTCCACATGAAGGAAGCTGCCTGGGATCGGGTGACTTCCCGCTTTAATGTTGCCGCCCAAGTCTGCCGCACCAAAACGCAGCTGCGGTATAAGTATGCGACGATGCTCAAATTAGCAAAAAAGGTAGAGTACTTACAGCGTTAGTTAAGTTTTTGATTATTTCCCGTTCAATAAATGTGTAAACCGAATAATAGAAGGAATGAATTTGGTATCACTGTATCTGATTTGAATTAATTTGTTATCAAAATTCGATTTTTAGGAAATTGCTGATGAAAAAGCCGACAGGCGTAAAACTGGAGGAGGTTCCGACCGACCCGAAAAACGACCTCCTGTTGAAAATGAATGGTTGCGGAGGATTATTCCGGTAACCCTTGAAGGTCTTCCAGCCATTGATGATGACTGTTCTGACTCAGGTTTGCTTTATAAAAAATGTCTTCCATGAGGTGTTTGATTGTTCACAGTACTTTATTTTCCTTTTTTAATAGTGTTTTTTAATAGTGACCGGTCCGTAGCTCAGTGGTAACACTGCGGACTCTGAATGGGAAGGTTGTGGGTTCGATTCCCGGCGGAGCACAAAAAATATACCATTTATATTTTCAAATTTGCTCTTCGCTGGGTTGAAAAATTCATAAAAACCTTTACCAATGACCGGTCACCAAAGTTCCATCCAGCCTTACAGCAACTGGGTCTTGCTTGAGAATTGGCGCTTTGTAGCGACGACGATCAAGCTCGTAAAAAGGTCGATAGCTCAATTGGTAGAATGCTTGCATTCCATGCCGAGAGCAAGGGTTCGATCTCAAAGGTTTACTCAGCCTTCACAATAAAATGAGAATCGGCCCCCCCGGGAGCTGAGAAACCCCCACTTCAACTGAAAGTGGTTGGTGTGAGGCCGGCCCCCTTACCTGTAAAAATAAATAGGTTCCGAAGCGCCACATGTGACCCCTTCGGGGATAACGCAGGCAAGAAGTTACACTATATGTGTTGCGTTTTTTTTTTGCGTTTATTCAATTGTTTGTGAGCTTTAAATAATGTTCTATTTGTAGAAGTGACCCAGGGCCAGACGCTTGCACTTCAGCAAGAATTTACACCCCTAACAGAGACAGATGCCACTCCGTTGTGTAAGTTTTATGAGAAACATCAATGTTTATGCATTATTGCTTGAAAAATGTACAAAACTTATTTTATTATTATTTAATTTCCAGATTATCAACCAGCTCTCAGTGACGAAGACATTGTGATAACTTTTGAAACCAATCCACAATGTAAGTGTTGCAATCAAGGACACATGCATGTTAGTACTTCCCACATTATATTTCCATGTGCAATAATGTTGAGTTAACAATGAAATATTTTGTCATAGGTGATGCTGGAAGCCAACCCTTTGATAGCACAACACCAAAAACATCTCTTCGACAGCCAGTTTCCAGCCCATTATGTATGATTTTTTTTTTTTTTTTAAAGTTAATGTTTTTTTATTTCTTGAATCAAAAGTTGGTATGAGGTTAACCACCCATACTGTAAAAAATGCTTCACTTGGCCAATTTAATCCCTGTTTCATGGAAGCTCAGCAAGTTGCAGGGTTTCTGTTAATTTAAGATTTTGATTTGTAAGTACGCATGCAGCATTTGTTAGCGGGAACTTACTTGTGTCTGTTTATGGACATATGCATTCAATATTGATGTGAAATGTTAACATATCTTTGCAACTTATATTATAGATAATCGTATTATTCCTTGACTAGTAGGTTGGTATGAGGCCAACCACCCATACTGTAAAAAATGGTTCACTGTTTTTACAATAATAACTACACAGTAAAAAAATTGATGGGATATTAAACGAACCGTTATAAGAGAACTTACATTATTCTCGGCGTTTCGTTAGCGATGTAGGTGACGTCTTCAGGAGACACCCTCTCTGCACGACGACTGAGGATAAACTGATTAATACGTATTATTATAGTATACTTATCTATGGAACTGATTTTTTTCTTCTATAATAATTGTCACGATTACTTATGTTGTGTCAAGGTATGCTGTGGTTTGTGACACTTCTTATAGAAGAAAATAATCAGTCCATCCTCAGTCATTGTGCAGAGAGGGTGTCTCCTGAAGACGTTAGCTACGTCGCTAACGAAACGTCGAGAACAATGTAAGTTCTCTTATAACAGTTTGTGTAATATCTAATCAAAATTCTTTACCTGTGTAGTTATAATTATTGTAAATATATCAAACGACCGTAATTCCAATCTAAACCAAACAATGGTTCACTCTGCCAATGTTAACCCGGTTTCAGAAAGTCGGCAAGAGTTGCATGGTTTATGTTCATTTGAGGGTAATGGAGGGTAACGATAGAGCGGTGGAGGTTTCCCACCACTGGGAAAAAATAGTGAGGCGTCTGACTCGATGAAAAGATTATTCATTACTAAAAGTTTGTGTGTTCTTCCAGATGTACCTAAAGCAAAAAAACGGGAAATTGCAACACCGCAAGAGACGCGCAAGAAGGTCTGCTTACTTGCTGATGCTAAAACAAATTTAGCAGAAAGGAAAGTGAAGCATGCAGAGGAAGAGCATGCGCTTAACTTAAAGCTCAAGCTGGAGAAGGCTGCTAGGGAAGAGGAAGAACATAAACTTAAAATGAATCACATGAAGAACGAAGAAAAAAGAAGAGAAGAACTCTTCGAAATTGATTATTTAATAAAAAAGGCACAATACAAATTACTAACTGATGGCTAGGGTTTCTCTCAAATTTTAAAATTAGAATTTTGTAAAAAATTTAAATAAAAAATAAAAAACAAATTGTATAAGGTTACGGGGCGAGTAAAATTTAATAATGTACGACCGGTTTCGGAAACAATAAACAGGCAAAAATGTATAATAAACTAAGCAATAAATATAAAAGTGTATCGTTAAAGCTTTATTTTAACCAGAAGTGCTTAAAAAATAATCTTATCCCTAATTACGTTAATATAAAAAGTTCTACAGTATCTAAAACCGCCACAATTGTTATACATCAAGATAAAATAGATTGGATTAAGACTGAAATTAAGCAACTGTTCATTTTGCGTAATAACATCAAACTTCACTTAAAAATACTTCACGACGAATAGACCTTCAAACTGCATCCGGTCGAATGGGACCTGCTAGATGACAAAGTTTGATTCTTTACCAGCATCAACGGTGCCAAAATGAAAGAGAGACTGGATAAGAAATTCAACATCCTGAGATGCAAACAAATATGTACATCCAATTCCATACAACCAAGATCCACAAAAATTCAGCAACCATAAGTTTTGTGAGAGAGTTATCAACCTTTCTACACACGCCTTTTCGAATGATCAAAACTACCTGCTTGAAAAAGGCTTAAAGTATAATCTACAAAACACATCTGAGAAGTCCCTCATGCAACTGGCAGCGGATACCAACACCGCATTGTACAAGGAGCCATCGAGCTTCAAGTATAGCTGCGCGGATTTCATCAAGACCTCACCAATCTGCACTACCAGGACCGGTAGGCAGGAGCTTAAACTGGCGAGGGAAATACAATCGTCTCTCCGAATGAACAACCTCATCATCACAAAAGCGGATAAAGGAAATAGTGTGGTGATCCTCAGTGAAGTAGATTATAATTTCAATTTCTAACAGACAATAATTTTAGTGTTCTCAAATCTGACCCCACATCACGTTTTCATGGAAAAATAATTCAAACAATCAAGAAATGCCCCATATTATGTAATAAGTACCTCTGCCAATCCAACCCCCAAGCCCCCAAACTATACGGCCTTCCTAAAATCCACAAACCCCATGTACCTATCCGCCCAGTGGTTTCATACTATCCAGCCCCATCTTATAAGTTATGTAAAAAACTTAATGACTTAATTGTAGAATTTGACATTTTTCATCCCAATACAGTATTAAGAATAGCCATGATCTCGTCAAACTTTTAAATAATTTTATAGTGCCATTTAACAGTAAACTAGTTTCTTTTGATATTACAAATTTATTTACCAACGTCCCTATTGACGACAGTAGAATAATTTTCACTGAAATATTAAATAAATCAACTCTAGATGACAGTGTAAAAGATGAAATGATTAGAATGTTTAATACATGTGTTGAACAAAATTATTTTGAATTTAATAACAATTACTACAGTCAATCCACCGGTCTACCCATGGGCTCCCCGCTTAGCCCCATCATAGCTGAATTATTCCTCGACAATCTTGAAGAAACCATGTTTTCTTCTGATCATTTCAATCTTAAAAATAATATTGTTAAATGGATTAGATACGTAGATGACATTTTTTGCTTATTTAAGGGAACCAACCGACAACTTAGTTCACTATTAGAATTTATCAATAAATTACATCCTAACATAAATTTTACATTAGAATCTAACCCTGATAATACTCTTAATTTCTTTGACTATTCTCTTAAAATAAGTGATAACAAGATTGCATATTCCATTTATAGAAAACCCACACACACCGACACCATTATTCATTTTTCTTCCACGCACCCAATTTCACACAAGCTATCAAATTTCCACTCCATGCTTGAAAGACTTATCAGGACTCCACTAACAGATGCTGACCACAGAACCGAACTTGACACTATTAGACAAATTGCTTTCAATAACGGATATGACATAAAAATAATAGACAAATTACTCAACAAAAAACGAACACAAGACTATACAGACAACACATTTACCACTCTTACAACACTCGAGAGGACCTTGACCGACCTTGGAGGAAAGTACTATTCTTGGGTGAAATTTCTTCCAAAATCTCTAAAATTCTACCCGACTCTATTAGACCTGCGTTTTACACCAATAATAAATTGGGAAACTTACTTTGTAATTCTAAATCGAAAATGGACATTTTACAAAAATGTGGAGTATACGAAGTTCGGTGTGGCGACTGCAATAGAGTATACATTGGGCAGACTTGTAGAAGCTTAAAAATTAGAATGGACGAACACAGGCGTTGTCTATCTAATAATAACTTCTCCGAGTTTGCTAACCACATCATAGAATCCGGATATACTTTTAATAAACATAAAATTAAACTTCTGCACACAAACACGTCATACAGACCGACTTTAACAGCTCTCGAGACCATAGAAATTAATAAAAATTCAAGTTCTGTCAATCCTTACTAAATAACTTTTTGATTCCTAATCCATCTCCTCTACTGACCTTGTTTCCAAGAAATAGTAAAAATAAATCTGTCACCAGCGATCCCAGCGCTCTGTTCCCTTCCTCACCCCTCCCACCCTCCACTAGTCCCAGCCCTTAAAAGAATGATGCACTAATTTATATTTTATTTAGTCAGTAATATTTTGTACCTGACGATGGAAACATTGTTTCCGAAACCGGTTGTACATTATTAAATTTTACTCGCCCCGTAACCTTATACAATTTGTTTTTAATTTTTAATTTGAATTTTTTAAAAATGAAAGGTTACAAAGTGAATGCCTCATCAATTATTAATGATAGAATTTTGTATTCGTTTTTATTGTTTATACATATTATTTGTTTATTTCTAAAATGTAATTGTTGTGGATGTTCCTTGATTTATAGGTTGGGATGCGGCTGACCACCCATGCTGTAAAAATGGTTCACTTTGCCAATGTCACCCCTGCTTCAGGGAAGGTCGGCAAGAGTTGTAGACTGTATGTCCATTTGAGGTTTGGGTTTTAATGTTGTAGGTTCACATGCGGCATGTTTAACCCTTAACTTGGCAGAGGCAAAAATTCTTATTTTTTTATTTTTTTTTATAAAATTTGTCTATAAAAAAAATCAAAGATTTCGGGAAAAATAATTTTAAAAATCCTAGATTTTCACTTTTCTGGAAATCGCATGTATCTAATAGGATACATTGCCAGGCTCCTGGAGAACCACTCGCGCTGTTTTATGTATACAATAGGATACACTGCCAGGCGACCGGAGATTTAGTTCAAAATAAATTTTATGTATATATTATAAAAGGGTTCATTTATTGCGACTTAATTTATTATAAATCAATGATAAATATAATATTACAAATGATATGAAAGAAATAAAACATTTTTTAAGTTTATTTTCATACAAAAAAATCAAAGTTACAAAAAATCAATTGACCGAAAAGTATCTTGACCACCATAAACTAAAAAGTCAAGGATAAGACCTGATACTCAGTTTTTATAATTTTGAATGAGTTGATATGGGTGTCGTTAAATTTTGAGGAATGGAAGCCGATACAGATGTAAATGATGATAAGGATGGCAAGGCACTGTAACTGCTAATTGCAGCACTTGGGCTCGGATAAACCCGTGTAATGATGGGAGTTAATTGATTGTTGCAGTAGGTATCATTGATTTTTTCATCCTTGTCAGAATTTAAAATATTCATTGTTTCCAAGGAGGAATTAAAGGAAGGAGCTGAGCTTGTAGACAGTGATAGAGAACGAAGCTCATCTTCGTCTGTGGATTCATCACTCATATCTGATGATGCTTGCATGCGAGGAACTAAGCTCTATATTTTTTCTATTTGTGTATGCGGTTTACTTTCCAAGAAAGAAAGCATTCCATTGTGTCAACAAAGACACATAAAAAAAAATAATAATAATAAAGACTAGTTCTATAGAGCAGAGGTTCCCAAACTATGGTACGCGTACCACCAGTGGTACGCGACGCTTCTTGAGGTGGTACGCAAGCAGCCATGGTCATAGGACATACAAAATAGAGTCCGGAAAAGCTCACACAATTGGCGAGGAGCGTCAGCTAAAAAGCTAGATCTGATATCACTGTCCAATAATACCGTGCAGCGAAGGATCGAAAGTATGGCATCAGATGTTAAAAATAAAATCATCAATCATGTCAAACATAGCGATTTCTTTTCGATACAACTCGATGAGAGTACAGATGTAACGAACTACGCTCAACTTATGGTTTACGTGCGGTATATATTATGTACATGAAAATAATGCACTCAAGGAAGATTATTTATTCTGTGAGGCGTTATCAACACGAACTACTGCGGATGAAATTTTCAATAAACTGAGTGGATTCTTGGCCGAAAATGGGCTTGATTGGATGAAATGTGTTGGCTTCTGCTCTGATGGCGCTCGAGCTATGACAGGAAGATTCGGAGGTGTAGCCACAAAAGTAAAATCTGTTGCTAAAAATTGCACTTTCATGCATTGCAGTATACACAGACAAGCGCTAGCAACAAAACGTATGCCTGAAAAATTTAAACATGTTCTCCAAGACGCCATCAAGGTGGTAAATTTTATTAAATCTCGGGCACTTAACTCTCGTTTATTTTCTGAAATGGGAAGTGAGCATATTCAGTTGCTGCTACATACAGAGGTGAGATGGCTTTCGCGAGGAAAAATGCTGAGCAGATTATTCGAGTTACGTTGTGAGGTACAGCTATTCCTGATGGGGACCGATTTTGAATTACGCGATCGACTGACTGACGAACACTGGATTATATCATTGGCTTACTTATCAGATATTTTTAATCGTATCGTATCAACGACTTAAATCTAAGTTTGCAAGGTAAAACTATAAATCGATTTTCAGTAAATGACAAAATAAAAGCATTAATCAAGAAATTTCAAATGATTAAAAGGAGTGTGTCGAATGAGAACCTGGCATCTTTTCCTGATTTGGAAAATTTTGTAACTGAAAATAAACTTACAGTGAGTGAAAATGTAATCAATAACATCAAAAATCACAGCCAAATAATCGTTGAAACATTTGAAGAATACTTTAAAGAAGATTATTCAGAGTTCAGTTGAATAAGGAACCCATTCGTTTCGGATCTGGATAATGTTCGTGAAAATTTAAATGTAAGTGAAAAAGAATCTCTGATAGAACTATCTTGCGATGGAGGCTTGCAAACGAAATTCAACAATCTGGAGTTGTGGGAATTTTGGCTAAAAGTAAAAAATGAATATCCATCGCTGTCAGGAAAAGCATTACTGTTTCTAATTCCATTTACAACCACGTATCTCTGTGAGAGCGGATTTCCTGCGATGTTGATAATAGAAAACAAATATCGTAGTAAGCTAAACATAGACCCTAATTTGCGCTAAAAATTAAGTACAACTGAGCCAAATATTTCCTCTCTTGTCTCGAAGATGCAGCGTCATTTTTCGCACTAAGAGTAGCGCCCTTGGGGTGGCTATAGTGCCACTAAACGGCGCTGTATAAAAAATGGCCAATTATTATTATTATTGTATTATTAATAAATAAACGCAATGTTGTTATTAAGACTTGTTGCAGTTTTTATTACATTACCTTTTTGAAACCCCCACTTCAACTGAAGTGTTTGGCGTAAGGCCAGCCCTCTTACCTGTAAAAATAAATAGGTTCACTCGCCACATGCAACCCTTTCGGGGATAACGCGGCTAGAAGTTACACTATGTGTGTAGCTTAGTTGCATTTTTTTTTGCGTGACACTTCAGTGGTACGCCACTGGTTTATAATTTCGTGAGTGGTACGCGAAATTAAAGGTTTGGGAACCACTGCTATAGAGCATTACCCCAAAATATACTAGGAAAGGGGGAATAATAAATTACGTATTCTTAAAAGTAAGAAGTACAACACTAAGCAAATAAACGATCAAGATAAGACAAACCATTCAGTAATATTACAAAACACTAAAATTCCATTTTTTCTGGAAACAATGCAAAAACTTGTTTTCTCAGAACTGGTCAGTTTTTGCTTTTGTATGAAATGCATACTAACAGTCCTTCTCCCAGCGCTTGGCAGCGTATCTAATAATATACATCGCCCGGCACCACTACTTCTCTAGTCCCTTAGCAATGTATCCTATTAGATACAGCGGAATAAACATTGGAATAACAGATTATTGGACCAATAAAAAATAAATTTTACTATACATGTTGAAACATTAATTATTTGAGACTATAATAATATTTTTTAATTTAAATTTAATACAACATTTGAAAAAGAAAAGTAAAAGTTACTGGAGCGCCCGCGCCACCCTTTGACCTCGTTGCCATCTCGTTTGAAAAAAACACACAAAGGCTTTTTACAGACGGTTCATTATTTTTTATCATAAACAATACAACCTAAAGAAGAAGATCCAAATATTTTTAAATATGAAATATTTGTAGTCTTGGTCACAGATTTAAATAAAAACGATGTATCTAATAAGATACGTTGCCAAGTTAAGGGTTAAGCGCGGACTTATGTGTCTGCTTTTAAAAATGCATTTAATATAAATTTTAAATGTAACATATCTTTGCAACTTAGATTAGATTAGAATCATAATCCACAATAATCTATTATCTAAGTTGCAAACATATATTACATTTAAAATTTATATTAAATGCATTTTCAAAAGCAGACACATAAGTCCGCGCTTAAACATGCCGTATGTGAACCTACAATATAAAACCCAATCTCAAACGAACATAAGCCCTGCAACTCTTGCCGACCTTCCCTGTAACAGGGGTGAAATTGGCAAAGTGAATAATTTTTTTTCAGTAAGGGTAGTCAGCCTTATACCAATCTCAAGTCAAGGAATAATCAATTCATTAAAATATAACATTTTGCTTTGTTATAGCACATTGTCAGATCTGTGGTGGTCATAGCATGTTGCTATCTGTACACATTATATTTATTTAAGAAGAATAAACGGCTATATAGCCTTTTACAACATTGCGATAAATATAAATATGTAGATATAAACATGCTATATATGTAAATATAAACATGCTAAGCTTTTCGTAGGTTTTTTACTTCCGCCCAGTTCTTGACTCTGTATAAATCCCAAATCCGCCCCATTATCGAGTATGGCAGCCATCTCTGGTCTGGTATGTCCAAGAAGTTGAGTGACCAACTAGATTCTGTGCAAAGGAGGGCAGTGAAGTTGATCAATGATCCTTCTCTGACATCCGATCTGCAGCCGCTCCGGCACAGAAGAAAAGTTAGAATGCTCAGTCTTTTTTATCGATATTACCACGGAGTTTGTTCTAATGAGATTCATTAATCCCTCCCCCTCGTATTTCAGAAAGAGAAACTCGTAGTACGACTCTCATTCATCCCTTTGCAGTCAATCTCAAAACTATGAGAACTTGGTGTTTTCATGACTTATTCCTTTGCCAAACTGCCCGTTTATGGAATGATCTACCAGTATCTGTGTACCCTTCCCAATTTAATTCGGTTTTATTCAAAACCAACATCAATCACCACTTCCTTGCAGCGCCTCACGACACAAGTAAGAACTCCAGCAACACCTCTGCGGCACCCTTCCAGGGTGACATAGACCCCCAAGACTTTCAAGAATTGGGGAGCCTCCCGCACAGGATTCCTTTAAAAAAAAAACACAAAGTACACTTTAAATAAAGTTTAAAACTTTCACTTTCATGGCCGGTGTTGATAATTAATAAATCACTTTTGTGTTCTTTCGGGTTTGACCATGTTCTACTTGCAGCTCCCATATCTGCCGACGTTTCGCTTTCACGAGCGGAAAGCATCTTCAGGACGAGTTTTCAAATCGCCGTGGCGGTTTTCGTTGTTGCTGGGGTGGAGGTAGGTGTGACGGACAGGTCCGTCACACCTACCCCCACCCCAGATCGCAGGAAGATGAGAATAACGCAACGCATCTCCAACCAGTTTACATCAACGCGCGTCCGCGAAGACAACGAAAACCGCCACGGCGATTTGAAAACTCGTCCTGAAGATGCTTTCCGCTCGTGAAAGCGAAACGTCGGCAGATGTGGGAGCTGCAAGTAGAACATGGTCAAACCCGAAAGAACACAAAAGTGATTTATTAATTACAAAGTACACTTGTTTAAATTATTAATATTTTTATTCCATCTTAGAATTTTGTTTGGGAAAGCCTATAATCTTGTATCTTGTTAAATTCTTTTATTTTAAAACCTGAATCTCTGTTGTCAATTGCAGTTCAATTTTCAATAAAGATGTTACATCTATATCTGTGTTGTTTTAGTGAATATATATATTTTTTTTATGAATATATTATGTAGCTACATGTAAGATTAGTATGTATGCGTATTTATATGGATACATACCCTATTATTTTCTTAATTATTTTAAAATAAATTGATATTTGTAAAAAGATAGTGTTTCATTAGAATTTATTTCTAAAAAATATAATAATCAATCAATATGAATTTTCAGGTTAATACATGAAACATATAAATTATGCATTTATCTGAGGAACCCATGGAAGCTAAATGATATTTAATCTATTTGCTGTGTTGCAAAAATATATTTACATGAAATAAATGTCCACAAGCAGGCACTTGTACATGTCGCATGTGTACATACAAAAACTCAGATCTCTCTTGCCAACCTCCCCAGAAACATGGATAATATTGAGTGAATCCCATTTACAGTATGGGTGGTCAGCCTCATACCAACCTATAAGTCAAGGAATACATAATTTAATAATATATATGAAAGTACACATGTGATATTCAGTGATAATCCTGAACCGAGTGGTTGTGCTGGTGCTGGGGATGTGGCCTCAAAATATTATTGTATCTCTGCAACTAAGATAAATTATAATTTTAGTGAAAAGAGATTAAGATTACCTGGAGAAATGGTTGAGTATAATGCTTTCCCTCAAATTTTTGCCAGACTGAGTGCTAGTTTGAGTAAGCACTTGATTTTAAGTGGTGCCTTATATTCCGTGATCTGTGGTGGTGCCACTGGTGCTGTCACTGTCTTCATCGCTTGAAGAATTACAGGGGAACTCTACTTCTTTTCTCCAAACACATTTGTTATGTAAAATAGCTGTGGCTATTATAGTACATTGTACCCTAGCTACATGTATCCTTAATTTTGAACCTATAGCTGGGAAGCATCGCTTCCATACACGATAAAAGTCCTTTCGATGACATTCCTGGATCGTATTTGGCTTTCGTTGAACAATTTTTCAGCCGGGGTCACAGGGTTCCGTAACGGTGTCATCATGTAGGTTTTAACCGCATAACCGCCATCACCAACAAGATATTTGTTGCCATATTCGCCATTACGGAACCGAATGCCAATGTTGCTCTGATTAAAAATTGTGCTGTCATGGCAAGAACCAGGCCACCTTGCCACAACATTCATGAACTCCATCTTGGAGTTCACAACTGCTTGCATGTTGAATGAAAATGTGTCTTTGGTTCCGATAGCACTCCCCGTTATCACCACCTACAAGAAACCATTGATTAAATGCTTGATTTGGTAATAAAAAATGAGGTTTGTAAAATGTTACATAATGCATATATATACCTGGATTTAAAATGGGCACATCAGTGCAATCAATGGCTCCAATGATGTTGGGAAATCGTGCAACTTTGTGGAAAGCCTCCACGTTTTGCCTGACTTCCTCAGCATTCTGTGGCATCTTGATGAATGTCTTCCTCAGAGCACAAATTGCCTTGGACACTCTGAAGACTATTTTGGAGACTGTGGTTTTGTGTAACCCATTCAAATCCCCCGTGCACTGCTGAATTGCCCCAGTGGCATAAAATCGTAACGCCAACAAAACTTGTTGGAGAGGTGATACTGCCTGATTCCTGTTGAAAAATAGAACGTGTTTAGGCATGACAAACACAATCTTACTTTAATATCAAGCGCTTGTTTGCAATTAAAAAATGATCATTTCAGATAAGAATTACTGACATTTAATCGTAAAGTTAATAAAATCCATTAAGTTGAGTTAATTATTACAATTACCTGTTTGTTTTCGTTTTGATGTCGTGCTCTATCGACTCTACAAGCCACAGAACGGTGCGAAATTCTTCCGCGTCCCAAAGCTCCATATCGAGAGAACGAGGACGAAAAGTTTTTGATTTGCGCATGCACATTATATTCCATGATTTGTTCGTCATCTGAACTTTCGCTTTCCACCGCAATATTCATTTTACTAATGTTTTACTGACAAAAACTTCACACACGACAGCAGTTGTCATTGTATGCTCCGCAAAATCGGCTGGCAAAAATATCGTTGCAATTAGATTATTTTCTTGCTAAGCCATATTTCAAAATACCGTTTTTAAGATTTTAAGCTATAGTAGGTATTTTAATGCTATTAGGCGCATATGCTAATGATGAAACTACCGGGCCTTAGAAGGATAGCCCCATACAAAGTTGATATTCGAAATTAAAAAAAAGTTCCATTTCTGACAATGCGCATGCGCACATTTTCATTTCAACACGGTTACCCGTTGCGTAATGTTACATTTCGCAACGGGTGTAGAAACGTATGTCATTGTGATTGCGTTAGCCGTTTTGTAATCAGTAAATTACTAAATGGGAGTAGAAAATAGTTATTTATGCCACTGCCTAGTAATGATAGTCTTTGTAACACGAGTGCTAGTTTGTGCCATGAGGCGCAGCCGAATGGCACAATAGACAGCAAGAGTGTTACAAAGACTAATTACGTGCAGTGGCCTACAATACTTTTTCTACGACCATGAAATAAATAACAAAATAGTAAATAATAGTCATTATACTGTACTCGTCCATTTGAAGTAATTAAAGCCCCACCTTTGTCAAACCGTGTAATTTATCATTCCCCTCGATTATCTAATCTAATCTGCGGAGATATATTACATTTGGGATTCATTTTAAATTTATGCCCACAAGCAGACACATATAAGGTTGCGCTTATACATGCCGCATATAAGGTTTAGCATTCATACCCAAAACTCAAATAAGCATAAGCCCTGCAACCACTGAAGCAGGGGTGTCATTGGCAAAGTGAACTAAGTTTTCACAGCATAGATGGTCAACCTCATACCGACCTATTAGCCAAGTAACTGTTTAAGTTTGTTTTTTTTTTGCGGTGAAAATATTGCATTATTTTCCTTTCAAGCCTTCTGTTCGAAAAAAGGAAAGCTACAATTTGGAGTATTTTGATAAATAACATTGATGAATTACTACACTATTAACAAATTTTAATTGACTCTACGCATAAAATATATTCATTTTCATTTGAACAAAGATTGAACATAGTGGGGAGGAACTGTCAATAAATTGAAAATATTCATGTAATGGCTGACGTTTAAACGTGGTTGCCCTGGAAACGGCCAATAATAGTTTATTATCGGTCGCTTAGAAGGATAGCCTCATACAAGGTTGATGCTCGAAATTCAAAAATGGTTCCATTTCTGACAATGCGCATGCGCATATTTTCATTTCAACACCGTTATCAGTTGCGTAATGTAACATTACGCAACGGGTGTAGAAATGTATAGCATTGTGATTGCGTTAGCCGTTTTGTAATTAGTAAATTACCAAATGGGAGTAGAAAAAAACTATTTCAATACAGGCAGATTTAAATTCCCATAACTTAACAAGGTCCCCACATTTTTTTGTTTGTTGATGTCACACAGCCGGCTTGCTACTGGTTGCTAAGGACTCTGGTAACATAGACCGTGTGATGTTTGCCTGCCGAGAAAAAAAACTCTAGTTAGTATGTAGGTACATTGTCTATAACACAAGCTAACTTCTAACTAATAATTATATAATAATAATGATACAATCTTTTTATAGCGCCTTTTCATGACTCTTGGTCATCCCAAAGGCGCTTGCTCATATGAGCGCGCGAACAGGTGGGTCTTCAACCCCTTTCTAAAAGTACTCTCCAGATCCATTTCGCGCAGGTCATCTGGGAGGCCGTTCCATATCGTTGGAGCAGCCACCTTGAAGGCTCGATCTCCAAAAACGGTCTTCTTTTCCCTTCTTGGAAACTCTATCCGACTGCGACATGATGCTGCTGATCGCAGTGTTGCTGTTCTGCTGCTTGTGGTGGCTGGAGTTATCATATCCTTTAAATATTTAGGTGCGGTCCCGCGCAGGCTCTTGAAGACCAGCAACCCTATCTTATACTGGACCCGTTCATGAATCTTGAGCCAGTGAAGGGACTTCAGGTGCGGCGTAATATGGCAAAATTTTGAGGCACCATGTATATAGCAAGTAAATACGCCTAGACACACAATAATAAAAACACATACGCATGAACTTATACATTCGTAACATTTGGAATACCTACTCTTTCAGTAAAACTACGTATGTATGTAGGTACAAAGGGAAAAAGGTATCATTCAATTAATTGTATTGGAAATCGCACTAACAAGGTCCACACATGTTAGACAAATTCTCGCAGGCAATTTGAAGTCTGAGCGGCCCTTAGTTCCCTGATTACACCTAACCAGACAAAGGGCCTCTCGCGGGAGGTCGGCCGGATAAAAAAAGGTCAACCGGATAAAAAAAAGGTCACCCGGAAAAAGGAAAACAACCGAGAGCTATTTATTTCAATGGACTTATTAGGTAAGGGTTATCTACTTGCAAGAAAAAACAACACTAGCATTCTAATTCATAGATGGGTGGTAAGAACAATGGCTTACAGTGGCGAAGGGTGCCGTACAAGCCGATTCCCATCGGTTTCCCGTTTAAAATGAAGCAAAAATGAGAGTAAAGTAGACTGAATGGTTTCAATGGGGGAAAAATACGTATTGTTACTTTGGTTGTAAATGTATTTTTTTTACTTTGTGCCTATATTTTTTAACTACTTTGTTACATCATTTTAAAAGGGAAGCCGATGGGAACCGGCTTGTATGGCACCCTTCGCCACTTATAGCTTAAGAAAGGATTTTTCTTTGACTGGTCTGTAGTCTAGCGGTAACGCCTCGGACTCCTTTTAATGGAAGGTCGTAGGTTGGAATCCCGGAGGAGCACAAAAAATATAATTTATATTTTCAACTATGCTCTTCGTTGGGAAGTAGGTATAATTCATGTGCCTTTACCTATAAAACCAGTCATCAAAGATCCATCCAGCTTTACAGCACCTGGGTTTTGCTTGAGAATTGGCTTTCTATAGCGACAACATAGCTTGCACAGGGCTCTTAAGGTGTGATTCACACAAAAACAGCGCCCACTAATGAAATTATCCTAAAATTATATTATTATTCTGCTTTATTCCTTGTGGTCTATCTATAATCTAAGTTGCAAAGATATTTTAATATTCAAGATTAAGGTCCGGTTGATAACTCAGTTGGTAGAGTAGCTTGGGTTCGAATCCCACCGAGGGTGTCAGAAATGATTCCCCGTTTCGGTGTTTATTTCAAGAACCCACATTAAAATACCGGTAAGTTTTACTCAGCCTTCACAATAAATGAGTACCAGCCCCCTCGGCAGCTGAGAAACCCCCACTTCAACTAAAGTGGATGGCTTCACGGTGGATCAGGATGGATCATTAATGTTATTTTCAAATATAAATTCATCAAAAATAATTAAAATACTTAAAAAAAAACAGTTTCTGAACCAGACAAAAATAAACAAGTGAATTGCATTCCGTTCGTTGTGTTCATTAATCAAATGGATTCTAAAAAAAAGAGATTTCTAATTACTGTGGGATCAGCAATAAAAAATGAGTTTTCGAAAAAACATGAGCATTTTCAATATTTCAATTAAGTACTTAAAATTGGTTTTAAAAAACAAACGGTGCTATTCTCAACGACAAAGCCATGGCTTACATTGAACTTTCCATAAAAAAAACAGTAGATTAGCTACGGATCAAGTGTTTTGTGAATAGCACTGAAAAGGTTTTCAAATTATTTCTCGGTGTTGGCTAAAAGTTGTTGAACTTTTGGTTTAAGATTAATCGTTACACTTTAAAGTTTGCAGCTTTATAATATTAATTAAGCTCTTACAAACTTAAATTGTGTGCTAAAGTGCACGGCTATCAATAACCTGTATACAATATATTGCAGTTTAAGCTCTTGGCTGTAATTCATAGAGTATACTTTCGCGAAACAAAGGTTGATGGAGCGTTTATACTTAATTGGCTTAAAAAAAGAACTGTTTTAATCGATACCTTAAAGGTAAAACTGGATAAATGACACATTAAGCTAAACTAACGTGACCGGTCCGTAGTCTAGTGGTAACGCTTCGGATTCGTAAATGGAAGGTTCTGGGTTCAAATCCCGGCAGAGCACAAAAATATCCACTGTACAGGTATTTTCAAATATGCTCTTCGCTGGGTTGAAAAATTCATATCCCTTTACCAAAGACCGGTCACCAAAGTTCCATACAGCCTTACAGCAACTGGGGTTTGCTTGAGAATTGGCGCTTTCTATAGCGACAACCAAGCTCGCAGAGGGCTCTTGAGGTGTGATTCAAACAAAAACAGCGCTCACCAAATAAATCATCCTAATAATTATTATTATTATATTATTTTAAAATAAAAGATGGCATATTTTTATCCTCCGCCGGGATTCGAACCCACTTCCTTCCAATCACGAGTCTGAAGTGTTAACCACTAGATTACGGAACGGTCACCTATGTACCTATGTAGGTACTATCAAAATAATTACTCAAATCTTGAATGAATATAAGCTCTGCAACTTCGCCTTGAAACATGGGTGACCTTAACAAACTGAACCTTGTTAAAAATGTTAAAGGCGTAATAATGATTTCGCAATCTATTTCTGTAGACAAAATTGATTGACCCATTAGACAGGTGTCTTTGATTAAAACTAAACAAAAGTTTGCTAAATGCCAAACTGTTGACGCAACTACTCGCCGAGTGGGGTGGTATGACAGCTGATACATTGGGGTCCTTAGAAATCGCTGAAAGGACCTCTAAGGCCCCGGCAAGTACCTGTAAGCTGTAATGGACCTAATCTATAACAGCCTACGACCTGGCGATGGATGCGAAATTCCAGGAATTTAAGATCTTCCACGAAAGATATGATATCCAGTTTCGTCTTTTTCGTCTAGACCGGTCCGTAGTCTAGTGGTAACGCTTCGGACTCGTAAATGGAAGGCTGTGGGTTAGAATCCCGGTGGAGCACAAAAAATATATCATTTATGTTTTCAAATATAATTTTCGCCGGGTTGAAAAATTCATATAGCCTTAACAAAGACCGGTGAAAGGTTCATCCAGCCTTACAGTGATTGGGTCTTGTTTGAGAATTGACGCTTTCTATAGCACGACCAAGCTCGCAAAAAGTCCAGTCGATGGCTCAGTTAGTAGAATGCTTGAATACCATGCCAAGAGCTCGGATTCGAATGCAACCAAGGGTGTCAGAAATGATTTTCCATTTGGTAGATAATCTAACAGGCACTGGGGGATGATTTCACATCACCAAATCAAAACCTTTTGTCATGGAATGTAAGCATTATATTAACCGAACTATCGACCGGTTGCTAGTTTAATTACCACCGTCTTGTCCTCTCAGCCGTACCGCCAACTATGAGGAGTAGAATAAGAAGATTATGTGTTAAACTAACTTAGTAATTTACATATTTTAAAACTGAATTGTGATTGGACGGGCTGCTCTAAATACAAAGTCCATTCATGACTTAATCAGTGGCTTATCTTTTGTATCTGTGAATAGCACTGACAGCTGATGATACGGGGATCTTAGTCCCGTTATCTCAGTTGCTAAGCAACCGGTTCGTTAAGTATAAAACTCAAAGTTTAAACGCAGCAATCGCGTCGAATAAAAAATGTTTGAGAAGAAGTTTAAGGTTTCAAAAATACTGAAGTAAAAAAAAAATGTCCCTGTATATTTTAACAGTATTTATTTTTTAACTTTTCCCGTTCTCACACTATCTATAATCTAAGTTGCAAAGATAGTATTATATTACACTTAGAATTCATATTCTCTGTCTCTTCATTGTTATGTTTGTATAAAAATAATAACATATATAAAAATTAAAAATACATTGCCGTGAAGTTAGTGCGTGATGACCAAAGGGAGCTGGCGCGGTCGTTAGCCGAAGGACTACGGAAACTATCGTGTTCTTTCGACACAACAGAGTTCTCCCGAAGCTGCATGCTGCCTAAGCTTGGACACGGCAGTCTTGAGCGAGATGTGATCAAAGGTAATGTGCGACAGAGCGCTGCGAGGTGCAGCGCGGTATGTTAAGTTGGCGGCACTGTAAACGTAGCATGTGGCTGTACCAGGTAGGTGGCATATAAATGGAGCTTCCACTCCTTCCCCGTGGATTTCCTGCCATAAAAGGCATCAGTCTTGTGAACCAGAGCCTGGTGCAGAGAATCTTCTTCCCTGGGACTCTATCTGTAGAGGTGTAAATCCTTGTGGACTGCCGCTTTCGGGAACGAAGTCCCATGCCGTGATCATTGCCTTCCGAGAATTGTCTAAGCTCACTTTGTCGCCATTATTATGGCGAGACTCCAGCCAACGGAACAGTTATTTGTGGTAGTGCTTTTTGGTGTCAAAGTACAGGTCTGCACATTTTCTTCTTTACCACATTAAGTTAATAAACCCTGTTTTGTTTATATCAAATAATGTTTAAATTATGCAACCTTTCCCAAAATATAATAATCAATATCACCCACTCCCTGAGAGATGATGATGATGAGAGCTAGCCGGACGTGAGTATGCTAGGTAGGTACAACCTAAGGTACCTAAGGTAGCATAACACCATGCCTGCGACACAGGTTTTTACCGACCTGTTAGTCAAAAAAATCATGCCATGAAATCGGCAATCAAAATTGCAAATAAGTCTGACGAGAAGAAGAAAAAGAAAAATAATAATCGAGAGAAGAAGGGGATGAAAAACGTGAGGATTGAGTTTACACTTAAAATTTTATACTCAGCCTACCGGGTATCTCAGATAATCTACAAACAAGTATAATATTAATTTACATTACACGAGTTGGGGGTGTGGGATGGGTGTGGGGGGGGTGGATTTCTGGAAGTTTCCGAGCGAGAATCACCTTACAAGCGATTGTGGAAGCAACCCCGATAAGACGGAGCTGCCTTGTGAATTATCAACGAGAGGGCACCGCAGAGCACACCTCTGCTATTTCATCTGAACCGCTAGTTTTCAACTTTGTGTCGACTTTTGTGTTTGAAATATTTGTAGGCTGCTTTCACAGCAACCAAAATATTATCTCGAATAAGTAGTTGTGTGCTGTGTTTGTCTGTGTTGGTTAATAATAAAGTCACTCGGGAATGAATGAATGGAATACCCAGAGTCATAATAAAATAAGAGCTTGTATGAAGAAGGTTTTGACTCTGAAGGAAATGAAAGAAGTATGTAAAGATAGAAAGAAATGGCGGTTGATCTGTAATGTTGGCGGCTAGGGTTTGTTAAAGTGAAATTGGTTTTATGTTTTAGTTTTTTTTGATATCCATGTTTATATTATTATTTATTGATTTAAAAAATGTAATTTGTCATGTATGTTCCTTGACTTATAGGTTGGTATGCGGCTGACCATCCATACTGTAAAAAAAGGTTCACTTTGCCAATGTCACCCCTGTTTCAGGGAAGGACGGAAAGAGTTGCAGGGCTTATGTTCATTTGAGATTGGGTTTTTATAATGTAGGTCCACATGCGGCATGTGTTAACGCGAAATTATACATGTCTGCTTGTGGAAATGCATTTAATATAAATCTTAAATGATATATATCCTTACAGCTTAGATTAGATTAGATTCGGGGCAATTCTTAGACATTTTAGTCGCCCGTTGAGCCCACGCTTTGACTAACTAATGATGCCTCGGCTGGAATTCTTTCATGACCACGGTCATTCTTACCTACCGAATTTTCGTAGTATTTGTATGCAGACTATAATCAGCCGTTCACTTGCGGCCACCTTGGATTGACAGGTCTTCATACAAATGCATCGTTAGTTTGTCAAAGCGTGGGCTCAACGGGTGACTAAAATGTCTAAGAATAGCCCCGTTTGAAGTTTCTCTAGAAATAAATAGATGTTAGGTACTTATAAAAAAAGCGCTCTTTGAGTGACAATCTTCACGAAACGGCGCTATATTTAATCATCATCATCATCATCATCAGCGGCATGCAGCCCATACAAGCACATGCACCTAATAGGTAGGCAATATATGGTAAAAGCCATTTAAGTTTGATATTCAGATTTATAATTCAAAATTTAAGTTTGATTGGAGCCATCGTTAGCACTTCACTCATTTTCAAAGTAGTTATTTTAAAGGCATAGGATAACATATTTCTTCTAAAATATATTTGCTTATACTCTATGCACGCGCCTGTTATGAGATAATAATTTGTTTGAGGTGGCTTGGGTGTTAGGTAGAAAGAAGCTGAATCTTCTTCTCCTGTTTCAATCCTAGGATTGGTTTGCAGCAATATCTTTTACTCTTTTTTTCCATTCTTCCCTGTCTTGTGCGGCTCTTTTTAGGTCTGCATATGTTGAGCAGCGCACGTCCACCAGCAGGTCCTCCAGGTACTCTTGGCGTGGGCGTCCCCTAGAGTTGGTCCCCTCGGTCATCCCCTCCATTATGGCATGCAAGAGACCTTCTTGTCGCATTACATGGCCGATCCATCTTGCACGCCTTTCGGACAAAGTCCTGTTAGAAAGAAGCGAAATCAAGCAATTCTCCGAAATCAAGCAAGTAGCAATTCTCCATGTTTCTATTTAGTGATCTTTATTATTATTTCTTACTATAAAAATAGGACCAATACTCTCTGTAGCGTCAGAAATCAAACGACCGTTGTGTTGTACAAGTTTAAAGTGACTCTGTATCTGAACCGAATCTAAAATAATTGTCTATAATTAATCACCGCAGTTTTATTTAAATAGAACCCGCGTAAAAACATACCAGTGTGAAAAAAAAACCGCAAAAACGCAACTTAGCTACACATAAAGTGCAACTTCTTGCCGCGTTATCCCCGAAGGGGTCGCATGTGGCGAGTTTAACCTATTTATTTTTACAGGTAAGGGGGCCGCCCTCACGCCAACCACTTCAGTTGAAGTGGGGGTTTACCAGCTCCCAAGGGGGCTGGTACTCATTTTTTGTGAAGGCTGAGTAAACCTTGCCGGTATTTTATTATGGGGTTTGAAATAAACACCGAAATAGGAAATCATTTCTGACACCCTCCTCGGTGGGGTTCGAACCCGAGCTCACGAGGTAGAATGCAAGCACTCTACCAACTGAGCTATCGACCGGACAATTGCTATGAATACAAAATTGTATGGAATATACATACAATATAGAAAGTGATTTACTTTTCATAATTTTTTTCTAGTTTTCATATTTTTGTGTAAGCCAAGTCACTTTCCAACATTTTTTGTTCTTTGGTCACAACAAGTTGTGACGTTTGCCAGCCGAGAATAAAAAAATATTTTCAAGTCTATTGATGATAGCCTGCTTATAGCCAGAAAAAAACGGTTTATTAACTGCATACCTAATCACAAATTTACTTAAAAAGCTGATAAATGTAACTGTTAGTCTGACGCTATTCCACTAGGGGTGGCCAGAGCCTCTGAAAATTTGCCTCAGTTTTTTCTTATCCTTGAATACCTCCTTCAACTCATTCATATTCATCACATCTAAGACGAATGATAGAGTAATACCAATATTATGTTTTGATTTTTTTGTGTATAAAATATTGATTTATATATTACTTTTGTTACATACTTTTACTTCCTTCATTCTTCAACATTATAACTATGTGGTTTACAACTCCTTCCTTCAGGTCCCTTGTGAATGCGGAGCCTTTTATATTGGACAAACCAAGCGCAGCATCAACACCCGATTGAAGGAACATATTGGTTCAGTTAAGAAGAATAACCCGAACAAGTCTGCTATTTTTGAACATTCACAGAAAGGGGTGAATCATCTTATCAGATTTGATAAAACAAAGATTCTATCTAAAGAAAGATTTCTCATCCCCCAACTTGTGAAGGAAGCAATCGAAATACACCCCAACTTCAACAGAGATGACAGCTACAAACTTTCCAGTATATGGAGGCCAGTACTAACTTCAATGATCCACCCTTTCATTGATTGGACGATTTCACAAGAAGACATAAAATCGCCCTTCTGTACATCTGGGGCTACAGCGACATCTATGGATGTATCACCGAAGGGTAATAAAAATACCTACAACCTTCGGCCTCGATCAAACAACAATAATTCAACAGTTCGTGGTTCCTCTTTGTAGAGGACACACGTCTCCTGAGGATTTCGGATATGACTCCGACGAAACGTAGAGAAAATCGTTCTTCTCTTTTGCACGGTCAGTCAAATCCGTTTTTTTCATTCTTTAAAATGTTTATGTTTTTAAATAAATAATAAAAAAAAACTTTTTCATACACTTCCTTCTGTTACATTCGCTTTGTATATCCAATTCTTTCACAATTTTAATATAATATAATTAAAGTCGAAAGAAATTTTATTTTGTAGTATTTTAGTCGCACTAGGGTTGTCCGAGATGAAGTTTGTTAATTTCTTAAGGTCAGCTTTTGAAATATGACACCGGACTGGTTGGCCCCGCCCTACGAGCCCAGCCGACTCACTAAAATGTTCCAGAAACTCTCAGCCAGGTATTAATTTCAGTTTAACTTCTTTGATTTTAGAAATAACTTATCTAGCCATAGAATTATAAGTTTTATTTTTCCCAAAAGTCCGATTCCATCTTAAATATTTATATTTTTTTCATGGGTTCAATTTAACTTAAAACTGCGGTGATTAATTTTACGAAATTTATTTTACATTCGGTTTTGAAAGAGTTTTATGCAATAAATAAATATATAATACAATAAACTACAATAACAACTGCCTTTTAAATTATTGTAAAAACCCAAGAACCTACATACAAATGCAACCACTTGATAAGGAGGGTGGACAAATATGAGGTCTGTCTGTGGCTGGGGGTGAATAGGGAGAGACTTGAAAAAATCATGTTAGTCAAAAAAATAAGTACAAAAACCATAAATCACAGCGTATTACTTTATCTGGACGCGAAACAAAAATAACTACAAAGTACTCTATTTAATTTCAGGAAGAGAAAAACAAAGAGATGCTTGCATGGCGCTATAATCTTATGGTGACAGGATACAATGGAACAGTGACAAAACGAAACATGACAGAACAACACATGACGAAACTACACATGACAGAACAACATATGACAAAACGAAACATGATAGAACAACGCATGACATAACATCACAATGACAGTACATCACATGATAATAATACATGAACAAAACGACATATGACAAAACTACACATGACGGAACAAAACATGACAAAATGACATATGACAGAAGAACACATGACAAAACGATTCATGACAAAACGATACATGACAAAACGACGTATGACAAAACGATACATTACAAAACAACACATGACAGAACATGACAATGTGAGTAAATTACATGACGGAACGATACATGACAAAACGAATTATGACAAAACGATACATGGCAGAACAACACATGACAAAATGATACATGATAGAATAACACATGACAAAACGAAACATGACAGAATAAAACATGACAAAACATCAGTATGGCAAAACATCACAGGAAAGTACATCACTATGACAAAACAACTCAAGGACAAAACATCAAATGCAAAAAAACATATACCTAAAACAGAACATGCCATAAACGGCGTATGAAAAAAACATCACGTGATAAAACATCATAAACATTTTGTCTTGTGATGATTTGTCATTGTGATGTGTTGACTTATAGGTTGGTATGAGACTGACCACCCAAACTGTAAAGAATGGTTCACTTTGCCAATGTCCCTCCTATTTCAGGGACGGTCGGCTTATGTTAATTACGGCTTAGTTGCAGGGTTTATGTGACTTTGAGATTGGGTTTTATATTGTAGGTCCACATGCGGCATGTGTTAGCGCGAAATTATACATGTCTGCTTGTGGGAATACATTTAATATGAATCTTAAATGATATTTATCTTTGCAGTTTAGATTAAGATGTACTTTCCTGTGATGTTTTGTCAAAGTGATGTTGTGTCAAATGTCGTTTTGACATACGTCATTCTGTCATGTGTCGTTCTGTCATGTGTCGTTCTGTCATGTGTCGTTCTGTCATATATAGTTTTGTCATGTGTCGTTCTGTCATGTGTCGTTCTGTCGTAAGTCGTTTTATCACTGTGTCGTTCTTACATGGAACCAATCTTACCTGTGTGTTTGCTTCAGACAAAGCCTACGAAATTCCTCGCAGCCGTCCAAAGATTACACAAATAAATTTCCCGCCATTTTCTCGGCGTTGGCAGGTCGCCAGTGAAGAACGATATGAGAAATAAAAGAAGCATCGCTAGTAGGGCATTTTGCTGCGCCCAACTTTTTTGTTGTATTTTTTTCGGGCTGTGTAAAAAATTATGGAAATTTGTTCGTCTTTCTTTTTTGTAACTTTTTTTTTATTTGTGAAGAACATATTTTTTTTGGCTTTTTTTTATCATAATAGACTCGGCTTATGTTCATTTGAGATTTGGATTTTATTTGTAAGTATACATTCAGCATTTGTAAGCGCAAACTACACGTGTTTGTTTGTAGGCATGCATATTATGATATGAGCTTTAAATGTTAATATATTTTTGCAACTTAGATTATAAATTATAGACTCGGCATATTTTAATTGGGGATTAAATTTCAATTTGTTCGGCTGGGTTGCTAGGAATAGGTAAATATATATTTTGTTATTGGTTACTAAGAACTGTATTCCTAGATAAGTGTGAAATTTGATTGCCCGCGCACAAAAAATATATAATTAAAAATCTCACAAAAAATAGGAAGATATTCTTCTAGAGATGCTCTGCTTGCAATGTTTTAATTTTTTTTTTCTTAATAGACTTCTTAAATTGAATGCTTATCCACCAAATCGTTATTTTTCAAAAATTGTCCATACACCAGGGGTTATTTCTACAAGATTGTCTACACGCCAGGGGTTTTTTCCATATGCCTAAACACCATGGGTTATTTTTAAGAATTGCCTATACACCAGGAGCTATTTCTGCGTAATTACTTATACAGAGGGGTTTTTTTTACAGAATCGCCTACACACCAGGGGTTTTTGTTACATAATTGCCTACACACCAGAGGTTGTTGCTACAGAATTGCCTATACAGCAAGGGTTATTGCTACAGAATTGCCTATACACCAGGGGTTATTGCTACAGAATGCCTATACACCAGGGTTGTTGCTAGAGAATTGTCTATACACCAGAGGTTATTGCTACAGAAGTGCCTATATACCAGGAGTTATTTGTACAGAATTGCCTATACACCAGAGGTTATTGCTACAGAATTGTCTATACACCAGAGGTTATTGCTACAGAAGTGCCTATATACCAGGAGTTATTTGTACAGAATTGCCTATACACCAGAGGTTATTGCTACAGAATTGTCTATACACCAGAGGTTATTGCTACAGAAGTGCCTATATACCAGGAGTTATTTGTACAGAATTGCCTATACACCAGAGGTTATTGCTACAGAATTGCCTATACACCAGGAGCTATTGCTATAGAATTGCCTATACACCAGGGAATTGAACCTTTGTTGCAAGCGGACGTGTTTGTGTGCGCTCCGTACATCTTTTCGGGTTTTGTGCATATTTTGTTAATAATTGTTGATTGGACTGAGGATTGATTGGAGTTTGGGCGATTGAACGTTGTAGGTGTGTGTTTGTGTGGTTTTTACTGGAGGACTAGTGGGGTTTTTGTGTTTATCATAAATTTTCATACAAAGTGCCATTTGTTCGGCTGTTTCTTTTTTTTTCTAATGTGTTTTCATACGAAAAATTACCATTAAATTATAATAATAAAAAATGCTGCATGAATATTGTGAAGAGCTTAATACTCTACGGGATGAAAACGCTGAAACAGTTAATTTTTGTGTCAAAATAGTGTTTTTCTGCTGGTTTTGAAGAAAATATTTTGGATTTTCGGTGATTTGTATGTATGTTTTCAGTATCGTTCTGCTTTTGTTTATAAAATTTCTATGGAAGAACGTTTGCACTACGAAATTTTATTTGAATTTTTTTTTTTTTTTTTTTCTAACTTTCTACCTTCCATGCTTTACATAAGTGTTGCAGCCAAGTTCGTCATTCCGTTCAAGGGATATTTGTGCGTTTAATTCTATTTAAAATATAAATATGGATTTCTTAAGTGCCATTAAAAAATTAGAAAATGTGACGTTAATGTCAGGAAATCTACGAAATGATTTACGAAAAGACATTCACCTAGCCATTTCAGATCTACAATCAATCAATTTGGAACAAATAAAAGAAATAAATGACCTCAAGGAAATGATAAATGCAAAGAATAAAATTATTTCTGAAAATGAAAGGAATAGAAAAATTTCGATGAGCAAAGAAATTATGTATGATAAAAAAGTCACTGATATCAAAAATACTGTGAAAAATCCTAAAATAATAATTGAATCAGATGAAAAGGATTGCTCTGGTAAAATAATTAAAGAGGAAATTTTTAAGCAAATAAATCCTGCAAAATTAAAAATTGGCATTCAAAATATTAAGATCAACAAAAACAAAATTGTAATTAGTTGTGAAACAAAATCTGAATGTGATCTATTGGATAAAGAAGTAAACAAAATTAAAAATCTACATTCCACTGTTGTTAAAAAACGCCAGCCTAATTTAATCATAAAATACATTCCGGAAGAAATAACTGATTTACAGGAATGCGTAGAAAATAGACGATGATATTATTAAACCTCTTTTTATTTTCAAGAATAAGTTTAATTCTGGAAAAAATCTCGTAATAAGTTGTAACAAGGATACAAGAAATTTATTATTATTACAAAAAGTTAAAATGATGTGGTCGATCTGCAAAGTAGAAGACTTTGTACAAATTAAAAAGTGCTTAAAATGCCAAAAATATGGTCACACAACAAAATTTTGCACAAGTCAAGTTGAGTTTTGCGGCAAGTGTGCAGGAAGCCACTTGACTGAGAACTGCACATCTAATAAAAAAATATGTATAAATTGTTATCACTTGAATAAGAGAGACAAAGTTATCACATTTGAAGACCATGATGCTTTAGATAAAATTGCATGCCATTCTTATTTAAATTATTATATGAATTTCTTGAATGATATTGATTTTTAAAAAAAAAAGAAATAAAAAATTTGACTAATCAAAATGATCAGAAACCAAAATATTGTAAATATATTACAAATTAATTTGGCTAAATCAAAAAAAAAAAAAAAGCTTCAGCTAATTTATTGGAATATATATCAAGAAACAATGTTGACATAATGGCAATACAAGAACCCTATCTAACAAAATTCAAATTCAACACAAAAATGGTAATTCCAATCGATTCAAATTCAACACAAAAATCGGTTCAAATTCCAATCGGCTTGGATATGAATTAAATTCGAGATGAAATGAAAATGAGAGTGTAGTGTATAATAATAAAAAAATAAAATAATAATAAAATAAATAAAAAAATAATAATAAAAATAAAAAATAAAAAAGATGTATGTATAATTATTACTTTGTAAATTATATTTAGTGTGGTATACTATATAAGTGGTACACACGAATAAACTCCCCCCCATTAGGGTTACTAATGGGGGGAATGAAAAAAAAAAAAAAAAAAAAAAAAAAAACACCAGGGATGATTGCTACAGAATTGCCTATACACCAGGAGTTATTTGTACAGAATTATGTACCTATACACCAGGGGTTATTTCTACAGAATTGCCTACACACCAGGTGGTTATATCTACAGAATTGCATATACACCAGGCGGGGTTTTCTACAGAATTGCCTATACACCAGGTGGTATTTCTGTATAATCGCCAAGGTGGTTATTTACAAAGAATTGCACATACGGCATGCGGTTATTTCTACAGAATTAAATATTCGCCAGGCGGTTACTTCTACAGAATCTTTTACAAAGCAAATGGTTATTCTGTAAATATTTCTGCCGAATGCGTGGCAATTTCTACAGAATTGCTTATAAAACAGATCATTTCTTTATAATTGCTAGGACAACAGATTATTTCTACAAAATTTCCCATACATAAGGCGGCTAGCTTAATCCATTTATAAGTGTTGTACTATCTACTACGTCCGGAAGATGTCTTGAGAAAGATAGTTGCAAAAGTAATATATGCAAATGGAATATTCATATCTTTCAGTTTGCAAAATATTGACAGAGTTTTCAAGGCTTACAGCTAATTGTAGACTATGGAGCTGCCTCGTGCCGTACAGTACCCTTAGTACGAGTTGCCAAACTTGAGTATTGTGAAGTTTACGGCAATTATTAAAGAGTGATTTCCCCCAAAATCTGCCGTTTTTGTTTGTTTGAACTTGATTATCTTCATCACTGTAACTCTTTTGCTAAGACCACAAAGTGTAAGAAACAAAAACGGCAGATTTTGGGAGAAATCTCGCTTTAATATTTTCCGTAAACTTTATTTTTCTCAAGTTTTGCAACTCGTACTAAGGGTACAGAAGTTTGCTCGAGAACGTTCCAGAATTCTTATTAGCGCTTCTGCAAATCAGCTCGACAAACAAACATTCGAGATATGAAGATTATACTTTATTAACTCTAGGAGTATGAAGAAACTTCAAATTTTATTTTATTTTACTATAATCTACGTTGCAAAGATATAATCTGGATTGGGAAAGGAAAAAGAGGAATCGTGAATGAATTTGAAATTCTTGGATAATTTGACCGGTCCGTAGTCTAGTAATAACGCTTCGGACTCCTTAATGGAAGGTCGTAGGTTCGAACCCCGGCTGATCACAAAAATATACTTTTTACATTTTCAAATATGCTCTTCGCTGAGTTGAAAAATTAAGAAGACTGGTCACCAAAGGTCCATCCAGCCTTACGGCAACTGGGTCTTTCTTAAGAATTAGTGCTTTCTAAAGCGACAACCAAGCTCGCAGAGAGCTCTTGAGGTGTGACGCACAAAAACTGCGCTCACCAAATAAATTATCTTGATATAATTATTATTTCTTCCTTCTTCTTTCTTCTTCAATCTTACTCAGTCCACTCCTGAACGTAGGCCTCCTCCAATTCTCTCTATTCCTGTCCATTGGCTGCTGCGTTCAGCCAGCTTCTGCCTGCAGTTCTCTTGATGTCGCCCAGCCACCTCAGTCGGGGTCTCCCCACTTCCTGCTTGGACATAATGGGTCACCCCTGGACGATCCTTTTCGGCCACCTGTCATGGTCCTGCCTTGCGACGTGACCAGCCCAGCGCCACTTTAAGCAGGCCACTCGCTGTATAACATCAGTGACACCAGTGCGTCTGCAAATCTCCTGGTTTGGAACTTTCTCTCTGATACTGATTCCCAGCATCCTGCTTTCCATGGATCTTTCGCTTGTCCTCAGTCTGTTGGCGCTATACTTAGTGAGCTCTTTTGTTTCCAAGCCATAAGTGGATATTGGAAGCACGCATGACTCAAAAACCTTTTGTTTTAGGTCGTCCGGTCGATAGCTCAGTCCAGCCGTGAGCTCGGGTTCGAATCCCACCGAGGGTGTCAGAAATGATTTCCCGTTTCGGTGTTTATTTCAAACCCCAAAATATACCGGCAATGCTTTCTCAGCCTTCACAAGAAACGAGTACCAGCCTCCTCGGGAGCTGGGAAACCTCCACTTCAGCTGAAGTGGTTGGCGTAATGCCAGCCCCCTTACCTGTAAAAATAAATAGGTTCAACTCGCCACATGCGACCCCTTCGGGGATAACGCAGCAAAAGTTACACTACATGTGTAGCTTAGTTGCGTTTTTTTCTTGCGTTTTAGGTGAAAAGGCATTTTCGTGTCATTAATAAATGTAAACAGATTTAAAAAATATATTTTGTGTTGCCTTATTTGGAAAAGGAGCGTGGGGAATGGAATCTCCTCTAGGTAAATATATTTTCTTGTCCCTACCATGTTTAAAACGTTGCAAAGCATTGACGATGTTGACAGAACTACAAACGCTACTGGGGCGCAAACAATTTTTATGATTTTTAATTTGTAAGTGTACACTTTCATTTGCATGCCGCAAATTGAAAAAAATGCCCGGGAACTCTCAAGCTTTGATGAAAGATTTATTTTGTTGAACCAAATTTTTTAATTTACAATTTATTCACATTTCATTTATTCCTTGAATAAACCACATATCATTATTGTTTGTTTGCAGAATTCACTAAAGACAACGAATGATCCATGATTAAATGTTTCTGCATAACTCTATTTGAGCCATTTATTTTCATTTTTGACACCCTCGGTGGGATTTGAACCCGAGTTCCCAGCATGGAATGCAAGCGCTCTACCAACTAAGCTATCCACTGGTTAAGTAGCTATAGTCTGTATCTATCTATAATATAAGTTGCAAGGATATATTACCATTTAAAGCTCTCAAATGCATGCCCATAAACAAACACGTGTAGTTCGCGCTCACAAATGCTGCATGTGTACTTACAAATAAAATACAAACCTCAAATGAACATAAGCCCTACAACTTTTGCCGACCTTCCCTGACACAGGAGTGACATTGGCAAAGTGAACCATTTTTTACATTACGGGTGGTCATGCTCATACCAACCTATAAGTCAAAGAAAAGCAAATGATAAAACAAATGGTTGCCTTTTCCGTAACAATCCAACCGCATCACGTTACAACTTTTTCTATGTCGATTCATGTGCTTGCCTCATTTGTGAATAAATAAAAATTCTTCAAGAAAATATGAATAAATTAATGAAAGTCTTAATTTCCTGAGAAAATATTTGTTTGCCTCTCCCTAGCAACGCGGACGCGTCACGTTACAATTTTGTCTATGTCGATTCAAATACTGACGTCATCTTATCTAATTTAATCTAAGTTGCAAAGATATGTTACATTGGAGATTCATATTACATGCATTCTTACAACCAGACATGTACATATTTGCGCTTGCACATGCCTCATGTAAGCCTACAACATAAAAACCAAATCTCAAATGGACATACACCCTGCAACTCTTGCCGTCCTTCCCTGTAACAGGGGTGACATTGGCAAAGTGAACCATTTTTACAGCATGGGTGGTCAGCCGCATACCAACATAAAAACCAAATTTCAAATGGACATGTCGGTGTTATAGCCGCGGGGATCCGCTGGTTCGAATCCCGCGACGATAACTTCGACCCTGGTTCAACAGATGCCGTTGCATGCACACAAGATTCTGCTTTCGCATGAAGACAACTGGCCAGGTAAAATAGGTTGGTGGATTGCATTCCTTTCCACAAATCTATTTTTTAAAATAGAAAAAAAAAAAAAAAAAAAAACATACACCCTGTAACTCTTGCCGTCCTTCCCTGAGACAGGGGTGACATTGGCAAAGTGAAATTGGGAAAACATTTAAATTCTGTAAAAAAATATTCGTAAATTAATTAAAGTTTTAATTATCTGAAAGACTAGCCACTGAGCACTCGTTTCAGCACTTTTAAATATTCAGTCGGTTGCTGGACGAACTATTGCAATAACAAAATTATAAGTCGAGATCCAAGTTTGCCATAAAGTTGGCCCTCTTTTCACTTCGTGTTTTCGCATAATACGAAGAAAAGGTCGGACAGAATTTAAAAAAACAAAGTGTGGAAAGTGTATAATTTAAATCAATTTTCCAAGGAAAATTCTCGACTTTGTAACGCAGAAACAAGGGTAAAGTTGAGACTGTAATGTTGAAAGTTGCGGCTGCAAAAAAGGTTAAGTTTTCGAGTGATGTAAAAAAGGTTGATATGAATTTGTGTGGTTTGATAAAGAGTTGAAAATTTACAAACTACTAGAATTTTGAAGTATCATCTGCATGCATTTTTTCATGTTTAAGATTTATTTTCTGAAGTTAGTAATGTTGGTTTATTAGTTGGCTACATTTATTGCATAAGAAATTTTTGACTTTTTTTGTATAGATTTATTTTTTAAGGTTTTGTTGTTATTTATTACTCGTATTCCTTGACTTATAGGTTGGTATGAGGCTGACCACCCAAACTGTAAAAAATGGTTCACTTTGCCAATGTCACCCCTGTTTCAGGGAATGTCGGCAAGAGTAGCAGGGCTTATGTTCATTTGAGTTTGGATTTTATTTGTAAGTACACAATCAGCATTTGTAAGCGCGAACTACACGTGTTTGTTTGTGGGCATACATCTGAGAGCTTTGAATGAATATATCCTTGCAACTTAGATTATAGTGCATTCACAGAGTGAAAATTAATTTAAATTTAAATAAAAAAAAAATACATGAGCTAGCCTCTGATGATGGACGGATAAAGTCCGATAGCGCTTAGGCCTTGTTAACTCAAATAAATGAAAATAAAAGTATGTTTTAATTTTTTTTTTAATTTAAATGAAAGATTAATGGTTATAAAAACAAAAAGGGATGAATGCAAGTGAATGCTGTTTTTTATTGTTTTTTTTTTAAATTGTACACCTCTTTCATGTTTTGTATCAGATTCGTTGCACGATAAGAGGCTTGCATAGTTAAGCCTACGGACAAATTGGATAACCTGAACTATCACGAAAGCCAGAAGGGTTGAAACTTTTTTCAAATTTTCCGTTTACTTTTTAAAATAATATTGTTTTGGATACTTAAACATACAAAGTATATTTTGGTTGCTTAAGAATTAAGTGAGGATTTAAATCCTTCTATCTCAAATTTTAATATTATTTTTAATATTGTGTACAAGATTGTAATTCACCAATATATTTTAATATAACCAGAAACAAGAATTAAATATCATGAAGAATAATAATACTCTGGTTTGAGTTTGACCTCAATACTGCAAAAACTTGGTTCACTTTTTCTAACGCCCTCCGGTTTCAGGGAAAGGCGGCAGCGATTGCAAGGTTTATGATCATGTGAGATTTGTTTTTTTTGTTTCAGCATGTGTAAGCGCGAATTTACACGTGTCTTCATGTAAAAAATGCAGTAAACATAAGCCTTAACTGACATTTATCTTTGCAACTTAGATTATATATTACTTAATTCATGGGCTTGGATATTTAGTTATTAGAAAAATATATTTTACATAAAATTTGAAATCCAATGTTTAATATCACTGCTGAAATTTAATGCATCTAAAATATTAAATGAAACAGAAATGAACACTTGAAAACTGTTTTTGGAAGAAAGTCGTTAACTGAAGACGATGGATTGAAAGTTTTGATAATATAGTCAATGTTAAAAGAAGTTTTTACTGTGCATTTCCAGAATTTCGTTATTTTAGTTTCATTTAAAGATATATGAAGACTCAGTATCTTCCGCTCCATAACCGTCCAGAATTCTCTGTCTTGTGCTGCTTCCCTTCATGGTCCCCTCACTCCCAGAACTTCGGCGTCGGCTTCAAAGTTATCTGCCTACCGCATCCTGGGACGTCCGAGTGGTCTAACACCTGAGGGGGCACCATCCAAGACATTTATCTTGGATTCTTCTGCAGTCTTTTCACTAAAAGATCCTAAATAAAAAGTATGTTAAAATCCATTATACTTTTTGCAATATTTCTTCACAAAACAAATGCATTCCTAACTTGTAGCGATGTTTTACAAGTCTCTGATGAGACAATCTTCCAAACGGAAGAAATAAAAACTATGAAAGCAGAAGAAATAATAAAATGCATTCAGCAACTAGGAAAAGTTAAAATACCGCTAGAGCAAGCTAAATACATTTGGGATGCACTAAAAAAACATTACGAAGGAGTGGAAGGAGTACCGGAAGATATTTTGATGAATCTACATTGGATAAGTGTGGCGATAGAACCAGAAGAAATGATGAATTTAACAATTTACAGTATAAATGTGGTTGAAAATTTTGGACTTTTTTACGATCTGAGTGAAGAGCAATTGTTTGCTTTAGCAGATAGGATAAAAACAGAATGGAGTTGGAAGCAACCCAAAGATTTCACTTCTTACGATTTGATGGCTTTGAGGCAGATTCTTTGCGCTTTTAATGCTAGTGAAATTGAAGAGATACATGCAGCGTCTTACAAAGAAGCAGCGTCAACTCTAGGAAGCCTGAAGAATTGTCCTTTGGAAGTTTTGAGGAGTTTGGCTGCGTTGGCAGTGGAAGAGAAAGCGTTTGGATCTCCTGAACAATGGACTGAGACGATTGTGAATTCTGTGGGAGTTGTGATGGAAGGTTTACCTCCGGATTTGCTTCAGAAAATTCCGGAAAAATTGATTGAAAAGATGAAAAATGATGTTGAAAAAAAGCCTGATAAAGTTTAACTGTGTCGTGTCTGAAAATGACTAACAGTTTATGAAATCACAGCTTTAATCGTGATTTAAAAAAAAGTTCGAGAGTTCACTATAGCGTGTCTGGATTTTTCGATACAAACGCACACGAACACGCCCAAGTATGTATAAGAAGGCTCTAGGCACATATATTTCAACAGCACTTAGCTGAAAACCCATTCCGGGGTTTTTTTTTAAATAAATTTGTGATGAGGAATGCATTTTTCCTCGCTAGAAACAGGTATTGACATTATCAATTCGTCTTTAATTCTTTAATGTTATCAATGAATTATTAATTAATAAGTTTTAGATGATACTGCCATTATATTGGAGGGACAAGATTGGCGCTCTATTAATGAACGAGCAAATCTTGACATGAATATACTGAAGGGGTGGTTCGATAGTAATATATTATCACTAAATATTAAAAAAACTCAATTCATTTCTTTCGCAATAAATAAATTTAATTCAGAGCCGCCAATTAAAATCATCATACACAGTCAGAATTGCAATGCAACTAAAAACTGTGAAAACACATGTTCAACACTGGCTTCAACTAAAAATATAAAATACCTAGGCATTATTATAGATCAAAATATGAAGTGGAAAAATCACATAATGGAACTGGTCAAACGAATACGAAAATGTATTTACATATTCATAAGACTCAGAAACATTCTTAAAATCGAACAATTAAAAATGGTATACTACTCAATTGTACAATCAATGCTGCAATATGGCATAATTGGATGGGGGGGATCATATGATAATGTTTTGAAATCAGTTAAAATAGCTCAGAGATTGATTATTAAAGTAATTCTAAAAAAGCCACCAACATTTTCAACAGAATCTTTATTCAAAATTTTTAAGGTACCAACTATAGAACAAATTTTCAAACTGTACTCTATTCTGGAAATAATAAAAATTGACAAAGCAAAACAATTTGAAAGAGCTATATCAAGGAGAAGACAAAATTTTATAACAATTCCTAAATTTAAAACAAAACAATTCGAGAATAATTTTATCTGTAGGGGAATAAAATACTATAACATATTGCCAAATGAAATCAAAATAATTAAGGATGTTAAAAAAATTAAGTTTAAAATAAAAAAATATATATATTCATAGTTCTACTTATTGATTGGTTGTTTCTAATTTTTGGTTTTTTTCATTTTTTATATTGTTAATTTATTTTTTGATTTATTCTTGTGTATTACCTATATTTTTTTCCTTTAAGTATTATATTAAGTTTTTATCTCATTATATTATATAGAATATAAATTAAGAACATAATTTATTTAAGATAGCTGCGATTCCCTCACCAAGCACAAGAGCTTGGCTCTTCAATTGGTGAGGAAATAACAATTAAGTTTTTATTATTATTTAGAAATATTACTTGTTTTAAAATAAATTTGTATTTATATTTTGTTAAATAAAAAAAAAAAAAAAAAAAAAAAAAGTACCCAATGACACGTTTTGAACCATGGTCGAGGTTATTATCGATAGGATACGGCGCAGGCGGGGTTCGAAATGGCGGTAGTTTCAATAACGTAAATTCTTATCCCCTCGACCATTCCAGCGACATTGGATGATAATGTAAACAGGATATTGATTTTAATATTATCACGATTTATTTTGTGTTCACTTTAATAAAACTTTGCTTGAATTTATTTTACACAAAATTTTTAAGGGTTTGTGTATTGACATTGTGAAGATTCATATTAAATTTAAAATGTAAAAATAAAGGTTTTCGTGAAGAAAAACGAGTCAACTTGTTCAGAAAAACTTTGTGTTTTATTTTTACAATATCATTTTAAACGATTTTTTTTTTTTAACTTGCTTACATGTGGGTCACACTTTAAATCTTTGTACTGTACCCTTAGTACGAGTTGCAAAACTTGAGAAAAGTAAGGTTTACGGCAAATATTAAAGAGTGATCAAATAAACTTTATATTACTCAAATTTAACAACTCGTACTAAGGGTACTGGTGGTATTGACGGGTATAATGGGGGTACTGCCTGCTTCAAAGCACCGCAGTCCGTATTTACAGATGACTAAAGCTTATTCTCACATGTACCAGATTATACAATAAACTTCACGAGTGGACGCTTTGAGCAAATACGAGAAGCACATTTATCAAATACTTACGTTTATACACGTATAAAAAACAAGTAAAAAAGCATAGGCACACAATCATAAGTAAGTAAAAACACAAAGACACACAATCATAAGTAAACATGCACAGACGCAAACTTATATATTCGTAACAATATCATGAGGATTTCAAAGCCAATACCTCTCACATGATAAGCAGACTCTCTTACTACTAAGCCACTGACCAGGCTAACTCATCAGGTATTCAAGAGGGTGAGGATGATAAATCCAGTGTATTTACTGTGGCCATTAATCACCTGTTACTCTGAACACTGAACACTGGACACTAGACACTCTCGTCTCCGCCCATTCTGCAGAGCACTTTTTTTTTACCAGCCGCCGTGTTGTCAGCCTGTTTGATATGTGGGGCTTATATGCTGTAACAGACTTAGGCAGTGGAGAGTGTGTGTCCAAACGAATACAGTAAAAATAACGTACCCCTTTTTACAAAAACACTGACCAAGCTAATAGAGACAGAATGTCATTACTCTTATTTTGTTAAAATACATTTGTGAAGAGCATATTTGAGGAGATGCTCTCGATTTCAGAGACTCTAGGGATCTATTGCACTTGCTGTAGTGGCGCAGAGGTTTTTACGAGCTTGGTCGTCGCTACAAAGCACCAATACTCAAACCAGATCCAGTTGCTTTAAGCCTGGATGAACCTTTAGTGAACTGTATTTGGTAAAGGTTTTATGAATTTTTCAACAAAATATAAATGGTATATTTTTTGTCCTCCGTCGGGATTCGAACCCAAAACCTTCCATTTACGAGTCTATGACCGGTCGTGCACCGCAATGCAATCCAACAACGACTATTTTTTTGCCTTGCCAGAAATAGGTCATTATTATTTATAGTATCTTGACGTTGCAGTTGGCTGCCTCATCATGGTTTCTTTGACCATAGATGCTCTAACTCGAAACAAAGACTTGGTGTTTTTGTTGAACCATTGTCATAGGTTTTTTAACCACAATGTTCTTTGGCGTCTCTGAGTTTTTCTCCCCTCAATCTTACCCTGTATGATAACATAGAAAAAGCGGTATTTCTCATTCCTCATAACGTGACTTAAGTACATTAGCTTTTTCTGCTTAATGATTGGCAGAAGTTTCTTTGTGGTGCACATCCGTCGGAGGACTTTTTCATTGGTGACTCGATCACGACACGAGATCCGAAGCATTTTTTTGGTAGAGACACATCTCGAACACTACAATTCGTCTCTCCAGTTTCTGTGTCAATTGGGAAGACATAGCACACCTCACTATGCGCTTGCGGAGCTCAAGATTCAAATCTCGGACCAATCGCACTATAATATTTTTTTTAAATATAAAATAAATGTATTTTCCAATGAACAGCTGTCCTCGTGTGAACAATCTTTATCAATGTTTTCATTTAAAAAATATTTATCAGATTACAATGTTTTTTTAAAGTACTTAGTATTGATGGGGAATAGAGTAAGTGAATAAAGTAGGCAGGTACTTATTGTAACATTCAAAATACAAAGAGAAGCCGAGAGAAGTTTCTGGAAATCACTTGAATATTACAAAACAAAGAGGATATAATACTCTTGAAAATATTTGAACTGTTTAATTCAATATTGTAAAAGACTTGTATGAAGATCACATTTAAATCATGAGCAGTCTTTCAGTAAATTGATGCTTTAGAAAAAAATACCCAATAAAGTTTCTCATAAGTTGGTATGAGGCTAATCATCAGCATTGTATAAATTGGTTTCTCATTTAAAATATCATCCTTGTGTGTGGGCATGCATTTCATATGAATTTTAAATGTTAATAGTTGCAACTTAGATTATAGATCCTTGCTTCAGTGAAGGGCATCAACAAATGCTGGGCTAATATCCATTCGCGATTTGAGTTTTCGTTTTGTAAGTACCTACACATGCAGCATGTGTAAGCGCGGACTTACATGTGATTCTTGTGCTGCACACAACTGTTCAATTAGTACTTACAGAATTAAAGCCAAAATCTAAACCGAACCTGAATTCTGGATCTCATGCCAAACTTCGCTGAAACAGGGAGAAGTGAACGAATTCTTACAAACGGGTGATCAGTTTATTGCTTATCTTTGAAGGAAATGAAAGAAGTGTGTAAGGACAGAAAGAAATGGCGTTTGATCTGTGATGTTGGCGGCTAGGGTTTTTGTGTAATGTAATGTGTCGTGTATGTTCCTTGACTTATAGGTTGGTATGCGGCTGACCACCCATGCTGTAAAACACGTTAGTTACAAAGTACGCGACGTTACGGCGCTTTGGCGCTGCCGACTAGACCCGCTTCCTGTTGGACGAAGCCTTAACACAACTTCACTGCGTCGACTTAAAAAAAACCACTTTAATCCTGAAGTGTTGTGAAAGTTGAACATTAAAAATGTGAGCATAGTTTCAGGTATGTACATATTACAGTGATGTCAAGGGAAGCTTTCAGAACGAATCTGCTTTACAGGAATATCCTGAAAAAATAATGTAATTTAAGCGATGCTAGAGCGACACAGTGACTAAACGACACACGATCTAATTTAATCGAATCTAGTCTAAGTTGCAAAGATATGTAACATTCAAATTGAATGCATTTTCACAAGCAGGCACGTATAAGTTCGCGCTTAAAAATACCGCATGCGGACTTACAATATAAAAACCCAAATCTCAAGTGAACATACACCCCGCAACTCTTGCCGACCTTCCCTGAAACAGAGGTGACATAAAGAGATATGACAGAACGACACATGACGTAACAAATGTGACAGTACGACACATGACAGGACAACACATGGCAAAACGGCACAATGACAGGGCATCACAATAACAAAACATAACCATGCCAAACATTACAGGAAAGTATATTACAACCACAAAACATCATAAAGTAAAACATCCCATAATAAAACATCACATGACAAAATATCACATAGGTACCTAAATCAAAACATACAATGAACGGCACATTAAAAGACATGTGATGGCTTGTCTTGTACTGTTTTGTCCTTGTGTTTTTTGTCATAATGCACTGTTATTGTGATGTACTGTCATTGTGATGTTCTGTCATGTGTCCTACTGTTTTGTGTTGTTTTGTCATGTGTCGTTCTGTAATGTGTCGTTATGTCATATCACTGTTATTAAAACGGAAGATATGAGAAATTTTTTTTTACTTGTTTTGAATACACCCATCATGCATGTAATTTAAAATTTAATTACAATTTGTACAACGCACTTGAAGGCTTATGTACTTGGTAGAAGTCTTCTGTTTAAAAACAGAAAGTAAGGGTTCTATACTCACAGCGAGTAGCAAACATGATTCCCGTTTTGGTGATTTCTTCTAACCAAAATCAAAGTAGGGGGCTACGTATTGTTTTAAAGTAGATTTTTGAACCGGAATGCAATTCACTACCCTATTTTATACGGACACAAACAGGTATTAACATTATAAATTAATATTTCATTATTTAATATAAATGAATATTAACCTGTTGAACCAGGGTCAAAGTTTATTGTCATTAGAACACGGCGCAGGCGGGGTTCGAACTTGCGATTGTTTCAATAACGCAAATTCGAAAGCAAACACTTTCAGTTGAAGTGGGGGTTTCCCAGCTCCCGGGGGGGCTGGTTCTCATTTCTTGTGAAGGCTGAGTAAACCTTGAGATCGAACCCTTTCTCTCAGCATGGTATTCAAGCATTCTACCAATTGAGCTACCGTCCTTTTTACGAGCGTGGTCGTCGTCGCTACAAAGCGCCAATTCTCGAGCAAGACCCAGTTGCTGTAAGGCTGGATGGATCTTTGGTGACCGGTCATTGGTCATATGAATTTTTCAACCCAGCGAAAAGCAAATTTGAAAATATAAACGGTATATTTTTTGTGGTCCGCCGGGATTCGAACCCACAACCTTCCATTCAGAGTCCGAAGTGTTCCCACTGAACTACGGACCGGTCTACTAATACAGGACAGGTATATTATTATTATTATATTATATTATATTTTTAGCGTGTCCAACAGCCAACATGTTAAAGTACTTACTTACATGTTTACTTGCATCAAGGGATCCAAACAGTAAATGAAAATAAATTCTGCAATGCCAACTTTTCCTCAAACATGGATGACCTTAGTAAAATTAAATGATTTTTTACAGTTAAAGGGTAATGGTCTTACAGTATTGTGTGAGTGGAAACGTAAATGAATGAAATTGAATGTAAAAAAGACAATAAAAATGTTTTCGGAACCTTTATAGGAAACCGTAAAAACTTTTATAAAAAACATTTAACATAAAAATGATTCCAACTTGAAATCTTTATGTATTTTTTCATGTTTGTTTTTTTATTTCTTTTTTGATTATAATCGGAATAATTATTATTCTTGACTTTCATCATTTGAAAATGTAATATTATGTCACCTTATCAATTTTTTCATACAAGAGAAGATTGAGGGAAGGTGGACTGTATAATCTAAGCTTCAAAGTTATATATTAACATTTAAAATTCAAATTGAATGCATGCTCACAAACAGGCGCGTGTATGTTTGCTCTTACCAATTCTGCATGTTTACTTACAAATTAAAATTCAAACCTCAAATGAACATAAGCCACACAATTATCACGACTTTCAATGAAACAGGGGTGGCATTGCCAGAGTGAACCGTCATTTTATAGTCGGCCTAATACCAACCTATTAGTCAAGGAAATGACCTTTTGCTAAAATCACATTGTCTGGAGTAGGAAGAGGAGACGGTTCTGGAAGGACCATTTAGACCGCATTAGCAACCTAAGTAGGATAACCTGAATCGTTACACACGAAATACCAGACGGCTAGTGTCTACCAGGCCGACCCATCCAAGAAATGGAAGAGGAACTGGTCTTCTGCATCATAAGAGAGAGCTCCGGAAAAAAACAGATCATGGATATAATAAACAAAGAAAACTAAAAAGTAGACATTTGTCGTTGGGATGGTCGACGGGTAAGGCGTTGGCACTTGAATTTGCGTTATTGAAACTGGCGCTGGTTCAAACTATCGAAAATAACTTCGACCCTGGTTTAACAGATTACATTTCATGCTCACAAGCATCCGCTTTTACATGGAAGCATACTGGCCAGGCACAATAGATTGGGGAATAGCATTCCTCTTTACAAATCTATTTTTAAAAAAAAAAGTTAAAATCTCTAAGCTACATTGACGCAACACGCCGTTATTTGCATTATTGAAACTAGCTCCGATTCGACCCCGCATGCGCCGTGTCCTATCGACAATAACTTCGACCCTGGTTCAACAGATGTCCTTGCATGCACACAAGAATCCGCAACCGTATCCGCGCCGGACAAAATAGGTTGGTGAATTGGATTTCTCTACACAAATCTATTGAAAAAATAAGTTAAGGTTTCTAAGCTAACATTTACGCAGCACGCCGTAAGTGTAAAGGTAACAGAGTAACAGTTATGTTCAAGTGAGCATAAGCAGTGTGAACCTCTTTGAATTAAATTTCAATTTGGCCGCAAGTTTGGCCGTAACTCTTCCAGGGAGAGAGCGACTCCGCTCCCGGCCCGGGGTCTTTGTCTCTGCGTGACGAAGTACGTGGAGATTTACGACTCCTCCCCACGACTCGGAGTCGGATGTCAAAACTGGAAAAAAAGAGTCAACTTTCGCGAGGTGCCCTAATGTAATGCCGAAACTTTCGCTTTCTCCGGAGAAATCTGTGCGAGTTAACTTTGTTTTTAAAAAAGAGATTCAAGTTGTGAGTGTGCTACGAAATCTTTGTATCTTCTGCGTTCTTTTTACACATTATTATTTGCTACGTTTTATTTGTATTCCTTCATTTATAGGTTGGTATGAGGCTGACCACCCATACTAAAATATATAAAAATGGTTCACTTTTCTAATGTCACTTACTGTTCCAGGGAAGGTCGGCAAAAGTTGTAGGGCTTATGTTCATTTGAGGTTTGGAATTTATTTGTAAGTACACATTCAGCATTTGTAAGCGCGAAGCGCACGTGTTTGTTTGTGGGCATGCATTTGAGAGCCTTAAATGTTAATATATCTCTGCAACTCAGATTATAGATTATAGATAGGGCTAGATTTCTTTAAATTCAAAGCAAAATCTAAAAGCCAAAAAACAGTTATTTTACCAACTGATCTGGTTAGCGGTCCACAATGGCATATTGGTTAAGACATTGATGTACGGAAGTGAGGCGTGGACAGTTAATGAATGTGAACTGAGTAAAGTATGTACGGTTGAAATGGCTTACCTGAGTGCAATGGCTGGAAAGACACTGAATGATAGAGTACGTAATGATTGGGTGATGAACGAGTGTGGTATACAAGAGAATATGAGAATGAAAGTACAGAAAAGTACGATGAGATGGTTCGGACATCTCGAAAGAATGGATGATGAACGACTAACGAAGAAAGTGTACAAAGGAAATGTCAGAGGAAAGCGCGGAAGGGGAAGGCCGAGGAAAGAATGGTTAGACCAAATAGGTAAGATTGTTAAAGAATGGAACCTGCAGAGTGAGAATAAGAGAAGAGTATGTATGAAAAAGGTGATGAATATTGAGGAAATGAAAGTGGTTTGTAAGGACAGAAAAAAGTGGAGGCGCATCTGCGGAGGTACCGGCCACCCCTAGTGGAACGGCGGCAGGATACAGTACAGTACAGTACAGATCTATCAACCAAACTTTTTCTTTTTTTCTTTTTCTTATTTCATATGTAAGATTTTTTTTTTCATTTCTCCTGAAAACGGACATGACTGTTTGTTTATTCATAGAAAAACCTAGAACCACATAACAATATGTTCTTACACAGCAAAAAAAAGTTACTCGAGTATAAAACGCTGCGTAAATACTCAATCATCGCGTAAAATAAATTAATAAAATCGTGAAAACTAAACATTTCCTAGAGGTGCTTTTTTCATATCCATACCACTTTCTGTTTACAGTATGGCTGAGTATTTACGCAATACTTTTAATCCTGTATTTTATATTGAGCAATAACGTAGAGGAGCAGAAACTAACTTACTGCATCGATACATTTTATTGAACACATTTGTCTCCAGTCCCGTCAAACGTTCCATGTTTTCCTTCTTTCAAATACTACGTTTTCTTGCTTTCTCCATTAAATGTTTCGACACCCAATTATAACACATGCCATAATGCACTTTAACTTTAAAATTCGCCAATTTTAGCGATCACAGGATTTATAACTATATTCGGACTGGTTCAGGCAACCATCAATTCGCAATGTTGCCACCTTTCTATGAACATTTTTAGATTCGCCCGAGCTTTTTTTGTACACATGGAAATGCAAAGGTGAATTTCTTTTTTCTCTTTCTTTCTAAGGACCATTTACTAATAATAATAATAATATTAGGATGATTTATTTGGTGAGCGCTGTTTTTGTGTGTATCACACCTCAAGAGCCTTCTGCGAGCTTGCTTGTCGCTGTAGAAAGCGCCAATTCTCAAGCAAGACCCAGTTGTTGTGAGGTTGGATGGACCTTTCAGTCTTTGGTAAAGGTTTATGAAGTTTTCAACCCAGCGAAGAGCACATTTGGAAATATAAATGGTATACTTTTGTAATCCGATTCCACAACCTTCCATTTACGAGTCCAAAGTGTTGCCACTGGACTACGGACCGGTCCAACGTAAGTTAGTTGAAACAGATATATATTGTTTTCGTTAAAATAATTTCTAGTTCACAGATATCATAAGTCAATGATATTGTACTTTTTTTTTTGAGAAAAAGAATTGTCAGCAGTATGCGAATATGCCGCTCCATAAAAGCCCTGTAAAGTGGATCGTATTTTGTCGAATGCCGTTCGATAGAATTGTTGTCTCGACCGCTTCGATTCGATCGATGACAGGATGCGCATAAAAATGTATGCCAGTCTCTACAAGCAGGATGTTTCGTTCGACATTTATCACTGTGCTTTATGGTAATAGTCTAATTCCTACATACATGCCTCATGGATTTCGCTTTAAAGGGATTTAAGTATTGTTTTGTTGGATGGACTCATAAGCTTCCGAAAAACATGTACTGGTGAGTTATATTTTTTTACTATTTGTTTTAGATAGAACACATTTTGTATTTTATTTTAATAGATGGAGAGTTCCTTCATTTACAGGTTGAAATGATGCTGATCACACATACACTTTGACAATGACACTCCTTTTTCAGGGTCTCCAAGACTTGCAGGGTTTATGTTCATTTGAGGTTGAGTTTTTATGTTATAAGTCCACATGCGGCATGTATAAACGTGAACTTATAAACGTGTCTGTTTATGGAAAGTATGTAACATGAATCTTAAATGTTATAAATCTTTTTTAACTTAGATTTAAGATTAGATTATAGATTTACTCAATCTTATTTCATATAATAAAAGCCTGTTCACTCAGTTTACTAGTTAATGCTTTCTACTTCCGCCTAAATTCGCATTATATTGAAGCGTCGAAAAAGAGTCTAGAGATCATTATAGAGTGTGTAGATTCTTCCATACACATCAGCAAGCACGAGTATAAACTAGAAAGCTCAGCCGTTATAATTATAATCTTCAAATATTTAAACTACAATAATCAAGCTGTCCCAGTCATTCATAAAATCAAACTGAACCGTTCATTCATGACGGTGCCTCTTGTTTTTCAAACCAATAATCTTCGATCACGAGTGACAACCTTTTCTAACAGTTCAGTTTGTGCCAGCTTCCTTAGTTCCGTGCAGCCCTTGTCTTCGGATCCTGTGGCGGAGAGATTGCAAATGTGGAAAGAGGAATGCCCTGAGAGCTTTGTGCAGCCTGCAGAGAGCCTACCTCCAGGAAAGAACCTCGAGTGGCCCGTGTGGAAATCTATGTACAGATTGAGGACCAATATTGGAAGAGCCCGGGCCAACATGTTGACCTGGGAATTTCTGGGACGGGAGGACTCTACACTATGTGAGTGTGGAGCTCAGCAAACTATAGAGCACCTGCGGTGTTGTCCCTCCTGTCCGACAAGCTGCTCCATGGATGATCTCTTTGCAGGAAACCAAAAAACTGTAGACATTGCTCGTTACTGGGCCAAACGGTGTGAAGCTGACACGAAGAAGAAGAAGTTTGTGCCTCTTTGGTGTTGCAGAAACAATACTCCTGATCAAATTCGATACAATGCCAACGAAACGCTTAAAGCCCGTTCTTCTCTACACTCCGGTTCATTAAATCTGTTCTTAATTCTACATAGAATTTACACATATCTTGTACTGTACCGTCTATAATGATTAATTTAAGTTGTAAAGATTTAAAACATTTAAGATTCATATTAAATGCACTTCCATAAGCAGACACGTATAAGTTCGTGCTCACACGCCGCATGTGAATTTGCAACATAAAAACTGTGCCAAGTAAATTTTCATGTTTTGCAAACAAAACATTTTTCTTCGCTATTTAAAAAAAAAAATACAAAACAAAGTACAAGTTTGATCGATACGGACAAATTTCTAGAAAAAACTATCCTTATTTGTGAATGAAATTAAAGCATTATTGAATAAGAACTTTATGTAGATTTTGTTTGCGTAAGATTTTAGTTAATTGTTTAAGGGAACGTTAAAAGTGTCTCTGAATCGTACATATTTCAAGTAGGTATTATATTCTTTGTAAAAAGAAGTTTAAGTTTTTTTTTGCGTAGGAACGAATGATTCAACAATTTTGATTGTCTGCGAAAATGTTAATCGTAGAAAAAGTGTCGTTTATCAGGCGAAATATTAAAAAGAAAAAGTTGTGTGAACGACAAAAAAGGGAAAATACAAAAGCGAATGACAATGGGGGGAAAATGAAAAAAGGAAGAAGAATAATGTGAAACATTGTTGGGAAAGAAATGGTTTTATGTTTGGAAAGGGTGGTTTCCTTTGTTGCGTTAAATACACGTGTAAAAATAAAAGGCTTGGCTTGAGTAAATATAGATATATTTTTATTGTCAAAATGTTAGTTGATTTTAGCCGGCTGTATTGGTTAATACTAGTAGGTTGCTATGGAGTGTTTTTTTGTTAATAAATAACATGTTGAATAATTGTTGTTTTATTTAAAAAAAAATGATAACCACAAATATAATAGCGCATGTTTTAAACATACCGACAGAACACCTGTACCCTTAGTACGAGTTGCAAAACTTGAGAAAAGTAAAGTTTACTGAAAATATGAAAGAGTGATTTGTCCCAAAATGTGTCCTTTTCGTTTCTTACACTTTATGGTCTTAGCAAAAGAGTTACAGTGATGAAGAAAATCAAGTTCAAACAAACAAAAACGGCAGATTTTGGGGGAAATCCCTCTTTAATAATTGCCGTAAACTTTACATTACTCAAGTTTTGCAACTCGTACTAAGGGTACTGTTCTATTCAAATGTTTGTGACATAGAGAGCAAAAGAAGTTGTCAACAAAAATATACAAGTTACTTTTCTTCTTAGCAAGACTATAACTGTTTCTAAAATCTATTCTTGAACTGAGCACACCAATCCTTGTGGTTGGTGTCTTCGCTAATTATCATTTAAGGTTACCACCGTTGTCAACAGATGTCTGACTATAGTTTGTAAGAATATTGTAGCAAAATATTATATTCCTTGGCTTATTGGTTGGTATGAGGCTGACTATCCTGTATTCACACTGTAAATACATAATTGGTTCACTTTTATCTATGTCACCTCGGTTTTACGGATATACAGAAAGATTTGGTAAGTAAGTATGTAAACACTAACATACCCATGTCTAAATATGAATCTTAAATGTTAAAATATATTTTCTAATTAAATTACAGATCCAAAGAGTGTATCCAAAATTAATTATTTGTACCTACATATTTAATTTAACATACAATTCCAAGATTTTGGCAGTACAACAGATTCTATACCATATATTCTAAAACTATCCCAAATTCCTACAAAACTCCCGCCAAACAAAGCAGTGCGGTTCAACGAACATATTTGTGTAACAATGGAGGGCGCCCTTTTATATAAAGTCCAATTCCTGAGGTGGGACTAAAATACAACCCTCTTATTAATATGTATGGATGCTTTAGAGAGGTGGCGGTATCGGCGACAGGTTAAAATGGCACAGTGACAAAACGACACATGTCAGAACAACACATCTCGCGATATAGCAACAATCCCACAAGGAGTGCCATCTGAGGTTTGCTATTAGATTTAGTGACATCGAACCATTTACTTTTAGAGTCATGAGCATGCCTCTGAGCTAGAGGTTCTTGTTTTGTCTTGCCATTGTTTTTAATTCACAGGAAGGCATAGCTTTGTATGAGCGTCCATGTGCTGTGGGTCCTTCTGACACAAAAACACAGGACGGTTACGAAGAGGACAGAACAACACATTACAGAACATCGCATGACAGAACGACACACGAAAGAACACATGAAAGAACAACACAATGACAAAATAACACAATGACAAAACATCACATACCTATAACAGAACATAAACTCTCATAAACGGCACACGAAAAAACATTACAAACAACAAAAAAATATTTTGCTTCCACACGCCATATGTGACTTCTTCAGGGATAACGCGGTAAGAAGTTGCTCTTTATGTGCAGCTTAGTTAAGTTTTCTTTTTATCTAATAATGAAAATCGGGGGCATGAATTTTTTTAACAAGCTTTACCAAATAAAATATGCATGAGTTTCATTTTCTTTTCTCATGTCTTAATTTTTTGTCATGCTGTTTATGGTGTTTTCTGTTTTGTGATATTTTGTGTTGTGATGTTTTGTCTTTTTGATGTACTACTTTCCCATGATGTTTTGTCATATGATGTTCTGTCATGTGATGCACTGTCACTGTGATGTTCTGTCATGTGTCGTTCTGTCATGTGTCGTTTTGTCACTGTGCCGTTTAATCATGGAACCGGCGGTATCGATCACAAACCCTGAAAAGGAATTTCAGACAAAGCGATGGTAGTGTAAATAATAAAGAAATTAGCCAGCCCTTCCATATGTTCATTTAATTATGAAAAATATATTTTTTCACCTATGATCCAAGTTGTTAAGATACTGTACGCAACTAAGCTACACATATAGTGTAACTTCTTGCCTGCGTTATCCCCAATATAATAAAATTATTTCAAAAAAATGGTTGAAACAAAAACTTTCTGAAAAAAACTATAAAAATGTAATGGTCTGAATTTAATATGATAACTAGTACCTAAAAGGAAGAAGACGATTTTGACATCTAATATCATTTTGTCTAACAACTAAAAAGTAAAAAGGGAAAGAAGACTTGTCTGACGTCTTATGTCATTTTTCATTGTAAAACTCTCTTGTGCGTTGCCCTTTCCACCTGCCAACATGTCTTTGCGGCAGTGAGCCAAATAAATGGCGCGTTGAAAATACATCGAGTTTGATTTCTGCGAATTGTAATCCTCTCCACTTTTGACCAGGATTCCTCTCTTCCCTACCATCCTTTCTTATTCCTACATCTGAACCATTTTTAGACCATAATTTGGACCTTCTTACTGGATGTAACTCACAAATTGAGTTGCATCACAAACTTTATCCGCTTTAACCTTGTCCATCCTTCGTTATCCTTCAATCTTCTCTCGTAGAAATCATTGCCAAGAGCACAGAGGACCTTTGGAGTGCTTTTTTTGGATACATAAACACATGTTCCAACTATAGTAAATCGACACGCTGCGGTGCATGTGCGCACTAAGCAACGTAAGCGTAAATCAGAACACCAGCTTGACGTTGACATCAAGAGGAGTCGCTCCAGTGGCGGATTCACCCGGCACTAAGAAGCGGACAAGATGTAGACCTAAGGTCTTCAACCCGCGGCCCTCGGGCCTCATGCCAGCTAATTTTTTGCGGCCCGCGGCCACCAGAGGCTAAAAAAATAAAATATGGCGCCCAGTGATATGCGATATATACATACGAGTAATATACGACTCGCAATCGTCAGCATTCGCAATGTCACTCTTTCACACATATGAGTGAAAAAATGCCATGAAAATGATTTCATTGTTTGGGAGCACATAATATGTGTGTGAGCAGCTGTTTTCTCGTATGACGTATGTGAAATCGACAACAAGGTCGAAAATAACAGATGCACATCTGGAAGGTAGTCTGCGGGTTGCAACCACAAAAATTAAAACAAATATTGACAAACTTGTAAAAAATAAACAATGTCAAAAATCACATTGATTGACTTTAATTAACCAATAAAGATTGACTTTAATGAACCAATAAAGATTATTGAAATTTGAAATTATGTACATGTCTTTTATTTTATTGATAAGGTGGTAAAGTGTCGTGAAAAGTTGTGGCCCTTCGGACGATGTGAAATCGATATTTGGCCCTTGCACTAAAAAAGGTAGAAGACCCCTGATGTAGACTAACAATTGATATCGTATAAAATGCATGCTCAAAATTACAATTGGTAGTTCATGTTTGCGTTGAAGGTTGTGTTGCCCACAACAAACACACAACTACATATTCGCAGCATTACACTTTCTGTAAACGTTGTATAGTGGAGTTGAAACGTACACTTTTATTTTTCGTAGAACTACGGTTTTCTCGGGGAATGCTGATAAAAAAATGAATACTGAGGATTCTGGGAATCGCTAGAGAGACCTGAATTTGGATATTTACCGCCTAGGGGGTCCCCGAGGACAGCCTGAGGTGGTTCTTGAGGTTTTGCAGAGAAAAAAAGGATGAAATAGTGCAAAAAACTAACAAAAACTGTCTACGAAATTTTATAAGGGTGAAATATAAAAGTGTAAGGGTTTTTGTTTTGTAAATTTTCTAATGTTTGCACATTCACCGAGTGAAAATTCATTTTTAATTTAATAATTAAAAAACATTTTATTTAAAAACACTCCTTTCTAACAATACCTACTTACTTAAAAAACCCACTTTCTCTTCCCAAAATGTATTTGTTCTAACCCTTGTATTTTAATTTTAAAAACTTCAGTTAGCCTCTGATGATGAACCGAGCAGGTTCGACAGCGCTTAGGCATTATAACTCATATGTGAAAATAAAAACTATGTGTTTTTTAAATAAAAAAGTTTTTGTTTTGTTTTAAAATTGTGAAGATTAATTTGAAATTAAAAGTTTTTGCTTCACGAGTTGATTTATTTCCTCGAGCGCTTTTAATGTTATCACACCATTATCAAGAACACAACCTCTCTCTTCTCTTCTCTTACAAAAACGCACGCAACTACGCAACTAAGCTACACATTTAGTGTAACTTCTTGCCGCGTTATCCCCGAAGGGGTCGCATGTGGCGAGTTGAACCTATTTATTTTTACAGGTAAGGGGGCCGACCTTACGCCAACCACTTCAGTTGAAGTGAGGGTTTCCCAGCTCCCGAAAGGGCTGGTACTCATTTCTTGTGAAGGCTGAGTAAACCTAGCCATTATTTTATTTTGGGATTTGAAATATACACCGAAACGGGAAATCGTTTCTGACACCCTTGGGGGATTCGGGGGGATCCGAGCCCACGGCATGGAATGCAAGCACTCTACCAACTGAGCTATCGACCGGACAAATACAAATTATAACACAAATTACCTGCCTTAGAGTCAATTTATTTCTAGAGAGATTTACTATTATACTTACACAGACAAACCAAACACAACTGCACAATATCCTGCATTTTTGTAAAAATATGGTTTGTTTGAAAACAAAAAAAACTGTATTTGTAAAACAATATTCAATGAAAAATATGAGTTTAGAAATGGCCATTAATCGTCTTTGGTACCCTGTAGGTCAAATAAAAAAACGGAAGGCTTTGTTCCTCGAATTACGGTAGCGACGGAGCATACCTTTTACTTCAAAATAAAGGTATTTTCATGGCTATGCGAAAAAAGTTTTACTCGATTCTCTATTTAGTTGCAAAGATATGTAGAAAGCGCCAATACTTAAGCAATATCCAGTTGTAAGGCTGGATAGAAATTTGGTGACCGGGCTTTTTGTAAAGGTATATTATGAATTTTTCAATAAAGGTCGATAGCTCAATTGGTAGAATGCATGCTTTCCGTGAGCAAGGGTTTGATCTCAAGGTTTACTCAGCCTTCACAATATATGAGAACGACCCCCCCGGGAGCTAGGAAATCCCCACTTTAACTGAAAGTGGTTGGTGTGAGGCCGGCCCCCTTACCCGTAAAAATAAACAGGTCCCGAATCGCCACATGCAGCCCTTTCGGTGATAACGCAGGCAAGAAGTTACACTATATGTGTAGCTTAGTTGCGTTGCGTTTTTCAACCCAGCGAAGGGCATATGTGTAAATAAAAAAATGATGTATTTTTTGTGCTCCACCGGGATTCAAGCTCACGACTTTCCATTTACTAGTCCAAGCCGTTACCACTACACGGATCAGTCAATGTTTTTAAGTATTTGAACAATAATGAATACGTATTTTTGTGTTAGCATACCATTGCAGATACTCGTCTGGAGATTTCATAGTATTTGGGGGTTTTCCCCCGTGAGTATTGACACAGAGTCTTCATTGTGTATATAACTAGGGTAGGTACATAAGATATAATATATTTACATATACATACTTGTTCTGTTTCAATTGAGTTAACCGTATCGACATTTAAAAGGCATAAGCGACAAAAACAAAATTGTATTTTTTACAGTATGGGTGATCAGCCGCATACCAACCTATAAGTCAAGGAACATACATGACAAATTACATTTTTTAAATCAATAAATAGTAATATATACATGACCATAAAAAAAGCCTCAACCCCTATGGGACCCGCAGCCAACGAAGGCGCTGCAACAGAGGAGAAACATGGTCAATTTTTCGTCCTCCCAAAAGTAATTTGGCTGCAGCATTAAAGACAGACTGCAGTCTAGACTGCTGAAACCTTGGAAAACCCCAGAACAGACCATTGCAATAGTCCAGTCTCGACACAACGAAAGACGCAATGAGAACCTTAGCAGCTTCAGATATCAAACAGTTTCTGATCCATCTCAACTGCCTCAGGTGAAAAAAACAGGTGCTCACAGTCGAGCTCATTTGTGTAAGCTTCCCAAGCTTCTGAAGACATCCGGAGAGGAAAATTAGGTTGGAGAATTGCATTCCTCTTAAAAAATCTATTTTAAATTAAATTACACCAAAGATTAAAAATGACTGGCTTTTGTCACAAAGCGATGCCATCCGATCGATCCTTTGAAAGTGCGAGCATTTGAACCAGTCAAATGTGAATAGGTATGTAACCGATACCCACCGTTGTAGAGTGTAGGGTGACCATGCGTTGCTCGCAGATAATTTATATCCGTCTCATGCGAGAGTGGGGACGGTAAATCAATGGAATTTATGGTCACCGCACCCCGCTCATGCGTAATACGATTGCCATTAGATCCAAACAAAAACTGACACTGTTACTTTGATAGCTTTTGCACTGAGACATGGGTATTCCAAATTCTAAAGCAAAACGCAAAAACGCAACTAAGCTACACATAAGTGTAATTCCTTACCTACGATATCCCCGAAGGCGTCGCATCTATAGATTCGGTACTTATTTATTTTTATGGGTAAGGGGGCCGGCCTCACACCAACCACTTTCAGTTGAAGTGGAGGTTTCTCAGCTCGCGGGGGGGGGGCTGGTTCTCATTTCTTGTGAAGGCTGAGTAAACCTTGGGATCGAACCCTTGCTCTCGGCATGAAATGCACGCATTCTGGTCGTCGTCACTACAAAGCGCCAAGTCTCAAGCAAGATCCAGTTGTTGTAAGGCTGGATGCATTTTTTGATGACCGGTCTTTGGTAAAGATTTATGAATTTTTCACCCAAGCGAAGAGCAAATTTGACAATATAAATGGTGTATTTTTTGTGCTCCGCCGGGATTTGAAGCCACAACCTTCCATTCACGAGTCCGAAGTGTTACCACTGGACTACGGACCGGTCTAGCACAGTGATACAACAGCACATTATGACATTTAATCACATGCCATTACATCACATGACAGTACATATTATATGACGTTAGGTTACATGATATTGGAGGACAAATTATCACATGACTAAACATCATAATAACTAAACATCATAGATCTCAAACAGAACATACCATGAACGCCACATGAAAAAAAAATCACATACGAGCGTACATCAACTTTGTACATAATGGAGGGACAATATACATTATTCAAACTAAAAATGAACATAAAGTCAGTTTCTGAAATATTGATTATCAAAAGTTAATAAATTTAACAGTCCTAATGATCAGCCTCATACCATACTATTAATTACAACAGTTTAATATTAATTAAAATTTCTAATCAAACATGAAACATCAATCTTTCATGAGGGTTTTCGTTGACCAGCTCACTTCCGGCCGAAATCATCAGCTAATATGGCAAAACCACATTTCGGGCACGAGCTGAAAGGCTGAACCTTTACCGGACTTCCGGCCAGAAAATAATGCAATTTCAGAGCCCGACCCCTAGCAAATGCACTGGGCGCTCCAATCTGATGGCTATTAACGAAAGCTAACCCAAAATATCGGGGTTAATGGAAAACCTCTGGTACATTGAGCTGGAATATACTGGAGTCGAAACTATTTTAACGAAAGTAGCAGGAATTATATGGAAGAGAAAGACCGAGAAAGGAATGGATAGACGACCACATAGACCGGTCCGTAGTCCAGCGGTAACACTTCGGACTCGTAAATATAAGGTTGTGGGTTCGAATCCCGGCAGAGCACAAAAAATATACAATTTATATTTTCAAATATGCTCTTCGCTGGTTGGGACACTAAAGGTCCATCCAGCCTTACAGCAACTGGGTCTTGCTTGAGAATTGGCGCTTTCTTCAGCGACGACCAAGCTCGCAGAGGGCTCTTGAGGTGTGATACACACAAAAACATCGCTCACCACGTAAGTCAGCCTAATTTTTTTTTTTGAATAGGTGAGATTGCGAAAGAATGGAACCTGCAGAGTGAGAATAAAAGAAGAGTATTGTTATGATTTTACTTTTAATCAAACTGCGATTTATTTATTTAACAAGATTTATTTTACACAATATTGGTAACACAGTACTGTTTACTTTTCTCGCTCTAGGTTAAGGACTTTGTGGCACAATGCTCTAAGCGGCTCTCTTGCCTCACATGATCGCCGCCCCTATTTATACGGCTCATACCGTTGGTTCTGGCGTATTCGAAGATATTCCACAGACTTCCATATTGTTTTTAGATTTGACGATAAATTCATATTGATTGCTTATTTATATTTGTAAGAAAACATAAATAATCAATCAATATGAATTTTCACAGTGTTAATACACAAACCAAAATATACTTCCATATTGTTTGAAACACACCAGCGTGCTAAAACGAACGTACAACGAATCCATTCGATACAGTATGATTGAGGGAAGTGATGAATCTCGAAGAAATGAAAGAGATATGCAAGCCAGAAAAAATTGGAGACGCATCTGCGGGGTCCGGTTGATAAGTTAGTCCCATTACAATGCCGTGAGCTAGTTTCGTCTCCAATAATATTATAACTCATGCAGTGTGTAGTAATTTGGTTTAAATTGTATTTTGTTTCCAATCATTTTTTCTGTTTTAAGTTTGAGCCTTGTGATTATGGGAATTGTTGCTAAAATGGACATGAAACATCAAAAATGTGTGGAAAAGTGTGACTGTGTGAGAGCTCGGGTTCGAATCCCACAGATGGTGTCAGAAATGATTAGTTCTCGGCATGGAATGCAAACACTCTACCAACTGAGCTATCAACTGGACTATTTCATATTTATCTCATTTTAGAATATAACAAGAAGTGACACTAAATGTGGCACTTCTTCTTCTTCGTGTCAGCTTCACACCGTATTGGCCCAGTAACGAGCAATGTCTACAGCTCTTTGGTTTCCCGCAAAGAGATCATCCATGGAGCAGCTTGTCGGACAGGAGGGACAACACCGCAGGTGCTCCATAGTTTGCTGAGCTCCACACTCACATAGTGTAGAGTCCTCCCGTCCCAGAAATCCCCAGGTGAACATATTGGCCCGGGCTCTTCCAACATTGGTCCTCAATCTGTTCAAATATTTCCACACAGGAGGTTCTTTCGTGGAGGTAGGCTCTCTGCAGGCTGCACAAAGCTCTCAGGGCATTCCTCTTTCCACATTCGCAATATTTCCGCCACTGGATCCGTAGACAAGGGCTGGACGGAACTAAGGAAGCTGTGTCTCGACTTCAGGCGCTGCTGTGATGAAATGCCACTTCCGTAAATGCAGTGCTGTGTGCACGTTAGAGCCTTCTGCCTCTCGACTCTCGAAGCCACCTTGTGATGTGGGGTGGGGCTATGCCTGCAAGAGGATATAACTTCCCCGTGGGCGTTGGCTAGAGGCATCCTGATACAATACGGCAGGTATCATTCAACGCACTAAACCTTGCCCTATTTAAAACCGATATCAATCGCCATTTCTTTTCAGAGTCTCAAAATAAAGACAACGCAACGTAACACACACCGCAGCACTGCGCAGCTAACGGTCCTGCAACTTGATTAAGTCATCAACTGACACATCATCAACACCTCTACGGCACAACAACAAGAGGCATAGACCCCTAGAGTCTCTTGAATTTAGGGAGTCTCCCGCACAGGGTTCCTTAAAAAAAGGTTAATAGCGTAAGTAGCGTGGAGCGTATATGAAATCACACAAAGAATATTGTTGTTTTTAGGGTTCCAAAATCTTTCAATTAACAAAACTGGTCTTCTTTCATGGATATTTATTTTACACTTAAATTTCTTTTAACAATTTATATTTATTTATAACACTTTTACAATTCTTAAGCTTGTATATATTGTTATTTATTGATTTAAAAAAATGTAATTTGTCATGGATGTTCCTTGACTTATAGGTTGTTATGCGGCTGACCACCCATAATATAAAAATTGGTTCACTTTGCTAATGTCACCCCTGTTTCAGGGAAGGACGGCAAGAGTTGCAAGGCTTATGTTCATTTGAGATTGGGTTTTTATATTGTAGGTCCACATGCGGCATGTGTTAGCGCGAAATTATACATATCTGCTTGTGAGAATGCATTTAATATAAATCTTAAATGATATATATCTTTGCAGCTTAGATTAGATTAGATTAGATTAGAAGCAACTCACATTTATTTCACAGATGGTTCACTTACACTGTCTTTCTTGTTCACAATCAGAGCGACGTATCTCGACTAACTGCCGCAAACCACTTGCAGCTTTTTTATACTCCCGTGTAGATGTCGCTAGAAGTCAATTTGCTGGACCTTTCTCGAACGCTCCGAAAGCTCCGAGTACATAATGATTATGATTTCTAGTTACTTCGAGTACATAATTTAGATGATTTTTTTTTCTTAACCTAGGTACCTATAATAATTATTCCTACATCCTATATTTATTATACACTCTTATCAGCTACAAACGATGTACCTACCTACCTAAGTATTTATATGAATCTGATATTTACATAACAATATCATATAAACACAGAAAATGACATTTTTGAAATTCCAGAAAAATCTAAGATTGCTGTATTCTAAACGACTCAATTCATTCTTTAAAAAATGAACCAAACAAATAAAGTGCGAATCTCTTAGCTTCCTCTCTAAGAGCTTTAGAGATCGTGAAGCTCTTTTCCCTTGAAGAGCTTTTTAAGGTAATTTGCTTCTTCCATATTCCCAGCACGGCTATAGGGAAGATGAGCTTGCTTTAACAGTCCTCCTGATGTTTTGTGGTTGGTGTTTATTCTCGTCTCCATAGGAACGGCTTTAAGATGTTTTTTTAAGTCTCGGAATGAAGCTACCTTATTGTGAAGTAGCCTTAAGACGCGTTTAGATTTAAGAAAAAAATAAATAAAAAAACAGTGTTTACTTCTGAACAATGTTTCATTATTATTATTATTTTTTTTTTTAAAAGGAGTACTGCAATTCCTAATTCATCTAAAGAATCCTAAACCATTCCTCTTTCGAAATTTATTGAAAAAAAAACGTGTCGGTGTATCTTCTTCTCTAGTTTGCAGCAATTTCTTTCATTCTTCTCCTCCATTCTTCTCTGTCTTGTGCGGCTCTTTTAAGGTCTGCATTTGATGAGCAGCGCACGTCCACCAACAGGTCCTCTAGGTATTTTTGGCGTGGGCGTCCCCAAGAGTTCATCTCCTCGGTCATCCCCTCCATTATGGCATGCAAGATACCTTTTTGTCGTATTACATGGCCGATCCATCTTGCACGCCTTTCGGACAAGGTCCTGAGCAGATGCCTTCCTCCTTCGTTTCTTTGAAGAACCTCCTCATTTCGCTGCCTTAGTTCTTGTTTACCGTATACGCCATTAAGAAAATTTTACATGAGCAATGTTTGCATGTGTGTACTGGACCAATGTGTCTTATGAAAACAAGAAATTTATTTAAAAAATATTAAAAAGAACTCTTACATTATCGAGTTTTACGAGTTTTCTTAGCTCAGATTGTGTAGAATTTGATTCATAAGACAACTGCATTAAAAAGTCATATTTGACAAGATTGACGTATACGGTAAACAAGAACTGGGGGAGCGATTTGTAGTGTGGTCTTTCCAGGAAATTCCTAGTAGTCTTCTATATGACTACATCCCGAAAGCCTCTAGTCTCCGTTTATCTCTTGTCGGTGTATGAACGCGTCTTTGTCAAGAAAAAATCTGTTTTTTCTTCAGGTTTCAGAATAATAGACCATTTCCTTTATCACATCTCTCTAAAAGAGCATTTCTGTGTATTATAAAATCATATTACCACGTATTACCTGGAATTATTGTATCACATCATGAATATTATGTAATGTGCTTCCAGAATATTATGTGCTATATTTAAATGTATAAAAATTTATATCGACGGTTAAAAGGAAGTCAGGCATAAGCGACTTTTGGTCAAAAATGAGTTATGAATTCTATCCTACTTAAAATTTTCCGCTCTTTCTAATGCGCTAACTCCCATAGCTCTACGATGTTTTGTTGTTGTTGTTGTTTATGCCCAAGCAAAAAATGCGTTTTCGATGTATGGTTTTAGTGTAGGTAACCGACAAGATATTGGCTTTTTTTGTCCTAAAAGCGCTTGCCACAAAAATAAATCGTAAAACCACATTAATAGGAATGCCAATAAATGACTTTATTTGTTTAATTTAAGAGCTGTATAATTTTTAACGATATGATAAAAATTTTGAAAGTTATGCCATTTCTCTGCAATCCCAAACTTTAAGCCGCTCTCCTGAACAATTTAGTTTTTGTCGCTTATGCCCCATTGCCTTTTAACCGTCGATATGCTAATGTAAACAAAGCAAGCAAAATATTATTTCATAATTTGAAAACCAAATTTTGGAAATGCCTGCAAAAATTACTATTATTAAAATATAAATTCATCCTGCTGTTTTGTACGGATACTTATTTATTATATATATATATTAATTATATTAATATTAACTATAATTTCTAAGTAACTATTTCATACAGGAAAAATTGGTAGCTTATAAATGTATATAATCTATCTACAACCTAAGTTGCAAAGATATATAACATTTAAAGCTCATATCAAATGCATGCCCACAAACAAACACTTGCTAGTTTGCGCTTACAAATGATCCAAACCTCAAATGAACATAAACCCTACAACTTTTGCCGACCTTCCCTGACACAGGGGTGACATTGGCAAAGTGAACCATTTTTTACAGTATGGGTGGTCAGCCTCATACCAACCTATAAGTCAAGGAATAATATTAAAAAAGTTTTTTCACGAGTTGATTTATATCCTTGACCGCTTTCAGTGTTATCACACCATCATCAAGAGAACAACTATCTAACTAACGTTCTTTTTTTTACATCAGTAACGTAACCGTGCAACTTCTCTTGACCTTCAGTGAAACAAGAGTGACATTGACAAAATGAACCATTTTTCTTACAATATGGGTGCTCAGCCTCATACCAACCTACAATTCAAGGCCTAACATCCTTCTTGAAAATTGGTATAAAATCCTTCTTGAAAATTGGGTAGAAACGTTTTCATCCAAAACTGTTACAAGGCCGCACAGTAATCAAGAGATGATTTAGACTTAAACATCTATTTATATATAACCCAATAGTAAATATGTCTCTGAATAAACATGCGAGTATTGTGCTGAACGAGGATCGTCTAAAGCTCATCATGTCTGTGAATAGCACACACACTTACGGCTTAAGTTATTTAATTGAAGTATTTCAGTCAACAGTTTGATGAAGATCAGTGTCGGTACGCAAGTTTATGTAAACTCAACCATGGTGGTGGGTTAGAACGGCACAGTGACAAAACGAGTCATAAAATTTTCAAAATTGCAAATTTTCGAAATAGCGAATGAATGGGATATCCAGAGTCATAATAAAAGGAGAGCTTGTATGAAAAAGGTTATGGCTCTGGATGAAATGAAAGAAGTATGCAAGGATCGAAAGAAATGGCGGTTGATCTGTAATGCTGGCGGTTAAAGCTGAGGCTTTTATTATTTATTTATTTTTTTAAATATGTTTTGTAGTTTTTTAATTTTTTACTGTTTAATTGTTTAGAGTTTATTTGTTAATTTATTGTCAAGAGTTGCAGGGCTTATGTTCATTTGAGATTGGGTTTTTTATATTGTAGGTCTACATGCGGCATGTGTTAGCGCGAAATTATGCATGTCTGCTTGTGGGAATGCATTTATCTCAAATGATACATATCTTTGCAGCTTAGATTTAGATTTAGATTTAGACATAACATCGCAATGACAGTACATTAAATGACAAAACATCACAAAAATATACAGTTAGTTTTATTTTTTATCTAAGAATAGTAATCGGGGGCGTTAATTTTTTTGTACACTTTACCAAAATATATATGCATGAGGTCCATTGTCTCATGTCACACTTTTTTGTCATGCCGTTTATGATGTTTGCTGTTTTGTGATGTTTTGTCTTGTGATGTTTTTTCATATGTCATTTATGGTATGTTCTGTTTGAAGATTGTGATGTTTTGTCATTGTGATGTACTTTTCTGTGATGTTTTTTCAATGTAATGTTTTGTCATGTGTCGTTGTGTCATGTGTTAATTTTCCACTTTGTCGTTCTATCACGGAACCCCCAATCACAGCGTTTTACCAAAAATATATTAAAACTAGAACGCTCATCAGAGCTGCTGTTTTAGTACCCATACATTTTTTGGTAGAGCCGTGCTTGAGTGTACTCGCAAAACTTTTATACTGTAGAATTTCATCCCTATGCTATAAACGCTTTTCCCTACAAATGTTTTCCCTCGGCAAATAAACTCCTTTACCCAAAATGTCGACGTGCCATGTCAACATTACAGACTTTATGCTACTTTCTCATGTGTTCTTACGTCCAACTATTCATCGGTCTTCATTAAAATGTATTTGTAACTCTGTCACTATTCCTCTAAGAGTTGCCAGAGCCTCTGCAGATTTGCCTCTATTTTTTCCTATCTTTTAATATAGACGAGTTTGTGTATTTACACAGTGAAAGTTCATTTTTATGACAAAGTATAAAAATGTTTACAAAACACAGAGTTTTTCAGGCAATTAGTTGCCTACCCTTGCCCCTGAATGGAAAACCTTAACACCGATATAATGAAATGAGTGGTATTCATTCGTCTGAAGAATGGGAAGTCTGCTGGGTTTGATGGTATAAATGGTGAAATGTTGAAAGCAGGAGGTGAATGTGTGATAGATTGGATGTTTGAATTATGTAAGCTTTGTGTGAATGCAGGAGTAGTACCGATGGATTGGAGGAAGGCAGTCATTGTTCCCATTTACAAAGGTAAAGGGGACAAAAAAGACTGTCAGACCTTCAGACCAATCAGTCTACTCAGTATACCAGGAAAAGTCTTCTGTAAGGTGATTATAAAAAATGTGATTCTGACTACTAGCAAAAGGGTTTCCGATATACAGTCCGGCTTTATGGCCGGTAGAGGCTGTGTTGATCAGATTTTCACTCTACGACAACTTGTTGAAAAACAATTGTCGGTGAGGGGGAAACTATTCACGGCCTTTGTGGATCTGGAAAAGGCTTTTGACTCAGTGGACAGAGGTATGTTGTGGGATGTTTTGAAAGCATACGGAGTGAATGGAGCTCTACTCAATGCGGTGCATGCGAACTATGAGAATAGTATGGCCTGCATTCGTATTGATGGTGAGTATAGTGAATGGTTTGAAGTTTTTAAGGGTGTAAGGCAAGGATGTGTGATGAGCCCATGGCTATTTAACATAGTCATGGACAAGTGTGTTCGAGATGCTAGACTTGATGATTGTGGATTAATGATAGGAGAGAGCAAAGTAAGCGTTCTACTGTATGCGGATGATGCAGTCCTTGTATCTGATTCAGCAGTGGAATTGCAAATGATGCTCTCTAGATTGAACGAAGCTTTGAAAGGTAATAATTTGAAGTTGAATGCAAGAAAGACGAAAGTTTTGATTTTTGAAAGAGATGATGAAAATATGAATTATGAATTTAAAATTAATGGAATGAATGTTGATGTTGTAAATGAGTTTGTATATTTGGGAAGTAAGTTTGAAAAAGATGGAAGAATGGCCGGTGAATTTGAAAGAAGAATAATGAAAGGCAGGTGTGTACTGGGTGCGACCGCTTGCATCGCCAGGAACCAAAATCTCTCAAAAAATGTTAGATTGGCGGTGCACGGTGGTATACTAGTGCCAACCTTGATGTATGGAAGTGAAGCCTGGACGGTGAGTGAAAGGGAAATTAGTAAAGTCCATACAGTAGAAATGGACTATCTAAGAAGTATGATTGGGAAAAAACGAAGTGACAGGGTGAGGAATGATTTTGTAAGAGAAGAATGTGGTGTAAGGGAAAGTGTGAAAGTGAAGATTAAAAGAAGTATGTTAAGATGGTTCGGGCATTTGGAGAGAATGAGTGATGAAAGATTGACGAAGAAAGTATATGTTGCTAGAATAGATGGATGTCGTGGTAGAGGAAGACCGAGAAAAGTATGGAAGGATCAAATCTCTGAAATCCAGAGTCATAATAAAAGGAGGACTTGTATGAAAAAGGTTATGACTCTGGATGAAATGAAAGAAGTATGCAAGGACAGGAAGAAGTGGCGGCTAATCTGCAATGTTGATTTCTAATGTTGGTGTATTCATTTGCTACATTTTTTGCATAGGAAATTTTTTGACTTTTTTTGTATAGATTTCTTTGTAAGGTTTTGTTCTTTTTTATATTTAAATGTAATTTATTATTCATATTCCTTGACTTATAGGTTGGTATGAGGCTGACCACCCATACTGTAAAAAATGGTTCACTTTGCCAATGTCACCCCTGTTTCAGGGAAGGTCGGCAAAAGTTGTGGGGCTTATGTTCATTTGAGGTTTGGATTTTATTTGTAAGTACACATTCAGCATTTGTAAGCGCGAACTACACTTGTTGGTTTATGGGCATACATCTGAGAGCTTTAAATGAATATATCCTTGCAACTTAGATTATAGATTATAGTGGTCATTTTCGATGCAGTGGTCCGCCATCTCCAAATAACCAGACAAACCCCTTATTGTCCTTTAGTATTCTTTTAACCTCACATTAAAAGGCCTTGAGGTTCTCCATTCCGGGTGCAAGGGATAACAACTAATTGCTCTTGAGACTTCATAAACATAAAAATTGCAACTCTTATACTTTGGTCAATGTTCAGATTCCTGCTGCTTTGCCTTTATTATTAAAAAATTGTACCTCTTTGTCGTAACTCATCCTTTTCATTTCCCTATGGTTTTTGTCTTACCAATTTTGTAACAGTGTCCTCATGATGAATGACGTCAGCAAGTCGAAAATACTCGAGGTGAATCAAATGCTCAACTTAGAAAAATGAAACTCTGTGTTATTTAATATTTTTTATTCTTTCCCATAAAATATTGTTAATGTTTGCATGATTTTCATGAAAATCGTACGCAAATACGCAACTAAGCTACACATATAGTGTAACTTCTTGCCTGCGTTGTCCCCAAAGGGGTCGCATATGGCTATTCGGGACCTATTTATTTTTATGGGTAAGGGGGCCGGCCTCACACCAAACACTTTCAATTGAAGTGGGGGTTTCCCAGCTCTTGGGGGGGCTAGTTCTCATTTCTTTTGAAAGCTGAGTAAACTTTGAGATCGAACTCTTGTTCTCGGCATGTAATACAAGCATTCTAGGTACCAATTGAGCTATCGATCTTTTTACGAGCTTGGTCGTCGTCGTTACAAAGCGCCAATTCTCAAGCATGACCTAGTTGCTGTAAGGCTGGATGGATCTTTGGTGACCGGTCATTGGTAAAGGTTTATATTTTTTTCAACCCAGCGAAAAGAAAATTCGAAAATATAAATGGTAATTTTTTTGTGCTCCGCCGTTATTCGAACCCACAACCTTCCATTCAGAGTCCTAAGTGTTACCACTGAACTACGGACCGTTCATCGTGTTTTTTGGAAAAGGATTCCTTACAAAAACTTGTCTAAAAATGTGTCATACTCGCATTAACTATATTATGTTATGTAGAAACGTACTGGAGGTAGTTCACTCCCCCAGTTCTTGTTTACCGTATACGCCAATCTTGTCAAATATGACTTTTTCATGCAGTTGTCTTAAGAATCAAATTCTACACAATCTGAGCTAAGAAAAACCGTACAACTCGATAATGTGAGAGTTCTTTTCAATATTTTTAAAATAAATTTCTTGTTTTCATAAGACAAACACATTGGTCCAGTACACATGCAAACATTGCTCATGTAAAATTTTCTCAATGGCGTATACGGTAAGCAAGAACTAAGGCAGCGAGTTGTTCACGCGTGTGGCAAGGTCTTTTCCTTAAGGGCCCCCTCCAACACGGTCGTTTTGTCGCTGCTTGCAGCTACACTGTGCCGGCTTCGTGTTGGTTGATTACATGCAAGGGAGTAACATATTGTGGTTGAAGAAAATGCAGAAAATATACTTGTGTTTTGTGGTGTTCCCCGTAAGTATCCTGCTACCATTTACCTGGTTTCAGTTTGATAAAACTTCGATTTTTTTTTTTTATCATTATACCATTGTATTTTAAGATACACATTCTATGTGGTTCACAGTCTATCTTTGGTTTTTATTTATTTATTAAAAAAAGAAAAAAAAACGCACAGTTTCCATTCACTCTTATTTATTATATTATATATGCTTGAACGTTTTCGCCTCAAAAGGCATCATCAGAAGCAGTGACTTGCAATACATTAAACTTTTGTAATTTTCACTTAACGGCTCGGGTACTTATTGGGTACTGATGCCCTCCAAAGTATTATGATCTGAATAGATTAAAATAAAAAACTTCTTTGTTACAATTCACATGAGCTTTTATTATTTTTTAAACACTACCGGTTTCGGGAGAAGCAATACCTCCCATCTTCAGGTGTAAATATAAACTTATATAAACTTATATAGTTTATATTTACACCTGAAGATGGGAGGTATTGCTTCTCCCGAAACCGGTAGTGTTTAAAAAATAATAAAAGCTCATGTGAATTGTAACAAAGAAGTTTTTTATTTTAATCTATTAAAATGAACTTTCACGAAGTAACTGCCAAAAACCTAGATAATATTATGATCTGTATTTATACGTGACTAAAGGATATTCTAGCATACACCAGACCATGCAGAGAAGAAGCAGCAGAAGCTTCGACTTAACACAAGTAAGTACAACCATCTAAATACTTAAGTCTAGACCATAGAGTTATAAAGGTATAGAGATGAAGTCCAGGCCAAAATAATGTCCCCTTTTTTTTGGACTGAAGCGCTGAACCTCGATCCGCGTGCAATTTGTAATGCTCGGTTTTGGTCTCATTATTTCTCCAGCGCTCGGATCGTGAACATCTCGTTAAAAGTGGTTTTCTGTGTGAAAGGGCGCAAAAATAGGTCCGTAAAAGTAAAATAAATGGATGAAATCACATTTCACATGTAAATTTATGTTTTTAATACGCTTATTAACGTTTTATTTATATTTTGTACGAAGTATTGACAGGCGAGTGCTAGAAGAGTGCGTCTACTTTAAAGATAGTGTTCTACCGTGTGAAAGAAAGGGACAACAGCGCCCAGGGCTGTACTCGAAATAATCGAGCCTCTTGAAAAATATTTTCCACTGACTACTAAAAAACAAAGTGGCACAAAAATGATAATTTTAGGAATTCTTCGACTAATAAATGGAATATATGTACAAAAAAAATGAGGCTTAATACGGTATACTCTTGCAAAAGTCGCTATGATATTTGACAGTTCAAATTATAACAACTCAAATTATACGAAACTTAGCGAGTTTTGAAATAGTACAATAAAATACAGAATAACATTTTTTTAAATCCAATGCAACGACAGGCATTGCAAAAAAAACTTTTTTTTAAACTAAGAGTGGTTTGCAAGTGGATTCCCGATTATTTCATCTAAATTAATGTGGTTACAATTTTAAAAGAGTCGTATTATTTTTAAAATTAAAATAATAAAATCTTTAATTGATGAGGCATTCACTTTGTAACCTTTCTATATTCTACAATCTAAGTTGCAAATATATATTTACATTAAAAACTCATATCAAATGCATACCCACAAACCAAAAAGTGCAGTTCACGCTAGGGCATGGATACCGGTATACCGAAATACCGGTATACCAACTGTTATTTTCGGTATTTTGAAACCGGTATTTGAGGATAAAATACCGGTATTTAGGTTTTTCGTAAAAAAATATCAATTATTATTGCAAAGGTGTTTAAAAACTATGCAGAACGCTCGATTTATATGGTTCACAGTGTTGTTTATACTTCAGATGAGTTTTCATATGAGATGAATCACGATTATTAGAAAAAATCATCAATATCAACTACGCAAAATTCTGCATGCTTAATAGTATCTAGTTGGTATTTAATGATATCGCTTTCAGTTGTTCGTCTAATGTTTTACTTCTACAATTAACTGCTACCGGCACGCGCGCACGCTCGAACACAACACAAGACGATACGTAAGTACGTAAGCGCTATATCATACATCTTTCTCTCTCTCTCATACATTGGATTAGTATTAAACCTCTCGCACGGTTCTTTTTGGGCATCCGGGCACTATGGTCTACGCTCCACCCCTCCCTCAATCTATGACCACAAATCAAAACAGATCCCAGGTTGGCCAGATCGGAGAGGAAGAAGAAGATAATATTCAAACATTGATTCGTATTGAAATGACATTGTATGAAAATGGAGGTACTAGAGGCAGATTTTTGGACGTAGCTTACAAGTACCTCTTAAGCATTCCACCGACGAGCGTTGAGTCAGAAAGGGCATTTTCAGCTGTAAGTTACATTATGTAACAAAATAAGATCATCTCTCAACGACGCAAGTTTGGACGCGTTATGTTTTCTTCGCACGATTTTCCAACAAACGCGATCTGACTGAAAAATAAACTTAAGTTAATTGCGCCTGCGCCTATATTTTGGTTTATTTAAGAAAGTAACACAATTTGATTTTGTTTTAACTTATGTACGCTATATAAGAAATTCTCGTTGCACGATTTCATATAATTAGAGAGTAAGACTGATTTTAATACCAATGTGATTGTAATGTTTGTGCCTTTAAAACAACTTAAATAATTCTTGGATTCAATAACGTATTTTATTTAATATATCCTTAACTATAATAACTCAATAAATGGTTTTTACTGAGTTGATCAATAGTTCGAGTGTTCTTGACAAATAGCTTAGAAAACTGCTTTAATGACTTACTCATCGTTTTTGGCATCATGTAACCAGTAATTAGCAGTATTTAATAAAATACCGAAAAAATACCGAAATTTCGGTATACCGGTATTGGAAATTTCAATATCGGTATCAATACCGGTATGAAAATTATTCCGGTATTCCATGCCCTAGTTCGCGCTTACAAATGCTGAATGCTTATAAATAAAATCCTAGCCTTAAATGAAACAGGGGTGACATTGGCAAAGTGAACCATTTTTTACAGTATGGGTGGTCAGCCTCATACCCTATAAGTCACGGAAATTTGTTTTTTTAGTATTAAAATTAAATCATGTTTTCGAAATTGGTTGTACATTAATAAATTTGACTCGTCCTGTAACCATATACAACTTATATTTTGATTTTTCATAATTAAATATTAAAATATTTTTTGTTTTATTATGTATTCTTACCCTGAATCGGCTCTGGTACCATTTTTTGCAAGAGCCATGTTTTACCGTTATTCTCGTAAAAGGTCTGTACATACATGTATGGTTTTTAAGTGATTTAATATTATTGTTCACACCCATAACAAGAAAAAATCATGTTATGTATGGTGCTTTACATTATCACAAAAATAATATTTCGTAGCATCCATTGGTTTCATCCTGTGGGCAGAGCGAGACAAAAGTATATTTACCTCGCTCGTAATGTTTAAACGAGCTATTAGATGAACAATAAAGCTTTAAACACAAGAGTGCACGGCTGAAGATGCAAAAAAAAAAAATTTTGTGCACTACAAGTTTATACCTATTTGTGATAAATCTTGTACTTTCGTTAATTTACTCTCGTTGAGTTGGGTCCATATTTGTATGTTCCTTTTGTAGGAGACACGCGGTCTATATATTAGTAAGTCAATGGTCTAGACACACATATACAAGTAAGTAAAAAAACAGATAGACAAGACAAACGGGAACTATTTAGTACTAAAAAACACTAAAACTAGCCGTTATCTTTTCTAATACCCTTGGATTGAACCCAGCTCTCTAGCTTTAAACGCGTTGTACCAACTGTGCTATCAGCAGGACCCAAAATTTTAATAAAAAAACTGTTTTTAAAACATAAGTACTTTTATTTTCACATTTTTTGAGTTTAAAATGCCAAAGCGCTATCGGACTTTATCCGTCCATCTTCAGAGGCTAACTGAGGTTAAAAACAAAAGGGTCAAAATTCAAAGTAGGAAAGGGAAAGTCGGTGGGGTTTTTCGGGCAGGTACTGTTAGTAGGGGAGAAGGACTAAGTTTGTACAAGTTTTCATTTAATTTTCAAAACAAAAGATCAAATACATAAAAAAGGGCCGTGTAGAGACGCATATGGTCCATTACAAAGGCTTCAAAACAGACACTCCACGACGCCCCCATGAGCTCGACTCCGGGATGAAACATAAAATCCTAACGGCAGCTAATAACACCCTCTAATGTATGCCTGAGGGCTGACTACAGCTTCCTTGAAAATAGGGGAGACTTTTATTTTTCAGCTTAATACAGGGGTTTTTGCCGTCATTTTAAAGAGTCATTAGAATTCAAACATTGCAACGAGAACAAAATTTTAAGATTCAAAATTTAATAAAGAATGTATGTACTTTTAAAAAAAATACGGATTTATCCACGACCTTCTATTTACAAGTCCAAAGTTGTTCATTGACTTATGGGTTGGTTGTTCCTTGACTTATAGCTTGGTATGTGGCTGGCCACCTATGCTGTAGAAAATAGTTCACTTTGCCAATGTCACCCCTGTTTCAGGGAGGATCAGCAAAGAGTTAAAGGGTGTATAGTAAGGTTTAAGTTGGAATTACGGTCGTTTGACATTTTGACAATTATATTAATTTTAAAACTAAACAAATTTCAAAACTTAATTTAACTCAGATATTTCACGAAACGTTTAGAGAGAACTTACATCATTCTCGACGTTTTGTCGGCGACGTAGCCAACGTCTTCAGGAGAACATCCTCTCTGCACGACGACTGAGGATGAACTTAGTTTGAAAACAATGTTGTCACAAATCACTGCCTACCTTCGAGCGAAGGTAGTAATTATGTTTAGGTCTGTTACAAATTCCACTTTCATTTTGTTTGGATTCCACGTCACTAGACACTAAAGGGTGCATGTTCATTTGAGATTTGGGTTTTTATGTTGTAGGCTCATATGCGGCATGTGCAAGCGTGAATTTATACGTGTCTGCTTGTGAGAATGCATATAATGTGAATCCTCAATGTTACAATATATCTTTGCAACTTAGTTTAAGCTTTATAGCATCCATATATTTTTGATTAACGCGATCGGGATGTATGTGTAAATTTTTTATACTCGAAATACTAACCGGACATTCGAGGTTGGTTTTGCCAATGAATCATTTCGTAAATTTAACTTTCATTGACTTTGTTTTAGTTTATTCTAGAATAACTTTAATTCATAGGATTCATTGAATTCCTTGAAAATTTATGCAAACACACCAAAATTCCTAGAACTTATATGTAAGATAATATTGCCTAGAAAATAGTAAACCCTTCCTAGAACGAGATAACACACTAATTGTCCCAAGTTTGTGTGGGTGTGATGAGGGTGTACAAGATTTTCTAAGTACATGAAACGTTGCGTACACTCCCCTCGATTGCGAAAATGAGAAAAAATACTTAAAAACTTAATCACTCACTAGGAGTGCTATCGTATTTTCCTTACATTTTTCTTTTTACGTGTTCGATGGGGATTTTGCGTAATGTTTTTTACTCGGAGCTCTGAAAATAAACTTGAAATAACTTTGGTTTTGATTATTTACTAAGAAATTTGCGGGCACTCTATTTCGCATACTTGGCTGAGTGTTTCTTCGAATAATTACTTAAGATTTGTGGAATATAAGTAATTTCGTTTACTTAAAATGTTATTTAGAGACCATGCCTACTTACTTAAGATCTGTTGTATTGTTATGAATATGTAGTTGTGTATTGTTCTCCTCTCTGCTCCTTGACTGATAGGTTGGAATGAAGCTGCTCCCCCGTGCAGTAAAAATCGGTTCACTTTTGCCAATGCCGCCTCGGTTTTAGGGAAAAGCGGCAGGTGTTGCAAGGTTTATGTTCATGTGAGGTTTAGTATATTTGTATGCACACATGCAGAATGTGTAGGCGCGAACCTACATGTGCCTGTCTGTGGGCATGCATTTAATATGAGCCTTAAATGTTAACATATCTTTGCAGATTAGATTATAGATTATATTGTGTTAAGTCTCTCTGGAAATAAATAGATGTTAGGTACTTATCTATAATCTAAGTTGCAAAGATATATATTAACATTGAAAACTCACATCAAATGCATGCCCACAAACAGACACGTGTAAATTTGCGCTTACAAATGCAGAATGTGAACTTACAAAATATAAACCAAGCCTCAAATGAACATACACCCTACATTTTTTGCTGACCTTCCCTTTTGAAACAGGGGTGACATTAGCAAAGCGAACCATTTTTTACAGTATGGCGGGGTCAGCTTATAAGGATAATAATTTGTTCGAGATTGCTCGAGTGGTCTAGTTAAGTCTCGCATGTAAAATATCTCAAGGTTTCGAGAATGACCTTTATTCTTACTATAAAATAAGGACCAATATTATCTTTAAGGGGAGACGTCAACCAAATTTTGTACTGTGCAGGTCTAAAGTAACTCTGCATCCGAGCCGAATCTGAAATGAATTGAGTAAAACAATTTAACCGTGTTAATGTACATACAGTTCATTCAAGAAAACATATACCTGGCAGCTCTTGTAATTTTTTCCTGAAAGACGGTGAAATTTTTCAAGTGAATAAATTTTACAGTATGGGTGGTCAGCCTCATATCAGCCTAATAGTCAAGGAACAATATCATGGCAGAACATGCCTTAACTCGGAGTCTAGATATACTCGTAGTGCACATTGATTTAGAATCTCTGAAGAGCACTATTTACCCTAAACCTGTCGTTTTTGTTTCGTAAATTTTACGGTTGTAGTAAAAAAGTGACAGTTATAAAAAAATCAGCCGTGTGTATGGATTGTTAATCTTAATTATAAAAGCTTATTATAATATGTAACTTAAAAAAATGTCACCACAAAAAAAAATATTTTCAAAAAACAGGTTGTTTTCACATTTTTATCGTTTTTTTCGTATGTGTTATATTTTGAAAATCTGTTTTTTCTTTTAAATTACGGAATTATACATTTTTAATCATCGTTAAGGCTGCTTTTTTTAATAAAACCAATAGTTTGTTAGTAATTATGGAAAAACTGTATTCAATACATTTAATCTATATCTATAAAGAAGGATGTATGTATGTATGTATGTATGTATGTATGTATGTATGTCCCCTATAGACTCATAAACCGCTCATCCGATTTTGACGAAATTTTCAGGAAACATGTAACATATTCTTAGAACGAATCCTGTGAAGTTTGATGGTGATCAACTAAACAGTGGTTCTCAATTCTCGATATTTCAGCAACGAGGTCGGTAAATTTTGAAACCACCCAATAGAAGAAGACCATTATATTCAACTACAATACATAATCTTAGTTGCAAATATACATTTACATTAAAGATTCATATAAAATGCATGCTCACAAGTAGACACATGTAAGTTCACGCTTACAAATGCTGCATGTGTACCCACTCATAATTTAAAATCCAAATCTAAAATGAACAACCCAGTGAAGATTAAAAGAAGTTTGTTAAGATGGTTTGGGCATATGGAGAGAATGAATGAGGAAAGACTGACGAAGAAAGTATATGTTGATAGAATAGATGGATGTCGTGGTAGAGGAAGACCGAGAAAGGTATGGATGGACCAAATATCCGAAATTGCGAATGAATGGAATATCCAGAGTCATAATAAAAGAAGAGCTTGTATGAAGAAGGTTATGACTCTGGAGGAAATGAAAGAAGTATGTAAGGATAGAAAGAAATGGCGGTTGATCTGTGATGTTGGCGGCTGGGGTTTGTTAAAGTAAAATTGGTTTTGTGATTTAGTTTTTTATGTCAATGTATATATTGTTATTTTATTGATTTTAAAAATGTAATTTGTCATGTATGTTCCTTGACTTATAGGTTGTTATGCGGCTGACCACCCATACTGTAAAAAAATTGGTTCACTTTGCCAATGTCACCCCTGTTTCAGGGAAGGACGGCAAGAGTTGCAAGGCTTATGTTCATTTGAGATTGGGTTTTTATATTGTAGGTCCACATGCGGCATGTGTTAGCGCGAAATTATACATATCTGCTTGTGGGAATGCATTTAATATAAATCTTAAATGATATATATCTTTGCAGCTTAGATTAGATTAGATCAGTAACTTTTACTTTACGCCAACTTGAAATGGATGTTATTCAGCTCCTGAGTGGCTTGACACTCATTTCTTATGAAGGCTGAGTAAGCCTTGCCGGTATTTTATTTTGGGTTTAAAATAAACACTGAAACGGGAAATTATTTCTGACAACTTCGGTGGGATTCTAACTCGAGATCTCGGCATGGAATGCAATCTATCTATCTATATCTATAAAGAAGGATGTGTGTATGTATGTATGTATGTATGTATGTATGTATGTTCCCTATACTCATAAACCGCTCATCCGATTTTGACGAAATTTTCAGGAAACATGTAACATATTTTTAGAATGAATCCTGTGAAGTTTGATGGTGATCAAATAAACAATGGTTCTCAATTCTCAATATTTCAGCAACGAGGTCGGTAAATTTTGAAACCACCCAATAGAAGAAGACCATTATATTCAACTACATAATCTTAGTTGCAAATATACATTTACATTAAGGATTCATATAAAATGCATGCTCACAAGTAGACACATGTAAGTTCACGCTTACAAATGCTGCATGTGTACCTACTCATAATTTAAAATCCAAATCTAAAATGAACAACCCAGTAACTTTTACTTTACGCCAACTTGAAATGGATGTTATTCAGCTTCTGAGTGGCTTGACACTCATTTCTTATGAAGGCTGAGTAAGCCTTGCCGGTATTTTATTTTGGGTTTGAAATAAACACTGAAACGAGAAATAATTTTTGACAACTTCAGTGGGATTCTAACTCGAGATCTCGGCATGAAATGCAGTTACTCTACCAACTAAGCTATAGACCGGACTTTTTATGGTGGATCGATATCGGTTTGGTTAGGGGTAAGCAACCTGCGGCTCACCAGCCACATGCAGCTCTTTGGGTGTGAAGTTACGGCTCTTTAACTTCATACGCAAATATAAAAAAAACACAGAATTATACTTCTGATCGAAAAAAACTAAATCGTTCTGAATCGATTAACGATCTCTCCGCTACTTGTACTCGCTTTTCACCCCCCACCCTCCCCCCGCCCCATCGACGCTATTTATTGTTGGCAAAAAAACATTTGTGGCTCTTTACAAATCCAAATCCAAAATAAGATATGTATCATTTGAGATTCACATCAAATGCATTCCCATAAGCAGACACGCATAATTTCGCATTCACACATACCGCATGTGGAACTACAATATAAAAACCCAATCTTAAATGAACATAAGCCCTGCAACTCTTGCCGACCTTCCCTGAAACAGGGGCGACATTGGCAAAGTGAACCATTTTTTACAGTATGGGTGGTCAACCTCATACCAACCTATAAGTCAAGGAAAAACTTTGAAATTTGTAAATTGTAATTTTTGGCTCTTCCGACTCAAAAGGTTGCCGACCCCTGGCCTAGACAAAAGTTCCAAATTAAAAAATGTTATTCAAGTATTCCAAGTTGAATTTTAGAAATGTAAGAAAGCTTTTATATCCTGCACTTATAAAAAATACGATAAACGAAAGTTCGTAGGTCACAACTAGAAGACCATATTGAAATATATTATTATTATTAAAACCTTTTATTGAAACATACTTTTAATTAAAATATACATAATATAGTTGTTTTTTCAAAAAACGCATTTCTGTAAAATTATATACTCACCACAAATTTAAAGATCGTTTTTTTCTCGGCGGTTAAACGTCTTTCTTCTATGTGACAATGGTCCAAAGCAACCAAGATAAACAAAATGTTTGCCTTTTACCTAACCCGGCCGTGCGACTTACAATTTTGTTGTCAATAGAAAATGTTCCGTGTGCACTACCTAAAACTTTCACTTATTGAAATAATGGATAGAGCACATTTTAAATGTGGGGAAAAAATGTGAATTCACTTGGCCGGGATAAAGACAGGACAGGGAGTCAAAAATTCAACATAAATTAAACACTTTTATGGAGATAGTTGAAAAAACACTTAAGTGCATCATATTGTATGAAGAATTTTCCCCAACTGCATACATTTCACAGTGCGGTTACATTGAAAAATATTCCTGATTGTTTGGAATACATTTATTTCTTCACTTTGCTCAAAGAGTATAGTGAATTTTATAGATTAGTTCTTTAATTGTATGATTATAAAATTTAATTTATTGTTTATATTCTTTTCTTGTAAAGGTCAATATGCATCTGACCAACTATAAATAGAAAATGGTTCACTCTGCCAATGTCACCCCTGTTTCAGGGAAGGTCAGCAAAGAGTTGCAGGGTGTATGTTCATTTGAGATTTGGGTTTTTATGTTGTAGGTTCACACGCAGAATGTGCAAGTGTGAACTTATACGTGTCTGCTTGTGGGCATGCACTTAATGTGAATTCCAAATGTAACAATTATATCCATGCAACTTAGAATAGATTAGATGAGTGACGTTACATAGCCGATTTTTTTATCTTAAATATAAATGGAGCACCGCAATCGATTTTCCCTATGCTTGGCTCTGCTGCTTAACAGTTGTACCTAGACCTTTTTTTTTAGAAAACGTGAAGATTAACCTAGAGATAAATTGTGTGAAGCTTGATTCCGATTAGCACACTTTTTTTTTGATCCTGTTGTTTCCTCTTTTATCTGTAGAAAAAAATTGATACCACATGCCCAAATGGCGTAGTGAAACACGCCGGGTACTGCTAGTTAATTAATATTTTGGATGGTTGGTGCATTAACACTGTGAAAATTCATCTTTATTTAGTTATTAAAAAATCTTGTTTTATTTTCACTTTTTTTTAAATTATTTATATAAAGGACACAAACGTTTTCGACTACTTCGTAGTCATCATCAGGTGATAAAAAAATTATAATATTTGTTAATTAATTAAGTAGTTTCATTGAGCATATTTGAAAATATAAGTGGTATGTTTTTTTAGTCTGCTGGGATTGGAACCCACGAGCTTCCATTCAGGAGTACGAGGCGTCGCCACTAGACTACGGAACATTCACAAATTTATATTATCGATTCCCAGACAACAGGTTCTCAAAGTTAAGCGATATGTCAACTTGGTCTGTGAGGTATGGACTTTATCAGTGTTATTCATTAGATTCCGCCCATACCTGTTTAGTGCGAGATTTTGAGAAACCAATTTAAATTTGTACCAGCCGGCTAAACCAAAATAAATAAAAAGGTGATTCATTAGCGAAATACGTGCATTATTTTTTTTGGTTTACCGAATCCTGCTTAAACAGACTTCCGGTAGCTTTTTCTGTATGAAAAAATACGAAATGCTCGACATTTATGTAGGTATTTAGGTGTCTATGAATTTTTTTTAAGTTTTTGTGGGTTTTTGCATGATTTTTGACAACTTTCGGAGACATTCGGAAGCATTCAGGTAAACGCCCCCTCCCGAACGTTTCTCGACACTCCAGCTGTCAAACTCATGTCGACTGCGACTTCGAATGAACCAAAAATGGAAACAAGTATTTTTCAAAGCATGACTTCATTGTGACTTCAGGTTTTGGCTGTAGGCATCACGAAGAAAATCTCAAAGATGGGCCTTCATACTTTATCTACAAGAAAAGTGTCAGTTTTACAAAATTGGCGACTTGAAAAATAACACGACGCGGCATCTGTCACTTGTTTTCTTGTCACAGTTTTTATATTTGTTTCGTTGCTGCATACCGTAGATTTGTTGTTATAGTGTAAAATTATAATGTGTTAAAGTTACTGTAATTGCTGAAACTCTTATTTGATTCATAAATCTTTTATTCTGAAAGTTATCTCGTACATTACGATCAGCTGGGGAATGAGGAAGATCGCCATTTTGCGTATGTCGATCTAGTTTAGAACGAAATAAACCTACTCCGAGGTGGTTTACAAATGTGATCATGTTTTGAAACACGTTTAGTGTTAAACTGAATTATAAATCTTTTATGAATCACCTTTTTTGTAAATTGAGATTAAATCGAAAAATTAAACCAGATCTCCAAAGAAATCTGGTTTAAAAATTCTAATGAATAACACTGTTTAAGTTTAAGCCATAAATCCAAAGGCCCACAATACCGGAAATTCTGTAAAGTTGGTGGGAAACTTATTCCGAACAAACACAACTTAGGAATCTTTCGAAATATTAGCTTTTCCGAGCATTTTGAAAACTAAAGTTTTTACTACACTAAGTTATTTTACTGATTCATCGCAGCACATTTTGTTGAATCTGTGTCTGAATTTTAATGTTTGTTATATCTTTAATCTAAAATCCAAGTTGCAAAGATATTGTTATAATTATTAAAAAATTCAAATGGATAAAACATAGTTTTAATTCACTTATTTATTTCTTTTTTTGTGCTCGAACATTTTCGCCTAATGAGGCATCTTCAGGAGCAGAATGTTTACAAATATGTTTATAAAAATAATTTTCAAAACATTTTTTTTCAAAACAAAAACAAAAATTAAGAGACAAAATTTAACAGAAAAAATAAATGAAAATAAAATAAATAAGTGAATTAAAACTACATATTATGTTTTATCCATTTTAATTTTTAAATAATTAAAAATAGATTTTCAGTGTGTACTTAAATAGATTAAAACTAACAAATATTGTTATAATTTTACTTCGGTTCTTTTTAATGAAACTGCGATTAATGTTGCTCAATAAACGGTTACAAAGTACTTATCTATTTCTATTGACTTCGCGTCACAATGTTTCAAGCGTCCTCGCCCTCCGCACCATTTCGGACTTGTATATTCAGGCACGAAAGAGACGCTTCCTGCTTGTTCTAGATTATTCCACATACTTCTATAATGGATTTTTAGAAACATTTCCAAATTGTGCACGTAACTAGACACATGTACACACAAACTCATACTTCATAACAATATATTACATTTAAGATTCATATCACATACATACATTCCCATAAGCAGACACGTATAAGTTCGCGCTTACACATGCCACATGTGGACTTACAACAACAAAAACCCAATCTCAAATGAAAGTAAGCCCTGTAACTCTTGCAGACCTTCACTGACACAGGGGCGATATTGTCAAATTTAACCTTTTTTACAGTAGGGGTAGTCTCATTTAAGATTCATATAAAATTCATACATTCCCATAAGCAGACACGTAAAAGTTCGCGCTTGCACATGCCACATGTGGACTTACAACATAAAAACCCAATCTCAAATGAAAGTAAGCCCTTTAACTCTTGCTGACCTTCACTGACACAGGGGCGACATTGCCAAAGTTAACCTTTTTTTTACAGTAGGGGTAGTCAACCTCATACCAAGATATTATTCAAGAAAAAATTGTTGATTCTTAAGATTATTTAGTTTAAAGGTCATCTTTAAATCATATGGCAGATAAGCACTCAGGGGACGACCTGTTGAGCTTAACAGTTTTTTTTATCATTAATTAATTAAGATAAGATTTAAGAATAGAAAAAAACAATATTTAATCTTTTGAAAGTTCTTGGTATAAAATTGTTTCAAACACATATTATATGGGTACAAATCGTATTTTCACTTTCGAGTTTTCGTTAGTAATTTTCCCACCAAAAGCTTTTCATGGTGGGCACGTTTCCGCGTAGGTACACGTAGAAAATATATATGAAACGATAAAAATGCTATTTTGAATATATCTCACATTTCCGAATATGTAAGCTCTCTCTGGATGGCCTGCCCCGCCCCGCATGACTAATGTATGGAGAAGCGAACATTTTCACATATTCCAGACATGAAATATAAAAAAAAAAACTTTTTTTTTTATGATGTGGGAAGATTGAAAAAGTCAAAATTCAAAAGTGTGTACATCATTTCGGAGTACTTGAAATAAAAAATAACAGAGAGAACTTTAACAATGTTTTGATACAACAGATTCCACATGTTTGACTTTTTAGAGTTTGTGTATAGTTATACTGTGAAATTTCTGTGACCTCGAGGAGAAAAAAAAATAAAAATAGAAATGGACATAAAAACATAATTTCTGCGCGCTTGAAAAAAACAATACTGTTACTGTTACTGTATCCTGCCACCGTTTCACTAGATGTGGCCAGTATCTCCGCAGATGCGTCTCCACTTTTTTTCTGTATTTGCATATCTCTGTCATCTCTTTAACGTTCATCACTTTCCTCATACATACTCTTCTCTTATTGCAGGTTCCATTATTTCGCAATCTCAGATATTTGGTCCATCCATTCCTTCCTCGATCTTCCTCTTTCACGCCTTCCTCTAAAATTTCCTCTGTAAACTTTCTTATTAAGTCGTTCTTCGTCCATTCTTTCAAGATGTCCGAACCATCTCATCGTGCTTTTTGGTACTTTTATTCTCATATTCTCTTTTATACCCCACTCGTTCACACCCAATCATTGCGGACTCTAACATTCAGTGTCTTTCCAGTCATTGCTCTCAGAAGCGCTATTCTACTAAATTCCTTACACATTGGATATCAATCTAAGTCGAAGCTTGCTAGCGCTTGCGAAAAAACTCCATAGATAAAAAAAATCACCGTACACCTTATTTTTGGACACCAATCGCTATCTCGTCACGTCAAGGTCGTTAAGAATCACTAAATTCCTTACATTTTGGATATCCCTACAAGTCGGAGCTTGCTAGCGCTTGTGAAAGAACTCTATAGATAAAAAATCACGTTATATCTTATTTTTGGGCACAAATCGCTATCTCATCACCTTAAGGTCGTAAGGAATGCAGGAGAATAGCACTTCAGCTTACAGATTTTACAAAATCTCTTGAGGCTATTTCCTTGATCTTTGTTTTGAGGTATTTGAAGTGAGACCACTTTGAACTTGTGCCGTGCTAGAATGTAATTTTAAGTGTGTCCATAAATCAGTATGATTTATCGGGACTTTGGAAATTCTTTCACTTCAGGGTAAAATTGATTTCATCCCTCTCCCTCCCTAACCTTCTTCGTCTGACCCTAATTTTCAATTTACTCTTTTTACTTACTCACCGGCCACTCCCTTTTTGCAAATTGAAAACCAAATATTCGGAACATTTTTTTTATTACACAAGTATATTATTTATCAAAGGAAATGCGAGAGGAAGGGATGAGAGGGGATGAGAAATGATATTAAAGAAATAATTAATCAGATATACAACATTCGACCGGTCTTTAGTCTAGTGGTTATCGCTTCAGACTCGTAAATGGAAGGTCGTGGGTTCGGAGCACAAAAAAATGTATCATTTATATTTTCAAATATGCTCTTAGCTGGGTAAAAAAATTACAAATCTGTACCAAAGACCGGTCACTAAAGGTCCATCTAGCTTTTCAGCAACTAGGTCTTGCTTGAAAATTAGCACTTTCTATAGCGATGGCACAGCTCGCAGAGGGCTCTTGAGGTGTGATTCATACAAAAACAAACCTCCCTTCCACGCGTTTTTCTGTCATTTCCTCTGTCTCTTTCTTCGTACTAAGCTACACATACGGTGAAGCTTTTTGCCGCGTTATCCCTGAAGGGTTTGGCATGTGGCGAGTGGAACCTAATTACTTTTAAAGGTAAGGGGGCCAGTCTTACGCCAACCACTTTAGTTGAAGTGGGAGTTTCCCAGCTCCCGAGCGGGCTTGTACTCATTTCTCGTGAAGGCTGAGTAAACCTTGCCGGTACTTTATTTTAGGTTTTTCAAATAAGCACTGAAACGGGAAATCATTTCTGACACCCTCGGTGGGATTCGAACGCGATCTCTCAGCATGGAATACAAGCATTTAATTAACCCAATCAACCTTCGATTGCGTTGATTGAAAATGTATGAAATATACGACAGCACTCCTGGAGAGTGAGATAGTATTCATACTTCTTAGCACATCACTCCTTACTTTCAAGCTCTCCATTGGCTGAAAATCCCTGAGAGGATCACCTTTAAAGTCGGCTTGCTCATCTTTAAAGCACTGCGTGAGAGTGCTCCGGGGTACCTGATGGAGCTGGTGTCTCCAGTAACTACAATCTCGCGCGGACAAACACTGAAGTCAGCTGCATCAAGAAGCAGCTGCCTGGACATCCCTGCAAGAAGGCCCCGCACTGTTTTTGGAGGCAGGGCATTCAAGGCAGCCGCTCCAATGACTTGGAATGCTATATTCCCGCCTCTCTGAGGGAACTGGATTTGGAGAGACTGTTTGGAAAGACGTCTCAAGACTCACCTCTTCGTAAAATCATATAGACAAGCACCTTTGCAATGACATATTGCAATTAAAGGTGCTTTATAAATTTTGTACTTCATCATCACACTGTTACGAGCGTTTGATAGTATTAGTGCATACTTGATTCTAATCACGCTGGTAGAAAAACGCTCTAAATCATCCACTATTCTCGAGGAATCAAGAACAGTCGAGAACCGTCCATATGAATGTAAATAAATGTAAGCCGAAATCATGTGCAGGAGAGTGTCGATTAAAACATTGAGCCGTGAAGTCGAAAGCAAAAGCTAGTTCATTATCAATTGTTGTAAATTGTGAACCAAATCGTGTAAACTAAATTCTCTTAAATTAAATAATTGCAATATCATTAATCGATGAGGCATTTTAATATATATTTTAAATAATTGCAGTTTAAATAAAAAAGAGCCCACTAAAATCATAGCAATATTGTTATGTAAATTTAAAATACATATAAATATTTAGGCAGGTAGGTATATCGTTTATAGCTGATGAGAGTTGTATATAAGTAGGATTAATTTTTATATGTAACTAGGGTAAAGAGATATTCATAATTATGTACTCAAAGCTTTTAGAAGACCGTTCGAGAAGGTTCAAGAAAAAATTGGCCTCTAGGAACTTCTATCGCTGGAGTATAAAAAGCCGCGAACGGCTTGCAGCAGGCAGTCATCATACGACACTCTACTTTTAAACACAAAATACAGTATAAGTGAACACACACCATCTGTGAAATAAATGTTAATTGCCAAATAAATGTAAAAGTGTAAAAAATAAATTTAAATGTAAAATAAATATCCTGTAAAGAAGACCAGTTTTTAATTTGAAGGCTATTTGAACCCTAAAAACATAACAATACATTATTTCGATTTACGCGATCGAGGTACCAGTTTTATACTCGGCGTGAAGAGAAGACAGTCGATATCTAAGAGGCTGATGTGAATGGAAACCGGATATAATGTATAGAGTATGTTTCCATGTCTCGCATAAAGGGCTAGTGAATCAGCATTCAGCACGTGCTGGCATGCTGATTGACTGACTGACACGTGTCACGGCGAGGTGATGTGGGTGAACCTTGCCGGTGCGGAAGTACCTGCTGAATAATCTACACACCATTAGGGGACGTGCGCTTGTGCGGACAAAAAAACGGAAATGAGAGAAACAAATGAAGGATTGATTTATTTGGTGGGCGCTGTTTTTGTGTGAATCAAGCCACATGGGGATACGAGTATCAACCCTTCTCTCTTTCTTTTTATTTCTTTTTGCGCTAATTAAAATAGTCCGGTCGATAAACTACACATATAGTGTAACTTCTTCTTCAAATATCTCGCTGATTTAATCAAACCAATCACCCCCGGCAAAAAAAGGCTTACACTGCGCTCGGCTGAGACTGGAGCCAAATCAAGGATTGAAGAACCTATAAGAAGAGTTAACACAATATTTGGAGAGCGTGCATTTGCAGTTGCTAGGCCTGGAACCACCTGCCACATCATGTGAGAGAGCTAGAGGACCATGGAATGTTCCGGAATGCACTGGAGACAAGCAAATTTCTGGCATCGTTTGCACCAGCGCCCTTGGAGTGACTACATCACGAAACGGCGCTATAAAGAAATCATCAACTCATCATCATCATCTTGCCTGTGTTATCCCCGAAGATGTCGCATGTGGTGATTCGGGACCTATTTATTTTTACAAGTAAGGGGGCTGGCCTAACACCAACCACTTTCAGTTGAAGTGGGGGTTTCACAGCTTTTGAGGGCCTGGTGCTCTTTTCTTGTGAAGGCTGACTTCACCTTACCGGTATTTTATTTTGGGATTTGAAATAAACACCGAAACGAGAAATCATTTTTGCCACCCTCGGTGGGGATCAACACCTTGCTCTTGGCATGTAATGCAAGCATTCTACCAACTGAGCATCGACCGAACTATTTACGAACTTGGCATCGCTACAAAGCGCCAATTCTCAAGCAAAACCCTATTGCTTTGAGGTTTGATGGACCTTTTGTGACCGGTCATAGGTAAAGGTAATGAATTTTCCAAACCAGCGGAAAGCATTTTTGAAAATAAAAATGGCATATTATTTCTGCTCCACTGGGATTCAAACCCACGACCTTCCATTTACAAGTCCGAGGCTTTATCACTAGACTATACCATTTGTAGAACGGTCACGGCTCTTTCACGAATAACTCCATACAGCTCCAGAGTCCATGAAATTTGGGGAGTCTATCGTACAGGATTCGATTAAAAAACATTTAGTTTCTTTTACTTGCATTGTTTTGGCTTGTTTTCAGCCCCTATTTCACTAGGGGTGGTCACTACCTCCGCAGATAATTTTCCATTTTATTCTGTTCTTACAAACTTCATTCATCCCCTCAACACTCATTGCTCTCTTCATGCACTAATTTAAACTAATCTAAGTTGCAAAGATAATTCACACGTTTAATAATAAAGAGAAATAACTCGAAAATTGGGAAAATCGAGATTTTGTAATAAAAAGCAAGAACAATGCGAGAAGAATAGGTAGAATGCGACAGCCGTTCAATTTGGCCGAATATGACCGAGATAAAGCATCGGCCGCCTTTTTCATCCCATACAAGTTGTACTGGTTGTCTGAACTTCAAACGTGATTTCCCAACATTCATGTTTTGTGAGTTATTGCTCTTTATTATTAAACGTGCGATATGTAACATTGGGGATTTACTATATAAGCATTTTCACAAGCAGACACGTATAAGTTCGCGCTTTCACATGCCGCTTGTGAAACTACAACATAAAAACCTAAATCTCAACTCTAGCCGACCTTCCCGAACTAGCCGACCTAGCCGACCTTCGACGAAACAGGGGGGACATTGAAAAAGTGAACTATTTTCTACAGCTAACAAACTATAAGTTAAGGAACAAATTACATTTTTAAAATCAATAAAGTATAATATTATGTATAACATCAAAACGAATACAGAATACAAAATTCTCATTTAAAAAAACTCTAGCCCTAGCCGCCAACATTACAGATCAACCGCCGTTTCTTTCTGTCCTTACACGCTTCTTCGCTCCTCCCTTTTCCTCACTCTCAAACAAACTCATTATTTATAAACAAAAAATCTCCTGACTTAAGTTTTACATTTTCAAGTATACAACAACAGAACTCACTATATTTTTTTTCATCCCCCTTCGTGCAGGGTTTCTTCCACTATCTTACACATAAAAACACGAAACCCCACCAAAACCAACCATTCTGTACGAACTTAAAGTATAAAGCTGTACGTTTAAACTAAATTAAAGCTTTTTACCAAAAAAGACGCTTACATCACCTCCAGTGAGTATTTTAGTTTCCATACACATATTCAGTATGTTAGTCTTTGCATTAGGGTTCCCATATGTTATCAGGACAAAATCGGGACATTTTGTACGTAATGTTACGATTGTTTGTCGATGTGTTTTTATTTGTGTGAGTGTCTTTATGTCTCTACTGTAACTGTTACTCTGTCGCCATTCCGCTAGGAGTGGCCAGAGCCTCTGCAGAGCTGCCTCCATTTTTTCCTATCCTGTATACCTCTTTCAATTCATTCATATCCATCACTTTTTTCATGCATTTTCTTATTTTACGCTCGCTTTGTCCATCCCATTCTTTCACAATCTCCACAATCTGATTGCTCCATACTTTTCTCGGTCGTCCCTTACCTCTTTTTCCTTTCACACTATCCTTGTATATATACTTTGTCAGTCTATCATCATTTATTCTTTCCACATGCCCAAACCATCTCATCACATTCTTTTGTACCTTATCTAGATCTAGAATTTAGATGTATGTTTAAATAATTATACGCAAAAAAAGCCACTATTATACACATATAGTGCAACTTCCTGCCGCGTTTTCCCCGAAGGGTTTCGCATGTGGCGAGTAGAACATATTTATTTTATTTTTACTTATAAAGAGGCCGTTCTTACGCCAACCGTTACAGTTGAAGTGGGAGTTTCTAAGCTCCCGAAGGGGCTGGCTTTAATATGGTGAAGGCTAAGTAAGCCTGTCCAATATTTTATTTTGGGTTTAAAATTAACACCGAAACGGGAAACAATTTCTGACACTTTCGGTGGGATTTGAGCCCGAGTTCTCGGCATGGAATGCAAGCACTCTACCAACTGAGCTATTGACTAGAATAGTTAGTGCTTCTAAACTTCTTCTTTTGGTGCCACCGCTATCAAAGATCGGCGATCGTCATGGCTATTTTGACATTGGATGCTGCCAGGCGCGTGCATAGGGTAGAGGCAAGTACATTTCAGAATAAATATTTTCAACATTGCTTTAAAGAAACTCATTTGGAATTGACTGAAATGCTAACGATGGCTCCAATCGAACTTAAATTTTTATTTTGAAATCACAATATCGAGCTTAAATGCGTTTTTTCCACATATTGCCTACCTATTAGGCGCATGTGCCTGTATGGGATGTACGTCCCTGGATGCTGCAGGTCGACGCATGGACTACCCCTAAATGTTGCTTTATGAGACTGACCAATAATTATTATTAAAGCGTTTAGTTTTTAATCCTGTATCTTTAACATGCCCCGACGTATCAGAACAAATGGTCACCCTAGTTCTGACGTAACGTTTCTTCTTGGGGTAGTGGGTCTTGCTTTCACCTCAGCTGTAGCGAGAGGTTTTTAATTATCTCCCGAGCACGCTAGCCATTCATCTCAGACAGGGGATGGTCGGGAGCGCACCCTTTACCGTTTGCTTCAAACCACCCTTAACTCTACGTCGTGAGCTACATATGAAGCGGCTACAGAGCGAACAAAGATTCAACGCAAGTCTTTTTTTTTTGTAACTCTATCCCATCTTCTTAGGCCCGATATTTTCCACTTATGACCGGTCCGTACCCAAGTAACCTATTAGGTTTTAAAAAGGTTACAAAAAGGTCCCAGAACCTTTTTTAACCTTTTTGTAACCTTTTTAAAACCTAAAAGGTTACTTGGGTAGTTCAGTGACAACACTTCGGACTCTGATTGGAAGGTTATGGGTTCGAATCCCGGCGGAGCACAAAAAATATACCATTTACATTTTCAAATTTGCTCTTCGCTGGGTTGAAAAATTTATAAACTTTTACCAATTACCGGTAACCAAAGTTCCATCCAGCCTTAAAGCAATAGGGTCTTGCTTGAGAATTGGCGCTTTGTAGCGACGATGACCAAGCTCGTAAAAAAGTCGATAGCTCAATTGGTAGAATGCTTGCATTCTATGCCGAGAGCAAGGGTTCGATCTCAAGGTTTTTACTCAGCCTTTACAAGAAATGAGAACCAGACCCCCCGGGAGCTGGGAAACCCCCACTTCAACTGAAAGTGGTTGATGTAAGGCCGGCCCCCTTACCCGTAAAAATAAATAGGTCCCGAATTGCGCCATGCAACCACTTCGGGGATAACGCAGGCAAAAAAATACACTATATGTGTAGCTTAGTTGCGTTTTCTAGCACAGGAACTTTATGCTGAATGAAAAGGACGCAACTATGTCAACCATATGGTTAGTTTTTTTTATCAGCTTAAAGTCAAATAAGCTAACTTTGAAAATACCGGCTCTTAGGGAAGAATAAAAGCGTATTTTTCCTTTCATAGACCCTTCCGTAGTCTCGTTCATTTAGTGGTTACGCTTCGGACTCCCAAGCCGAAGGTCGTGAGTTTGATTCACGGTGGAACAAAAAAAAAAGATTTTCAAAAATGTTCTTAACCGAAGAACGATCACAAAAGGTCCATCTAGCCTCACAGTAATTGGATCTTTCTTTAAAATTGGCGCTTTGTAACAACAACCAACCTCGTAAAAAGTCTGGTCGATAGAATGCTTGCATTCAATGTCGAAAGCAAGGGTTCAATCCCCACCGAGGGTGTCAGAAATGATTTCCCGTTTTGGTGCTTCCTTGACTTATAGGTTGGTAAGAGACTGACCACCTATACTGTACAAAAGTTTCACTTAAAGGTCGGCAAAAGTTGCAGGGCTTATGTTCATTTAAGGTTTGGATTTAAATTTGTATGTACACATGCAGTATTTTTACGCGCAAACTTAAAAGTGTCTAATTTTATTGATTGTAGAGGCATTTACTTTATAATCGTTCATCCTAAAAGATAAAAAGTATTAATTTAACCACCTGATGATGCGAACGGATGTTTGCGAAACCGGTTGTGGAATTAAAATATACTCAAAGTACAAGTGCCTGCTTGTGGGCATGCATTTAATATTAATTTTAAATGTTCATACATTTTTGCAACTTAGACTATGGATATTATAGATAATATAATTAATTATTTAAGATTATAATGAATTATTACTTAATAATAACTCAATGGCTCTGTAGAGCCAGGGCAAATTTATTGTGGACACGGCGCAGGCGGGGTTCGAACTTGCGCGTGATGCGTGTTTACTAAAAATACAATCATTCGGAAAAAGGTCTGTCTGTAGTTACGCTTCTTTCTTAAAGACCAGTGCGGTAGTATTATTATTGCTCAGGGGCGTATTTAGGGATAAAAAGGGGGCGGTTTTTGTGAGGAGGAAAACTTTTACAGGCCCATGTGGTGCCTGCTGATTTAATTAATCGGCCGAGAAGAGCGTAAAACCATTCCGGCCCGAAATAAAAAACAAGTTACCGCACTGGGCACCGGCAGGCTTCATATTTCCCTCAGGTATATTACAATTCACACATCGGTAATAAAAGACCGGCAAAGGTTTGCTCAGCCTTTGCACGCGTTAAGCGCTTTGAAACGGAGATGTAATCTGATAAAAACGCAACCATAAGCGCTATTCTGCTAAATTTCTTACACTTTGGATATCATTCGAAGTCGGAGCTTGCTAGCGCTTGCGAAAGAACTCCATAGTGTTATGTAAATAGCAAATGCATATAAATATTTATGTAGGTAGGTATATCATTTGTAACTGAGACTGGAGCCAAATCAAGGATTGAAGAACCTATAAGAAGAGTTAACACAATATTTGGAGAGCGTGCATTTGCAGTTGCTGGCCCTCTGGCCTGGAACCACCTGCCACATCATGTGAGAGAGCTAGAGGACCATGGAAAGTTCCGGAATGCACTGAAGACAAGCAAATTTCTGCCATCATTTGCACAAGCGCCCTTGGAGTGACTACATCATGAAACGGCGCTATAAAGAAATCATCAACTCATCATCATCATCATCATCAACTGATGGGAGTTGTATATAAGTAGGTGTAAGTATTATAAGTACCTAGGGTAAAGAGATATTATAAGGTAGTAACTAGCAATCACATAATTATGTAGTCGAAGCTTTTGGAAGACCGTTCGAGAAGGTTCCACCAAAATTGACCTCTAGCAACTTCTATCGCTGGAGTTTAAAAAGCCGCGAACGGCTTGCAGGAGTCAGTCGTCATACGACACCCTACTTCTAAACACAAAATACAGTATGAGTGAACCTAAACCATCAGTAAAATAAATAAATGTGAATTTAAAAAAATAAATATAACTGCAAAAAAAATCTAAGTGTGAAATAAATACTGTAAAAGAAGACCACTTTTTAATTTGCAAAATATTTCAACCCTAAAATTGTAAAAATAGATAAAAAAAATCACAGTACACCTTATTTTTCGACAGGAATAGTTATCTCGACGGCTTAAGGTCGTAAGGAATTTAGCAGAATAGCGCTTCATGTTACATATATATGGCAATTTCTTGCCGATTCGTTCCCGAAGGATTTCACATGTGGCGAGTGGAACCTACTTATTTTTACAGGTAAAGAGTCCAAGCTTACGGCAACCACTTTAGTTGAAGAGGGAGTTTCCCAGCTTCCGAGGGGCTGGTACTCTAAGCTAATATAAGTTGAAAAGATATAAATAATTATAAAAAATTATAAAAAACACAGAGTTTTATTTTCACAAATTGAGTATTTATTTCAACCTCAAGTACTTTCGACTTATTCACGTCATTATCAAGAGAATACTAAATTACAAAAATTGACAAGACAAACACCATAGAGAAATAAAATAAAAATAATGATTTAGGTATGACAAATAGGTACAATAAGGAAATGACACATAATATAATTACAATATTATATAATGATATAACAAATTGACAAAACAACAAACCATAGAGAAATCTAAATAAAAATAATAATTTATGACAAATAGGTACAATAATGAGATGACACATATTATAATTACAATATTAAAAAATTGACAAAACAAAAACCATAGAGAAATCAAATTAATAAGTCACGATAAAGAAGCACAATTAGTTAATAACAAAGGTGAGGCAGCAGGAATTTGGACATTGACCAAATTGTAAGAATTAGAATTTTTATGTTTGTGGATTTCTAAAGTTTCTAGGGCAATTAGATGTCTGCCCTTGCATCCGGAATGGAGAACCCTGACACCGTCATTATTGAACGAGTGGTCATTTTGGATACAGTGGTCCGCCATCTCCAAATAACCAGACAAACCCCTAAAAGCCCTCTTATGTTCTTTCAACCTTACATTTATAGATCTGGAAGTTTGTCCAACATATACGGAATTGCAGTCATTACAAGATAAACGATATACACCCCCACCATCCATACGTTCAATCTTATCCTTATTGTTGAATAATATTTGACCTATATTACTGTTGGTATAATAGGCGCAACTAAAGGTATTTTTTACTAGGTGACCAAGGTTGGTACTCACTTGCCCTACATATAATATTCTTCTCCATTTCTGATCCTTACCATTATCCCAACAATGAGGGTAAATATATTTTTGGTACATGAGTTTTTTTTGTTTAGATAGTAAAAGGTCATTAATAATGGCCTATTTATACCCATTATTTGACGCTATAGTCTTTATCGTATTCAATTCCAGGTTAAAAGCCTCCCTCTCGAGGGGTAAGTTAATCAGCCTATGAATTAAGGAATGAAAGACAGCCATTTTTTGCGATATAGGATGGTTAGACGTTGCATGAATAATTGCGTCCGTGTATGTTGGTTTTCTATATACACTGAATTTAAATTTATTGTTCACAATATTAATACTAAGGTCTAGGAAGTTTAAGGTATTATTTATCCCTATTTCCATGGTAAATTTTAAATTTTTGTTTAATGAATTCAGATAATTAAGAAATAAGTCCAATTGTCTCATACTTCCTGACCATACACACAAAATGTCATCAACATATCTATGATAAGAAGAAATACAGTTCAAAAGGGTGTTTTTTGATTTAAACAAAGAATTTTCAAAATAGTCTATATATAATTCAGCAAAAAGAGGTGACAATTGATTTCCCATTGGAAGAGAGTTTAAAATTTGATAGAAATTGTTATTAAAAAGATATGTGAAAAGATATATTATATTGAAGGTACATATTTTATGCATTCCCACAAGCAGACAAGTGAAAGCTCGCGCTTACACAGGCCACATGTGGACTTACAACATAAAAACCAAAATGAGCATAAGCCCAGCAACTCTTGCCGACCCTCCCTAAAACAGGGTGACATTGGTAAAAAAACCATTTTTACAGTATGGGAGTTAAGCTTTATGATTAGTTCACTAACTATGAGAAGTTACCCCCAATATAATGTTTTATCCATGATTTCTCAAATCAGTGAATCAGCACTTATTTAGTTATACCTTTAAGGTGGCGATATATATATATATGTGTACTTAGTTCCATGTTTAAATCAACAAATTGACACTTCTAAGTTCTAACGATGTTATTCACACACACCAAATCCATGGCTTAATCGCTACCTAACGTGAATTTTCTGTCCAAAAAAACTATGATCCATGGATCAGCTATAGACTAAATGTGTTGCGAATAATCCTGTGACAGCTTTAGTACATTAAAAAAAAAACGCAACTAAGCGTCACATATAGTGTAACTTCTTGCCTGCGTTATCCCCGAAGGGGTCGCATGTGGCGCTTTGGGACCTATTTATTTTTACAGGTAAGGGGGCCGGCCTCACACCAACCACTTTCAGTTGAAGTGGGGGTTTCCCAGCTCCCGGGGGGGCTGGTTCTCATTTCTTGTGAAGGCTGAGTACACCTTTGAGATCGAACCCTTGCTCTCGGCATGGAATGCAAGCATTCTACCAATTGAGCTATCGACCTTTTTACGAGCTTGATCGTCGTCGCTACAAAGCGCCAATTCTCAAGCAAGACCCAGTTGCTGTAAGGCTGGATGGACCTTTGGTGACCGGTCATTGGTAAAGGTTTTACGAATTTTTCAACCCAGCGAAGAGCAAATTTGAAAATATAAATGGTATATTTTTTGCGCTCCGCCGGGAATCGAACCCACAACCTTCTCATTCAGAGTCCGCAGTGTTACCACTGAGCTACGGACCGTTACATTGACTGAATATTTTTCATGTTTTAATAAATCATATAAAATTTGATTAAATTACATTCGTTAAAATGAATAATGCCTTTAATAAACATTTTGACAAGTAAATTATCAGCGAAGCTCAACCTTTATTTAATGGCGTTGATCCAGTGACTCTCAACCTTGAGCGCGCAGGGCTGTCAACGCAGCAGAGATGAATGTTACTAAATTATCCAATAAACGCTACATTTGTCAAGAGAAATGCAATTAATCAACTTTGTGAAGCGATGGACTGGGAGCTGCGAAAAAACAGGGTTGTGCTTTTTTTGTATCTCAATTTAATCTAATCTAAGATTAAAGGAATAAGGAAAAAAATGAGTTTATCTTTAATCTAATCGGAATAATTAAATAGCAGGGTTGTTAAGTTGTAACTGATAGAGATAACTTGACTATGTAATCTATAATCTAAGTTGAAAAGATAAAATAAATATGTAAGATTCATACTTGATGTAGATATATTTATTTGAAATTTTTATTTATTTATTTGTATGAAATATTAAGAGTCACTCGTCTTTGAGGGAAAGATGGTAAGACTTGCAGAGCTAGTTTTCTTTCATAAACACATCCGCACATAGTTTTCAATAAATCCTTGAAAATAAAAACAATTCGATTTTGTAGGGTTTGTGTATTCACACAGTGAAAATTAACTCTTGATAATGACCTGAGTTGACGGTCGAAAGTGCTCTAGATATAAAATAGTATTGTGAAAATTAAACTACGTTTAAGAAAAAATAATTTTATTTTAAATACAACTCATAGACTTATTTTTGCCTGCCAAATGGCATAAACAGGCATTTTGGTTGTCAATTAATAATTCAACAATCATATTAATCTGATCACATCCATTGACTTATAGATTGGAATGAAACTGAAAATCCATGCTGTACAAAAATAGTTCACTTTGCCAATGTCACCCTGTTTTAGCGAAGGTTGGCAAACTTACACGTGCCTGTTTGTGGGTGTGCATTGAATATGATTAATAAATGTTCACATATCTTTCAACTTAGATTGTAGATTATGCAGATACTTACGTTAAAGCAGTTTTTATTTCAAACGTACGCCATTTAATCTTTATTAGAACTTGTTTGTGTGTATGCATGGAATGTGATCTTAATTTTGCTGTATTGTAGATTAGATTAGACTTCAAATAATAAAAAAAAGCCCCTGCTTTTAAAAACATGGCGTCTTACACAGACATAACAAAGCGAGATTAACTCCCTGCCGAAATAAATAAATAAATAAAAACACAAATAAATTCAATTATTCCACATTTCGTCTGGCACTAATAATTCACAACTTTCATTTTCAATAAATATTACCAAAAAATCTTTCACATTTCATTTTCTGCAATTTTATTTTTCAATCCCTTTTGTGTTTTTCTATAACTCCGAGAGCGTACAGAATAAAATTATCGGTTTATCTACTTTATTTTTTTTATGAGAAAAAATGCATCTCTATTGGAAAATTTATGAGAATTGTATTGGAAAATATATACCTTCAATATTTTATTTGTGGGATTTTTTTCTGCGGTTATTTTTATTATATTTAGACTTACTTAAACGCGTAAGACAATCATTTCGATGGGAGAAAATAATATTATTTTGATTTACGGGTTCAATCTAATAAAAAAAAAAATATTTCACACAATTTATTTTAGAAACGGTGTTGCTTTTTAACTGTAAAGCTCGACTGCTGGGAAACTAATCTAACGTTACAGGCAATTTTGGCCCTTCTTATAGCAGGCATAAAGATTTTTCTTGAATCACTGAGAACTGGCACATGCAAGACCTTACTAGAATACTTGAACAAGCTTAAACTTTAAAAATACTTATTTTGTAAATAATTATTTGAGTACCTACATCTAGAGACTTCTATTTAGAATATTCGAGTAAACATTCAAACAATATCGAACAATTACAAGTCCAATCATACACGAAGACAAACAAAACACACACCAAACGATTTCTTTTTAATCTATAATCTAAGTTGCAAAGATATATTAACATTAAAGATTCACGTTTAATGCACACATGCAGACACAATGTATGTTTGCACTTGCAAGTATAATAAAATACATTTCAAATGAACATAAGCACTGCAACTTTTGCCGACCTTCCCTGAAACAGGGGTGACATTGGAAAAGTGAACTTTTTTTTTACGGCATCGGTATATATCCAGATTCATAATAAGAGGACAGCCTGTATGAAGAAGGTTATGACTCTGGAGGAAATGAAAGAAGTGTGTAAGGACAGAAAAAAATGGCCGTTGATCTGTAATGTTGACGTTTAGGTGAATTTGTTTTCTGTTTAATTTTTTGATGTCCATATATATTATTGTTTATTGATTTAAAAAATGAAATTTATTGTGTATGTTCCTTGACTTATAGGTTGGTATGCGGCTGACTACGCATACTGTAAAAAATGGTCACTTTGGCAATGTCAACCCTATTTCAGGGAAGGTCGGCAAGAGTTGCAGGGCTTATGATAATTTCAGATTGGGTTTTTACATTGCAGGTCCACATGCGGCATGTGTTAGCGCAAAATTATGCGTTTCTGCTTGTGGGAATGCATTTGAAATGAATCTCAAATGACATATATCTTTGTAACTTAGATTTAGTTGTAGATTTATCGGTGGTCAGCCTCATACCAGCCTATCAGTCAAGGGATTGCAAATGGATGCGCAATATATGAATAAACATAGAAAATTATGCTTCATGCAGAGTTATCCTTGCACACATTTTAAATCTTCCTTTTCCCTGAACTTTGACCACAAAAGGTCAAAGCTTAGAATAAATCGCACCCCCGCTAAAAGACTGTCACAACTCAAAAATCCTGAAAATTCCATTTTTTATGGGAATGGATGTACAGTATCATAATCTATTACCTCAAAAAAATTAATAATATTATCTCTTAAGCTCACCGAGATATGGTGTCGTGTGTCTCTTTATGATTAGTGAAATGTTCATTGGGTGCGTCACATACAGTGTCACTTCTGACATAGTACGGGGCGGACGTGCGCAGTGTTTTTGATAAAACGTCATTTTATGAGATGTGACGTTTTATGTGACTATGCTTTGTTCTAAAGTTTGGCTTGTAGACAGTCAGTGTTTTGTTTCGTGTCCTTTTTTGATAAACATTTTTGTGAAAAACTTAAATTGTGTCAAATAAACCGTCACAATACGAAGAGTGTCTGTTTTAGTGTCCACAACTCTTGCCTTTACAGGTATGCTTTTAATTTATTATATTATTATATCTATCATTATAACTACCAAAAAATCTAATTTTTGTGCAAACACCTTAAATGAAACGTTATTTTATATTGTTTTAGCTGCTGAAATCTTCACTGATGTGACTGCGCCCGTCAGTTTTTCAATTATAAACCCAGAACCAAGTACATCTGGAATTAACAAAGATAATTATTTAACTGATCTTGTTAATACAATTCTGATGATTCCATCCTAAATCCAAATTATAACTTTACGTTTTCAGCATCGAGCTCATCATCATCAAGATCATCGTCGTCATCTTCATTGAGTTCATTCCTCATTGTTACGCTGATTTTTATAATAATTTGTAAAAATTTATTAACATAATATTTAGATAAGTGTTATACTTAACTTATAGCCTATAAGTCAAAGACTTTCACTTATCTTGTCAACACAGTTTCAAAAATATTTTAAAAACTCATTAATCTTTTAGAAAATCTATTTTTTTGTTCCGATATTCGATTTAAATAAAGGCTCAACTCAAATTATGTCATACTTTTCTTTCTGAAAACCGTCATAACTCCATATTTTCCTCACATTTTGTGGATATTTTCCCAATTTGAAACATGGAAAAGATTTTTCATTGAATAAGAAATAAAATATGTCATTAGAAGTTGTGCAAAATTTTTACTCATTTCTGAGATAAACCTTAAAAACGTAAACTGAGATTCTCTTCCGACGTTTTTGCCGTGTACTGAAAAACTACAATTTTTGAGTTGTGACAGTCTTTTAGCGGGGCTGCGAAATAATTATGATATCATGTTTATTAACATTTTTCATCTTGTTTCTACAACAGTGCCCCTTGACTCATAGGTTGGTATGAGGGTGACCACCCATGCTGTAAAAGTATGTTTTACTTTGCCTATTTCGGGAAGGTCGGCAAACGTTCCAAACAAGTATACTTATCTATGGTTCCAAAGTTCATGTTCACCACCTCCTATCGGTCGTCTTTTGTTTTCACGTCAATATTCAAAATTTCCCCACATTCTTTATTTTTCCCTACATACATTTTCCCTACTACTATCCCTTGACTTATAGGTTGGTATGAGGCTGACCACCCATACTGTAAAAAATGGTTCACTTTGCCAATGTCACCCCTGTGTCAAGGAAGGTCGGCAGAAATTGTTCATTTGAGATTTGGATTTTATTTGTAAGTATATATTCAGCATTTGAAGCGCGAACTACACGTGTTTGTTTGTGGGCATGCATTTGAGAATTTTAAATGAATATATCCTTGCAACATAGATTACTATAGATAGATTTTAGATATCTATTAGTAACCCCTTTCGTTACAATATATTCAGACGTAAGGCTTAGAAAAAGCAATTACTTAGATTATTGGATGTGCGTTATCATTCCGTAGCTTAGTCTGCGGCTAATCCCCGTATTAGAATACGAGGCGTGGACTAGCCGAGCTCTGTGTGTGACTCGAGGCGGGAACGCGGGATTTGCGAGATTTCAAATTTAAAGATGGAATCTTTTTTCGATTTGGAATTATTTTTTTTTTTTTTTTTTTTTTTTTATTTATTACAGAAAACAACAGCACATACACATGAAACAAGTAAAGATTTATAATAAATACATATAAGGCCAATAATAGTTTTCTTAAATAAAAATAATTACAATAAAAGCTTGTCTACAGCAAATGTAACAGCAAACGAAAAGAACAAAAGAAAAACAATATGAATGCGGAGGTTTTTATCAGAGAAGATTTGGGAAAATAGGATAGAAAGGACAATGGAAGGGGAAGAGGATGCCATTCAATCAGTTTTGCATTTTCTCAAGTAGTACATCCGCACCCCTTGAAGAAATGCGTTTTTGGACAAACAAAAAATGTCCAGGTGATTAAAATTTGAGTTATAACAAAACATAGCTCTCGTTAAAGTCGAGTTCCTGGCATAATTTGTAGTGTGCGCTCCCGTATAAAAAAGTGAATTTAACCTAGTGCGCCTTGTAGGTACACGCAAAGTGAGCCCCTCACAAAGAACGGTGGAGTCAATATGGCCGTGTACTATATCGTACAGAAAAGCCATATCTAATAGCGTTCGACGGGCTTCTAGGGACATAAAACCGTGATGACGGCAAGCATCATGATAATTATTAAAAGTTAAATGTTCCCTGTAATTTAGATGCTTTAGGAATTTCTTTTGTATAGCTTCTATTTGTTCCTTATAAACACTGTACTGTGGATTCCAAATAGGTGAAGCGAATTCAAGCCTACTGCGAACATACGCGCAATAGGCCATCTTAACGGCATTAGAACCCCTGAAGGGCTCACAGGTCCTTAAAATAAATCCCAGCATTTTGTAAGATTTAACGGTGGTAGAGGAAATATGGGCATCAAAAATTAATTTAGCATCCATAAAAACACCAAGGTCCCTCACCCCAGTCACAGTGTCAAGGTATTCACCCTTGAGTTGATAATTAAACTTTAAGGGGTTTGTCTTGCGGGTAAGAGATATCTTATGGCACTTAGATACATTAAGATCTAATTTGTTTTTAATACAATAATGTGTAAGGTTGTCCAAATTATCCTGCAGCTTCATGCAGTCCTGAATGCTATTAATTCCTAAGTAAATTTTAGTATCATCAGCATATAATAAACATTTTGTAAAATTAAAACACTGTTCAATGTCATAGACATATACATTGTAAAGAAGCGGTCCGAGGTGAGAGCCCTGGGGGACACCAGACGGAATACTAAAGAAGTCCGACTTGCAGCCACCAAGAACAACCGCTTGAGATCTTTTTATCAGGTATGATGCAAACCACCGCAGCAGATTCCCATGCACGCCAAGTGTTTGTAGTTTATCCAATAATATGCTATGGCTTACCCTGTCAAAGGCCTTTGAGTAGTCCGTGTAGATTACGTCAATTTGGCCACCCTTTTCCATCTCATCAAACACGTAATCTGTGAAGACTGCTAAGTTGGAGACGACTGATCTTTTTTTGAGGAAACCATGTTGGGATTTGGGTAGCTGAGAAACGAGTAAAAGATATATTTGATCATAGATCAACTTCTCAAACAATTTACCAAATACGGGTAAGATGGATATAGGTCGATAGTTTTCTGCAGAAGTTTTAGGACCAGATTTGTGTATTGGAACTATGTGCGCCCTCTTCCAGGCATCAGGAAATATACCTGTAATAAGGGACTTATTGAAAATCATTGCCAGAGGGAGTGATAGTTCATTAGCGCAACTAATAGCAAAAAACGAAGGAATGCCATCACTACCCGCTCCTTTGCTAGCATCAAGTGTGTTTAAATATTTGCAAACCATAATGGGAGTAACCGCCAGTCCACAAGCAATGTTTTGATTTGTAGACAATTCACCAAAGGACGGAGGACAAGCGACAGTAGATGAATCAGTGATATCAGAAAAATCAGTGTAAACAGATCTAAAATATTTTGAAAACAGATTTGCCATACTACAAGCATCAGAGGCCACTTGCCCCTCAAATAATAATTCTCTTGGTAGTGAACTGGAATTTCGCACACCCTTGAGATATGACCAAAATCTCTTTGGCTCTTTAGACATGGATAGCTCTGAGTATCTGATAAACCTGGCATGACACTCACCCTGTACGCGTTTCTGACGAGAACGTAAGAGGGAGAATGTTTGATAATCCCTTGGATTTCCTGTTAACCTCCATCGTCTGTGAGCTTTATGTTTTTCTTTAATTATCTTTATCAATGCTGCTGAAAACCAAGTTGGATACTTATTACAATTAATCATTTTACCGGGTATAAAAGAGTCAATGCTTTCATTTATTATTCTATAAAATACATCAACACAGTCATTCACATCGCACTGATTGAGAATCAGCTCCCAATCAATATTAGACAAGAAATTTTTAAGTTTAGTATAATCACCCTTCCTAAAAAGACGTGTAAAGCGTGGGGCACTAACCAAGTATTTCTTGGGAACAAGGTCGGCAGTCAGTTCAAGTGACGGATGATGGAGGTCCTCAGGAACCAAAGGAAAAGCAGCATGTATAGTTTTTATAGCAGTATTTGAAAGAATAAGATCCAATATTCTCCCATTAGCATTAAGAATATTATTATACTGTTCCAAACCAGTAGCAGAATAGTTAAGGAAAATCTCAGCAGTGTGGCGTTCAAAGAAAATTGGGGTGAGGTGATCATTGTTGTTTTCCTCAGTCCACTTTATATTGGGCAAATTAAAATCTCCAACCACAATAAAAATATCTTTAGGGTAAAAATTAAGTAAATTTGTAAGTGTCGATGCAAAATTGAGCATCATTTCTTGGTGAGAAGATCCTCCCATCATATAGATGCAAGCTATATGTAAATCAATAGAGTTCCTGAACGATTTTCCAGGAATGGTCAACCAGACGCATTCTAGCCCCGACTGCCACTCCGGTCGCTGGCGAGCATTTAACACTCTGCGAGTTGCAATCATTACTCCCCCTCCTCGAGACAATCCTGTGTCAAGAGGGTCTCTATCATTTCTGAAGACGTCATAACGACCATCAAACAACTCACCATCCAGAATTCCGTCATTTAACCAACTTTCAGAAATCAGTAAAATGTCATAATTGTTCAATAAAACATTCTGTGAAAAAATATTTGTTTTAGTACGTAACCCACGTACATTTTGATAATATAACCTGAAAGTCATGATGTGTTTCTATTATGCATAATTAAAATGTAAAAATAATAGAAATGATATGTCATAAAATTATAAAATATTATATGAGAACTCACCTTGCGACACTGAGGCGCACAAAGAAAATAATAAATATAATAAAAGATAGGGGCAACATCCAACGTAGGTAAAAACATAATCTTGAAATGCATGGCATTGGAATTAATAAGGAGAGGGGGAAATGTGAAATAACCATAGGAGGAGAGGAAAGGGAAAGCTCTGATAAATAAAAATAAGAACAGATAAAGAAAAAATAAAAATAAGAACAAAGATAAAAACAGATAAATGGAAAAACTAAAGAAAAATAAAACTGCAGTAGGATCAATAGGGAGAAATCGAGCAAAGACCAGATTCAGCAGCAGGAGTTCATCTAATGTGTATCTGAGGGTAACATGGTGTACTACTTGATCTTGCTTACGTCTTCCAATGAACGTATCCTTATAGCTGGGGAGACATCGCTCCTTCTTACATATATTGAACAATTCCTCGTCCATACGTACAAAAAATTATGGGCCTTAGCTGCTTCTTTAGTAGCTCTAAGAATATGTTTACTTGCCGACGTTAAGTGCTCGTTGATATAAATTCTGTTTTCAACACCATTCTGTTTCTTCATGAATTCCGATGTTTTTAAGCCTTTCCTCCTTCGGATAGCGGCAATTAGTTGATCACGTGTGCTGGGATTGGAAAATTTTGCAATAATCGCTCTCGGTCTGGCGCTTTTTTCCCTGTGTGCGCTTCGTGACGCAAACACTATGTTCTCCTTGTTAAGAGTCACACCGAGTGCCTCTCCAATTAGTATGACATCCTTTATCGGATCAGAGCCGGCATCCGGCATCCCCACAATTTCTACATTGTCCCTTCTCTTATCCTGCTCCGTGAGAGACAGTGCAGTAGATAAGGACGTTGTAACCGAAGAGAGGCTCCTCACCTGCTCCTCAAAGATGCCGAGCTTTTCACTGCACTTACAGGCCTTTTTTTTGACCTCCAGCTCCTTGAGCCCCTCCTCTAGGATAGTCATCCTACTCTGAAGCCCCTCAAGCACTCTCAGGATACCCTCAAGCCGCTGGTCTTTGGATACTTCTTGCTCACTCGAAGGATGGTATTCAGATGATGGTGTCACAACTTCTACTGGTACCGCCTGAGACAATGCAGTGGGTGTTGGAAGAGAGACTGGCTTAGATGTTCTCGGATCCTCCGACCTGCATTTGTTGCAGGTCCACTGTGAACTGGACCTCGTGGACATCTTGTTAATGTCCGCGGATTGTTGCTGGCAAGCAGGATGGAAGAAATGATAGCACCTGACGCATTTCAGTTTCTTTTTTGGGCTAATGTCGTTGGCACATGTGAAGCACTTCATGTTCCCTTCCTCCAATATTATTTCATTTGTTTCTTTCTTTCTTTAATTTGAGCTGTTATGATTTGTAAATTTTTATTATAAAAGTATATTATGATTTGCAGCAATTGTTTTGGTAGGGTATGGCAGTAATTTAATATGTAATATCAGTCAGTAAAAAGAGACTTTAATCACGGAATCTGAAGTAAAAAACAAAAACAAATACTCCTCAATCATTAACAAAACTCAACCCTATGATACAAGACACTTTTTTTTCACACCAGAGTTAAAAAACAACACAAAAGCAATTAAATGTGACAGAACTATAGAACAGTGTACTCTCACTTGTTGTAGGAATAATAATGTATTATCTTAATATTTACATTTTTTAAATCTTATCGTGGATTCAATAAGAATAGAGTCCTAACATTTATTGGGTTTCACACGATCCGGTTCGCGGCCGGATCGAAAGTATATTGCCACCTTAAAAATAAAACTAAACAAGTGCTGATTCATGGTGTTCAACGTGGATAAAAAATATTTTTGTGTGTAACTTCTCATAGTAAGTAAACTTATTTCAAGGCAGTGATCATGACAAACTTGTACACTACCTACAGGATTTTCATTTTTTTAGTGTTTTCTCTCGTAGAAAATAGAAAAAAGGAGTATTTACCTGAGACAACTATGTTAGTTTAATATGTTACTTATTCAGTTTTACCTTTATGATGTCAACGTTTAATAGCTTTTCACACGATCCGGTGTGAATTGATACCATACATTTCACGACCGGGTAAACGCTACCGGCTAGTCAAAACCGGATGTTGTTAAAAGGATATACGAGTAAAAAATGTGACGTAGCGTGGCCAAGTTAGAGGACGGACAGTCATCAATATTATAATAATCTATTCTAATCTAATCTAAGTTGCAGGTATATAATAATTTAAAGCTCTCAGATGTATGCCCACAAACCGACACGTGTAGTTCGCGCTTACAAATGCTGAATGTGTACTTACAAATAAAATCCAAACCTCAAATGAATATAAGCCCCACAACTTTTGCCGACCTTCCCTGAAACAGGGGTGACATTGGCAAAATGAACCATTTTTTACAGTATGGGTGGTCAGCCTCATACCAACCTATAATCAATATATCAATCATTATCACAATATTATTCCATATTAAATGGATCAGCTTATCAACAGCTGATCCATTTTATATGGAACAACGATCAGCTGTTCAGTCACCGCCATGTTTTATTTAGCCTTATCTTTGAATAGGTATGGTAAGAACTACCCACGGCCGTCGAGACTTCCCGCCCTAGGTTTATGAACTTCATTTATTTTTATCCTCAATCGTGAATTCAAAAATCCAAAAAGATAAATTGATTCTAAAGTCAATTAGTGGCTGAGATGGTCGAGGGGTAAGGCGTTGGCACCCGAATTAGCGTTATTACTCCTAATGCCGGTTCAAACCCGGCCTTGTATCTAATCTTATCTAATCTAAGCTGCAAAGTAATATTATATCATTTAAGATTTATATTAGCCGCATACCAACCTATAAGTCAAGGAACATACATCACAAATTACATTTTTTTAAATCAATAAATAATAATATAAACATGGACATTAAAAAAAACTAAATCATTAAACCAATTTCACTTTAATAAACCCTAGCCGCCAACATTACAGATCAACTGCCATTTCTTTCTATCCTTACATACTTCTTTCATTTCCTCCAGAGTCATAACCTTCTTCATACAAGCTCTTCTTTTATTATGACTCTGGATATTCCATTCATTCGAAATTTCGGATATTTGGTCCATCCATACCTTTCTCGGTCTTCCTCTACCACGACATCCATCTATTCTACCAACATAAACTTTCTTCGTCAGTCTTTCCTCATTCATTCTCTCCATATGCCCAAACCATCTTAAAACAAACTTCTTTTAATCTTCACTTTCACACTTTCTCTTGCACCACATTCTTCTCTTACAAAACCATTCCTCACCCTGTCACTCCGTTTTTTCCCAATCATACTTCTTAGAAAGTCCATTTCAACAGTATGGACTTTGCTAATTTCACTTTCATTCACCGTCCAAGCTTCGCTCCCATACATCAAGGTGGGTAAAAGTATGCCACTGTTTACCGCCAATCGAGCATTTTTAGATATGTTTTGATTTTTGGCGATACAAGCTGTGGCACCCAGTACACACCTGCCCTTCATTACTCTTCTTTCAAGTTCACCTGTCATTCTTCCATATTTTTCAAACTTACTTCCCAAGTATACAAACTCATTTACCACATCAACATTCATTCCGTTTATTCTAAATTCATAGTATTATCTGCAATAACTTCGACCCTGGTTCAAAAGATGTCGTTGCATGCACACAAGCTTCCGCTTTCGCATCAAGACAACTGGACAGGCGAAAAAGGTTGGTAAATTTCATTTCTCTTGACAGTTAAAAAAAATATGTAAACAAACAAAAAATATTGTTCGAGGTTTTCTAAGGACCAAGATTTTTTATTTGTTTCTGTTCCCCTTTCGAATCATCAGACGCTGTCACAGCGGCGTATAAAAAAATGTTAAATATTAACCACAAAAATACGTGGGAAGATTTCAAGTTTTTGAGTGGAATCTTGAAATTCTGTATTTTTTAAAATATGCTAAAATAATACGAAAACAAAATTTTAATTTAGGCTTGTCGGGTGAAGAGATGATAGGCACTACAATAATTAGGAGAGGCTAGAATTTTAATTATTTCAGCCACTTAATCAAAATTTTAACCACTTTGTGAATATTAAAATTTAAGTTTTAATTATTTCACGACCATTTTTCTCGTCGTCCTTCTTTCAGTGCCTCTTCTATCAGAAGTTGCCATCATCATCATAAGTTATACCAGTGCTAAAACAATATTTTCCCCACATTTCGTAATTAATATTGTGGGTTTTTGTTGTTTATTATTTTATTATTTTACTAAGTAACTGATTTTTTTTATATGGCTTAATGAAGACATCGTCCATGCGCTCCATCTCAGGAACCGTAAGGTCTACACCCGTCCAGTGGCTCTCGGTCCTGTCCAACATCGCCCCCCCAACCCTGCGTAGATCCCTAGCATCCATAAAACTGGTCGACAGAGTGAGAAGTGACCCGCTGCTCCCTGCTTTCAAGGACATCTTCCAGCACCCAAACAAGCGACTCAAGTCCAGAAACCCCATCTGGACAATTGATGATCGGAGTAGGGATGCTACATTGCAATGGAAGTTCATATGGGAGGAGAAAGGCTTTAAAAACCACGAGCTGATCACTCTGCCACACCAGGAGGTCCCAGGGTTTAATCTTGCGAGAGGACTGTGGATGACCTTGAATAGGATCCGAACCGAGCAAGGCCGTTGCAACTTCTTGCTTCATAGATGGGGATTAGCTCCATCTCCAGGATGTGACTGTGGGGCGGAGAACCAGACTGTTCGGCACATAGTGGAGGAATGCCCCATCAGAAGACACCCTCCTGGCCTGAAGGACCTCCACGAGGCCACGCCAGGAGCAGTGAAGTGGATGGAGGGCTTGGATCTTCGCCTCTGACACGGCCCAACGGCCAAGTGATTTGCTGTGCTTGCCGGCCATACGCAAAGTAAAAGTAAAGTAAGTAAGACATCGTCATATGGAGCAGGAAGAGGAGACGGTTCTGGAGGGACCATGTAGACCGCATGAACGAAGGAAGGATAGCCCGAGTCATAGCACAGGAGATACCGGACGGCCAGTGTCTACCAGGTCGCCCTCCCAAAAGATGGAAGAACAGCTGGTCTTCTGCATCACAGGAGGGAGTTCCACAGTAAACAGATCCTAGATCTATAACAAAAGGAAGAAGAAGAAGTAGGTACAATGTAATTAATTGTTTGTGTTAATTGACTTATAGGTTGAAATGATGCTGATCACTTATACTGCAAAAAAGATTTCACTTTGCCAATGTCAGCCCTGTTTCAGGGAAGATCGGTAATGTTCATTTGAGATTGGATTTTTATTGTAAGTGCACATGCGGTATATGCAAGCGCAAAATTATACGTGTCTGCTTATGGGAATGCATTTAATATGAATCTTAAATGTAATACATCGTTGCTGTATATATTATAGGTCATTTTTGGGATTTCTCTGTGAGTGATGAACACACCACAATGGGAGTGTGTGCTTTAAATGTATTTGTTTTGATAAAAATCTAAATAAATTGCTTAAATTCTGCTGCTAGTTATGCTAGAATTTTTTACTGGTAAGGAGGCCTTTCTTACGAAAACCACTGCAGTTGAAGTGCGGGTTTCCCAGCTCCCGAGGAGGCTGGTACTCTTTTATTGTGAAAGCCGAGTAAACCTTCCTGGGCTGGAAGTCTCATCCCCACGGTAATTCTTATCTACCGAATATCGGTAATATTTGTATGAAGACCTATCAATCCAAGATGTCCACAAGTTAACAGCTGATTTGTCTTTATACAAATATTACCGATATTCGGTAGGTAAGAATTACCGTGGTGATGAGACTTCCAGCCCTGATATTTTATTTTCCGGTTTGAAATAAACACCGAAACGGGAAATCATTTCTGAGACTTACGAAGGGATTTGAATCTGAGCTGTCGGCATGTGATGCCAGCACTCTACCAACTGAGCTATTGACCTGACAGATGTAAGTGAATGGTTTTTTAATCTGTTTTTTTGTGATATATTTGTAGGTTGACTTAAAATGTTGAATTCAAATCACTTCTGCTTTATAAAATGTCGATGAAGTGGTTTTAAAATGCAAAATATAATGGCGATAATACTTCATCTAAAAGTTGGACGGGCACGCGAAAAAGAATCCTTATTTTTTTATTACAATAGAGAGAGACTGCAGCAAAAACTCCACTCTAAAGTAAAGACGAATCAACAGTGGTTGGTGAAATTTGAAATGCAATAACTGTCATGAAAAATTAAAGTTAAACATGTGTGCAGTTAACGGATTTGAAATTGAAAGCGTAAATCTATCTATAATCTTTAATACAACTTGCAAAGATATATTAACATTGAAAATTGCCCAGTAATAGAAGCTTCTAGAGGTGAATTTTGCCATAAGCTTCTCGAAGCACATGACAATCTAGTGATTTCTTTATCTACTCAACAATTATTATTCCTAGCCACCAACATTATAAAAAAAATCCATCAGCTATAACTAATACCTATACCCATCTAAATATTTATATTGCATATTTAATAATATTATTGTGATGTTATATTAACATGTAAAAGGCGTCTAGTGCCGTGTATTTTGATAAAAAAAGAATTATGTGAGTGTGGATGATTGCAATTCGGGCTTAAGGCTCACTTTAATTCTTGTGAATAGAGCTACGCTACTGTAGGCGAGACTGGTAATTGAAAATACCAGAAGCTTCAGCAAAAAAAGCTCGTCCACTTCTTGAGGTTTTTTTTTTCAGTACCTTTGAATTAGTTCTAACGAGCTTTTGATGGAACCAATGACAGTATTGTCAAATGTAACAAAAATACGGTTCATTTACATTTATAATAATAATCTATAATGTAAGTTGCAAGGATATATTCATTTAAAGCTCTCAGATGTATGTCCACAAACCAACACGTGTAGTTCGCGCTTACAAATGCTGAATGCGTACTTACAAACAAAATCCAAACCTCAAATGAACATAAGCCCCACAGTTTTTGCCGACCTTCCCTGAAACAGGGGTGAACCATTTGGCAACATTGGCAAAGTGAACCATTTTTTACAGTATGGGTGGTCAGCCTCATACCAACCTATAAGTCAAGGAAATTTTAAAGAAACTAATTAAAGAAACTAATTAGGATTCCTTTAAAACTGAAGTTGTTTTTTTTTATAAAAAGTATCCTTTAAGTTACAATTAATTCTTACACTTGTAGTGTAGGTTTGTATGACGCTGAACACCCACACTGTACACAATGTTTCACTTTGCCAGTGTCACCCACGTTTCAGGGAATGTTGGAAAAAGTTTCAGAGTGTATGTTTATTTGAGGTTTGGATTTTAATTTGTAACTTAGATTATAGATACCTACATATCGACGGTTAAAAGGAAGTAGGGCATAAGCGACATAAGCTAAATTGTTCAGGAGAGCAGCATCATGTTTGAGAGTGCAGAAAAATGGCATAACTTTTTTATTTTTTTATCGTAGGGCTAAAATCAAGATAGCTCTAAAATTAAAAAATAAAGGCATTTATTGGCATTCCTATTCATTCATGTGGTTTTACGATTTTTTTACGTCACAAGCGCCTTTTGAACAAAAAAAGGCCAAATCTTATCGGTTACACCAAAACCATACTTCGAAAACGCAGTTGTTTGCTTGGGCATAAACAACAACAAAAAAAATCATCGTAGAGCTATGGGAGTTAGCGCATTAGAAAGAGCGGAAAATTTCAAGTAGGAAAGCATTCATAACTCATTTTGCCCAAAATGTCGCTTATGCCTATACTTCCTTTTAACCGTCGATGTATGTATATACTTTTAAATAAAACGTTATTAAAAATATCTTTGTAAGTTTTCGTAAGAGATTCCTACTTGAGGTTGGTATGTTGCTTAACGTCCGTGCTGTAATAATTGGTTCACTATGCCTTTGCCACCCCGGTTTCAGGGTGTAATTTTTGGAGTTACGTCAAATCAAAAAGGGGTGCATCGGAAATTCCCAACGAAATGACCCTGGACGATCAAAAGTTTTCTAATGGTCTCGATATTTGTAATGCATTTGTCGATTACTTTAATTCCATTTATGAAGCCCCTGTTCCTGAAAACCATCTACCCAAACACAATGGAATCGATGGTGTCTGCGACATTGCCACTATTTTTGTATGTGAAAATGATGTCCGCAAACATCTTCTGGCAAGTTACCACTGAGGAGTTACTTACTGCGGGAGCAGATAAAATACATCCATTATTTGCAATGAAGTGTTCAGAGCAATTAGCTTACCCACTCACCCTTATCTTCCAAAAATCTATTATCGAGGGTGTTTTCCCCAGCCTGTGGAAGACAGCAATCGTTTCTCCTATACACAAATCTAACAGCAAAACTGTCATCTCCAATTATCGACCTATCTCCAAACTCTCAGTCTTTAGTAAAATCTTTGAAAAGATTGTGTATCATCAAATATTTTCTGCAGCTCGTCCTCATATTATTTCCCAACAACATGGTTTCATAAACCAAAAATCCACCGAGTCCAATCTATTAGAACTTACTGACCAAATTTTTGAAGCATTCAAAAATAAAAATCAAGTTGATGTAATCTACACCGATCTTTCTAAAGCATTTGACAAGATTGATCATAACACTCTCTTGAGGAAACTTGCTAATTTTGGAATTCATGGTGATCTACTCAGATGGACATCTTCTTACCTAAGTAACAGAAGCCAAGCAGTAGCTAATAAAGGTTTCATATCTAATTTTCTTCCCATATCTTCCGGAGTCCCTCAAGGCTCACATCTTGGTCCTTTGTTTTTTGTAATATTCATTAATGATATTATCGATTACGCTCCAGATTGCAATTTACTTATTTATGCTGACGATGCAAAAATCTTTAAAAGAATAACCTCACAATTGGATTGCAACCTGCTTCAACAAAGTTTGGACCGAATTGAAAAATTCTTTTTATCAAACCATCTTCGCCTTAATATTGACAAATGTAAGGTCATGACATTTAGCAGAAAAACAAATAACATATTTTTCAATTATAAATTTGGCAATATGCCCCTTCACCGTACTAATCTAATTAAAGATCTTGGAGTGCTGCTTGACAGCAAACTGGAATTTCATGAACATATTCAACATACCGTTAATAAATCTTTTAGTTTACTTGGTTTCATCCTGCGACTAAGTAACGAATTTAAATCAACAGAAACCATCAAAATGATTTTCAATTCATTCATTAGGTCACGATTAGAATACGCGTCTATTATCTGGGATCCCCATTACAAAAATCAAATTAATTTGATTGAAAGTGTCCAAAGAAAACTTATTAGGTATCTTAATTATAAAAATTATAGACGCTCTTATTTTTCTCATTACTATCTCTCATCTTGTTCGTTCTATTCTATTCAAACTTTGGAATCTCGTAGAACCTACAGGGATGCACTTTATATTTACAAAGTACTAAACAACCAAATTGACTCACCATACATCCTCAGTACAATTTTTATTAATACACCAATCATTAACACAAGACATCCTTCTCTATTCCATATTAATATACATTCAACAAATTATCTTCATTTTTTCTTTAAAGGCGATTACATTAAAGTTGTGGAAAAAGTCAAAAAAGTGTAAGGTATTTAATAAAGAGCAGGTGCGAGTGATGTAGGTATTTTGAAGATCTATAAATTTATAGATTATAGATTTATAGATCTTCAAAATACCTACATCACTCGCACCTGCTCTTTATTAAATACCTTACACTTTTTTGACTTTTTCCACAACTTTAATGTAATCGCCTTTAAAAAATGATTTTTGCTGTTCCGCTTATGGCTACTGTCATTTCGCTCGATGCTCAAAGTTTAAAGTCCATCAGTCCTTGACTTATAGGTTGGTATGAGGCTGACCACCCATACTGTAAAAAATGGTTCACTTTGCCAATGTCACCCCTGTTTCAGGGAATGTCGGCAAGAGTTGCAGGGCTTATGTTCATTTGAGGTTTGGATTTTATTTGTAAGTACACAATCAGCATTTGTAAGCGTGAACTACACGTGTTTGTTTGTGGGCATACATCTGAGAGCTTTGAATGAATATATCCTTGCAACTTAGATTTTAGATTATATATAGTCCTGCTACTTAAAAATTCTTTAAACTTATATTAACTATTGTTTTGCATTATTTGTTTTTTTTTACTAAATATTTCTCGAATTTGTACTTGTATTATACATCTTTTTACTTATATTAATTATTGTTTTGCATTGTTTTTTTCTTAAATATTTTTTTGTATTTGTAATATGTTTGTAATTACTTATTAATATTAATTTCGAATATTTCATATTTTGGATTTTTTCTGTGATCATGGTTGGTATGAGGCTGACCACCCATACTGTAAAAAATGGTTCACTTTGCCAATGTCACCCCTGTTTCAGGGAAGGTCGGCAAAAGTTGTGGGGCTTATGTTCATTTGAGGTTTGGATTTTATTTGTAAGTACACATTCAGCATTTGTAAGCGCGAACTACACTTGTTGGTTTGTGGGCATACATCTGAGAGCTTTAAATGAATATATCTTTGCAACTTAGATTATAGATTATAGATCACATTTTTATTTATAATATTATAACTTAATGTATCAAAACTGTTTTGAAATAAAAATTAAAAAAAAAAAAAAAAAAAAAGGCGGCAGGAGTTGCAAGGTTTGTGTTCATGTGAGGTTTTGTTTATTAGTATGCACACATGCAGAATGTGCAGGCACGAACCTACATGTGTCTGTCTGTGGGAATGCATTTAATATGAGCCTTAAATATTAATGTAACTTTGCAGCTTAGATTATAGATAGAATCAATGCCTACAAGAGCTCACTTATTGCAGCATATGGTTTTCGCATTTTGAAACTAAAATCCTTCATCTTTGAAAATTTTCAAATCCTCGTACTGACAAAAATATTGATAATCTAAATCTAAATCTAAATCTAAATCTAAGCTGCAAAGATATTTATCATTTGAGATTCATATTAAATGCATTCCCACAAGCACACATGCATAATTTCGCGCTTACACATGCTGCAAGTGGACCTACAATATAAAAAACCCAATCTCAAATGAACATAAGCCCTGCAGCTCTTGCCGACCTTCCCTGAAGCAGGGGTGACATTGGCAAAGTGAACTATTTTTTACAGTATGGGTGGTCAGCCGCATACCAACCTATCAGTCAAGGAGTAAAATATGTAAAATATGAGTCAAAGATAAAATATGGGAATTTTGTTTAGTTTACTTTCCTATATTTTCTTGGTCAGTATTGCATTTTATTCGGTCAAAGCTTCTAGCAAAACCACTCAATATTGCGTCTTGAATGTATCTCAACGTATCTTGAATGTATGTTGAAGTATCTTAAATGTATCTTGGAGGAGCTCGAATGTATCTTGGAGTATCTCGAGATGTCTTTCCAATGTTGTCATAGAACTCAAGTGTCAAAATAAAATGATCGAAGAATAATACTTTGAAATGCGTAGATTTTGCAAAGTTAAAGCGATTCTCCAGTGAAATCTCGAAGATTGTTAGGGTTAAGTAAATTCAGGTTCATTTAAGGTATTTCTTTAAAAAGAAACGAAATTTTATGATCGCATAATTTTTGGCTTAAAAAAGTTTATCGATACTTAAAAGTAAAACTGAATAAGTGACATATTAAGCTAACATGGGTTTCTCAGATAAATGCAGCTTTTTTCCTATTTACTCCGACCGGTCTGTAGCTCAGTGGTAACACTGTGGACTCTGAATGGGAAGGTTGTGGGTTCGATTCCCGGCGGAGCACAAAAAAAAAAACCATTTATATTTTCAAATTTGCTCTTTGCCGGGTTGAAAAATTCATAAAACCTTTACCAATGACCGGTCACCAAAGGTCCATCCAGCCTTACAGCAACTGGGTCTTGCTTGAGAATTGGCGCTTTGTAGCGACGACGATCAAGCTCGTAAAAAGGTCGATAGCTCAATTGGTAGAATGCTTGCATTCCATGCCGAGAGCAAGGGTTCGATCTCAAAGGTTTACTCAGCCTTCACAAGAAATGAGAACCAGCCCTCCCGGGAGCTGGGAAACCCCCACTTCAACTGAAAGTGGTTGGTGTGAGGCCGGCCCCTTTACCTGTAAAAATAAATAGGTCCCGAAGCGCCACATGCGACCCCTTCGGGAATAACGCAGGCAAGAAGTTACACTATATGTGTAGCTTAGTTGCGTTTTGCGTTGCGTTGCGTTTACTCCGAGAGAAAACACTACTAAGTGTGAAAGCCCTGATTGCCCGCTTCGACATTTTGATCTATAATCTATATCCGAGATGCAAAGATATATTAACATTTAAAGCTCATATCAAATGGTTTGTTAAAGTAAAATTAGTTTTGTGATTTAGTTTTTTATGTCCATGTATATATTGTTATTTATTGATTTTAAAAAAAAATGTAATTTGTCATGTATGTTCCTTGACTTATAGGTTGTTATGCGGCTGACCACCCATACTGTAAAAAATTGGTTCAATTTGCCAATTTCACCCCTGTTTCAGGGAAGGACGGCAAGAGTTGCAAGGCTTATGTTCATTTGAGATTGGGTTTTTATATTGTAGGTCCACATGCGGCATGTGTTAGCGCGAAATTATACATGTCTGCTTGTGGGAATGCATCTAATATAAATCTTAAATGATATATATCTTTGCAGCTTAGATTAGATTAGATTAGATAAATGCATGCCCACAAACAGACACGTGTAATTCGCGCTTACAAATGCTGACTGTTTACTTAAAAAATAAAAATTCAAACCTCAAATGAACATAATCACTACAACTTTTGCCGACCTTCCCTGAAGCAGAGGAGACATTGGCAAAGTGAACCATTTTATTATAGGTGGTCAGCCTCATATCAACCTATTAGTCAAGAAATTTCCACGGTTCACGGTCAAAAAGCGTAACACAAGGAACAATTTAAATTGTGTTGAAATAAAGCATCAGATGTATACGAGTACTTATAAACTAAATACTTAACACTTACAGTGGTATTCACAAAAAATAAGATCTGTAGCTGATCTACGGATCATCGTTTTCGTTGTATGGAAAATTAACTTTAGGTGGCGGTTGAGCCATGGCTTTGCTGTGTGTGAATAACTCCATTAGAGTTCCGTTCCATTATTTAGAGTCCTTTGTACGGAGATATTAGTGAGGCAGGGAAATGTGGATTTCTCTGGGAACGTTAAGTGCTACAATTGTTTGGCAAGACTCGCTGGAAAAGCCTTTGGCCGTGGGGGATGGAAGGCTCTAAGTCAATGCGAGTTGGCGAGCGAATGTGGACTCTAAGCGCTTGCATTCTTTAATTAAGCCAAACAAAAGGACAGTGTTAATCAGGAGCCTGATACTGAAATGGAGGGTTTGCTTTGTTTTGTAAGAGGGATGTTCAAAACATAAGTTAAACTGATATGATTTATTTTATAAATGACGCTTAGGCTCGGTATTTTCAAGTATAAGTAGTTAATGCAATTATAGTTTACTTTTCATAATATTTAACTCATCGAATTTCGGTCGTAAATATTTAGTTCGTTAACGATTAACGGTTAACGATTTTTAAGATGGCGTTAAAAAAAAAAAAAATTAGGCTGATTTATTTGGTGAGCGCTGTTTTTGTGTGCATCATACCTCGAGAGCCCTCTGCAAGCTTGGTCGTCACTGTAGGAAAATCCAATTCTCAAGCAAGACCCAGTTGCTGTAAGGCTGGATGGACCTTTAGTGACAGGTCATTGGTAAAGGTTTATGAATTTTTCAACCAAGCGAAGAGCAAATTTGAAAATATAAATGATATATTTTTTGTGCTCCGCTGGGATTCGATCCCACAACCTTCCATTAACGAGTCCGAAGTGTTACCACTGGACTACGGACCGGTCATCACTGACAGTAGCTGTTTTGTTCATGTAAGGATACATCAATATTTTTGCAAACTGAACATTTTTTGTGTCGTTTTCCAGCTTGATGAAGGTTAGGCACTTGAACAGATGTTTGTTTTCAAGATTTTGAATGGCACTAAATATTTCTAAATTTTGGAGCGGGGCTTGTCACTTCGGTAATTCACGGTTTTAGTCAAATCGAACTGGAGTTGTTTGAATAATAGTCTGAGTAAAGTTGACTAAAATATAACTAAACTTGAAAATACCGGGCCGTAAGAAAACACATTGTCTTGATTTGAAACACTGTTTTATTTGCACTATTAATTTATAGATTTTAAAATTGCAAACATTTTCGATTCTCAGAGCATTATCAAGTAAAGTAAACTTTACACTTCAAAACGAAAACTACATGCATTACTATCCCCCGATTTTTAGGTTGGTATGAGGCTGACTACAGGAGTACTGTTAAAAATGATTCATTAAAAAAAAACACACAATATTGCTTCTGTTTCAGATAAGGTCGGCAAAAGTTGCAGAGCTTATATTCATTTTAGGTTTGGATTTTAAATTGTAAGTACACATTCAGTTTTTGTAAGAAGCGAACTTATACGTGTCTGTTTGTAAGCATGTATTTAATATGAATTTTAAAAGTAAATATACATATCTTTGCAACTTAAATTATCGATCATAAAAATAAAAATATTTTTTACGCACTCTCCGATAGTTGTGGTTCCAGCTTACACAGAAAAACCCCAAAAAGAGCCTATCAAAATTAATTAGAAAATGTGGGGAAAACGATGTTTTAGCACTGGTATGGATCGAACAAAATCAACAACAATGAAGGAGAGCGAATATTTGTGACTGTTTTGTTGAAACTCATTAATTCTGAAAATATTTTGTCAGACATTTTTTGTCAAATTTTCGGAACAATTTTCTAGATAAATTTACTTGCAATAACTGTCTTTGCAATTTTTTTTGATACTTTTTATTGTCACATTTTTTTGACAGCTTTTTTTCTTTAAATAAATTAAAAAAATATATATTTTTAAGGGTTTGGTGGTTTACACAGTGAAAGTCCATTGTATATTAATTAAATAAACAAAGTTTTAATTCACTTTTATAATTTTATTCCTTTTAATTTTTAATTTTTGAATTGTCATTGTTCTGATGATGCCTTGTAGGTGAAAGTGCTTGACAGAAATAAAATTATAAAATTGAATTTTAATTAATAAAAAAATGTATGTTTACAAATTGAAAATGAAAAAACATGAAGGCATACATCTCTTCTTTTATTTTTTATTAATAGCGAAGTCTTCAAAATGTCGGCAATTTTTTTCACAGACAATAACAAAGTAAAATTATTCAAATTAATGTCGTTTCTCGGTGAAAGAAAGAAGGAGAAAAACACAGAAAAAAACCTTTGACTGTTTATCATAACAAAATTTATTCCCTCGTCTTTGCAATTATTATAATGAAGTCAAAAATTCCTTGCCGCAAGATATCAAATGGGCAAGCGAAAATAGACCGAGTTAAATTTTACGTTTGTATGAATTCCACACGTATTTGACGGCAAAATAAAGACTCTTTTCCCGACCAAATATGTTTTTTTAAGTAGATAAATTTATCTTGTATATTTTTAAGCAAACGAAGTACGCATATGTTTTTTTTTTTTCATATTTCTTGGTTCACAAAAAATCATCCCTTAGCTTAAACTTCAAACCTTTCAGCTAAAAATTCAACCCTTAGCATTCTTAATCTAAATCTAAGTTGCAAAGATATATATCATTTGAGATTCATATTAAATGCATTCCCACAAGCAGACACGCATAATTTCGCGCTCACACATACATACCACATGTGGACCTACAATATAAAAACCCAATCTCAAATGAACATAAGCCCTACAACTCTTGCCGACCTTCCCTGAAACAGGGGTGACATTGGCAAAATGAAACATTTTTTACAGTATGGGTGGTCAGCCTCATACCAACCTATAAGTCAAGGAATTCGATATGAAAAATATAAAAACTTGATGTTTTCAGGACTCATTCTTTTGCCAAACTGCCTGATTATGGAACGAATTTAGTCGGTGTTATAGCCGCGGGGATCAAGACAGGTTATTTGGAACCGGATAACGCTGGTTCGAATCCCGCGACGATAACTTCGACCCTGGTTCAACAGATGCCGTTGCATGCACACAAGCTTCTGCTTTCGCATGAAGACAACTGGCCAGGTAAAATAGGTTGGTGGATTGCATTCCTTTCCACAAATCTATTTAAAAAAAAAAAAAAAAAAAATACCGGTATCTGTGTTCCCAACCCAATTTAATTCTGTTCGATTCAAAACTCATACCAATTGCCACTTTCTCACAGTGTCTCAAAGTGTTTTAAAGCTTTATTTGGAAAAACACCCAAATATCTCGCTGATTTAATCAAACCAGTCACCCTCGGCAAAAAAAGCCTAACACTGCGCTCGGCTGAGACTGGAGCCAAATCAAGGATTGAAGAACCTATAAGAAGAGTTAACACAGTTTTTGGAGAGCGTGCATTTGCAGTTGCTGGCCCTCTGGCCTGGAACCACCTGCCACATCATGTGAGAGAGCTAGAGGACCATGGAAAGTTCCGGAATGCACTGAAGACAAGCAAATTTCTCCCCAAAATATTTGAAAATATAAATTGTATATTTTGTTGTGCTCCACCGGGATTCAAACCCATAACCTTCCATTAACGAGCCCGAAGTGTTACCACTGGACTACGGACCGGTCCAACAAGTTTGAATTTAGATTTTTTCTCGGCGGGCAAACGTCACATGCGTATTGGACTGTAGTTGGTTGCTAGGGACAACAGTTTCTAGCTACCCGGCTGTGTGTTGAAGCTTTTTTTATTTTTGTCAATTCAAACAAAATATAAACCGGCAAGGTTTACTCAGCCTTCACAAGAAATGAGAACCAGCGCCCTCGGGAGCTGAGAAACCCTCACTTCAACAAGAGCCAGCCCCTTTACCTGTAAAAATACAAAGGTCCCGAACCGCCACGTGCGACCCCTTCGGGAATAACGCAAGCAAAATGTTGCACCATATGTGTAGCTTACTTGCGTACAAAGCTACTCTTTGAAAGTTGACTTGATGTAATTTCTTTCTAGTCAATTTAAAAGATAATTAATTCAGTGGTCGGCCGGGAGGGTCGTAAATCTAAAATGAATTAAAACTTCCCGAAGACATTTATTTTTCGAGAGAAATTACACTTTTAGGGTCTTGCGCTCCTGCCTATAAATTATATCTAACAGCTGGTAATGTGAGAGACCTTCAGATGGGAAAAAAATGAAGATTGCAGCGAAAATAATGAAACAAAATAATGTGTGAATAGTGCCAAAAAAATGGAACACTCATAAAAAGTTTGAGGACTGTTGTTTCATGCAAGTGTGACGTTTTCCCGCCGAGAAACAAGTTCTAAATATGAATTTGCTCTGAATCCATTATTCCATAATAGACACGGTTTGATCGATAATGAACAATAAGTGAAAATCGGAACTCACGTCGCCATCTTGTTAAACGTCACTTTTGATAGTTCAATGTGATGTCAGCTGAATTGCTAAAATGTAAGAAGTATTTTGTGGTAGAAAAAAAAATAATACTCATTGATTTTAGGAGTGTAAAAGCCTCAGGCGGTTAAACGGCTGCGAGACATGGTGCCTATCCAAAAGGGATAAACGAAGACTAGAGGCTTTCGAGATGTGGTCGTATGGAAGGCTTCTAGGAATTTGCTGGAGAGACCACACCACAAATGAGGAGGTTCTCCAAAGAATCCAAGGAGGAAGGCACCTGCTCAGGACTTTGTCCGAAAGGCGTGCAAGATGGATCGGCCATGTAATGCGACAAGAAGGTCTCTTGCATGCCATAATGGAGGGGATGACCGAGGGAACCAACTCTAGGGGACGCCCACGCCAAGAGTACCTGGAGGACCTGCTGGTGGACGTGCGCTGCTCAACATATGCAGAGCTAAAAAGAGCCGCACAAGACAGGGAGGAATGGAGATCAAGAGTACAAGATATTGCTGCAAACCAATCTCAGGATTGAAACAGAAGAAGAAGAAGAAAGGCCTCAAAGTTGTAACAGCGCCCTCATACCATAAATGTAGAGACGGTTTCCAGGAAATACAGGAACGCCGTAATTAAGGATGGCGGACTCACCTGGTCAGATCCTGGATCCTGGAACTCTCTGCGTGGAGGGGTTAATTTCTTCGATGCTGGTTGATGGTTCCGCGGTTGTGCGGACCTATTGCCCAGGACGTGCGGCACGTCCTGTGGGATTGCCCTCCGCTGCACTCTCAGCGAGAGCTCCTCATCGACGCAGTCCGGCCGGCCGGTTCCGGACCGGTCGGCTACGCGGACCTCGTTGCCAGTAGAGCCAACTACCTTGCATTCCGCCGCTTCTGCCAGTCCTGGCACGAGTCCGCAGCCGCGGGCTCAAGACTGGGCAGAGGTGACCATTAGCCCTCAGTCAGTCCTCGCGACACCCATACATATTGACGTATTACACCCATTAACTTACTACGCTCAGCGCGGATGGCAACTCGTTCGATACACGTCAATGAAGGGCTCCCGTCAGGCACATTAGCTTCAGTAACCTCGACGTTCTGGGGAGGGTGGGACTTCTTAGAGTCATGCGTTAGCCCCTGATTTGAGGATTCTCTTTTTCCTTTCTTGAGTAGAGTAACTTTAGCTGATTAACTTCAACGGGAAGGCCTTCCGCCGCCAAAAAAAAACATTGCAAGTGAAGTATCACCAAGTGAAGCGACTCCGCATGAGTTGTATGAACTTGGTGGGTGGAGGTGGGTAAAGTGCCTGATGGTTCCGCAGTTTTGATCCTCTTGGATATTTATCTTGTTGTTTTATTATTTTACGAGTTAAATTGCACTATTTAGTGAAGCGATCTTGACGACGTTTGCGGTTGCACTTGGTTTATAGCGGCCGTATAGGACGGCGATTGCAGTTGTACATTGTTGTCATATAAATTCAGTTGAAGCCGTGTAAATATGTGGTTGTAGCTTCACGGGAGGGCCTTCTGCCACTCGTATCTCACATAACTTTTGCATGCGAGTCCTGTGACACATCCCCGGATGGGACGGATATACAGGGCGTGGGTCAGTGGAGGGGGGATCTTGAAAATGCATCATAGATTAAAAACCGTTAATTTTTTTTTAATGTATACAGAAAAAAATAAAAGAAGAAAAACGTGAAATAAATACATTCTTTTAAAGTTTTTGTTGAACACTTTAAACAAATATTTTTTTGTGGAATTTTCAAATTTAAGTGGGCCAATTTTCAACTCTGGCTAGTCCCATTAACGACCCCCAAATTTGAATAAAAATATTAAACATTGCAATTTCATGCGAAAAGAAATTAAAAATATTTTATTACCGCGGGGCCTTTATTCACGTCGTTTGTTTGGCCGACAAATTGGCACATTAACATGAGAATATCTCGCAAATATTATCATCGTTAAAAGGTTGGGATGAACAAAAGTTCAACGTCATGTTTAAATAGACAATTATTTTGTAATTTTTACAATTTAGTACGTACATGTATTGTGTGTTTGCTTTTCTTTGAAATTTTCATTTAAAAAAATGTTTTTTGTTTTGTTTAAATAATATTTTGAAATAATTCGTAAACAATTCATAATGACAATCAGCTACTTGTGAATTTGCGCCATCATACGTCAAAGGTTGATATATAGGTTAGCATTCCTTGAGTTATAGGTTGGTATGAGGCTGACCACCCATATTGTAAAAAATGGTTCACTTTGCCAATGTCACCCCTGTTTCAGGGAATGTCGGCAAGAGTTGCAGGGCCTATGTTCATTTGAGGTTTGGATTTTATTTGTAAGTACACAATCAGCATTTTGTAAGCGCGAACTACACGTGTTTGTTTGTGGGCATACATCTGAGAGCTTTGAATGAATATATCCTTGCAACTTAGATTATAGATTATGAGGATGACCATCCATAGTGTAAAAAAATATTCACTTTGACAATGCCACCCTTGTTTCAGGTAAGGCCGGTAAAACAGGGCTTATGTTCATTTTAGGTTTGGATTTGATTTGTTAGTACACATGCAACATTTGTAAGCGCCAACTTACGCGTGTCTGCTTCTGGGCATACATTAAATATGAATTTTAAAAGTTAGTTTATCTTTGCAACTTAGATTATAGATTATTGTACAGCTTGTATCTCTTAGAAAAACATTTCTGTAGGATAAAATAAATCCTGTTTTTTTTCAACATTATTTTTATCTAACTCTTACTTGAATTGTAAAAATAACATTATGATAATTTGAAAGATCCAAGCATACTTTTTGTAACTTTCTACCTATATTTTATTATTTTTGTAACCTTTTGCCCGTTTTTGCACTGTTCTTCCCGTTTTTTTCTGTCTCTGTCACTAACTTTTCCGTTTTGACAAGTGGGTGAATAAAACGGACAAGTAATACATCACATAGATAAGCCGGCTGACAGTTTTATCTGACGTTTAAGTCAATATTTGAACAAAAAATATACCTGTGAATACCTAATCTGGATTCCGTGTCACTCGAAATATGATTCAGGTATTTTTTTTAACAATGTACCTCTATTGTATTACTTTAAATCGATTTAAAGTTGCACAAATAAGAAAACCCAAAAACGAGACTCTTTATTTTTACGATTGAAATGATGCTGACCATGATGCTAAAGTCTAAGTTGCAAAGATATGTATCATTTGAGATTCATATTAAATGCATTCCTACAAGCAGACACGCATAAATTCACGCTCACACATGCCGCATGTGGACCTACAATATGAAAACCCAATCTCAAATTAACATAAGCCCTGCAGCTCTTGCCGACCTTCCCTGAAACAGGGGTGACATTGGCAAAGTGAACCATTTTTTACTGTATGGGTGGTCAGCCTCATACCAACCTATAAGTCAAGGTATATCAAATAACAAAAATCATATTACCAAAATATTTTTTTTGTTTACAGCAGTAGACTCTTCAGTCTAAGCTTTATTTCATGTAAAATTCTTAGACAGAATTGACGTCTCGTACACCTAAATACCCCAAGTATAAAACGTTACGTTGAAACTCAAAAAACAACGTTAGCAAAAAAATAATGTATGCAATCTAAAATATCGCCCTTACTGAGGGTTTAAGTCTTTAGACATTGTTTGTTAACGCGACGGCTTAGTTTACACGTAGTATTTTATACTGGGGTGTGTGAGTCTAATTTATAGAAGGCTGGGGCTACTCAATATTGTGATCGTAAATTCTCGTAGCCTGACTCGAATACACGAACCTTATTGTAGTGAAAAAACACCAACTTAAAATAACGACGCATAAATAATGTTTTAACAATATGAGTTAATTCAACTTTTACTGTATGAAATATGATTTGAATTTTTCTCTATAATCTAAGTTGCAATGACATATTAAACATTTAAGTTAATATTTATTGCATGCCCACAAACATACACGTGCAAGTTTGCGCTTACAAATGCTGTGTGTGTACTTACAACTTAAAATCCAAACCTCAAATGAAGATAAGCCCTGCAACTTTTACCGACGTTCCCCGAAACCATGTGTGACTTATATGTTGGCATGTGGCTGACCACCCGTACTGTAAGAACTGGTCCACTATGCCAATGTCACCCTGTTTCAGGAAAGGTCGGGAAGAGCTGCTGGGTGGATAAATTCATTTGAGGTTTGGATTTTATTTGTAAGTACACATGCAGCATTTGTAAGCGCAAACTAACACGTGTCTGTTTGTGGGCATGCATTTGGTATGAGTTTTGAATGCTTAAATATCTTTGCTACTTAGATTATATGTTCGACATTAAAAGAATAAAACACATATCCCAATGACGTAGGCAGTCCAGAATATGGAAGTTGTGTAACACGAAGCTCCATTATTTTCAGGATATGACGTCACTGAAGCTTTCGTCACCTATTCCAACTCTTGAACTTTCCTGCTTCCATGTATCATCACATTTTCCACCTGTCAGGCAAATTTCGGATAAAATTCGTCAACTCGCACGAGACTGTCACATGAATTTTAAAGTTCACTCAATGTATAGTTTTGAAGACACTGAGGGGCATGTTTTAATTTGCATAAATTTGTGCGGTTGATAAATCAGATGGTAGAGTGCTGGCACTCAATGCCGAGAGCTTGGGTTCGAATCCCACCGAGGGTATCAGAAATGATTAATTAACCGTTTAAGTGTTTATTTCAAACTAAAAAATAAAATACCGGTGAGGTTTACTCAGCTTTCATAATAAATAAGTACCATCTACCTCGAGAACTGAGAAACCATCACTTCAACTGAGGTGGTTGGCGTATGGCCGGCATATGTGAAGCTTTGTATATTGAAGCATAGCGTTTATCGTAGCATAAAGCGTAGCACTTGGCGTAGTGATTAGCGTACCGTTTAGCGTAGCATTCAACGTAGCGTTCAGCGTAGCATTTGTCTTAGCGTTTATCGTAGCGTTAAGCATAGCGTTCAACGAAGCGTTTGTCGTAGCTTTTATCGTAGCTGTCAGCGTAGCATTTGTTGTAGCGTTTATTGTAGCTTTAAGCGTAGCGTTTAACGTAGCGTTCAGCGTAGCATTTGTCGTAGCGTTTATTGTAGCGTTAAGCGTAGCGTTCAACGTAGCGTTTGTCGTAGCGTTCAGCGTAGCGTTCAACGTAGCGTTTGTCGTAGCGTTCAGCGTAGCGTTCAGCGTAGCGTTCAACGAAGCGTTTGTCGTAGCGTTTATCGTAGCGTTAAGCGTAGCGCTTAATGTAGCGTTAAGCGTAGTGTTTGTGAAGATGAACACATTTTCAGACATCTTCCTTACGCAAACGCAACTGAGCTGCACATATATTTCAACATCTTACCACATTGCCCCCGAAGAGGTCACACTTAATATTAATATTTTTTCTTAATATTAAACAGATTTGTGAAGAGGAATGCAATTCACCAACATATTCTGCTTGGCCAGAAACACGTATTAATATCATCAATAATAATTCATCATTGTTTATTTTAATGAGTTATTAATTAAAAATTACTCAATTACATCTGTTGAACCAAGGTCAAAGTTATGGTCAAATGCCCCAGGCGGGGATAGAACCAACGTTGTTCTATTCCAAACACGCTTGAAAGATCAGCCCACTTGGCCACCTACAACTACGATACATGGAAACTATTTTAACAGATAAGTAAACCGGTTTTCCCACTTAAATTCAATGCGCGATTTTCTAGCTCCTGAAGTTGTTGGTATTTATTTTAGATTTGGAAATAACCATCTAAACAAGAAATAATTTCTTACACCTTTGATGGGGTTAGCATCCAAGCTTTTGACATGGAACGCAAGATTTCTACTAACTGAACTGTTAAATGATTTTTTTTAATGTGCTCTTAAAAAAGGTAACAAATTATCTTAAAAACAAGTATTCTTTCATGAAAATAAAATTTGAGAAATGAGATCTGTAAGGGGATCATTTTGTGAAATTTCGGCCATCCCTTACAAAAAGACGTCTGCTGTAATTTCTATTATACCTGCTCGTATATTGGTAGTGACCACACGTAGCTTGGGCGACTATAAGAAAACCTTTTGTTGTCTAGACACTGTCTATTGTCTAACTTATAAAATTATATTATACTGGTATGTTGTAACTTATGAAAAATTATATATTTGTTATGTGTCACGTTTTTTTATAAGTTAAAGAAGTGTTTTATATTTAAGAACAATTGTTTTTTTTTAAGTTCGTTGTTTTGTTGAACTTGATGTGTTAATACGTCGAAAGCACTCTAGACATTAAACTAAATTCGTTTAGAAAAATCTTTGTTTATTTTGTGTGCAACTTTTTCCGACGTTCCCTGAAACAGGGGTGGCATCGGCAAAATGAATATTTGTTTACGGTATGATGGTCAGCCTCATACTTACCTCAAGGATCATAACAAATCAATGAATACCCGTGGCCAGTGGAATCTTTTTATTTTTGCAATTCCTTGACTTATAGATTGGTATGAGGCTGACCCCCCATACTGTAAAAATGGTTCACTTTGCCAATGTCACCCCTGTGTCAGGGAAGGTCGGCAAAAGTTGTAGGGCTTATGTTCATTTGAGGTTTGGATTTTATTTGTAAGTACACATTCAGCATTTGTAAGCGCGAACTACACGTGTTGGTTTGTGGGCATACATCTGAGAGCTTTAAATGAATATAAAGGGATCTTATTTGATTTGGTTGGTGATTATTTAATTTTTTTTCTCAAAATCAAACTTCCTCGTGTTGCTCTGAAACCAAAGAAACTACAATTAAGTTAATTTTGTTACTATTTTATAAATAAATGAAATTAAAAATTTAACTCTAACAATTTTATCACTCCAAAAACAAAACATCATGGCCGTCCTTCAACATGGTCGACGTCCACCCAATCACACGAGAATACAGCTTGCTCCAATCAACGCCCTGCGCGGCAAATTCAAAAATGTATCATAATATTCATAATATCTTTACATGAATATATCCTTGCAGCTCAGATTATAGATTATAGGAGGGCGCTCTTACGCCAACCATTTTAGTTGAAGTGGGGATTTTCCAGCTCCCGATCCACACTAACCCTTTAGAATACAACCACGCAAAATTCTATAATTCAAACATAATAAAATTTGACGTTCCCAAACCAAAACTAGCGGGCACATAATTTTTTTGATGACTTTTCAAAATGTGACCCTTTTTTGTGACCTCTCTCTCGAAAAGGTCACTCTCCTATTGTGGGCCTGGAGAGGACCCATAAGTTTCTAGCACGCACGGCCGACTTGGGGCAAAAACACTTTTTTTTCCATACGCTACAATATTTCCATTGTTCGACTCTTTTTTTTTTCAGAATAACTTGCCAACGTTATGAAGTGGACTATTTCGTATGAGAAAATAAAGTACAGAGGTGAATGGGAAACTTTTTGGATATTGTGGCAAATGGATGTTAGAAAAGTAGTTGAATTTTACGGCAAATATAAGTTTTAACTTTATCAAGTAGGTGTTATTCTTAGACATTTTAGTCGTCCGTTGAGCCCACGCTTTGACAAACTAATGATGCATTTGTATCAACACAAGATGGCCGCAGGTGAACAGCTGGTTAGTCTTCATTCAAATGTTACCGATATTCGGTAGGTAAGAATGACGGTGGTGATGAGACTTCCAGCCCAGGCATCATTAGTTTGTCAAAGCGTGGGCTCAACCGCGACTAAAATGTCTAAGAATAGCCCCTTTAGTGTTTTTTTTTGGCATCTCACCCTGAAGAGTTAGAAAAGAGTTAGTTAGAGTCGTGGATTCATATTTTAGTTGCAGAAAGGTTTAAGAATTAAATTTAAACAGATTGGTGATAATTTAAGATTGTTATACAATTTTTAAGTATAGATTTGAAGAAAATGCAATTTATTTTAGAGGAATTAAACGCCAGAAGGTGTTTTATGTTTATCTAAGTGAGTTGCTGTGTAAAAAAAATACAACTTAAAAAAATCTACCATATTTTTTTTTTTTTTCATTTATTCAGCCACTTCTTATCCACTGCTGGACATAGGCCTCCCCCATATCTCTCCAGGCGTCTCTGTCCTGGGCTCTCTGCATCCAGTCACCAGCAACTCTTTTGATATCATCTGACCATCGTGTAAGAGGCCTTCCTCTTGTTCTTTTGTCTTCACGAGGTCTCCATTCTACCATTTTTTTCGTCCATCTTTGCTCGCTCAATCTGGCTACATGCCCTGCCCACGACCACTTCTGCTTTGCCACTCTTTTGACTATGTCAGTAACTCCCGATCTTCTACGTATTTCGGTATTTCGTATTCGATCTGACAGTTTTATGTGTAGAATAGCTCTTTCGTGCTTTCGTTGTACTACACGGAGTTTCCTGATAGTCATTTTGGTGAGAGTTAGTGTCTCTGCTCCGTAATTCATAACTGGCAGGACACACTGGTCGTACATTTTCCGTTTCAGGCATTGGAGGATGTTGCTGGTGAAGAACTTCTTAAGACTGCCATAGGCCGCCCATCCTAAAGAGATCCTCCTTTGCAGTTCACCATAAATATAACCTTTCAAATTGTTATCATGTGGGTATGAAGCTGACCACCCATACTGTTAAAAATGGCTCACTTTAAAAATTTCACATATGTTTCAGGGAAGGTTCGCAATAGTTTCACGGCTTATGTTAATTTGAGATTTGGGTTTTTATGTTGTAAGTTTACATACAGATGTGTAAGCGCGACATTTCACGTGTTTACTTGTGGGCATGCGTGTAATATGACTCTTAAATGTAACGTACCTTTGCGACTTAGATTCGATGAGATTAGATTAGATTGGTAAGTGGTTGACCATTGATACAGCAAAAATGGTTCACTTTGCCAATGCCACCCTTATTTCAGGGAAGCTTGTCAAGAGTTGCACAGCTTATGTTCATTTGAGATTTAGGTTTTATGTTTTAACTTCACATGTAGCATGTGTGAGCGCGAACTTATTGCTTGTGAGAATGCATATACCTGTAATGTGAATCCCCAATGTTACATATCTTCGCAATTTAGATAAGATTAGATTAGACCAGCGAAAATCTAAGGAAAATTCTTTTCATTTTGATTTCACTTTTATTAAAATACATTTTGAAAAAACCTATATTTTCAATTCTAACTTCATTCAGTTAAAAATATATTTATTAAAAAAAATGGTACTTCTTCCCTATACAAATCCGTCCCATAGTTTTTTTTACCAAGCACTGGGCTGGTATTATTTTTTTGTATGGGATTTTCCACTCGTTGCTCTCATCTCTTGGTTATACCTGCCGCTTCGATGGTGTACCCATTCGGATGTGAGACAAATCTCCTTTATCCCAAGTAAAAAACTACGTTTAAACGCATATGTAGCATTTTACAAAAAAAATGTATGGAAACTCAAACGTTCACTAGAGACACAATTTTAGTTTACCTACATTTTTTTTTGGTGAACCACTAGGGTAAAGTTTAAATGTAAATTTGTCTACTTGGCGTATCGACTAACGAATGATGGAATATTCAGATATTTAGATGATGTTGATGTAGAAAAAAATGGTATGATGGAGACAATAATGCTCACAGCCAATATTTCAACTTGCATTTAATATTTTTGTTGTACGTTTGCTGTTCTTTAGTTTTATCAATTCAATTGTATGATGAAATGAATTCTTTTTCCACACATACTCGTATATTAAGTTCTGGAAACGTTGGTTCTTATTTTACTTTGGTTTCCCTAATTCTGGATGTACCTGTAACATTTTTTTTCTCTTTTGGTTTGCCTAGTTCTGAATGCACAAGTTCTTTTATTTATTTATAATTTTTTTCAATATTTTATAGCATTGATTTATTAACTTTTATTTCGCTAAATTCTGGACGTGTTGTTTCTGTCATTCTGTGTATGTGTGTGTGTAGACGTGACTGTTTGACACTTTGAACTGTTTTTACTGCTGGTACTATCTGGAAATATCCATTCTAGAGGCGTCTCGTCTGGTCTTGAACACGCAAGAATACGTCTTAGTCACATATAAATATGGGCTGCGGTTTTGTGGAGCTGGAGTGATCCATTAACACCCAAGCCGTGAAACTGACAAAACAGTAGTTACAGAGTGAACCACATTATGTATATACTTGATTTGTTAAAAATAAATTCAACTGCATTTTATTAATAATGAATCCGTAATAACAATATATTCAGGCTCCTACTACACTTTTTTTGTACTCTTTATTCTGGATATCGAAATTCGCTTTTAACTTCGATTTGTCACGTTCTTTAATTTATGAGACTTAGATATACGTACGTCGTTTCCTATTTTGTGTTCCGTTCTCCATTAGATTTCCTAGTTCTTTATTTTTGGCTCGCCAAGTTCTGGACGTCAGTCTGTTTTGCGCGAATTCAAAGCGGCCGCAGAAACACGTCGGCTCCCGAAGCATATGATCCATTGACTTACGATATCTGTGGACTAAAAATTATTTTACCGAAAGTAGACATTACATATCTGTTTCAACTTACGTACGAAAATGGTCCTTAGTAAGAAAGAGAACAAACCACCTAACTGTTCTGAATTTAGTTGTATACAAAAAAAAAAAACTTGGATGAAACTAAGAAAAAAATCCAAAATGTTGGCAGCATTGATATTCATTCCTGCGCAAACATTGTGCGCACGCGTTATAAATCTTTTGATCGATAATTTTGACAATTTTTAAACATAATAGTTATTTATGCCACTGCCAAGTAATGATAGTCTTTTTAACACGAGTGCTAGTTTGTGCCATGAGGCGCAGCCGAATGGCACAATAGAAAGCACGAGTGTTACAAAGACTAATTACGTGCAGTGGCATACAATACTTTTTCTACGACCATGAGAGAATTAACAAAATAGTGAATAATAGTCATTATAATGTACTCGTCCATTTGAAGTAATTAAAACCTTACCTTTGTCAAAACGTGTGATTTATCATTCCCTTCGATTATCTAATCTAACCTTAGTTGTAAAAATAAATTATATTTAGGTTTCATATTGAATTCATGCCCACAAGCCGACACATATGTACAAGGTCGCGCTTTTACATCCTGCATATAAGCTTAAACATTCAAACCCAAAACTCAAATAAACATATGCCCTGCAGTTGTATTGGCAGGTGAACCAAATTTGTACAGCATAGGTGATCAACCTCATACTCACCTATTAACCAAGTAACTTTTTGAGTTTGTTTATTTTTTGCGGTGAAATTTTTTGTATTGTTTTCCTTTCAAGCCTTTTATTTTCCATTGAAAAAAGGACAGCTTTATTTGGAGCAATCCGATAAATAAATTCGATAAATTTTAGCACTATTAACAATTTTTATTTGACTCTACACATAAAATATACTTATTTATTTTCATCTGAACAGGGCTGAAAGTCTCATCACCACGGTAATTCCTACCTACCGAATATCACTAATATTGTATGAAGCCTAATCAGCTGATCGCTTGCGGCCATCTTGGATTGACAGGTCTTCATACCCCCATACAAGGTTGACATTTGAAATTAAAAAATGGTTCCAATTCTGACAATGCGCATGCGCACATGTTCATTTTAACACGGTTACCGGTTGCATAATGTAACATTATGCAACGGGTGTAGAAATGTATGGCATTGTGATTGCGTTAGCCGTTTTGTAATTAGTAAATTACCAAATGGGAGTAGAAAAAGGACATTTTTTCAAGACATTATGGCATGTTTAATTATTTGGTGTCAAAAAAGATAATGAAAAAAACAAAAAAGTACAGGATTTCTCTGTAAAAACATGCTCAATACTCTGGTCTGCTCAGCCCCACACCTGGATATATTTACAACTGGTGTGGATCACTTACTATCGGAGTCTGTTTGTATACTAGAACGACGTATGGATGCGTAAAATAATGTATCTGTGCATCCACGCATTGTTCTCTTATGTTTACAATGTTGTATGTATTGTGACGTTTTGGTGTTTCACTGGAAGGGCAGGTGTGTAATGGGTGCCACAGCTTGTATCGCCAAAAATCAGAACATATCTAAAAATGCTCGATTGGCGGTACGCGGTGGCATACTTTTACTTACCTTGATGTATGGAAGTGAGGCCTGGACGGTGAATGAAAGTGAAATTAGTAAGGTCCAAACTGTTGAAATGGACTTTCTAAGATTGGGAAAAAACGGAGTGATAGGGTGAGGAATGATTTTGTAAGAGAAGAATGTGGTGCAAGAGAAAGTGTGAAAGTGAAGATTAAAAGAAGTTTGTTAAGATGGTTTGGGCATATGGAGAGAATGAATGAGGAAAGACTGACGAAGAAAGTATACGTTGCAAGAATAGAGTTGCAGGGTTATGTTCATTTGAGATTGGGTTTTTATATTGTAGGTCCACATGCGGCATGTGTTAGCGCAAAATCATACATAGTCTGCTTGTGGGAATGCATTTAATATCAATCTTAAATTATATATATTTTTGCAGCTTAGATTAGACTAGATTAGATTAGATAAGACTGTCAGTCCTGTACAAACTTGTTAAATAAATAAATAAATTATATTTAAATTGTTGTTTTCAGCAGGACTGTGCTCCAGAGTATGTATAAATGACATAAACTTGTTTCTTCTCCTCTATAATACAACTCAATGGTAAAATCGCATGAATAAAAGATTGCGAAAACCGTCCCCGCAAAATGCCGACTGGCGAATATGTATTAGGAGAAGGTGGAGGAATCGACTGGGGAGGATCCCCTGAAAAATGCAATATTATAGACGGAAGTTCAAATGAATTCATTGTTACTCTATTTCTGGAATTTTCCACAACTTCGTTTTCCTCTTTTTCTTTCGATAGATGTAGACTAAAAAGCGCAACGAAGGAAAAGCTTGATTGAGTAATTTAAACTGATGATTAGAGACAGAATATTCATTTTTTTTAAGTGCTGGATTGATTGCTTCTTCTTTCGTTTGTTTTAAATACGGTTACAATTTTCTTGAGTTCAATTGAATAAAACATCGATTATATTAATTTTATTTTAAGCTTCACTCACATTTAATTCACAGTTTAACTTCGCACTATCTCGTTAAACGGCTTAGGTACTAATTTGCCTTCAAAGCATTGACAACTCTATATATAGGTGTATAAGGGCAACTCTGGTATATACCAGATCATGCTAGAATCTTCATTAGTAGAAGCTTCGAGCTAACATTAGTACAACCATCTAAAAACCTACATCTAGAGACACACACACACTAAATCTAAATCTAAGCTGCAAAGATATAACTCATTTAAGACTCATATCAAACGCATTCCCACAAGCAGATATGTATAAGTTCGCGCTAACACATGCCGCATGTGGACCTACAATATAAAAACCCAATCTCAAATGAACGGGTTTCCACTTTCCAGTGACGTTATACAGTGACGTAGCGTGGGATTTTGAAGAAGAAACTCTTGAATCTATAATCTAAGTTGCAAAGATATATTAACATTTGTAATTTATATTAAATGCACGCCCACAAAGAGACTCGGTTAAGTTCACGCTTACAAATGCTGCATGTGTACTTAAAAATAAAAATCCAAACCTCAAATGAACATAAGCTCTACAACTTACCTTCGTGAAACAGGGGTGACATTGCCAACGAGAACCCGGAAAAAATTCGGGTGTTGAATTAACAAGAACCGTTTACAAAAAAAACACATAAAATATTTTTTTCTCCTTCATTGTCGGTTAAACAAATATAATTTTTTTTAAATATGTACGTCAGTTAAAAGCATTATATATCATCACTGAAAATAATTTTTAAATTTAGTTCAAAGACCCTTTTCCACATATTTACTCTTCCGAAATTTCTCAGAACTTACTTTTTTATCGTGAAATTTATTTTCATCTCAATTTTAAACGGAAAATGAATATTTTGAAGCGACTTTGATTAAAAAGTTTAAAGAAATTTGAAAAAAAACAACCACCATTTTTTTCACAGCCTTTGACGCTATCCGACGACCTTCGGAGGCTCTATATTTACATTGTTGATTTTGTATCAATTTAATTAGAGCCTCCAGGAATAGCCTAAATTCTGACGAGGTGTTCAATTTCTGCTTTTCATACGTCATCAAGGTATTATTAATTAAAATTTTCGAATTAATTCCACGAAAACCTCTGTAAAAAATATTGTGTAAATACTCAACATAAAAACATGTATCATTTTGTTTTTGAGTAACGCCCTGCTACAAAGCCATATATATAGTGTCACTTCTTTCTGCGTTTTCGCGAAGGTGTGGCATGTGGCGAGTGGGTCCTATTTATTTTCTACATAAGGGGGGCGGCCTTACGCCAACCACTTTAATTGGAGTGGAGGTTTCCCAGCTCCCGAGAGGGCTGGTGCTCATTTATTGTGAATGCAGAGTAAAACTTGTCTGTATTTTATTTTGGGTTTATAATAAACACCGCAACGGGAAATCATTTCATGACACCCTCGGTGGGATTCGAACCCGAGCTCTCGGCGTGGAATGCAAGAACTCTGACAACTAATCTTCGGATAATTTCATACCAATGTCACCGTTATTCTGAGAAGGTTGGCAAAAGTTGCAGGGCGTATGTTCATTTGAGGTTTGGACTTTAATTTGTAAGTACAATTCAGCGTTTGCAATGGCGAACTTATACGTGTCTACTTATGTGAACGCATGTTAGTAATATGAATATTAGTATATCTTTGCGCAACGCAACTATGCAACTAAGTTTCACAAATAGTGTAACTTCTTCCCTGAGTTATCCCATGTGGGGTTTCGGGAATAATTTATTTTTACGGGTTAGTGGGCCGGCCTCACACCAACCACTTTCAGTTGAAATGGTGGTTTCCCAGCTCCCGAGTGTGCTCGTTCTCATTTCTTGTGAAGGCTGAGTACACATTGGGATCAAACCATTGCTCCCGGCATGGAATGCAAGCATTCTACCAACTGAGCTATTGACCGGACTTTTTACGAGCTTGGTCGTCACTGCACACCGCCAATTCTCAAGCAAGGCTCTGTTGCTGTAAGGCCGGATGGACTTTTCGATGACCGGTCTTTGGTAAAGGTGTATGAATTTTTCAACCTAGCGAAGAACAAATTTGAAAATATAAATGCAACTTTGATTAAAGATTATCTATTATATTTTGTGAAAGTTTAAAGTCCTTCTGGGTATTTCAGCTTCTAGTATATTCTGCGCTCTATTTAATATTAGAACAGTCCGTTTGGCGAACGCGTTCCTAGCATATTCATGTTTATCTGATACACGTACCTAGTATTTTCATGTAGGTAATACTCTTCCTTTGTTTCGTCGGCCAGCCGTATTCAGCGAATATTTTAAAAAACATTTCGCGTACAATCAATTGAAAAAACAAACATTCACTTTTGGGGACCGTCCAATCGAGGCTCTACTTTACATGATTCAAAGTCCTAGTTCAGTGGTTCTCAAAGTGGCCTGTTTAAAATATTGTTAAGCGCCTTGACTTATAGTTTGGTATGAGGCTGACCACCCATACTGTAAAAAATGGTTCACTGAGCCAACGTCACCCCAGTTTCAGGGAATGTCGGCAAGAGTTGCAGGGCTTATGTTCATTTGAGTTTTGGATGTTATTTGTAAGTACACAATCAGCATTTGTTAGCGCGAACTACACGTGTTTGTTTTTAAGCATACATCTGAGAGCTTTGAATGAATATATCCTTGCAACTTAGATTATAGATAGATTATAGGAGCAATGGGCGAAACTGTCCAGAATGTATCAACCAGACCACGGCTACATAGCCCGAACAAAGTGATTGTTGTGTCAATGTTAAAGAAACTTTGAGAATATCTGAACTTCAGTTTTAGCAATCGTTGGGAATTACAAAAAAACATACCAGAGGATTACCTGGGCTTTTTATGTGCCCATCCACTCGTGGCGATTTTCCACGAATATGCTCGGAGCGATATTTGCCTTAAATTCGACGAATCATAATTAATTTAATGAATTCGGTGTAAATGGGAAAGCCTGCCCCCGGAAAATTTACTTTGTTGGTACAATCATTTTCCTTTGATAACCAATATAAATAAATTTATCAATAGTTTACAGGCTTTTATTGTATTATTAAATGTTGTTTTTTTAAAATCAGAATAAAATAAAATCTCTTGAATTTGATCAGCCAAATAGCGAACTACACTTCCATCATTTTTTAAATCATCAAAGAAAAACTAAATATGGAAATAGCTGTCGAGTTTAAAATTTCAGAGTATTTGAACACAGAAAGTAAGGGAAAAATTGTGACATTACTCCACCAGGTTCCAAAATGCTACCATTTACCAATAAGCACTGCCAAAGAATTGACATGTTTGCAGTTCGATTAACAACGGATAATTATAGATTTTATCGTCAATTACCAATTGTTGGACATCTGTCATTTTTTTCTGTTAATTTTTAACAAATAACAAACATTGGTAGGTTTATTTTTTCCCCCTATTTGCATTAATGTAAGGATTTCCGGTTTGACAGATTGTATTGTTTTAAGAGAAAATTATTGTACCATTTCCGCCCTCCCTTCCTTTCAACCCTCTAACCAGACAACATGTTGACTTTTGTAAAATGTTTGTACATAGAATAAAACTACGTTGATTATTAAATAAAATAGTTATATTAAGTCACTCACCAGGACCAAATTTACCTGATATACCTAGCGCATGCCAAAATGTTTTCCATATATACTCGTACCATCTACAGATTTCTTCGATTGATCAGGAGACTTGTCACCTAGTCTTATGACATCACCCTATTGAGTGAAATTTAGAATGTTCAGACTCCAATTTGAACACAACATATAAAAAATAAAAAGTTTTTCTTTTTTTCTTTTTCTTTCTAGAATTTCTTCTTCTTTTCGTGCCAATTCTATCGAACATCGGCGATCATCGTGGCTATTTTGACTTTGGATGCTACGGCTCGAAACAGGAACTTGGTGTTTCTGCCAAGTTAGTTCTGTCAAGTTAGTCTCTTAAAACAGGAAATATAATTTAAAACTTAACATAAAGGAAGAATTATGCGTCTTTGAAGTATGCACATAGAAAAAAAATGTCCTTTAAGTTCCTTGATTCGTTACATTCTGAATAACGGTGAAGCACACTACATAGTGCTTGTTTGGATTATATGCCATTTTATTCAAAGATGAACCTTTCAATGAAATGTTCTTAAATATCATATTTAACACGTCGTCGCTGTAGAAAGCGCCAATTCTCAAGCAAGACCCAGTTGTTGTAAGGTTGGATGGACTTTTCAGTGACCGGTCTTTCGTAAAGGTTTTTATAAATTTTTCAACCCAAGCGAAGAGCACATTTGGTAATATAAATGGTATATGTTTGCGCTCCGCCGGGATCCGAAACCACAACCTTCCATTTACGAGTCCGAAGTGTAACCACTGGACAACGGACCGGTCCAAGATGCCAACGACACGCGGTGTACCTGAGCGGTAACCCATCCAAGTACTATCCGCGCTCAATGTTGCTTAACTTCGGTGATCTATGGGAACCGGTGCTTTCAACATGGTAACGTCGTTGACTAAATATTACATGGATATTTTACAGGGAATGTTCGGCAAATATTCGTCACATGTTTGCAGTGTAGATATCCGTATTTTCGCGGCATTGACTCTGATTGACGCAAGTCCGACCAAAGAACGACAAAATGAATTTATTTAAAATACATTTTACGTAAATAAATAAAATGTTTTATTTTATTTTGTAAAATAACTGTAATAAGGTAGGAAGTTGACGCTCAGAATAAAAATTGAATTCATTTCGTAATTTGGAGTTTTGTATGGATGAGGATAAACGAATCGTGCCTCATTTATTTTCTATAGGATTTTTTACAAACAGATTTTTTGGGACGGATAAGCTTAGAATATACAATAATAATTATTTAAAAGAAATAAAAAGAGGAAATATTTTTTGGAGATTGCTTTTATTTGTCGTTCATTTTATTTGTATACCTATTATTTATTACTTTTTTTTATGTGATGACAAAATCAATCCTTTGTAACCATTTTTATATTCATCTTTTTCTGGACTAGTAGTCTGGACTGGCATGAGGCTGATCTCTAATGCTGCAGAAACTTGGTTGGCAAATTATTTCAGGGAAAGACGGCAGGAGTAGCAGGACTTATGTTCATTTGAGATTTAGATTTTAATTTGTATTTTTATTTTGATTGTTATCTAAATCTATAAAATTGTGTCAAGTAATTTTTTTTGTAAGAACCTTTTTTTAATTCTTTAGTTCTTAGACTAATAGAAGATTTCTTATGCTGTAAGAATTTGGAATAAATGACAATGCCCCCGCAGTTTCAGAAAAAGGTGGCAAGAGGTGCAAGGTTAATGTTCATGTGAGGTTATCTATATATCTTTCAAGTGTACATGCAGCATGTGTGCACGAACTTACATGTGCTTGGTTGTAGGCATGCATTAAATATGAGTCCGAATTGTCAATATTTTTTTGCCATTTGTTTGTATATTTTAGATATATCTGGTTCAAATCGAACCTTGATTTTCTTTAAGTTTACCGATTAAACCTTTTTTGGTTTTTCAGGTTCTGAGCAGTTTTTAGGATTCCTTTTTATTTAATATTATATCCATTGGTCTTTTTAAATTAATTTTGATGGATTTAATTGATTATTTTATCTCAACTCTAAAAATTTTTTTTGTTATTAAATTTCAAGGTTTTGTTTTGCAAGAGGTTTTCGGCCATTTATATTTTGGGTTTGTCGGAGTCATTTAAGACATGCTGAAAACAGTCGACCGCCTCTGAGAGGACCCTCAAAGCTGCGGTCAGAAAGTTAATGTGAATTTATAAAGTACTAACTAATTAAAAATAATACCGGTAAATAAAAATCGTTTCCCCAACCAAATATTTTGTTCAATATACAACAACAAATATTCCTTGACTTATAGGTTGATATGAGGCTGACCACCCATACTGTAAAAAATGTTTCACCTTGCCAATATCACCACTGTTTCAGGAAAGGTCGGCAAGAGTTGCAGGGCTTATGTTCATTTGAGATTGGGTTTTTATATTGTCGGTCCACATGCGGCATGTGGACCTACATGTCTGCTTGTGGGAATGTATTTAATATGAATCTCAAATGATACATATATTTGCAACTTAGATTTAGATTTAGATTACTAATATTATTATTCCTACATAAACTAAGAGTGTTCGCACGCGCAAAGTGGTTAAGTCAATTAACTGTCAGTTTGTGATATTTCCACGCACTGAAATGATTTCATCACCACATCACTTGATTAGAGCAATTTGACTGCAGCACAGCGGCCCACTGATACAACTAATGGAGCAGGCAAAGCATGCCACTGATATAGCTGATGCAGCAGACAAAGCTTGCCAATAATTGAATTTCAAATTGCGGAAACTCCTCTCGCTCCATTACGTTAGCGTATCGCAATAACGCACTACTGGCCGACGGCGTGCACTGACGGAGACAGCGTGCAAGTAAATTAGGACGTCTGCCTAATACTAATTACTTTACGTGTGCAGAACCACTAATGCGAGGTATCTGAGCGCAGATGGCTCCTCACGAAATACCCGTCAGGGAGGCTTTCCCGTCAGGCACATTAGCTTCAGTAACATCGAAATTCGGGGGAGCGGGGGGTTTCTTAGAGTCATGCAATAGCCTCTGATTTGGAGGACTTTCTTTTCTTTGACACGAATAGAAATACACTAGCTGATTAACTTCATCGGGAAGGCCTTCAGCCACTTGAAAAAATAATTGTAATGTTGTTCACCGAGTGAAGCAACTCTGCATGAGTTGTATGAACTGGGTGGGAGGTGGTGGGAGAGTATCTGCAGTGACTAGAGGCCGCAACTGCATTGTAGTTTCCTTGCAGCAGGTCCTTCAGTGTGCATTTTTCACCAATTAAGGGGTACACTGACATATTTGTTTATTTATTTCAACGACACATTGTGCCTTTTACATACATGCTTAATAAAAAAACCATGAAAACAAAGAAGATAAACAAACAAGCAAAAAAAAAAGGAAACACAAATATACATGAGAGCTACAATTAAAATTAAAAGCAATCTGGGATAAAAATAAGTAGGTATACAACAAAATGATAAATAACATAAGTATAGAACCCATAACAATAGAGAGAAGAAAAGAAAAAAAAAAATCATATGTCGCTCCCCCAGTTCTTGTTTGCCGTATAGACCAATTCTGTCAAACGTGACTTTTTAATGCAGTTGTCTTAAGAATCAAATTCTACCCAATCTGAGCTAAGAAAAAACGTACAACTCGATAATGTGAGAGTTGTTTGAAATATTTTTTAAATCAATTTCCTGTTTTCATCAGACACATTGGTCCAGTACACATGCAAACATTGCTCATGTAAAATTAGCTGAATGGTCTATACGGCAAACAAGAACTAAGGCAGCGATGTGCCAACGACGATACCATATTGAAAGCACGGTTCTCATCAGATCACCGAAGTTAAGCAACATTGGGCGCGGATGCTACCTGGATGGGTGACCGCTAGATACACCGCGTGTTATTTCTTGGACCGGTCCGTAGTCCAGTGGCAGCACTTGTAAAGGGTAACTCGTAAATGGAAGGTTGTGGATTTGAATCCCGGCCATATACCATTTATATGTCCAAATGTGCTCTTCGCTTGGGTTGAAAAATTCATAAGAACCTTTACGAAAGACCGGTCACTGAAAAGTCCATCCAACTTTACAACAACTGGGTCTTGCTTGAGAATTGGCGCTTTCTACAGCGACGACGTGTTAAATATGATATTTAAGAACATTTCATTGAAAGGTTCATCTTTGAATCAAATGGCATATAAACCAAACAAGCACTAGAGGGACGCTATGTAGTGTGCTTCACCGTTATTCAGAATGTAACGAATCAAGGAACTTAAAGGACATTTTTTTTCTGTGTGCATACTGTTACGTTTTTTGGTTCGGATACTTTTCAAATAAAACTCTACTCTTCTTTTTACTCATTTATTGTACACGTTTATATTATTTTATTTTTACAAAGACACTCTCATTTATTTCATTACACTGGTTTTAGTTCACTGGTCGAATTTGTTTAATGTATTTGTGGAGTTCACAGATAAGACTGCCTAGTGCAAGCAACTTGCACCCTTTTATACTGAGAGATTCGAACACTCCGAAATACATAATTGCTCGAAGCTTCTCGAAGTACATACTTCGTCTAGAGACTTCTCTATTTATACACAATTATCAATCCTACCCCCCAATACAATAAAGAATACCTATAACTAATACTAATACATATTTTAATATTTACATTGCCTATTTACATAGCAATACTTAAAAGGCACATGATTCTTTCTTTTTGTTAAGTTTTAATTATATTTTCCGTTTTAAGAGAGCCTGAAGAAATTCCTGAGGATTTTTTTCACAGATTTTGGTGTTGATAAATACACTGTAAGTGGGAGGCTATTGGGATCGCTAGAGTTCGATGTGTAAGCTGTAAAGTGTTGCGTTACTTGCGCAAACACCTACTGTCTTTCGCTCGCTGTCCAGGTGTGAACGGCATGACGCATCGCATATTAACAATCAATTATAGACGTATCAATACAATCAATTAGTAAGATTGAACGCCGTCATTGTAATGTATTGAAATGCACACACACTGAAAAACACACTAGATTTTACATCAAATGTTATTTCCGAGCCACATTTGCAATTTGCATATTTCAGAGCAATTTTTTTATCATTTCTTTTTCTACATAAGAATTTTGTATTTTTTTTTTTTTTAAGAAATCCTGATCGGGAGACTCCCTAGATTCTAGAGACTCTAGGGGTCTATGACACTTGTTGTAGTGCCGCAGAGGTGTACGAGCTTGGTCGTCGCTACAAAGCGCCAATACTCAAGCAAGACCCAGTTGCTGTAAGGCTGGATGGACCTTTGGTGACCGGTCATTGGTAAAGGTTTATGAATTTTTCAACCCAGCGAAAAGCAAATTTGAAAATATAAATGGTATATTTTTAGTGCTCCGCCGGGATTCGAACCCACAACCTTCCCATTCAGAGTCAGCAGTGTTACCACTGAGCTACGGACCGGTCAAAAAAAAGTATTTGTTTTGATGTTTATATATATCTTAATATTTATTGATTTTAAAAATGGAATTCGTTCCTTGTATGTTCCTTGACTTATAGGTTGGTATACGGCTGACCAGCCATGCTGTAGAAAATGATTCACTTTGCCAATATCACCCCTGTTTCAGGGAAGATCGGAAGAGTTGCAGGGTGTATGTTCATTTGAGATTTGGATTTTCCTGTTGTAGGTTCACATGCGGCATCTGCAAGCGCGAACTTATATTTGTCTGCTTGGGAAAATGCATAATAATGTGAATCTCCAATGTTACATATCTTTGCAACTTAGATTAGATTAGATTTAATTAGATTAAAAACTTTGAATTGTTGGAAACGTAATAGGAAGGGAAAACCGAGAAAAAAATGGATAGACCAAATCGGGGAGATTGCGAAAGAATGGAAGCTGCAAAGTGAGAATAAGAAAAGACGTACCTATGTATGAGGAAAGTGATAAATGTTGAAAGTTAGTGTCCGCAATTATCCGCTCGACCATAACAGCGACATAACACAACTAAGCTACACATATAGTGCAACTTCCTACCACACTATCCCTGAAGGGTTTCGCATGTGGCGAGCGGAGCCTATATATTTTTACAGGTAAGGGGCGGGCCTTACGCCAACAGCTTTATTTAAAGTGGGAATTTCCCAGTTCTCAAAGACGCTGGTACTCATTTCTTGTGAAAGCTGAGTAAACCTCGCCGGTATTTAAGTTTGGGTTTTGAAATAAACACCGAAACGGAAAATCATTTCTGACACCCTCGGTGCGATTCGAACCCGAGCTCTCGGCATTGAATGCGAGCACTCTACCAACTGAGCTATCAACCAGCCACGAATGAACCTTAAATGTAATATACCTTTCCAACTAAGATTATAGATGTCCTGGACTCACCTGGTGTATATCAAATACCGTGTAGCTGCGGTTTATCGTATGTAGGCACCACAAAAAGATTTATAAACACACGGGTTAAGGAGCATAAAAGAAACTGCAGACTAGGGCAGACAGAGAAATCTGCCGTTGCGGAACACGCCCTGTTAGACAACCACGATATAAACTTTGATGACACCAAAATAATTGCTAAGGCTCGTGGATATTATGCACGGCTGTACAGAGAAGCCATCGAAATTTATAAAAATAAAAATTTTAACAGGAAAGAAGAGTGTTTGAAACTAAACAAAACATGGTTGAGTACAATTGAAGTTATGAAAGAGGGTAGTTTTATACCTAATAATTAAGCCACGCCCCCTTTTAGAATATACGCATAAAAGACATCGTCCATCGTTCAGACCTCAGTAGCGAGCAGAACTCCGAAGAAGTCGCCCACAGAGGAGACGAAACGTAAGCTGAAAGTCTTCAAGAAAGAATAAAAAGAAAAAAGAAGAAGACAAGCAAAAACATGGACCACGGTCAAAACCCGGAACCAGAAAATCAAGCATAAGATTAAAGTATTTGATTTATAGTAAAATACGTCTTGTGCTACACATAGCTTACTTACCTGAAAATACAATATGCTGGAATCTAAAATAGAATAAGTTCAGATCTATCTATCTACGAGTATAAAGTCCGTAGAGCAAGCTGTCAGTCTGTGAGAATAAATTGACAGCCGCCAGAAGGTTGTTCTGTCAGGTTACTGAAAATCCGCAACTGTCTGAGGATGAAGTAGGAATTATTTTCAGATAAACGTGCCACGAGAATTTCATCTTTTAAATCAAAGGCTACTCAAATTTTATTTCATCATAAAGCTATTATTTGATGCTGCCAACATCTGATGATGATGCTGCAGTGATGTTTTCCGGGATCTGTTGCCGTGGTCTGTGGAAGCTGGAGCTTCCGGACGTTTCGCCTATTTCTGCGATGGGCTTCTTCAGCGTGAAGTATGATGATGATGATGATCTTGATGAGAATTGTGATGTTCTCTCACAGTTCTCATCAAGATCATCATCATTATCATACTTCACGCTGAAGAAGCCCATCCCAGAAATGGGCGAAACGTCCGGAAGCTCCAGCTCCCACAGACCACGGCAACAGATCCCGGAAAACATCACTCCAGCATCATCAGCCGGCCGTGTAAGCCTAAAACTCTTATTCTGATGATGATGTTAGTTGTCCTCTTGATAATGGGATTCTAGGGGTGTATGACACTTGTTGTAGTGCCGCAGAGGTGTTTACGAGCTTGGTCGTCGCTACAAAGCGCTAATCCTCAAGTGAGACTCAGTTGCTGTAAGGCTGGATGGACCTTTAGTAACCGGTCCTTGGTAAAGATTTATGAATTTCTCAAACCAACGAAGAGCAAATTTGAAAACATAAATGTTATATTTTTTGTGCTCCCCCGGGATTCGAACCCACAACCTTCCATTCAGGAGTCCGAAGTGTTACCACTGGACTACGGACCGGTCAGGTAACAACGCAAGCGCTCGGGGAAATAAAATCAACAACAATCAAGAACAACTTTATGTTATATTTTTACTTTATTGTTCCTTGACTTATAGGTTGGTATGCGGCTGACCACCCATGTTGTAGAAAATGGTTCACTTTGCCAAAGTCACCCCTGTTTTCAGGGAAGGTCGGCAAGAGTTGCAGGGTGTATGTCCATGTGAGATTCGGGTTTTTATATTGTAGGACCACATGCGGCATGTTTAAGCGCGAACTTGTGCATGTCTGTGTGTGAAAGTGCATATAATGTGAATCTTTAATGATACATATATATTTTGCAACTTAGATTAGATTAGATTAATAATTTAAAATGACTCTTCACAATGTCAATATACAAACCCTACAACTTCAACTCTTAATTGTTAATAATAACTTGCGATTAAAATTTAAGGTTAAAAATCATCGATAAAATTTAATTTTGTATTTTTGTTTCATCAGTTCTTTTTTATTAAAGCAAATCGAATAAGTAGAAAAAAAACAAAAGGTCTTGCAATTCATATAAAGAATAGAAAAAAAAATACAGATGGTCCAGTATTTTTGATTGATCTGATGGACCAAATAACAGGGATTAAAATCTGAACTATCTACATGGAAGTCACGTTGGTAACCTCTGGCAAAAAAACGTTCGAAACTTGTTTTGCCAGAGGTGCTTTACAAGTTCACATACATTTTTCTCGAATACTCAATACTTCGAGTAAAGTGAAAAAACTCGAACTACGGGTAAGAAGATTGAAAAGTATAAAAGATTTAAAATACTTTCTTCTAGAATATCAATGAGGCCGGAAAATTGAAGTATAAAAATTAACCGCATCATTTGGTCGGACTACATCCAAATTTGACCGACAGAGCCGCTAGTCTGTCATCCATACAAAGGTTTTTTATCTGCCAAATCTTTTACAGGTTAAATCTATAATGCACCCACTAAATGGGTTGGATCTGCGAAATAATTAAAAGAGTATACAATTTTGCTTGAGTAAACTATTTTTTTTTATAATTATTCTTAACACTGAGGCTTTCAGTTTGATGTATATTCGAGTCAATTTTTTTTATGAAAGAAATTCAGCTTTAAAAGTAATTTCACGTAGAAATTTCACAACCATAAATATCTTCTTCAAGTAATATTAGTGTTATAGTATATTTTTCAGTGATATTTTATGAAAAATCATTTAAAAGTGTTTTCTTTGACTGACTTAATGCTGTAAGCGACCAAAAATTCCTTGTTTATCGGGATTTTACTATGGGTGACGTCACATAGCCGAGGGATATTTTGAATGTTATGACCTAAGTATATGACGTGTATTCAGTAAGATGCAAAGTTTAAAAAAAGTTGTTCTTTTTCATTTCGTTCCATTTTCAAAATTTCCATTTGAAAACTCAACTTGCAGTGCTCCGGGTAGCATAAGTACGTAGGAGGTAAACGGAAAGACTTTCAGTGTATCGCGTGCGTCGGTAGAGGCAGGTCGCTTGTACTGCGGACGAGCGCTTTCCCATACAACCTAATACAACTAATTACATACGCCGATACCTCCTCGATGATTGTGTGATCCTGATACTTGAAAAGACAATTAAAGGAGATAAAAAACTTGGAAACATTAGAAAAAATGATTTTTCATTATTAAAATTAATTTATGTGCTTTTAAAAAGTTTAATGGTTAAATAAAAGTTTACAAAGACTAAAATAAATATACTGTATAAATAATATTGTTTTATTTTAATGCTTTAATGAAAGATAAATGTTTATTTATTGTTTTGTTTCAATTAAAAAATGTGTATATTATTTGTTTCAAACGCCAATCAAAAGATTTTTTCCAAAATAAATATTGACAGGGGAATGTTTGACGAGTGAAAAAACAGCACAATTTCAAATTAAAATGATAAACAATTTGTAATGTTGGATAAATATTAATTTGAACAAGAACACGTGAATTTTTATTTACAAAGCTGTGAGAGTACTCTGTAAATATAATTACAAATTGTTATTAAAAAAAAAAATGTTTTATCTAAAAACACACAATTTTTAATAAATGTTTAATATTGTTATTTATACAAAAAGTAGGTACATCATAAATATAAATATACTTTACTATAAATTAAACTTTGAGAAAGTAATTAAAATTAAAAAAAAAAAATCGTAGTTTTAATAATTGTTCTAAGAACTTCAGCGTTACATTTTTATTTATTAGCTTTACATGATGTAAACAGAAAAGTTTTTTTAATAAATTGTTTTAAAAGTACTTATATTCAACTTTTTCAAAATTGCCATAAGTAAATCATACTATAAATATCTATTCTAAGAACTTCAGTGTTGAAAGATTTTTATTGACCTAACATAATTTATGTGGTAGACAAAAGCTATGAAGGAATTTCAACCCCTATCTGGCGAAAAGAAGGTGAGTCATGTATTATTTTTTATGCCCCAAGATTTACTAAATTGCCCCGTCTTATAAGAAATTGCCCCAATCTCGTGGTGAGGTTTTTTTGTATGTACTCCTTATGGTCCATGATTAAGGTCCGACACTTTGAGGCCTCGCTGTATATATTTTTTTCACTGCGGAGTGTCTACACTTGTGACAAAAGAGTATGTGTGAATTATGAATAGACACTGGATTGTTGAGAATTTTGAAATTTACTGCTGATTTCGTTGACTTGTAGGTTGTTATGAGGCTGACCACTCACACTGTAAAAAATACTGTAAATGCAAAGATAGACCCTCATACAAGCACTAGAAGCATTTCTAAAAATCTAAATCTAAGCTGCAAAGATATATATCATTTAAGATTCATATTAAACGCATTCCCACAAGCAGACATGTATAAGTTCGCGCTAACACATGCCGCATGTGGACCTACATTATAAAAATCCATTCTCAAATGAACATAAGCCCTGAAACTCTTGCCGACCTTACCTGAAACAGGAGGGATATTGGCTAAGGGAACCATTTTTTACAGTATGGGTGGTCAGCCTCATACCAATCTATAAGTCAAGGAATTGTAAGCGCATCTTTAAAATACGTATTTAATACACTTTTTCCAAAGAAATGGGAAAAAATCACAATTGTATATTCGAGAGACAGGGTATGTGCAACAACACACTTACACGTGTTTGTGGAGAGGCATCTGATATGATTTTTTAATGTTTATATATCTTTGCAACTTAGATTTGAGACTAAGGTTCATAGTTCTCAAAATTGAGTTCGCTCTACAGTTAAGTAACGCTTGACTTTAAAGCCAGAATGCTAGGGTTTGGTTCCCACCAAGATTTTCAGAGATCATTTCCCGTTTTGGTGTTTATTTCTAGCTCCCTCTGGAGCAAGGTAAGTCATAGCTTCAAGTGAAAGTAATAGCGTTAGGCAAGACCCCTTACTTGAGAACATAAATAAGTTTCAGACTCCCGATGCGACTCTTTCGGGGACAACCGCTGTAAAAAGTTACACTGTAAGTACGGCTTAATTGGGTCGCGCACGCAAAGAAGCTAATGGCTGGCTGAATGTTTGTCCTTTAAGTGAGAAAATTCAAGCAAATGATAAAATCATGAAGACCTAAATTGGTTATAATTGAATTGAACTAATAATTAATCGATATAATTTGTTTGCACAGCACATACTCGTAAAACACACATTGATTTTAATTCCACTTATGACGGTTTTTTAATTTTAATCTAGGTCATTATATCAGTAAGCTTTACACTGTCATGACAGGCCGGTGTTTATATTTCCTGCGATTGCCCACCACTGGAGTTTAAGCGTAATGCCTCCGTTTTTAAAGCTTAAGCTTGTCTGATTTGACAGCCTAACTCAGTGATTGTAAACAATTTTAAGCAGAGCGTGCTAAAAAAACAAAATATAAATTTCTCATAATAATCTGATTTTATAAAGATCAACACACTTTCATAATTGTCGTTAGATAAGAAATTACTTTAAAAAATAATTCGGGTTATTTTTTCTATTTGCAGTTTTTCAATTTGTCGACGTATCGCTTCTAAGAACATTAAGCGACGTTACCATGTTGAAAGCACCGGTTCCCATAGATCACCGAAGTTAAGCAACATTGGGCGCGGATAGTACTTGGATGGGTTACCGCTCAGGTACACTGCGTGTCGTTGGCATCTTGGACCGGTCCGTAGTCCAGTGAAGATTGTGGATTCGGATCCCGGCGGAGCACAAAAAATATACCATTTATATTTCGAATGTGCTCTTCGCTGAGTTGAAAAATTCATAAACCTTTACCAAAGACCGGTCACTGAAAGGTCCATCCAACCTTACAATAACTGGGTCTTGCTTGAGAATTGGCGCTTTCTACAGCGACGACCAAGCTCGCAGAGGGCTCTTGAGGTGTGATACACACAAAAACAGCGCTCACCAAATAAATCATCCTAATATTATTATTATATTATTAAGCATTTTCAAGGCTGGTCATAAAACGACAAAAGAGTCTCCGCGTCCGCTAGCTGCAGTAGACCCTCTGGTCGTTTTGATGATCAGTCTTAAAAATGCTTTCTGCTTTGTGAAAGAAAAATTGCAAATATAACATAGTCTAAGCTGAAATTAAAAAAAAAAAGTAAAATTCGATCTTGTTAGCAATTCTATCAAAGGACGGATGACAGTGTGGTGTGAAGTATATATCAGAATTTTATTGTACCTGAAGATGATCGAAAGATTTAAAACGTTCGTTTATATGAATTTAAATACAATTAATAAATTGAACGAAATGTAACAGTTTATTTAGAAGAATTGCTTGGTTCTATACAATTTAATAGAAATTTAGAAATTAATATCAATTTTAACTTTTTTTTACAGTATTGTTTTGACGCATCTGGGTTTTTCTTTTGTTAAAATATTTTTATATCTGGAAAATTTTATCTATGAATCGTAAATTTAGCCTTCAGGAATTATAAAAATATTTTTTACTTCTAAAAATTAAAACCGGTGCAAAAAAAGTTTTCTCCGAAACAATCGGTATTTTTTTTTCCAATCCCCAACAAATTTGCAACTCGAATAAAATCCATCACAATGTGTTTGGCATTCACTCGGTGTTCTCCAAGTAAAAATTGAATCGCGATCTTTATTTTCAGCTGATGTTTTTTTATTGACAAATGTTCATTGCACAATTGGCAATGAATAAACCATAACATGGTGGTTATTCTCGATATAATGCAAATATATTACTCTTTCCTGTCAACCAAAATGTGTTCGAGCGTCATCGATACCATATTATGCTCATATCCCCTCGCGTGATTTTTTGCTTCCTTTTTCCAATCTCCATCTAATTTTTATTTTTATTTAATTCTTCGCGCTACCCGTGATCTAGCAAAAATCCCACAAGGAGTGCCACCCTAGGATGCTATTAGCTTCAGTAACATTGAACCACTAACTTTTAGAGCCATGGACACGCCTCTGACCTAGAGGTTCTTTTTTTGTAATGCCGTTGCTTTTACTTCACGGGAAGGCTTAAAATATAGACACCTTGAAGTAAAACTGAATGAGTGACATCTTAAGCTAACATGGGCTTCTTAATTTTTCTCGATTTACCACAAGAGAAAACACTAAAAAAAGTGTACAAGTCCTGTAGTCAAATAGTTTTTCATGAGCACTTTCTTATAATTAGTTGAATTACTATGAGAAATAACACGCAATTAAATATTTTATTCACGGTTTCTCAAATCAGTGAATCAGCACATATTCAGGTTTACCTTTTAGGCGGCGATATAGCTTTGCATGAGCGTCCATGTGCTGTGGGTCCTTCTGACACATGCCGAACGTTCACCATCACTGCACCGGGAAGATAGCGTGACGTGACATTGTCTATTACAAAAACCGCACCGGCAAGTAAGCGTCGCCAAGTAAGCGTCGCCAAAGAAGCGTCGCCAAGTAAGCGTCACCAAGTAAGCGTCACCAAGTAAGCGTCGCCGAGTAAGCGTCGCCAAGTAAGCGTCGCCAAGTAAGCGTCGCCGAGTAAGCGTCGCCAAGAAAGCGTCCTGAAGAAAGCGTCGCCAAGTAAGCGTCTCCAAGTAAGCGTCGCCAAGTAAGCGTTGCGAAGTAAATTGTACCAGATTAGGGAGGGAAAGCGCCCGGTAGGCGGTTTCTTCCTAAGCACACGAATAATGGAAATGATGGACTTAGCTGCTTTCTCATTTACATTTTTTGTATTTCTTTTTTGTAAGCCTTAGCAATTTTTTTGATTCATCAGGTTCGTTAAAATAAACTAACACTACTGGACCGTAGTCTAGTGCTTATGTTTAAAGCTCGTTAATCGAAGGTCGTGAGTTTGAATCTCAGCGGAGCACAAAATTTCTGACACCCTTGGTGTGGACTGAACCCTAGGTGTATGGCATTGAACGAAAGTTCTTTACCAACTGAGCTATTCAGTGGACATTTAAAATAGTCATAAAAGCTCTTTTCGATTTCAGTAAATAGCATTTTTCAAACAGAAATGTTATAAAAAATTTTAAGCATTTTTTATAATGTCAATAGTTTTTGAGTAAATATGAAAACTGTTGACATGATAAAAAAATCCTTCCGATATTTCACTAAACAATGTATAGGTAGTTCTTAGATACAAAAGTTGTTTTTTTTCCAAAATATAGCACACACGAAAAAGTATCTAAAAATGTGAAAAAAACGTATTTTTTTTAAATATTTTTTTGTGGTGTCAATTTTTAAGTTATATATTTTGTTCAAATAATTAAGATAAAAAATAAATAAACATGCTTGATTTTTTCATTAATATTATTCTGTTGCTAAGACCATAAAGTGTAAGAAACAAAAACGGCAGATTTAGGGTATAAAAGAGCCTTAAAACTTTAATTGTTACCTACCATATTTTAATATGAAAAAATTAATAAAATACACCTAATTTATAATGTTTTTCTTTTTTATATTTTGGGACCTACATAATCTAAAAGAGTCCACATTCTCCGTAGAACGACACCACCTGGGAGTTTTTAAAAAAGACATAATTTAAAGAAGCGTCACATTTTTTTTCTCTCGTTGAGTATTTACGACCCTCCCCCCCCCCTCCCCCTTATTCTTTATACGTCCTTTTTAAAAAAAGACGCAAAGCACTTGGGGTGAAATATTATGATGCAAAGAATATGACCATAGCGACACAACAGGCTGAGGGAGAAGAATGACGGCTCTTTCTTTTTCATATTTATCATAATGTGCGACGCATGAAACTGTCTTTCCATCTCATTTTTCCAGGTTTTTTTTACCAACCAGTTGCAGTAATGATTTGTACCGGTCCGTAGCTCAGTGGTAACACTACGGACTCTGAATGGTAAGGTTGTGGGTTCGAATCCCGGCGGAGCACAAAAAAAATACAATTTTTTATGTTCAAATTTGCTCTTCGCTTTACCAATGACCGGTCATCAAAGGTCCATCCAGCCTTACAGCAACTGGGTCTTGCTTGAGTAATGGCGCTTTGTAGCGACGAACAAGTTTGTACACCTCTGCGGCACTACATCATAGACCCCTAGAGCCTCTAGAATGTAGGGAGTCTCCCGCACAAGATTTCTTAAAAAATAAATCCCGTTTTGGTTTTCCTAAATAAAATTCTTGCCTTGTCTTATCTTGTATCCTGCCGCCATTCCTCTAGGGGTGGCCGGTACCTCCACACAAGTGCTTCCACTTGACTCTGTCCTAGCGTACTTCTTTCATCTCATCTAATTTCATCACTCTTTTCATGCACGCTCTTCTCTTGATGATGATGAGTTGATGATTTCTTTATACCGCCGTTTCGTGATGTAGTCACTCCAAGGGCACTTGTGCAAAAAATTTCTTGTCTCAGTGCTTTCCGAAACTTTCCATGGTCCTCTAGCTCTCTCACATGATGTGGCAGGTGGTTCCAGGCCAGAAGACCAGCAACTGCAAATGCACGCTCTCCAAACATTGTGTTAACTCTTCCTATCGGTATTTCAATCTTTGATTTGGCTCCAGTTTCAATCGAGCGCAGTGTTCTTGTTTCCACTCTGTAAATTCCATTCTTTCGCAATCTCACTTCTCTGATCAATACATTATTGCCTAAGTCATCCCTTTTCACGCTTACCTATTACATTCCCTTTATACACTATTTTTGTCAGTCGGTCTTCATTCATCCTTTCAATATGTCCAAACCATCGCATCACACTTCTTTGAACTTTCACTTTCACGCTTTCTTTTACTCCACATTCATTCAGAACCCATTCGTTTCTCACTCTATCTTTCAGTGTTTTTCCTGTCATAATTCTCAAATGATCCATTTCTACGGTGCATACCTTATTTATTTCTCTTTCATTCTCCGTCCACGACTCGCTTCGATACATCAGGGTCGGCAACAATATACAATTGTGTACCGCCATTTTAATTTGATTGTGATTCTGGATAAAATGAAAGAAGTACGCAAGACCAAAAAAAATTGCGGTTGATCTGTTATGTTGGCAAATAAGGCTAAGGCTTTTAAAATTTTAATTATCATTTTTTATAAAGGTTTACTCAGCCTTCACAAGAAATGAGAACCAGCCCCCCCGGGAGCTGGGAAACCCCCACTTCAACTGAAAGTGGTTGGTGTGAGGTCGGCCCCCTTACCTGTAAAAATAAATAGGTCCCGAAGCACCACATGCGACCCCTTCGGGGATAACGCAGGCAAGAAGTTACACTATATGTGTAGCTTAGTTGCGTTTATAGATATTTTGCACATTTTTAATTTCATTATTTGACCTAGAGATTACTTGTTAAACATGGTTAAATGCATGTCAAATGTACTATGAATAATAGGTTGGTATGGGGCTGATCACCCATACTGTAAAAAAATATTCCCTTTGCAAATGTCACTCATGTTTCAGGGAAGGTTGGCAAGAGTTGAAGGGGTTATGCTCATTTGAGATTTCACCTTATATGCTTTAAGTCCACATGCGGCATGTGTAAGGGCGAACTTAAACGTGTCTGATTATGGGAATGCATGTTACATGAATTTTAAATGTGGTATACAACACACAGCACAACACTACGCAGCTAACAGCCCTGCTTCAAAGGATCAGGATATAAACCGCCACATCACCAACACCTCTGTGGCACGACAACAAGTATCAAAGACCCCTAAAGTCTCTGAAATCTGTGAAATTTTCCAAAAAAAAAAAAGATTAAAAAAATGGTGTTAAGTTTAGGAGAAGTTATCGAATTGCAAAAAATGAGTTACTATGATATGCATGGAAAGAACCTTTATTATAATTTATGTCTTATGTATATTATATGTGGGCCTTAGGTCTTCTCACCTCGCAAAGGGTTGCCATTGTCAACACGGCACAAGGCAGCGCGGCGCAAACAAAGCCTTTAAACGCGTCATTCTTTGTGGTAGCCCTTAATATAAAACGTGAAGGGGGTAGGACGAAATAATTATTATAATGAGTTTGTTGTTTATTCCATTATTAAATATTTTTTAATCATATTTAAATATAAAGTTAATGCTTCCGTTTAAGTAAGAAACATGTGAATTTTTCAAAAGCCTCTTATGTTATTGAGCGGCGCCTTGTAGCGCTGTGTGACACGTATACCTTTGGTCACATCTCGCTCAAGACTGCCGTGTCCAAGATTAGGCAGCATGCAGCTTCGGGAGAACTCGGTTACGCCGAAAGAACACGACTGTTTCCGTAGTCCTATGACTAACGATCGCGCCAACTTCACTAACGCGTAAGTTAGCGCTTACAAATGCTGTATATGCACATACTTACAAATTAAAATCCAAACGTCAAAGAGACTTTTTTTACAGCCTCATATCAACCTTCAAGTCAAGAAATACAAACAATAATTAACATTTAAAAAAGTCTAAATCTAAGCTACAAAGATATACATACCATTTAAACTAATCTAATCTAATCTAATCTAATCTAAGTTGCAAAGATATGTTACATTGGAGATTCACATTTCATGCATTCTCACAACCAGACATGTACAAGTTCGCGCTTGCACATGCCTCATGTGAGCCTACAACATAAAAACCAAATCTCAAATGGGCATACACTCTGCAACTCTTGCCGTCCTTCCCTATGACAGGGGTGGCATTGGCAATGTAAACCATTTTACAGCATGGGTGGTCAGCCACATACCAACCTATAAGTCAAGGAACATGCACGTCAAATTACATTTTTTAAATCAATAAATAATAATATATATGGACATCAAAAACTAAAATATAAAACAAATTTCACTTTAATAAACCCTAGCCGCCAACATTACAGATTTAAGATTCATATTAAACGCATTCCCACAAACAGACATGTATTAATTCGCGCTAACACATGCCGCATGTGAAATTACAATATAAACCCCCCACAAACACATCCAACTATATAAAACAAACAACCACTAAGCAAAAACAATCAAATTAAAATCTATAAAACATCAATAAAAAATGAGAATTGAAGACTTCAAAGCTTTAGCAACCAACATCAAAATAGATATAATGATCGCCAATATTCGATAGGAGTGGCACCAAAAGAAGAAAAGGAAGAATGTGATGAGATGGTTTGGGAATGTCGAAAGAATGAATGATGGTAGACTGACAGAGTATGTATACAAAGAAAGTGTGAAAGGAAAAAGAGGGAAGGGACGACCGAGAAAAGTATGGAGTGATCAGATTGAGGAGATTGTGAAAGAATGGGATATACAAAGTGAGCGTAAAAGAAGAAAATGCATGAAAAAGGTGATGGATATGAATGAATTGAACGAGGTGTGTAAGGATATGAAAAAATTGAGGCAGCTCTGCAGAGGCTCTGGCCACCCCTAGCGGAATGGCGACGGAGTTACAGTTACAGTTACAGATGAACGGAAACGGCGACAGAGTTACAGTTACAGTTGAAGCAATAAAAATCACAGATTTAAAATTATTGGCAATTTCGTCCGTCGAAAATCCTTCGCAGAAACACATTTCGAAATGCAAGATCGTAAAATATTATCACACTGTAGCTGCGCTGGTCACTCCCCAGACAGTGAAAGGCGGGAAAAGTTGCAATATTTAGGTAGGTGAGAGTGCAAAGAGTGTACGTATAGATGGCCCTGGAAACTGCTCGGAGAAAATCTTCGCTCGAGATTTCAGGAAATGAAATAGTCTATGGCAGCTTAGAGATGAGAATTTCATCATAAATTTGGTACGTGACCAGTAACTTAAAAATAAATTGAATTTTGCCATTTTTCCCTGAAACAGGGGTGACATTGGAAAAGTGTACAGTTTGTTACAGAATGGATGGTTAGCTTCATACCAGGCGCGTGCACAGGGTATAATAATAATAATATTAGGCTGATTTATTTGGTGAGCGGTTTTTATTGTGTGAATCACACCTTAAACTGTGTGCTTAGTCGTCGCTGTAGAAAACGCTAATTCTCAAGCGAGACCCAGTTGTTGTAAGGCTGGATGGACCTTTATTGACTGTTACTTGGTAAAGGTATATGAATTTTTCACCCAATAAAGAGCATATTTGAAAATATAAATGTTTGTTTTTCTGCTCCGCCGGGATTTGAACCCACAACCTTCCATTTACGAGTCAGAAGTGTTAACCACTAGACTACGAACCGTATAGGCAAATACATTTCAGGATAAATATTTTATACTCATTTATTTAAAATATATTTTTTAAATAGACTGAAGGGCTAACAATGGCTCCAATCGAACTTAAATTTTGAATTTTAAATCTGAATACCTACCTAACCATATATTGCCTACGTATTAGGCGCATGCACCTGTTTGGGATACACGCCCCTGCCTCATACCTCATACAATGCCTATCAGTCAACGAACTGATGATCTATAACAATCTATAATCTAAGTTTCAAAGATATATTACATATAAGATTTATATTAAATGTATTCCCACAAGAAGACACGTATAAGTTTGCGTTTAAGCATGCCGCATGTGAACCTACAATATAAAACCCAATCTCAAATAAACATAAGCCCTGCAACTCTTGCAGACCTTCCCTGAAACAAGGGTGACATTGGCAAAGTGAGCCATTTTGTACTGTATGGGTGCTCAGCTTCATAAATGATGATGATAGGTTGGTATGCGGCGCACCACCCATACTGTCAAAAATGGCTCACGTTGCCAATGTCGCTTATGTCGTCGTTGCTTATGTTCATTTGAGATTGGGTTTTTTATATTGTAGGCTCACATGCGGCATGTGTAAGCGCGAAATTATGCATGTCTGCTTGTGGGAGTGCATTTAATATGAATCTCAAATGATACATATCTTTGCAGCTTAGATTTAGATTTAGATGAGTTGATGATTTCTTTATAGCGCCGTTTCGTGATGTAGTCACTCCAAGGGCACTTGTGCAAATGATGCCAGAAATTTGCTTGTCTTCAGTGCATTCCGAAACTTTCCATGGTCCTCTAGCTCTCTCACATGATGGGGCAGGTAGTTCCAGGTCAGAGGACCAGCAACTGCAAATGCACGCTCTCTAAACATTGTGTCATAACAACTATAAGTCAAAGAAGTGTACACAATTTCCTTTCCTTCTAACGTAACCAAGCTACGTAAGTGACTTCATTTAATTCGTTAACAGGGATTCGGTACCGGTATTCATGCTATCCAGACTTCTTCATCGGTGACTCGTTTCAGCAGTTCCCGGTATTTCCCCACTTCAAATGCTTCTAGTGCTTGTACGAGTGTCCGTCTTTGCATTACACAGAAAGTAAAAGAGAAATTGTAACACTTTACTAGACTTTAAATGCGGTTCAGGTCAAATTCCGACACGATGGCACTTACAGCATTTCAGTGAAGTCATCTGTGGCTGTTCTGTTCTGCTTTTCAAACACTGAGAGATAAATTGCCTTCTAAACTCCTCAAGCAGTTACATTCTACAATTTTTTTTTTCTTAACTTATAGGTTGGTATGAGGCTGACCAACCATACTGTAAAAAATGGTTCACTTTGTCAATGTCACCCCTGTTTCAGGGAAGGTCGGCAAGAGTTGCAGGGCTTATGTTCATTTGAGATTGAGTTTTTATAATTTAGGTCCACATGCGGCATGTGTGAACGCGAAATTATGCGTGTCTGCTGGTGGGAATGCATTTAATATGAACCTCAAATGATACATATCTTTTCAAATTAGATTTAGATTTTCTTTTTTCCCCTGAATTATAGGTTAATAAAACGTCCCGCCAGTGCTTGTTTGGTTTATCTACTATTTGCTTGACCGGTTCGTAGTCCAGTGGTAACACTTCAGACTCGTAAATTGAAGGTTGTGAGGTCGAATCCCGACAAAGCACAAAAAATATACCATTTATATTTTCAAATTTGCTAGGCTTCGATCCTCATCGAGAAGGAATGATTTCCCGTCTCGGTGTTTATTTCAAACCCAAATATTGGCAAGGTTTACTTAGCCTTCACAAGAAATGAAAAACAGCCCCCTCGGGAGCTGGGAAATCCTCAGTTCAACTGAAGTGGTTCGTGTGAGGCCGGCTCCCTTACCCGTAAAAATAAATAGGTCCCAAATCACCATATCCCTTCGGGGATAATAAAGGCAGTTATCGGTGTTATGGCCGAGGGGGGCAAGTGGGCCGTTCTTTCTAACGTATTTGAAATAGAATAACGTTGGTTCGATCCTCGCTTGGTCATTTGACCACAACTTTGACCCTGGTTCAACAGATGTTATTGGGTGATTATTAATTAATAATTCATAATAATATACAATAATGAAGAATGAATTGATTATATTAATACCTGTTTCTTGCCAGGCAGAATATGATGATGATGATGAGCTGATGATATCTTTTTAGCGCCGTTTCGTGATGTAGTCACTCCAAGGGCGCTGAAATGAAGAATATGTTGGTGAATTGCATTCCACCTCACAAATCTATTTTATACAAAAAAACTTACATTAGAAATTATTTATAGATTGCCTATTCAATTCTAAGCCCCTATAAACGGGTAAACAGCATGGAAAATACCATATAGAATTCTCTAGCCTACATGTTACTATATACAGACTCACGTTCTTAGCTCTCAGTTTGTTTATGATAGGTACTCGCATGTTTGATATTCACCCTGAGTATCACGTAAGAGACATCCTCCCCTCCTGGGTTTATTAGCGGGGCTACCCTTCAGGATAATTACACTCCTCCGAGGCTAGCAATTAATGACAAATAGCCCGGCTAGGAATCCACACACCTATTACATAATAACAACCGATACTTAACGTATTATTACAGGTTTGGAACATAAAATCAAATGAGTGTACTTACAAATCAAGTTAATATTTACGTACAAGTCTAATTAGGGCCTGTTGCACCAAGCTCCAATCAGACAAAAATCAAAATTAGGTGTGATTTCAACCTTTAAAATCAAGTATTTGGTTGCATACACGTAAATCAGCTGATATACATTATATTTCCTGTTCAACTTCCATTATATTTTTACCCACTTCCGATAAATATTTAACCGAGGGCCTTACCAGAATGAAGCAATCAAATTTGATTTGTCAATTAAATATTGATTGGAGGTTGGTGCAACAGGCCCAATTATTAGTAATAATGTAGAAGTACCTATCTAGGAATTGAATATGTAAAATGAGTTTGTTAACCATAAACAAGTGTATCGAATGAGTATAAAATCGTTCCCAAAAATCAAATGTGTCACATAAGTATATATTATGTAAGTACCTACCCAAAAATCAAAAGGGTCAAATGAATATCATATAATCGTACCGAAAATCTAATGAGTATAAAATCGGATCCAAAAACCAAATGTATCAAAGGAGAATAAAATCGTATTCAAAAACCAAATGTATCAAAGAAGAATAACATCGTATCCAAAAATCAAATGGTGTCAAATAAAAAAAAAATCAAGTCGGTTTTATGGCCGAGGGGGCCATGTGGGCTGATCTTTCTAGCGTGTTTGGAATAGAACAACGTTGGTTCGATCCCCGCTTGGGCCATTTGACCATAACTTTGACCCTGGTTCAGCAGATGTTATTGGGTAATTATTAATTAATAATTCATTAAAATAAACAATAATGAATAAGATCAACACTAAAAAATATTAAACAATAATGAGTTATTAATTGATGATATTTATACCTGTTTCTGGCTAGGCAGAATAGGTTGGTGAATCGCAATTGGGTAGTATAATTGTTTCTATAAATGAAAAGTGAGAAGTCAAAAAAATTGTACCAAAAATCTTCTTATGTAAGTCCTCTTGCAGTATGTGTACACTCAATCCTACACGAGCATGAAAGTTATACAACTTATTAAAATGTTAGTTAAATTTAAGTGTACGTCACCCATAACGTCTTTGATTGCTCCGTTAATTTCCCCACATCCAAGCATTAACTACCGCCAAAGTATTTTTTAATTAATGAAATAGCGATTAAGGCAGGCCACCTTCTGAACAAGGACGCTCACTTTTTGGAAACTTGTAACCCAATTATGAGCCTTATCGGATTTAAAACGAATCAACCTAAAACCCGAAACGCGTATAAATCCACGATTAAAATTGTTTCAAGCCATTCCACAATTTAAGACGAGCGTACTGGCGTTTATGTACATTCAAGATTTGTGCTTTTATTTTCTAATTTATCTTCTTTATTCTTCTTTTTCATACTATTACAAAAGCAGATCTTAGATATTTGTACGAATATGTAATTGCGTGTTTTGTCTGTCTGTGTGAATTAATAATAAAGCCTGTGAAGTCTCTCTAGAAACAAATAAATGTAAGGTACTTATATAATTTTTGTTTTGTATGATTTGTGTATTAACGTTGTGAAAATTCACATTAATTGATTTCTACTAAAAAAATTATAATGAAACCCTTTTTTATTATAATTTTTATGTAGTTCTATAAAGTTTAGAAGAAATCAATCATATAATTAGTATTGTTCGAGATTTCTCGAATGTTTGATCGGATGTTCTAGTAAAATCTCGCATGCACAAATTCTCAATGATTCGAGATTGACCCTTATTTATGGGTTGGAAGTCTCGACGGTCGTCGGTAGATCTTACCGTACCTATATTGAGATAGGACGAAATACGTGGCGGCGTATCAACGGCTGATATATTTTACATGGAACAACTATCAGCTATTCAGGCACCGCCAAGATTTATTCCGTCCTATTTTAAAATACAATTCATTGTAAATATTTTCTACATTTTGTAAGCCGAAAACTAACCTAGTTTTTATTAAAAACTATGATAATACGCAGATATTTGAGACAACTTTAAAATTTGTACCTGAATAGTCAGATCCACCTGAATATCCAGAGTCATAATAAAAGAAGAGCCTGTATAAAAAAGATTATGACTCTGGAGGAAAAAAGTATGTAAGGACAGAAAGAAATGGGCGATGATCTGTAACGTTGACGGCTAGGGTTCATTAAATTGGAACTAGTTTTCTGTTTTAGTTTTGGTGTCTATACGTGTTATTATTTATTGATTTAAAAAATGTAATTTGTCATGTATGTTCCTTGACTTATAGGTTGGTATGCGGCTGACTACCCATCTGTAAAAATGGTTCATTTTGCCAATGTCACCCCTGTCTCAGGGAAGGACAGCTGGAGTTACAGGGTGTATGCCCATTTGAGATTTGTTTTTTATGTTGTAGGTTCACATGCGGCATGTGCAAGCGCGAACTTGTACGTGTCTGGTTGTGGGAATGCATGTTATGTGAATCTCCAATGTAACTTAGATGAGATTATGTAGATTAGATTAGAAATACGTAAAAGTTGAATTGCCGTACCGTGTGCGATACACTTAAGTTAAGAATGGGCCAAATGAAGTTATTCGATCGCAAGAATCGTTATCTCTAATTTATTTCTCTTTTTCCATTTCCCTCTTCAGCCGTTCTTCTTTTTTTCTTCACTCTTCCCCGAAGAAGACTTAATTTGATTTTTCTTTCTTACACGATGTGTGTACTATAATTTACCTGAAATAGATATCCAGCTATATTAGATACATATATATTTTGTGTGATTTGTAAGGTAGATTTTTTTTGTTATGTGTAAAATTGTAAGGAAATAAGAAAAATCTGCATTTCGTCAACTTAGTGCTTGTTTGTCCTATCTCCTACAGAGATTATTTCACATGACCAATGTTTCTAAGTCTATTTCACCAATGCGTCACATGAATGTCACGAACGTCATGAACGTCACGTTGGAAATTGATTTTGAAAATATTAAAAACAACTCTTACATTACTGCGTTTTACATTTATTTTCTTAGCTCAGATTGTGTAGAATGTGATTCTTAAGACAGTTTCAATTTCAATTCTTGACTTATAGGTTGGTATTCGGCTGACCACCCATACAGTAAAAAATGGTTCACTTCGCCAATGTCACCACTGTTTCGGGGAAGGCCGGCAAGAGTTGCAGGGCTTAATTTAAGATTGGGTTTTTATATTGTTGGTCCACATGCGGCATGTGTTAGCGCAAACTCATAAATGTCTGCTTGTGGGAATGCGTTTAATATGAATCTTAAATGATATATATATATAAATATTTAAAAATATAAATGGTAAAACATTGTTTTAATTCACTTTATTTTATTTGTTTATGCTCGAATATTTTCGCCTAATGAGGCATCTTCAAGAGCAGAATGGTTACAAATATATTTTTATAAAATTATTTTCAAAACAATTTTCAAAACAACTTTTTTTCCAAAACAAAAGCAAAATTCATAGACAAAAAAATTTTTTTTTTTTAAACACAAATGTAAGATTCAAAAATGCATTATCATTCTGCTCTTGAAGATGCCTCATTAGGCGAAAATATTCGAGCATAAACAAATAAAATAAAGTGAATTAAAACAATGTTTTACCATTTATATTTTTAAATATTTATAAAAATGGACTTTCACTGTGTTAACAGATCAACACTAAAAAATAATATATATATATCTTTCTAACTTAGATTTAGATTTAAAGGTCATCTTATAACCACATGGTAGATAAGCCAAAATAGGTAGATAAGATGCACTAGTTACAGGTACCTGGGATGTGTGGTCAACGAAAAGTGGAACATGTGTCAAGAAGTCAGAAGCAGACTAGAGCAAGCCCGAAATGTCTTCGCTAAAATGAGAAAATGACTGTTGTGCCAAAATTTAAGCCTTGAACTCCGGAAGCGCATAGTGAGGTGCTACGTTTTCCCAATCGCTCTGTATGGTATGGAGGGATGGACTCTCACGCAGGCACTGGAGAGACGTATTGAAGCATTCGAGATGTGTCTATACCGAAAAATGCTTCGGAACACTTGGCGTGATTGAGTCACCAATGAAGAAGTCCTTCAACGAATGCGCACTACAAAGGAGCTCCTGCCTACCATTAAGCAGAGAAAGCTAATGTACTTCGGTCACATTATGAGAAATGAGAAGTACCGTCTCCTTCATCTTATCATTCAGGGTAAGATTGAGGGGAGAAGATCTTAGGGACGCCGAAGGACATCGTGGCTGAAGAACCTGCGACAGTGGTTCGGCAGAAGCACCAAGTCCCTATTTCGAGCCGCAGCATCAAAAATCAAAACAGCTGTGATGATCGCCGATCTTCGTTAGAAGTGGCACAAGAAGAAGAAGGTAGATAAGCCAAAATATACTTGATTAGGAGAATATTCATCGATGAAATAAAGTTTTAAAACGCATCTTAAAAATACGAATTTTAGACACAATTTCCAAAAAAAAAGACAAATTTCACAATTGTATATTCGAGAGACAGTAGGGGATTTTTTGTTGTGGTATGTGCAACCTGCCATAATTTTCTATCCAGAAACCAGAACTATCTGCGCTCTGAGATTCGTCTGTCTTTTTCTCAAAGCTTCTCTTTGAGAGCATCTGACAAGAAGTAAAAGACTGTGTGAAAAGACGTACCTACATTATGTGCGAAGAAACTGAAAAAGAACATTGAAATCTGACTTCTGCATCCTGGAGCTTAAAACATTCTGTAAACTCCTGACAATTGCGTAAATCGAAAAAATGTATGAAAACTATTCTAACTAATTCACTCAATAGGAGTGCTGTCGTCTATCCCATACATTTTCGACTTACGTGATTAAGGATAGTTTATGGTAAGATTCTATACTCGAGGTATCGTACCACAAAAGTATTAAACTTTACGTATGAGTTTTCAGTTTACCAACTTAGCAATAATGTTTGGAAAGTAAAACGCTCACTGGAGGTGCTATTTTATTTTCCGTGTATTTTTTGGTAAACGCTTTGGTTGTTGATGTAGAATTGTTTAAGTAGGTACTGACTCGATTTCTACCGCGCTTTTAGCATCAGAAAGGTGAAGCGTTTTTTTTTTTTTTGTAAGCTCAAAGAACTATTTTCGTTTGAGAAGAATATGAATTTCTTTTAAATAAAACTTGGGGATTGAAATAAATATTTAAGTAGACGAAGAAGATTAAAAAATGAAAATTAAATAACAATTTTTGTGTGTATGAATTTGAGAAAAAAAACGTCAAAAAAAATAGATCTGTATTTAATCTTTAATCTACATATGTTGCACAGGTTATACAAGTAATATATTAACAAACAAGTTTCATATTTAATGCACACCCACAATCAGAGCAGAAATTTTCAATTTGGCGCTTGTATAGACTGCATGAGTATGTACCTACTTATAAAGGAAAATCTAGACTTCAAAATAACACGAGATTTGTATTTTTTTGTAAATTTTATTATTCATTTTCTGTGTTAAAAACACATTTTCCTCATTTTTGGGGAAAATATTATATTTCCGTCTTTAGTTCTGTACGACTCATACGCTCTGCAACTCTTGCCGCCTTTCCGTAAAACAGGGGTGGAACTTGCCTTGAGTTGGTCAACCTTATACCAACCTATTGTTATTAATCTTTAGCTGAATATTGGGAAAAGTTTTGTTTGAGTAATATCGCCTTTCATCGTCTTGACCAGTGGTTCCCAAACTTTTAAATTAAAATATTTACGTTTATATAACAGAAGCATTGAAATGTATCAGATATTTTCAAACCTTTGACAACACTAAATTACGTTGTCAAGGAAAATAATATCAACATTACGATGCTAAGCAACATCAACTGCTTACACAAATTGACGACGGAGTAGAGACACGTAGGTAACGTGAACGAAAAGGACAAAAAAAATCGCCTGTTGTGAAAGCGAGACAAAACAAGGGGCTATGTCTGGCGAAATTAAATTTCAGTGACTGTCTGCATCACCTTCTTTAGTACTTAATCAAATTAACAGCTCCTCTATTTAATATAACTCCATGGCTGCATGTTCGAGACAAGAGAGGAAATATTTGGCTCAGTTGTACCCAATTTTAAGCGCAAATAACGGTCTATGTTCAGCTGATTACGGTATGTGTTTTTTATTATCAACATAGAAAATCCGCTCTTACAGAGATACGTGGTGGTTCACTCACTGTAAGTTCATTTTCAGTTAAAAAACGTTTTATTTAATTATTTACTATGTATATTCCCACCTTAAGAAACGTCGCGTATTACTGGTGGTACGCGTACCATAGTTAGGGAATCACTGGTGTTGCCTATTGTTGGTTTTGCTGGTCTGGCTTTGAATTACTGTGCATGAACTCTAGAACAATAGTCGGGAGCAATACTATCTGCAAAAGTATACGTTCACATTAGGGTGGTTCAAAAATGTTAAGTTATTTAAATATATCTGAATACCCCCAATTTTGTTAAGCTTTATTAAAATAGTCACCACAAAAGAATTCAGCAGAATACGACAAAAGTGAAAAGGCACCCTTCCAATATTAATGTAAAAAAACTGAAAGATAGTTTTAACAGTAGTTGAAATGTGTTGTTATCACAAAGATTTACAAATAAAACAGTGCATGTGTATTTATTTAAAAAATCTCTTCTCGAAATCCTTCAACCATTTACATCCAAAATATGAAGTTTTTTTTTTATCAGGTGGACCTATTTCTTTTCTAAAATTTTAACTGAAAGATCAATTGTGTAGACTTACATTTTGTTACAATACATTTCTTTAAGTGTGTAACTTTTATTTTGTTACAAATAAAAATAAGTATTGTCATGTTTATAGTTTTCATCTTATAAATTTTGAAAAAAATTACCTTTTCATGAAATAATTAACAATAATGATTACTATTTTTAAACTTACTCTTTTTAAGGGGGGGCCACGGGCCTGCAGATTTCATGTGCGTCTATAGATCTTCCCGTATATATTTGATGATATCATGCAATAAACTGTGTGTAAACCATTAACTTTGTATGAAATACATACATATGTATACATACATATATTGATCATCTGCTAAACCACCGCCATGTTTTATTGCTTGCTCCCTTGACATAGATACTGTAAGACCTAACGACGTCCGGGCGCGCCCGTTGAGTCTGCGGTTTACCTGTACTTTTTCTCGATTTAACTATAATAGTTAAAATTACATAATGAGCCACCCTAATGCGCATGCAAATCATAGGAAATGCATGGCGAGTGTTTTGGAGGTTTGCCAGCCACTCGGCGCGGCGCTATATTAAAATAATATGGAATACATTAGTGAGGATTAATTGCGGGCATTAAAGTGTTAAATGCATTCTTAATAGCTGCGGAATATATTTAATTATACTCGTATTAAGACTAAGGCCCGGTATCTTAAAAGCTAGCTTATTTGACTGAAAATGATAAAAAAAAAACTACCAACACTATTGACATAAGTGTGTCGTTTTCATCCAGTATAAAGTCGCTATGTTACCGTTGAAAATACTGAAAATAATACTTACAAAAAATTATTGCTTTTTTTCTTGATTCGTTCGTAAATGTAAATGAAGTTCTGTCAGAGCCTCTGCACATTTTCCTCCATTTTTTCATATCCTTGCATACTGCCTTCAATTCATTCATATCCATCCCCTTTTTCAAAAATGCTCTTCTTTTCGTAATAAGTTAATAATGTATTTTATAATTTGTAGTATTGTATTTTCTTGTTTATAGGTTCCTATATGGTTGATCACCCATGCTGTAAAAAAAAAAATTTGTTAATGCCCCCCCCCCCCCCCCCTGTTTCAGGGAGAGTCGTCAAAAGTTGCAGAGATTATTTTCATTCAAAATTTTGATTTTTATTTCGTAAGTTCACATGCGGCATATGTAAGCGTGAACTTACATGTGTCAAAAAAAAATTAGGCTAATTTATTTGGAGAGCACTGTTTTTGTATGAATCACACCTAGAGAGCCCTATGCGAGCTTGGTCATCGCTGTAGAAAGCGCCAATTCCCAAGCAAGACCCAGTTGCTGTAAGGCTGGATGGACCTTTAGTGATCGGTCTTTGAAACAGGTTTATGAATTTTTCAACCCAGCGAAGAGCAAATTTGAAAATATAAATGGTATATTTTCTGTGCTCCGCCGGGATTCGAGCCCACAACCTTCCATTTACGAGTCCGAAGTGTTACCACTGGACAACGGACCGGTCCAGGTTTATGAATTTTTCAACCCAGCGAAGAGCAAATTTGAAAATATAAATGGTATATTTTTTGTGCTCCGCCGGGATTCGAGCCCACAACCTTCCATTTACGATTCCGAAGTGCTACCGCTGGAGTACGGATTTTATGATAATATGAATTGTAAATGTCAACATATCTTTGAAATTTAGATTCACGATTATTATGCCCAGTTTACACGTAAAGCTCTCAGTATTCGTCTTTGAATAGCGCGGAATTTTAAAATGTTTCTATTAGAATTTTTTAATGTCCCATTCCGCACGCGCGCATCTTATCGCTTACAACCCACAACAGTAAATTCTTGGAATCGTCTTGCGTTGCGTTTTATGAAGCTACATTTGTTGGTCGACACAATGGCCCAAGTATAAAGCTTAATTATTACGTTTAAGCTCGAGCGTAGCGTTTCACCAAAGATATCGTGTAACTGAAACGGTTTCGTGTTAAAACAAAACAGGGACAAAACGACACGTGAAATTATTTCACAGACTTTACCTTAAATGACATTATAACTTTATGGTATCAACTGTCATGTTATCTTGTTTCAATAAATAAATAAATAAATGAAAATGAAAATGACGCAAACGCAATTACCCAAGTAACCATTTAGGTTTTAAAAAGGTTACAAAATGGTCCCACAACCTTTGTATGGAAATCGGCACGTAAGTCTTAGTAGTCTCAATAACGTTATATTTACCTTATACTAACCTCGTGAGTGCTAAAAGGGCCCCAGTTTTAGAACCTTGTGAAGAGCTACACCGAAACCTATAGCTCAAATACAGAACCGCTCTACGAGCTACGGCAGAACCCAAATATAACTTCGGCAACCTTAATTTTACCTCAATATAACCTAGCAAGACAGCGTTTACGTTCTAAATAAGTCTTGGATGTAACTCGTATACAACTTACAACTCGGGTTCTCTCGCTCTCGCTCGGGTGAGCGAGAACGAGATGTTTCTGTGGAAGATTTTTTACACAGCCGTGAATTGAAATACATATTATAATGGCGCGTGCGCGCCATATTCCGACTTACCAAGTTTCAAAATGGATAGATAAGTATGAGTTGTTTTCAAACAAAATAATAAATGGCTTTAAGAAAGCAGGGGAAATGTAAAACATACTGCGAATGGCACTTTATCGTGATACTTTAGGATAATAGTTCTGTATACGAGACGGGCCTTTCGTAACTTAAAAAATTTAATATTTTAATTTTAATATTTTTTTTCAATTAAGTGTTTGGTGGTAAGTTGCATTATAAATTAAACTTATATTCATACAAAAAGGCATGTATTTTAAATCGCATAGGATACCATATTTAATTTTGCATAATTAAATAAAAATATTTCTGTTGATTAAGATAGTTAGTTTTTTTTCATTAAAAAAAAATGGCTGCCGTAAAGAAATTACCAGTAAGCTTTAAAATATACCTTTTTTGCCAAAAAAAGAGCTAAATGTTATCTCGCGGAGCTACTAACAACCACAAGGCTATTTTCGCAGCTTTAAGCTTATTGCGAGGAGCTCTTAAAGATTTGTCAGTCGCGACAATAACTGCGAAGAAACATTAGTTACCTTAAGTTTTGTTGCTGACAGGACGTGTTGTTCATCGAAAGAGTGCTAAAAAAACAGCTACAGGGTCCTCTGAAAGTAAGTTCATTTTTTCAATCCCTTGAAAGTCAAATGTTAAAAAAACACTTTGGATTACGTTTTACGTCAAGTTTGTCTTTTTAACTCGCAGGTATTTTATCCCTCCCCTATTATTATATATATTATTATATCATCCTATTATTACTCCCCTCTTTAAAGTTTTAAAAAATATACATTATTGTATTGTATAAAATTTCCTTTAAAATAGTGTTTGATGTGTTTACTGTTGTTATTATTACTTTTTCTTTATTTTCCGTATTTACTCAAAAACTATTGACATTATAAAAAAAATGTTAAGTACGGAACCTAAACAATGTATAGTTCTGTAATTAAAAGCAAAAACAAAATTCCAAAATACAGCACACACGAAAAAAGCCAAAAATGTAAAAAAAACGAGTTTTTTAAAATATTTTTTTGTGATGGCAATTCTTCAGTTATATATTTTGTTCAAGCTTTATAATTAAGATGCTTGATTTTTTTCATTACTGTAACTATTTAGCTAAGACCAAGTATAATATATATAATATATAAAGGGGCCGTCCATAAATTACGTCATCGATTTTGGCCGATTTTCGACCCCCCCCCCCCCCTTACAATCATCCTATAGTCATTATCTAATGACCCCCCCCCCCTCTTGCTGTAATAATGGATGGGCTTAATAATTAATAATATTATATAACTTACATAATATTTTGTATATTTTGTAGAAATTGGTATTTACAAGAACAACGTCACTTTTGGTACTCGTACATCATTTGCCATCATCTGCAGACCAGACTCCCCCCCCCCTTAATGCGAATGACGTTATATATGGACAGCCCCATATATATAATATATATAAGACTAAGTATAACAAAACCAAGTGTAAATATTATATGCTGAATCTTTTCGGGGGTAGTCGGCTACTTCCGGTAGCGGTCGGGGGTCTTCGGCACCACCGGCGATACAGCTTTCACTACATACCAGGCTACCGAGAACGCCCGAACGACTCCGGAGCGGCTCCAGACGGAGTGGACCGACAACGCCGGACGGTCCTGCAAGAAATCTACGGCGGAGATTGCCGAAGACCCCCGACCGCTACCGGAAGTAGCCGACTACCCCCGAAAAGATTCAGCACATAATATTTACACTTAGTTTTATTATAACTCTAAAGGTCCGAAGATGGCTTCCCTTGCGAGGCCGAAAATTCACCTATTAAATAATAAAAATCAAACGATGTTTCCAAAAAACAAAATCATATTCCACATCGTGAAAAAAAATATCTAAATATATACATATATGTTGAGATAAAAAATTTCACGACATGGAATATGATTTATTTCTTTATTTTAACGATGTTTCCAAAAAACAAAAAAATAAATCATATATATATATCTAAAAATCTAAATCTTAATCTTAGCTGCAAAGATATGTATCATTTGAGATTCATATTGATTGTATTCCCACAAGCAAACACGCATAATTTCGCGCTTACACATGCCGCATGTGGACCTACAATAAAAAAAAACTCAAATGAACATAATCCCTACAACTCTTGCTGACCTTCCCTGAAACAGGGGTGAAATTGGCGAAGTGAACCATTTTTTACAGTATGGGTGGTCAGCCGCATACCAACCTATCAGTCAAGGAAAATAAATAATTAATAATAATAGAAATATATAATTAATAATAATACAATAAATGAATAATAATAGTAATATTTAAGATGCTTTGTAGTCTTTACCATTCACCGAACTACCTACCATAAAAAATAATAAAAACTTACCGGTGTATTGATAATTCGTAAAAAAAAATTACGGACTTTACGTTTAAAATTTCCATTGAATTTCTTTGATATCACCCTGTGTCGGTTCATCTTACTAGGCAACGTATTGCTTTGAAATTCCGTAGACAACTAACAGCTGTTGAGCATAAAGCATTATAATATTATACTTGTAGCTTCTGAAGACAACCTATTGGTTTAGGTTCTTACCACGCAGTCCTAATTTGTTTGCCTAGACAAGTCTTATACAACCTAAAGCAATTTCAACATTCTTTTACTTTATGGTTCTAACAATATTAAAAAGATAACCTTTAGCTCTCACTTTAGCAAATGCCAACCTCTCTAGAACGTAATCAGGAGTCTTAGACAACCTTAAGATCATCGGACTATAAGCTCTTGAAACTTAAGTCACAATAACGTTAATTTAACCTCTTGTCAGCAACTTCTACGTTGAAATAATAACCAGTTGGTTTTTGGACGTATAAGTTATCCTCAAGCCATTTATATGACCAAATAGCAAAGCATTAACCTTTTTATGAGCCTTATAAGACCTAAAGACAATTTTCACAACTTAGGACGACTAAAGTGGTTACTTGGGTACGCAACTAAGCTACACATATAATGTGGCTTCTTGCTGCATCATCCCCGAATGTGATGTATTTTCTGTGTTGTTTTATGATTGTGATGTTTTTTTCATTAAATGTATTGTCATTGTGATGTAATGCCATGTGATGTTTAGTCATGACGTCCCCTTAGGGGCCGTCCATAAATTACGTCATCGATTTTGGCCGATTTTTGACCCCCCCCCCCCTTACAATCATCCTATAGTCATTATCTAATGACCCCCCCTCCCCCTATTGCTGTAATAATGGATGAGCTTAATAATTAATAATGTTATATTACTTACATAATATTTTGTATATTTTGTAGGAATTGGTATTGACAAGAACGACGTCACTTTTGGTACTCGTACATCATTTTCCATCATCCGCAGACCAGACTCCCCCTCTCCCCCTTAATGCGAATGACGTAATATATGGACAGCCCCTTAGTGCTTTTTTTAAATCTTATTTCCGTCAGAGGTCCTTGACTCCTCCTCGTTGACTGATAGGTTGGTATGAGGCTGACCCCCCGTGCTGTAAAAATTGATTCACTTTTTCCGATGCGATCCCGTTTCAGGGAAGGCGGCAGAAGTTGCAAGGCTCATGTTCTTGTGAGGTTTAGTTTATTTGTATGCACACATGCAGAATGTGTAGGCGCGAACGTACATGTGCCTGTCGGTGAGCATGCATTTAATATGAGCCTTAAATGTTAACATATCTTTGCAGCTTAGATTATAGATTATGGATAGAGGTAATTTCACATGAGCAATGTTTGCTTGTGTACTGGATCAACTTGTCTTATGAAAACAGAAAATTGATTTTTAAAATACTTAAAACAACTCTCACGATACAATGTTTTAAATTTTTTCTTAGCTCAGAATGTGTAGAATAATAGATATTTAATTCAATTAATTAAAATATTTGATTAGAAGAAAAGATAGATAAGACTGTTTCACTGAAAGTTCATCTTTGAATCAAATGTTAGACAAGCCAAACAATCACTGCAGAGACGATGTGATGTAATGTCATGTGTTGTTTTGTCACTGTGCTTTTCTATCCGATCACCAACTGAAACACTAAATGCGCTGTTTTAGTATTCGTATATTTTTTAGTTAACTTTATGGCTGAGTTTATACGCAACGCTATCCAGAAGCGATACTTTGACAGTATGTCAGACATTAACCCAGATACAAGCAAACACAGGGAAGACAATAAACACGGATAAAGTGGCTTCATTCAAACTGACAAATGCCCGTTCCACTGTTTACACGGCAATTTATTTATTTTGCAAGATTTATTTTACACAATATGCGATTACACAGTACTTTTCCCATCTCGAATTCACGTCACAATGATTAAAGCGTCTCTGCCCTCTGTACCATTGCGACTCGTTTATATAGGCACGAAAGGGACGATTCTGGCTTGTTCTAGATTATTCTATAGTGGATTGAACCAGACACCTCTATACTCTTCGATCTTATTCCAGTTACGCATACCAGCAAACTACGTGCCAGGTCACATGCACACGCACAAACTCACAACACCTTCTCTCAGGGTCAGTCTCTTCTCCACTGACCTTCGCCCTGTATATCCATCCCATTCGGGGATGTGTCACAGCATGCAAAAGTTATGTGAGATGCGAGTGGCAAAAGACCCTCCCGTGAAGCTACACTTTCCCAAGTGTTTACACAAAGCAAAGGACGCTCAGATATCACTGAAAGATTATAGCCGTGAAAGTTTAGGGCTCGACGATTTTAAATTTACAAACAAAAATGCAAAGTGATTCTGAGCGTCTTGACATATGACGTAAGGCCTAGAATTCGAGATGCTACTACTGAGACTGTTAGTATACTACTATGCTAGAGGCGGACACACACAAAAGCAAGCCCCTCAAACTCATACGTTCGTAACAATTTATACCATAGTTAGCATTAACCGAGATTCAAGCAAACACAGTGAAGAGAATAAATACGGATAAAGTGGCTTCATTCCAACTGACAAATGCCCGTTCCACTGTTTACAAGGCTCGCTTGCTGTCTTTTGAAATGCTTGTAAATAAAAAATGATTCGTGGAGTGAATCTGAAACCAAACGTTTAATGACATGTGTATTGTGTATGTCATATTCACCAAAACGCTAAGTAGAAATGAGTAAAAATTAACAAATACCTTTCCTACTTCCGACTTGTTACTACTACTCTCCGCTTTCTTTTGTGCTTCGATCTGCTACTCTTTCTGACCATCTCTTCACATGGCAAATCCATGGCATAGCCGCCACCTAACGTTAATTTTCCGTACAAAAAAACGATGATCTATGGATCAATCATAGATCCGGTGTGTTGTGATGAACCCTGTTAGAATCTAAATCAGAATTTTCCTCATTATTAATAAAAGATTTTGTTATTGATTAAGTATGGCAATAACTATTTGCTTGTGTTGAGATTTCGTCACTGCATGCTACATGTGTACTTAAAAAGTAAGAACCTAGTATCAAATAAACACAAACCCTGCAACTCTTACCGAAGTTTCCTTGAAAACGGGGTGACAGTTCTTACAGTATGGGTGGTCAGCCTCATACGGCTGTAAGTCTACAATCTATAATCTAATTTGCAAAGATATATTCAAAACTCATATCAAATGCATGCCCACAAACATTCACGTGTAAATTCGGGCTTACAAATGCTGAGTGTGTACTCACGAATTAAAACCAAACCTCAAACGAACATAAGCCCTTCACCTTTTGCCGGCCTTTTCTGAAACAGGCGTGACATTGTCAAAGTGAACCATTTTTTACAGGATGGGGGGTCAGCGTCATACCAACCTATAAGTCAGGGATCAAAAACAAAAGTTGCGTAAAATAATTGTACTCAATTAGATATTTCACAAATATACATGTTTTTTGCAACTTACGATTGAATTTTTTTTTTTTTAGATAATTAAGCTTCTGCTTTTAACTAATATGGCATCAAAGTTTTAGGATGATCTGTACCATGCACATTTGGTAGAGCGCTTGCGCTCAGAGCGAGAAACTTGGGTTATTTTTCTGATGGTGTCGGACAATATTTCCCATAAGGGCGTTTTCTTTTAACGCAGATTTTTTTGCCGGCAAACAATACCGAGCCTTCACAAAAAAATTGATCCTACAAAAAAGACAATGAACCAAAAAATGAGAAAATGAAAGATGAACAAAAAGGATCGACAAAAAAGATGGTGAAAGATTGAAATGAAAGTTTTGTAAATGATGCAAACAACTTTGAAAGGCAAAGAAAAAATGTTGAAATCTTTGGTATTTTTTGTCACAATTAAATACCTTAACGCAACTAAGCTTTACATGTAATGCAACGTCTTACCGCAGTGTTCCAAAGTTCTCCACAGTCTCCACAAAACACTCTTGGTGGGAATCGAACTTTAGCCCTCTGTCTTTGAAGGCAAGATCTAACAACAGCACTACCTTAATCTAAACCTAAGTTGCAAAGATATGTATCATTTGAGGTTCATATTAAATACATTCCCACAAGCAGACACACATGCCGCATGTGGACCTACAATATAAAAAACCCAATCTCAAATGAACATAAGCCCTGAAACTCTTGCCGACCTTCCCTGAAACAGGGGTGACATTGGCAAAGTGAACCATTTTTTACAGTATGGGTAGTCAGCCTCATACCAACCTATAAGTCAAGTAATATTTGTTGTTGGATATTGAACATAATACATTTGTTTTCGCTTAGATTCAAGATTTTTTTTTTTTTTTGAGTGAAAATTCTAAAATAAATAACCTGACCTGTACCTTCCCTAACATTGCATTGTTTCCAGATTTCGGATTATTTTCCCTTCATAACAAAATGTCAAATTTCCCTTTGTCGTCGCAGACAATAAAAGACGAACCAAAGAATATTACAATGCTCTTGATAGAATTTTCCCCAAATTTAGGGAAAAAATGAAATTCAAGGGGAAATTATTGTTATTGTCTGGTCGTCTTTTTTTAGATTCAAGGGCCACTTCACGCATTCAAAATATCACACCCTATTCACAAAAATATTTTTTGACCTTTTCGCACCATTAATTTTGAAGGTAATAAAGACTTCAAGGTGATATCTTTGGCAATTATAAATATGAATGATTTCTTTTGTGTTATCTTTTTGTCTACGTTAAAAATATCAAGGGTTTATGAAAAAATAATGTTTGTGTTAAACGGAGTAAAAGCAAAAACACACCTTTATTTTTCAATTTTAAATGAAAATAAACAATGAAGTTTATTTTTGTTTATACTTCAAATTTAAACTGTTTTTAACAGTTTATGGATGATGATGATGAGTTGATGATTTCTTTATAGCGCCGTTTCGTGATGTAGTCACTCCAAGGGCGCTTGTGCAAATGATGGCAGAAATTTGCTTGTCTTCTAGCTCTCTCACATGATGTGGCAGATGGTTCCAGGCCAGAGGACCAGCAACTGCAAATGCACGCCCTCCAAACATTGTGTTAACTCTTCTTATCGGTTCTTCAATCTTTGATTTGGCTACAGTTTCAGCCGAGCGCAGCGTTTGGCTTTTTTTGCCGAGGGTGACTGGTTTCAGGTGATTGCTCGCAACGCTACTAAGCTTCACATATATAGTAACTTCTTGCAGCGCTATCCCCGAAGGTGTCGTGTGGAAGCTTATTTGTTATTTTTATGTGTTAGCTTACCTAAATTTTATTGGTTAAATTAAGCTCGCGTCTTCTCTGCTAAGTTCAACTGATAAAATTTCAACCAATAGCTGGATTGGTAGAGCACTTGCATTGAGCTGGGACACCCCTACTTAAACTAAAGTGATCGGCGTAAGGCGAGCCCGTTGCCTGTAAAAATAAATAGGTTCCCTCGCCACACGCGATCCCGTCGGGGAGAACGCGCCAATAAGTTACACTATGTATGTATTTGACATAGGCCCGGTATTTTCATTGTTAGCGACTATATACTAAGTGAAAAGGACGCACTTACGTAAATCGTGAGGGTAGGTTTTTTTATTAGCTTAAAGTCGCACATGCTAACGTTAGCTGCCTTAACTGCTTAGCTGCGGCCTTAGCTGCTTGTCTTGTCTTGTATCCTGCCGCCATTCCTTTAGGGGTGGCCGGTACCTCCACACAAGTGCCTCCACTTGAATCTGTCCTTGTATACTTTTTTCATCTCATCTAGTCTCATCACTCTTTTCATGCGCGCTATTCTCTTGCTTACACTCTGTAAATTCCATTCATTCGCAATCTGACTTATCTGATCAATCCATTCTTTCTTAGGTCTTCTCCTTCCACGTTTACCTATTACACTCCCTTTATATATTTTTTTGGTCAGTTGGTCTTCATAGCTGCGTTATAATATTGTTTTTTTCTTTTTCATTATTCAATATTATCCACAACTTTTATAAATCGGTTTCAATATTTACGGATTTCAATGATTACGGATATTTTTTTGTTACGGATATCTGACAGTATCGGTTACGGATACGGATATCCATAGCATCCATGATTTATAATTATCTTCTGCTTCCAGAAAGGTTAGTCCTCACAGCTTCTAAATATGCATATTGTAGAATTATATTATTTTCATTGCACTCTCGAGCGTCGACTTTGAATTGCCTTTTAGTTGATTGCAGCTGCAAATAAAACACTCGAGGGCAGCTATGAAGGGCGACAGGACAGAACAGCACAGTGGCAAAACAACACACGACATAACATCACATGACATTAAATTACAATGACAGTATTTCACATGAAAAGCATCACAATGACAAAACAACACTATAATCTATAATCTAAGTTGCAAGAATATATTTATTCAAAGCTCTCAGATGTATGCCCACAAACAAACACGTGTAGTTCGCGCTTACAAATGCTGATTGTGTTCTTACAAATAAAATCCAAACCTCAAATGAACATAAGCCCTGCAACTCTTGCCGACATTTCCTGAAACAGGGGTGACATTGGCAAAATGAACACGAGAACAAAATATCACTGTTGGTACCTTTAAAGGAGCACTAAAGACGCATCTTCACAAAAATCTTATCCGTGATTTGATAGGGCCCTTGAGGTGTGACACACACAAAAACGGCGCCATTTTGCACCTTCTAAATAAAATATCCTTGTCTTTATATAAATAATATTATGGAAAAAATCACAAATCTAAAAAAGAACAAACCATTAATAGAACATGAAAAAAAATCACATGATAAAATATTACACACCACACAAAAATTTATTAATTAATGCATACTATAATTTTCTAATTTTCCATTTGCTGTTTTTTGGTATGCTCTGTTTTAGATATGTGTTCTATTGTGATGTGATCTTTTGTCTAAGATGTTTTGTCATGTTACATTCTGTCATGTAATGTTCTGTAAAGTGATGTAAAGTCATGTGAGGTTATGCCATGTGCTGTTTTGTCACTGTGCCGTTCTTTTATTTACGTAGAACCGTTTTGAAGAGTTACTTTGTACGGAAAGCGCTATTTTCATGGAGTAATAAAATGGAATTTAGTGAGCTAACCGGTGTCGCTGGAAAACCTTTGGGTTCACGTCCGTGTTGGGCTGTTAAAAAATGTATAAAATACAATTTAGTAAAATGTAGAGACACCGGTCAACAACGAGAAACGAATCTATAATCTGAGTTGCAAAAATATATTACGGTACTTACATATCTATTCTTTTTAAACAAACAAAAATAATTTTATTTTCGCAAATTGAGCATTGATTTCACCTCAAGTACTTTCGACTTGCTAACGTCAGCGAAGTAAGTAAAATATGTACGGTGGAAATGAATCATTTGAGAAGCATTTTTTCAGGTATAGGTGGTCATCCTCATTCCAAACTCTAAGCCAAGGAACCAATCAATAGTTAAGTTGATGTTCGTGGCCACTGAGCAGAGCTTTCATAAGTTTTAATTTGTAATTTAAGTTTTAAGTCCGGCAAGGTTTCCTCAGACTTCTTGATAAATGAAAACTTAATTCTGTTTTGACGTGGAAAACTTCAACGTCCAACAAATGGAGTTGGTACGATGTTTCAAATTGAAAAAAAAACTCAACGGGAAAACGTCACATGTCTGTGTTACTAAGGTCCTTTTAAAAAAATGTGACGTGGTGGTATTGCACACAGTAAGTTAAAAATTGGATGCTAGTATGCTGAGTGTAAAACAGTAAGAAGTACTCCCCTCGATTGCGTAAATCGAAAATGGATTAAATATACGACAGCATTCAATACTGTTACGAAGTATGAGTTTGTGTGTCTACATGTACGTATTTTGCTGGTATGTGTGTGTTTGCCTCTAGCATAATCTACTATGAGTTTGTGTGTACATGTACCTAGCCACGCTAGTGTGTCGAACAATCTGGAAGTGTTAAATGAAAGTGAAAAATCCATTATAGAAATATGGAATAATCTAGATTCTAGAACATGCCAGAATCGTCTCTTTTGTAACTATATAAACGAGCCGCAATGGTGCGGAGGGCTTGAAGGGCAAGGATGCTTGAATCATTGTGACGTGAAGTCGATAAGCTAGAGCTAGAAAAGTACTCGGTATATTGTAAACCGACATTGTGTAAAATAAATCTTGAAAAATAAATAAATCGCAGTTTAATTAAAAATAACTAAAATAATAATTAAAATCATATCAATACATTATTTCGATTTACTCGATTCAACGTTTTATAATCGTTTATAAACGTTATATATAAATCGTTTTATAAATGTTAGAGCAGTTCAACGTTTTATAATCGGGTCCACTTAACACACATTTAGTGTAACTTCTTACCACATTCTCACCGAAGCTGAAGGGTAAGAATGTGGTGAGTGGAACCCTTTTTATTTTTACCGGAGCTGGCTTTACACCAACCACTTCAGTTGAAGTGGGAGTTTCCTTGCTCTCGAGGGGGCTAGTACTCATTTCAGATATTTTATTTTGGTTTTGAAGTAAATAACGAAACGGGAAATCGACTCTGACACCCTCGGTGAGATTCACAACACAAACATTGTACCGACAAAGGTATCGACCGGACTACACATAACATTATATTGTTGCGGAATTAGGGTTAAAAAGTCTTTCAAATTAAAATACAATAATATACATAGTATCAGATACAGTTCGCCGTATCAGATACTATGGAGTAAGTATCAAATTGAATTTACGTAATCTTCCTGCCTGCCTTGCGGAATATTGGCTCACCGTGCAAATATTTGGGCTCCGTCGGCAAGTCATAGTGCCCATATTGCGTAAACATCTGATATCGAATACCTGTTACAAATAATCAGTTATACTTGATAAATGTACACAACGGTTCCTGATCAAATACAGATTACTTGATCTTAGATTTCAACCATCTTATTCATAAAAAGGTTTTAATTTTCAAACCATTATAAAATCAGATTTCCCATACTAATAAGCTGGTTTAACTCTAGTTTTAGGTTCAACCAATCTTATGAATCTAGAGTTGACGTAAGGCATTGATTGCAAATAATTTTTTATATATAAAAAATAAGTTTGTAAGAAAAGAATAAGGTAGAAAAGAATGTGTGAAAGTGAAGATAAAAATAATTTTATGAAAATGGTTTGAACATATGAAGAGCATGAATGACGATAGCTTGAAGAACAGAGTGCTTGAATTCCATGCCGAAAGCATGGGTTCAAATCCCACCGACGTGAGAAATAGTTTCCTGTTTCGGTGTTTATTTCCAACTCAAAATAAAAATAAACAGAACAGAAAGGCACACTTAACCTTTACAATAAATCAGTACCAGCCCTCTCGAGAGCTGGAAGACCCCTACATACTTCAATTCAAGTGGTAAGACTAGCTCACTTATCAATAAAAATAAATAGGTCGCATGTATGTCCCCTTCGAGAACAACGTGACAAAAGGTTACACTATATGTGTAGCTTAGTCACGTTAGTCACGGTATTCGCAACACGCAAGATGCGACGGTATTGCTTAGAGTTTTTATCTCAAATCCTTTTCACTTTCGCTTTAGTAATTTACGCCCAATAAAAGTAACAATGAGTCCAAGTAAAAAAGCTTTGCCAAACTTTTTTGCAGTTCAAATAAAACAGGCGTTAGACGAGTTTGCTGGTAGAGGCTGTTAGAAGCTGTTAGAAGCTTTCGGGGCCAAGTTTGACTTGCGAAAAAGCCGAAAGCTCTGCGAACAAAAGTGACTCTCTGGGCTTTCACTTACGTCGGTTCCATGATAGAACGACACAATGACACAACAACACATAACAATACGACACATGACACAATGGACACATAGCAGAACGACACATGACACAACGACATATGACAGAACAACAAATGGCAGAACATCGCAATGACAGAACATCACATGACAAAACCTTCACCACACACAAGAGCTTAGTCTCTTTTTGGTGAGGTATAGCGTAACAACAATTTAATTAACAGTGTAATAGAATTGAGGAAAAAAATGTATTAGGAATTTATTTCAACTAAAAAAAACTTCTCATGACATTACATAACAACACATGACAGAACGACACATGACAGAACCTCACATGACACAACGACACATGACAGAACGATACATAGCAGAACGATACATGACAGAACAACACATGGCAGAACGACACATGACAGAACCTCACATGACACAACGACACATGACAGAACGATACATAGGAGACATGACAGAACGACACATGGCAGAACGACATATGAGAGAACAACAAAAGACACAACGACACATGACATAACGACGCATGACATAACGACATATGTCTGAAAGACACATGATAAAACTTCACATGACATTACATCACAATGACAATACACCACTTGACTAAACATTGCAATGACAAAACATCACAAAACAGAAAACACCATAAACGGCATGACTAAAAAGTTAGACATGAGAAACATGAGAACATGTAACTAAGGCAATAATAGTATTTGGTCACGTTTAAAAAAAAATTAAGGCTGTTGGCGATGTTTTGTCGTGTGATGCTTCTTCATGTGCCATTTATAGTTTCCTCTTTTTTAGGTATCTGATATTTTGTCCTTGTGTTGTGTTGTCATAGTGATGTATTGTCATGTGTTGTTATGTCATATGTCGTTTTGTCACTGTGCCGTTTTAAGCTGTCACCACTTACGTGATGCGAGCCTTTGTTGCGCGCCAACATTCGCAGAAAGTTTTCAGGCACATATTGCTAAAACTTACACGAGAGGCAAACGGAACCAAAGACTGCAATCTAGAGCTTTTAGAAAAGATCGCAACTAAGCTACACAGATAGTATACTTTCTTGAAGCGTTTTCCCCGAAGAGGTAGCATGTGATGATTCGGGACCTACTAATTTTACGGGTAAGGGGGCTGGCCTCACGCCAATCACTTCAGTTGTTGCTGGGCTGGTTCTCATTTTAGTGAAGGCTGAGTAAACCTTGACGGTATTTATTTTTTTGGTTTGAAATAAACACCGAAACGGGAAATCATTTCTGACACCCTTGATAGGGTTCGAAGCCTTGCTCTCGGCATGGAATGCAAGCATTCGACCAACTGAGCTATCGACCGGACCTTTACAAGCTTGCTCGACGCTACTATAATAATAATTTATAATCTAAGCTGCAAAAATATGTTAACATTCAAGGGTCATATTAAATGCATCCCTACCCACAGACAGGCACATGTAGGTTCGCTTTTACACATTCTGCATATGTGTATAAAAAAAAAACCTCATATGAACATAAGCCTTGCGACTCCTGCCGTCTTTCCCTGGAACCGGGGTGGCATCGGTAAAAGTGAACAACGCGCCAATTCTCAAGAAAGACCGGAACAGCGACCGGAATGACAAGATGGGAAAAATGTTTGAAACTTCTTGAAATATACAAACAAAAAAGTTTAACATGACGGTCTGAAGAATCCTTCGTCTTTGTTTATCCAAATATATAACTTAACGTCTACACTCAACCACAGTGCTCACCAAAACTGCGTGAAAAGTAAAACACTCCCTAGAGGCACTGTTTTTGTTTTCATACAATTTGTAGTGAACGCTTTTGTAAAGTATAAACGATTTTGTTTTGTATTTGGGATGCCGGGGATAAATTCTCTTTCATGAGAAGTTTGAGTGGTTCGGAGGTAATCGGGCGTTATAAAAAATTCAACAATACCTTGAAAGTTCGGGTGATGACGTCAAGGATGTTGATATTGAAGAGGCCGAAATTGTCTGCTCGGTGGGTTTATATAATTCATCAAAAGACTCACCTCTCTCCACATTTCTATCCTTTCCGTTTTTTTAGGGTCTCTCTGTATATGTACTTTCTTGCTGACTGAAGTCTTGTGTCATATGTATTGTTACGAATATGTAATTGTGTGTTTTGTTTGTCTGTGTGATAATTAAGTCTGTGAAGTCCCTATAGAATAAATAGATGTAGATGATGTTAAGGTACCTACTCATACAATTTGTATTTTTTTTTAATTTTGTTTTATTTTAACGGACATATTGTCCATTTCCATCAAATACTTATAACAAAGTAATAATGATTAAAATAGAAAAATTATAATCAAAAGTATGTAATACATAACAATAGTACAGTCAAATTGTTCGAGATATTATTCGAGATTGCAAGAGTGCTTGGTCGAATGTTCTAGTAAAGTGTCGCATGTAACGGTTCTCAAAAATTCAAGTATGATCTTTATTCTTGCTATAGAATAAGGACCAAAACTCTGTAATTGGAAAGAAAAACAATGACCAACCGTTGCATTGTGTATGGAAACCGAATTTGAAATAAATCAGTGAATTTTTTATAAAGTTGAACCCGCGAAAATCATAAGAGTATAAATGAGAATAATCTACAAAATTACTATGAAACTCTCAACTATTGATTACGTACGAGTATCTGGACCATTTAAAAATTATTTAACTTCCCGAGGATGCAAACGGATTGTTCTCGAAACCAGCCGTGGAACTGAATATACTCACAGTAATCAAAAACAAAGTTGTCTTTATTTTTATCAAGTAAAATTACTTTCAACTGTGACGTATAAACCTTCATAACGTCCCGACATACTCATCTCTCTGAGCTTTAAGCCGTTCCGGAATTTCCTTTATTAATTGGTGTATCGTGTTTCAAGGTAGTGCTGGTGGGCTTAAAGTTGTTGTGAAACTGACGGAAATAACGAAGCTCTGGCGACACGCAAAGTGTCCATTTCAGAAAGCAAACTGCGCCTCAGAAATGAAAGTACTAATAAATTGGTCTCGTCTACGATTACAAAATACAGATTGTAGCGAGTACCTATTCAATTGAGAAATAAAATATTTTTAATTACTGAAAAAATCCTGTACGAGTTTGATCAGTGTGCTGTGGATGTATCAAATTACTAGAACAAAGCTTTGAAAAAATAGGCGTTTTTGTACAACTAATTAGTTTAACACAATTTATTAAGTTGAGATGGTTAAACTCTTGAAAATGATGGGTATACTTATCTATAAGTTCTTAACACTTGATATCACATTTCTCGTCGAGGTAAAAAAATACTTCATCAAGAATCCGCTCTTTCACTGGATGAAAAAGTAAAACCTAGATAAATTAACACATCAAACAAAACCCTGCAAAGGTTTCTCGCCCTGTTTGTCTAGATCAGTGTTGATGGTATCTGAAATAGAGAAAAGTATCTTAGATACTTTTTTGTATCTTTGTAAGATACTACTCAGAAGTATAAAAAGATTCTAGATACCTTTATGAAGAATCAGAGTTTGAATAGGTAAATGTAGATTTATCTAAGGCTATTTACAATCTATAATCTAAGTTGCAAAGATATATTGACATTTAAAATTAATATTAAATACAGTCCCACAAACAGCCACGTGTAAGTTTGCGTTTACAAATGCTGCATGTCTACTTACGATTCGAGAACGAAACCTCAAATGAACATCAGTGCTGCAGCTCCTGCCACCCTTCCCTGAAACCGGGATGACATTGGCAAAAGGGAGACATTTTTGACAGCATGACTGAGGAATGCGAGGAAATTGAGATAAGATTGAATGAAACAAGAGTGGAGGTCGTGAAAGAATTTGATTATCTGGGAAGCAAGTTTGAGTCGAATGGGAAATTGACGAAAGAATTGGAAAAGCGCGCTAGTAGAGGAAGAAGTGTAATGGGAACGATTGGAAGAATTGCAAGAAATAGGAAACTTACGAAGAATATGAGATTGGCGATCCACAATGGCATATTGGTTCTGACATTGATGTATGGAAGTGAAGCGTGGACAGTTAAAGAATGTGAACTGCGTAAAGTATGTACGGTTGAAATGGCTTACCTGAGAGCAATGGCTGGAAAGACACTAAATGATAGAGTACGTAATGATTGAGTGATGAACGAGTGTGGTATAAAAGAGAATATGAGAATGAAAGTACAAAAAAGTACGATGAGATGGTTCGGACATTTCGAAAGAATGGATGATGAACGACTAACGAAGAAAGTGTACAGAGAAAATGTCAGAGGAAAGCGTGGAAGGGGAAAACCAAGGAAGGAATGGATAGATCAAATATGTAAGATTGCGAAAGAATGGAACCTGCAGAGTGAAAATAAGAGAAGAGTATGTATGAAAAAGGTGATGAATATTGAGGAAATGAAAGTGGTTTGTCAGGACAGAAAAAAGTGGAGGCGCATCTGCGGAGGTACCGGCCACCCCTAGTGGAACGGCGGCAGGATACAGTACAGATGAGGTTCAGCTCCATAATAATATTAGGATGATTTATTTGGCGCTGTTTTTGCGTGAATCACACCTCAAGAGCCGTCTGCGAGCTTAGTCGTCGCTATGGAAAGCACCTATACCGAAAGCCCAGTTGCTGTAAGGCTGGATGGACCTTTGGTGACTGGTCTTTGGTAAAAGTACATGAATATTTCAACCCAGCCAAGAGTATATTTGAAAATATAAATGGTGATTTCTGTGCTCCGTCTGTTTTCGAACCAATAACCTTCCATTTACGAGTCCGAAGCGTCACCACTGGACTACGGAGCGGTGTAACCTTATAGGCAAGGAGAAGGTGATTTTGTCAATTTATCTTTTTTTTTGACTGATAGGTTGGTGTAAGGCTGAATATTGACCACCCATTCTTTAAAAAAATGTTCACTTTGCCAATGTCACCTCTGTTTCAGGAAAGGTCGGCAAAAGTGGCAGGGTTTATGTTCATTTGAGGTTCGGTTTAAATTCGTAAGTACACATTCAGCATTTGCAGGCGCGAACTTACACGTGTCTATGTTTGCGGGCATGCCTTTGATATGAGTTTTTAACGTTATATGTCTATACAACTTTGATCACAGATCTAAATACTATGGACGTGAATATCTTGATATTTTTGATTCGAGTATCCAGATACTTTTAACATGAGTATCTAAATATTTTTGGCTTAAGTATCTAGATACTTTTGACTCGAGTATTCAGATACTTTTCTGGGGTATTCTACAGCTCTTGGCTAGATTAATATCATAAGGCTTATTCGCAAGGTGAGCTGAGAAAAATTAACCCAATTATGAGGTCTGATATACACCGTCTGCCCGGAGGTAGGGAAGACTTGCTCTGAAAGGGCATTAGGGCTTTCACCAACAATCCTTATTATTTCATATTCTAGATAATATTAGTATTAAGTATTATACAACTACTTGTATCCTGCCACGCATCGCTTTGGCTTGTCTGAAAATAATCATGTTTCAGAATTATTTCAAAATTGTGGAAAAAAACAAAGTTTAATTTTACCGAAATTATTTGTTAATTGAGCTTATCTGAAGATGGCCAAGAGGCCGAAACCGGTCATTTGCTATTTGCTTTATTAAAAAATAAAGTATGGATCAGTAGGATAAAACAGTGTTTTTTTTCACATTTTTTTTTTACAATGGAGTTCTTAAAAGTTTCCGCTGAAACATTTAATAAATTATGAACAATTGTTCGGTTGATAGCTCAGTTGGTAGAGTGTTTGCATTCCATGCCGTGAGCTCGGGTTCGAATCCCGTCGAGGGTGTCAGAAATGATATTTTCACATATACTCTTCGCTTGGTTGCAAAATCCATATACCTTTACTAAAGACCGGTCCAGATAGGTGCATACAGCCTTAGAACAACTGGTTCTTCCTTGAGAACTGACGCTTTCTAAGTGACGACCAAGCTCGCAGAAGGCTCTTAAAAAAACAGCGCTTACCAAATAAATCCTCCTAATTTTATAATTATCATTATTCAAACGCTTTTTTTTAAGTTTTGGTATTTGTTCTACGCTTTTCAACCCATTATGACCATTCAAAATTTAACCTTTTGAATCCCACTAATTTGTTTCCTGTCCTTATTTCAACGCTCACATCTTTCATGAATTATAATTGATCCATATATTAACGTCATTAAACAGAGCACCCAAATTACGATCGGTACTTTTGCAGCCTTTGAAAATACCGGCGTGCCGGCAGATGATAAAACGCCTTGAGATTTGAATCGCTTTATGTTTGAATTAAGGGTTTGAGAAGAAGGGAGACAGAAGTGTGAAGGAATTGTTATTCTCAAAGGTGAAAAATAAATTTGAAAAATTGGCCGGTTTTTTGGCGGTTAAAAAAACAGAATGAAAAATGATATATTCTGTTTGTGCCATTTTGTGATGAGTTAGTTTCAGGTAATCAAATTTTATTTACGTATAAAGAAAATTTACAAAAGAATGTAATGAAATGGTTTGAACATGTGGAAATAATGGATGATGAACGATTTATAAAGTGTATACACAGATGAGGTGTGAAAGGGAAAAGAAGAAAGAGAAGACTGAAAATAGGGAGGCTGTATCAGATTTGTTAAATTGTGAAAATATGGGATATACAAAGCGAATGTAAAATAAGAAAATGTATGAAAAAGGTGATGGATATGATTGAATTGAAAGAGGTATGCAAGGATGGGAAAAAATGGAGACAAATCGGCAGATGGCTACCCCTAGTAGAGTGGTGATAGAATTACAGATAAATTTACAGAATACAAATCTCACGAGCTCTTCCTACGAAGATTGATTCCACATGACAGAATAAATAGGTTACATTATAAAGAATTTAATTTAAAAATTATCAACACCCAAAAAATGCTTGCGTGTACTTTTGTTTTAGCTCGTAAAATGCGCAAAAACAAAAAAGTAAGAAACCAATGAAAATAAATTCTTATCAATGTAAACTTAATTTCTTTAACCCGAGTATACAAAACATTTCGTAATCTCGCTTAGATCGCGTAAATATAAGAATGTATGAAAAATAAAACAGCACGCGTAGTGAGTGATTTAGTTTTTATACTTGCACGAGAGATTACGAAAGGTTTTATACTTTATTTTACTTCTTTTCTGCAAACTCAATTCTCGATAATCTTCACTCGATTGGCTTCGCGAAAAGTTTAAATATCGACACCTTAAAGGTAAAACTGGATAAGTGACATATTAAACTAACTTGGTTTTCTCAGATTTTGTACGAGAGCAAACGCTACAATATTCAGTAGATTAGAAGTTTGTCATGAGTGAACTGGCGCTCCGTGACCAATAGGTTGGAGTGATATGTATTATATCCGTTGTTGAAAGAACTACATTATAAAATGCTAATAATATTAGGATGATTTATTTGGTGAGCGCTGTTTTTGTGTGTATCACACCTCAAGAGCCCTCTGCGAGCTTGGTCGTCGCTGTAGAAAGCGCCAATTCTCAAGCAAGACCCAGTTGTTGTAAGGTTGGATGGACCTTTCAGTGACCGGTCTTTGGTAAAGGTTTATGAATTTTTCAACTCAGCGAAGAGCACATTCGACTTATAAATGGTATATTTTTGTGCTCCGCCGAGATCAGAATCCACAACCTTTACACGCAAGGTTGCCATTTCGGACTACGGAACGGTCCAAGATGCCAACGACACGCGGTGTATCTGAGCGGTAGCCCATACAAGTACTGTCCGCGCCCAATGTTGCTTACATTGGCTTCGTTTTCTTGAGAGTGTTGTCTACCGTGTGTGTTTTATGGTATTTAAAGCTCTAAACGATATAGCTCTATCCTAAATGGCAAACATGTTTTTTTTCCCGTTGAGATGAGTGTGAGGGGGCGGACACTTAGGTAAGCGTGGAGTGGTGCTGTCAGGTTGACGCAGACTCACCGTCAAATACGCACTAATTTTGGAGATCGCGCTTTCCTGATTACGTTACCGATGAAGTGGAACATACTGCCACCCGGAGTGGGGTTTTTGGAATCTGTTGGCATTTTTAAGAGAGCACTGAAACGGCACCTTTATAAAATATCGCATTCATGATTGGAGTGTGGGACACAAAAACGGCGCTCTTTTATCATGTAGAAAATAAAAATGAATAAATCATCCCTTTATCTATCTACTGATCTATCTTTGAGGCTGACCCCTCGTGTTGCAAAAATTGGTTCACTTTGGCCAATACCACCCTGGTTTAAGGAAAAGGCGGCAGGAGTTGCAAGGTTTATCTTCATGTGGGGTTTTGTTATTTGTATGCGCACATGCAGAATGTGTAGGCGCGAACCTACATATGCCTGTCTGTGGACATACATTTAATGTGAGCCTTAGATGTTAACATATCTTGGTGGCTTAGATTATAGACTATCTTATAATTAGTTTACTCACTATGAGAAGTTACACCCAATAAATGGTTTTATCCACGATTTCTCAGATCAGTGAATCAGCACTTATTCAGTTTTGCCTTTAAGGTGGCGATATCTTCTATTTTTTTTTTGGGGTGGGAGGGGGCAAGGCCAAAATGGAGCATAATTGCAAAAAATGATAAATCCACGCAAAAATTACGGCTGAAAATTTTTCGCACTTCAATGGGCTGAAAAAAAAATAGCGACCAAGCTTTTGTCGTGTATTCGCAAACTTACGGTAGCTTATTGTATTTCTTTTTATCGCTTTTCTGAATGAAAGTTCGCATGGATGATTTGCCAATTTTTCAACGTAGCAACTTTTTTACTTGGCTTACCAAAGTTTATTGTGTTACACGTTAATTTTATATGCTTTAGAAATTTACCGAAATTTTTAAAATATATTTTTTCTATATGAGAGAGTAAATAATATGGAAAATGAATTGAAAGTCTTTCGTAGGAAAAAAAACACTTAATCTGATGCTAAGGAAATAAAAATTTACAGCTTTTGACCTTTCCTGAAACAGAGTGACATTGGCAAAGTGAACCATTTTGTACTAAATACCAAACTTAAATAATATGGAAAATGAATAGAAAATATGCCGTAGGAAAAAAAGCACTTAATCTGATAATAATAATAATAAGTTGACAATATTTTTAGTGCCGTTTTGTGAATTCCCTGCAAGGGCACTGCAGAGCCATAGCCTCTCCTGAACAAGCATGTCTTTAATCCCGATTTAAATGCATTTGTACTCTCCACAGCTCTCAGCTCGTGTGGTAAGGCATTCCACAGCAGAGGGCCAGCAATGCAAAAGGCACGATCTAAATAATTGGCCATGTTGCTTCTGCAGGAAACCCTGAATCTATTCACAGCAGTACTGCATGCAGATCTCAGAGTACCCCGCCTACCCTCTACTGTGTCCCCCACACATAGCTTTGAGACATACAGTGGCGCAATGTTCTGCGAGGACTTAAAAACAGTTAAACAGACCTTGTACTCCACCCTTTCCTTTATTTTCAGCCAATGAAGCTGATCCCTGAGTGAGGGTGTGATGTGCTCTGTAATTTTTAAATTACAGATCAAACGTGCCGCAGCATTAAGCACAGATTGAAGTCTGCCCAGCTGTACAAGTGGCAAGCCACTGTATATCCCATTACAGTAATCAAGCCGGGAGAACACAAATGCAGCAACAAGAATCTTGGTTTCCTCGACTGGCAAGCATCTCCTGATACTAAGGAAATAAAAAATTACAGTTATTGACCTTCCCTGAAACAGAGTGATATTGGCAAAGTGAACCATTTTGAACCAAATACCAAAATATAAGAGTGTCACAGCATGAGTTGCAAAGATATATTGCCATGAAAGGTTCACATTTAATGAAAAAAAAACGCTAAAAAACAGCAGAAATCAATCAATACATTGAAAAAAAGGTCAAAATAAATATAATAATAAAAGCAAGTTAACTATGATAAATATTCACTTTTTTTCTATGTGCAGGTGGTTTGGAGTCGGAAAAGCGATTTTGTCCATTCCCGGGTCTGAGCATCGCTCCCAAGGGGGTCTTTTAAAAGGCTGCAGGGACCCCCTCCGTGTCTGAATTACGGCCCTTTCATTCCTTGTTTCGAAAATAAAACCAAACGACCAGAAAGGGTCTTCCAGGGACAACTTATGTTTATCTGAATATTTTTCCAGGATATATGTATGCCGATGTGATTGTCGTAAATTTATGACAAGAAAATGCCTGAGATATTTGGCATGCAATAAAAGATTTATTGAAAAGAATTGATTTTTCTTATTTTGTAGAAATTAAATCATCAAAAAACGGTTGCAGTAAAGTGGTTACAAACTAAACTATAAATATAACAAATGTATGTGGTTCAAAGCAAATAAAACTGTAAAAGATAAATGAATGTGATGTTTTTAAGAAATTCAATACTTTGGTAGATTCAGTTTTTTCATATTGTTACGAAATTAGGGTTCAAAAGTCTTTCAAATTAAAATACACAGGTCTTCTTATACAGTTGTTTATTTTACACTTTTACATAATTTATTTTCACAAAGCTTTCTCGACTTTTCCACTTGGTTTCTGCTCACTGATCAAGTTAGTTCTATGTGTTTGTAAATCTCGTATGACACTGCTGGCCCTGCAGGCCACTTGCACCCTTTATACTCTTTAAAGTAGTACAATCTAGACCCTATAGTTGCTAGACAGTTCCAGAAAGGCATAGTAATTATTATTTCTCGATGCTTCACGTAATACCTAGAGAATTCTACACGTATACACAATTATCGATCCTACCCACCAATACTTATGAGGATTCCTATAACTATAACTACCCATACTTATTTCAATATTTATATTTAATATTTACATAACAATATTGTTCCATCGAAAATTTTCATTCAAAATCGTCTTCTTGTGAAGTCCGATCGATAGCTCAGTTGGTAGAATTTTTTTTTTTTTAAGAAATCCTGTGCGGGAGACTTTCTAGATTCTAGAGACTCTAGGGGTCTATGCCACTTGCTGTAGTGCCGCAGAGGTGGATCAGCTTGGTCGTCGCTACAAAGCACCAATACTCAAGCAAGACCCAGATGCTGTAAGGCTGGATGGACCTTTAGTGACCGCTCTTTGGTAAAGGCTTTATGATTTTTTTCAACCCATCGAAGAGCATATTTGAAAATAAAAATGATATATTTTTGTCCTCCGCCAGGATCCGAATCCACAAGCTTCCATTTACGAGTCCGAAGTGTTGCCACTGGACTACGGACCGGTCCAAATTCCGGCTTGCATTCCATGTCGAGAACTCGGGTTAAAATCCCACCACCGAGGGTGTCAGAAATGATTTCCCGTTTCGTTGTTTATTTCAAAGCCAAAATAGAAATACCGGTAAGGTTTACTCAGCCTCACAAGAAATGAGAGCCAACCCCCACTTAAAGTGAAAAGAGTTGGTGTTAAGCCAGCCCCCTTGCGTGTAAAAGTAAAAAAAGGTTTCACTCGCCACATTTGACCCCTTTGGGAAAAACGCGGCAAGAAGTTGCACTATATGTGTAGCTTTTAAAATAAAAATGAAATAACGCTTGCCTTCAAGTGATCAAAAAATAAATTATTCCTCATCAAAAGTATGTGGTTCAAAATAGAAACAAAGGAATCCTATGGTTCCAATTTTAAATTATAATATACCTTTGCAACTTTGATTAAAGACACAACTATCTCATATTAAACGGGCGTCTCTATCGAATAAACTACTAATTTCAAATACCACCGAATTCCCCGAGCGATATTTTATTTGTAATTTTACCTTTAGTTTGTCATCTGTGCCAGATTATTTCAGGTCTTGAATGACAATCAGCCGTCGCTTGTTTCGCCGGCGGGGCGTGTCGTAAACTTTGCCCTTCTGTTCCAAATTCTGTCATACTTGTTCCAAAGTCTAGCCTGCTTGTTCCAAAGCCTACTTTGTATAACAGAAACGCGCACAGCATTTCTAAATGGGTAGACAACATTATGTAATTTAAATTTTTACGGTCCTCTAAACACCGCTGAAAACGCTAATAAGCTGTAGTACATATAGTACACTCTTTTACAGCGATGTCCCCAAAAGAAGCGCACATGACATGACAACCTCGCGCGGACAAACACTGAGGTCAGCTGCATCAAGAAACAGCTGCCTGGACATCCGTGCAAGAAGGCCCCGCACTGTTTTTGAAGACAGAGCATTCAAGGCAGCCGCTCCAATGACTTGGAACGCTATTCCCGCCTCACTGAGGGAACTGGATATGAAGAGACCATTTAAAAGAAGTCTCAAGACTCACCTCTTCGTCCAATCATATGGACAAGCGCCTTTGTAGTGACTCACTGTCATAAAATTTTGTAATGTTATTATTCCTTGACTTATTGGTTGGTATGAGACTGACCCTCCCTACTGTAAAAAATGGTTCACTTTGCCAATGTCACCCCTGTGTCAGGGAAGTTCGGCAAGAGTTGCAGGGTTTATGTTCATTTGAGATTGGGTTTTTATATTGTAGGTCCACGCATGCGGCATGTGTTAGCGTGAAATTATACATGTCTGCTTGTGGGAATGCGTTTAATATGAATCTCAAATGATATATACATATCTTTGCAGCTTAGATTCAGATTTAGATTTGTTTATATTATATTATGACGTGTGAAACAAATATATTTTCTGCAACATATAATTTTTGATAGAAGCAGTAAAAGCTTTGACATGACGTATATAGATGCTTTCAAACAATGTCCAGTCCATTATCCGATACCTCAACGTCTACTGTACTACCAAACATAAAGGTCCATCTTTACCCAGGTCGTGTTTCAATCGTGAACAGGGACCCTACGAGTGGTGGATGGGTCTAAAGGCTGGTTCGGACAAGGCGAGTAATTTAGTCAAGTAACGAGTAATTTAGTGGCTAAACGTGTGCGAACCCCAAGAGTTTAGTCCAGTAGTTAAGTCAATGGTTTAGTCAAGCCGATCCATTTCATTCTATTTTTTCGGGCAAGTAGCGGCCCCGCCCACCGTCCGTGGGCGAGTGTTGCCGAGAAGCCACGGAAAAGTCCGAGTCCAAAGAGCCACGGAAAAGCCCGAGTCCGAGTCGAGTTTATTAGCGGCCGCGCCATTGGCCGCTCACTCTTGGCGGGGAAACGGAAATGCAAGAATGGCAGCAATTTAAATTGGCTGCAGTTTGAAAAGATAATGCCCGTTTTCAGCAAGAATATTTAAAGATAAAGTGCTGTTTAAAAATATTTAAGTACTTAAGAACTTCTTATATTTGCGAGCCCGATGTTCCGCTCCCTAAACTTAGCGACCTGTCAGTGAGTTTATGTCATGTTTAAACTGTAAATAAGTGGATATGCACACCGATATCCTTGGTTTTTTAGAAACTCTTGAGAATATACAAGTTGCTAGGACTTATCTACGTCCAAAAAGTTTTGAGAAAGGTAATTTTTTTTCGATAAGAATAGTATGACATCGATTTTTGGTGCGGATATCAGCTGTCAAAAATACAATCATGTAGCTCCTTGCTGGATGAAATTGTAGTAATTTTTAAGTTTTCGGACAATAGAGCTGTACAAATATAGTTTTGGTAAAGATGTTGTGGAAATAACTATTATCGTCCATGAATTTATTACGTATTTAAAAACATCGATCTTTTACATGATCGATGTTTATAGGTACCTACCATAAATTTGTCATATCACAGGCCTTATGATAATTATCCTTCAGATGGATTGTTACTTATTGTTTTGTACAGAAACAATTCAGTGACACACGGGGATAACTGATTAGAGGCATTACAATTTTATGCCACTGTAAGCCATCAGCTGGTATCTGTGACAGACGTGAGAGGCATAAATGTAGCAGGATTGAACAAGTTTCTCGCGGTCAGCCTCTGAAAAGTTGAACCATGTTTCTTCTTTAACTTGATAATTGATTGGTGACCGCCGTGTATTTGAAAATGCCGATTTTACATGTCGAATATTGATGTTAATTGTCAACAACGAAAAACGCAACAGAGAAATGCATCTGAATGCAGCTGCAGACTTCGAGCCGTATTATAGTGTGTGCATACAAAATATACTTTGTACACATAATTGAAAAGATAAAAATTCAATTAAAAAATAATGTTTGCAGCGTAAATGGTAGATATTATTATAAACATCAAATAGTCATGTGTTGTTTTTATTTAAAATGTGTATATTATTTTATAAACCATAAAATACATTTCGAATTTACAAAGGCGAGTTTCGAAGTTGTTTGCTAAACAGGCTCCTAGCTAGGTGGCCGGGCATAAATCAGTTAATATTACCAAACCATAGCCAATTTAAAGGGCTTTATAATAACATGATTTTAATACTCAATTAATATTTTCAAACTGCAGCCAATTCAAATTTTCCGCCATTATAAAAAGGGCTTTCTGCAGCCAACTTCGCACTTGTGTACTGTACTGGACCGTAATGCGAACGCTTCACGGGCGAGTAGCGCCCCGCCCACTACTAAATTACTCGTTACTTGACTAAATCAGTGGCCTTGTGCGAACTAGCCTTAAGAGCTTAACAACTATCGGCTTGTTACATAATTTGTATAATTTCAAGTTTCACCGAAAATGTATGTAAACGAAAACGCTCACTGTAGGCGCTGTCTAAGATGCTATACATTTTCTGGTAAACGCAATGGCTTAGTTTAAAGGTATAGTTTGTATACTTGTAATACTGCCCTCCACAACTATCACTTCATACGTGATTTCCGTCCTAAATCGTGTTCGCATGATATGCTACCGACAACTGTCGGAATTTGGTATGGTGACTAAATGTGACTAAGCCATACATATAGTGTAACTTCTTGCCGCGTTCTCCCTGAAGGGGTCGCATGTGGCGAGTGGAACCTACTTTATTTTACAGGTCGTCGGTGTTATGGCCGAGGGAGCCGAGTGGGCTGATTTTTTTAGCGTGTTTGGAATAGAACAACGTTGTTTCGATCCCCACCTGGGTCATTTGATCATAACTTTGACCCTGGTTTAACAGATGTTATTGGGTAATTATTAATTAATAATTCATTTTTTTTTTTTTTAAGAAATCCTGTGCGGGAAACTTTCTAGATTCTAAAGACTCTAGGGGTCTATGACACTTGTTGTAGTGCCGCAGAGGTGTACGAGCTTGGTCGTCGCTACAAAGCGCCAATACTCAAGCAAGACCCAGTTGCTGTAAGGCTGGATGGACCTTTGGTGACCGGTCATTGGTAAAGGTTTATGAATTTTTCAACCCAGCGAAGAGCACATTCGAAATTGTTATGTTTCGATTGAAAGGTATCTCCAGGATACTTACTTCCGGCTAGCTCTCATCAGCATCACTCTCAGGGCGTGGGGGTCTTTCTTTCGCATTGCTTACTTGTATCTTGGGAAGGGTTTTATAATGAAAAGATAAAGTTAACATGAACAAATAAGGGTTTATTACTGTACTAATATGGGGGGGAAAAGGGGAAATAAGGGATTGGCCAGACCTACAGGTTGTCACTAGAACACTCCCTATTCCGTTGGCTGGAGTTCTAAACGGAAGGCCTGGGGCAGCGCCCCAGGCTAGCGACGGTTCACAAGGCGGACGCCTCCACACGTTGGAGTCCCTGGGTGGGCGCTCCTATGCCTCTGGTCCACAAGGCGGGTGCCTTGCTGGCAGGAAATCCAAGTAGATGGGGGGGGAGAGAGCTCCATTGTAGTGCCCCCTCTTGCACCGCTTGGTGCTTGGTCGCTAACGTCTTAATCGCTTGGCATCTTGCCGGGAACTAACGATGAACTCACGAGCGTGGGCCGATTGATTCGCACGGCGCAGTTCGGCCGTTTCCGTAACCGTTCGGCCCACAAACAGACACTGCACACTTCGGGATTGTTTTTTTTATAATATGTTATTTAAAATAACATAACAAAATATAAATGGTATATTTTTGTGCTTCGCCGGTATCCGAATCCACAACCTTCCATTTACGAGTCCGAAGTGTTGCCACTACGGACTACGGACCGGTCCAAGATGCCAACGACACGCGGTGTACCTGAGCGGTTACCCATCCAAGCACTGACCACGCCCAATGTTGCTTAACTTCGGTGATCTATGGGAACCGGTGCTTTCAACATGGCTAACGTCGTTGGCATAAAATAAACAATGAATTACTCGTATTAATTGATGATATAAATACCTGTTTCTGGCCAGGCAGAAGAGGTTGGTGAGTTGCGTTCCTCTTCACAAATCTATTTAAAAATATATATTAAATATAAAATAAAGGTAAGGGGACCGGCCTTACGCCAAACACTTCAGTTGAAGAAGCTTTTCCAGCTCCCAAGGAGCTGGTACTTATTTTTTGTGAAGGCTGAGCAAACCTTGTCGTTATTTTATTTTAGGATTGAAATAAACACCAAAATGGGAAATTATTTCTTAAACCCTCCCTTTATACTTGCACTATCCAAAGGTCGATTGACTTTGCCTAAGGTACGGAGTATTGGTCCTTACTTTATAGTGGGAATAAAGATCATTCTCGAATCTTTGAGAATCGTTACATGCGAGGCTTTATTTGAACATCCGACCAAACATTCAAGCAATCTCGAACAAATTATTATCCCTATAAGTAACTAACATCTACTTATTAAGTATAGAGAGATTTTACCTTTTTTTGATCCGTGGACTTTACAAACTTTAACAAATACACTAACGCAGACAAGCCACAACACACAACCACATATTCGTTACAATATTAATGTCCAAAAAAAAATTCAAAATTCTAGAATACTACTTTTGACAGTAGCATGAAAACCAAAATGTTTGTGTTCAATTAAATTTAAATACGTGGAGTGAAGCAAAATGAAAAGGTCGGCCGACATTTGATTTTGTACCGAATCTCTAGGTTACATTCTAGAACGACAAAGTGACAAAACATCACTATCACAATATCACAATGTTGGACCGGTCCATAGTCTAGTGTTTAACACTTCTGGCTCAAAAATGGAAGGTTGTGGATTCGAATCTCGGCGGAGCACAAAAAAATATATACCATTTACATTTTCAAATACGCTCTTCGCTGGGTAACAAATTCATATACCTTTACCAAAGATCGGTCACTAAAAGTCCATCCAGCCTCGCAGCAACTGGGTGTTGTTTGAGAATTGGCGCTTTCTACAGCGACAGCTAAGCTCGCAGAGGGCTCTTGAGGTGTAATTCACACAAAAACAGCGCTCACTAAATTAATCATCCTAATATTATTATTATTACGATTGTAAGCGCGAACTACACGTGTTTGTTTGTGGGCATACATCTGAGAGCTTTGAATGAATATATCCTTGCAACTTAGATTACAGATTATAGATTACTATGATAAAACATCGCAGGAAAGTACATCACAATGACAAAACATCACAAGGCAAAATATCGTGTGATGATTTTTGTTTCTCGTCATTTGAAGTTTTTTCATGTAACGTTTATGTTATGTTCTGCTTTAGGTATGTGATGTACTGTCATTGTGATGTTATGTCATGTGTCGTTATGTAACATGTCGTTTTGTCACTGTGCCGTTCTAATCTGTCACCGAAAACCTAACGCGGTAAACAAAACATTAATTTCAAACAATCTCATGCGCGGCCATGTGTGACCACATTATAAAAGGTGTACGCCACCCTTAATATTTTAATCAAAGCGCTCTTAATCTCAAACTAGAGTATCCCTTAAACTATATAAGCGCTAGGTATGTAGGAGACCACCTAGATTTCAGAGACTCTAGTGGTCTATAACACTCGTTGTAGTGCCGCAGAGGTGTTGGTGAAGTAGCGGTTGATATCCTGATTAGGGAATGCAATCTCGAGACGAGATCGCTAAGTCGAAATCTCGAGGGATCAGAAATTCGATCTCGGTGAGATCTCGGCATTTTCGAGATCTCGAATGGATTTCGAAAAGTTTTGTTTCAATCAGGTAACTGAAACATGATTGATACTGCTTAGTTGTGATTATGATGCGAGTAAGATACAAAATGAATCATTAAACAAAAAAACTTTATTTGTATACTTTTTTAACTTATGTTAGTCAACACAGAAATTCAGACCCGTAAAATGTATTTCAAATTATCTTATAGTTCCTCTTGAGCACTTATATTTGATCTTGCAGCAACACCGATAGTTTGCGTATGCGGTCCGTCCTTTCCTTCGTCAGTCAGCGAATTGCTCGCGTGCAGAGAGCACGTGTAATGCATCGCCGACTACTGCCCCTCAATCTCGGTCGAGATCTCGTCATTTTATGCTTCGAGATTGATCTCGAAAAATGAGGCGAGATCTCGGAAGATCGAGATCTCGCGAGATCGAGATTGCATTCCCTAATCCTGATCCTTTGCAGCAGGGCTGTTAGCTGCGTAGTGTTGTGTTACCTTTTTATTGAGAACCTGAAATCAAATGGCGATTGATATTGGTTTTGAATAGGATATGATTCATATGGATTCACGACGTTGCAAATTAATGCAAATAATCAAAATTTTGTAATTTTATGAAAGATAAAAAAAATACGTGACGTTTTTGTAAAGTGACACCGGTAAAACACATGTTCTAGCGACTTGACAAATTTTTTGACGTTTGACCTTTAAACTTTTTTATTCTTCTTTTCTATGTGTATTTAGCTTTACACCAACTTATAAATAAAATAAAATAAAAAACAACAAATCACGCTTCTAACTAAATTTCCATACATATTTTTTTATTTCCTTCTTTTATCAACACAACAAAAGTACGCCTACAAAATAGTTAATGCTGTATATTTTTTATAGCTCTGCAGACAACAAAAGGCTCGCATATAAAAACAAAATAACTCATTCTTCAATTCCCCAGAAAGCTCTTACTTTGTATACAAATCCGATTGTTTAGTCAATATAAAAAACATGGTAAGAAATACATTAAGGAGGCTTGTTCCTGGAAAAAAAAACTGACCTAGATTCACTACACAATTAATGAAAGATAACAGAAAAATACCAATGTATACAATTTTCCGTTTAAACTTGATAATAGAGTTTTATCCATAAATGCAGGATAACTAAAATAGAACCTCCAGTGAGTGGCTTATTTACATATAATTTTTATAAACGTTGTATTTGAGTTGAAATACAAAGTTTTATAAGATATGGTAAAAAATCGACTCAAGAACCGAATGCTTCCATATTCAGACAAAAAAATGTTTTTTTTTGTCTTGAACTACGCACTGAAGAGATATTATTAACATAACACAGTTTTCTTGTAAATTAGTGTAGACGAACCATATTTTCATACAAAATTACTAGGTTGTAATCGATCCTAATCCACGTAATTGCATGCATGCATTCCATGCCATCCATGGGTTTGAATCCCACCGAGGGTGTCAGCAATAATTTCCCGTTTCGGTGTTTATTTCAAACTCAAAATAAAATACCGCCAAGCCTTACTCAGCCTTTATAAGAAATGAGTATCAGGAGCTGGAAAATGCTCAATTCAACTGAAGTGCTTGGCGTAAGGCCGGCCCCCGTACCTGTAAAAATAAATAGGTTCTACTCGCCACATGCGAAACCTTTCGTGGGTAACGCGGCAAGAAGTTACACTCTATGTGTAGCTTAGTTGCGTTGTGAGATCATTTAATTGGAGTAGGTAAACATTCACGGTTACACAACAGCTCAAAAAATTCAGATTGCTGCAATACAAAGAAAAAGGAAAATATTGACCGGACATTTGTACGAGAAAAAGTGTTTGATTAACGTAAAGTTTGTAAATTAAGATTTGACTTATTGAGAAAAACCAACGCATAAAAAATAGAATTGACTAGTTATTCGCTCAAAAACATGCTTTAATTTACGAGCAATGTTTGCGAGTTGGGGTTCGATTCAGTGTAGGCCAAACATACCAAGATTATCAAGCTTCTCGACTGAATTTTGTATTGAATAAGATGGCTTTTATTGATTGTAGAGGCATAAACTTTGTAATTGTTCATCTTAAAAGATAAAAAGTAAAAACAACTTTGTTTGCGATTACTTTGCGTATATTTTAATTTCACAACCGGTTTCGCAAACATCCGTTTAACCACCTGATGATGCGAACGGATGTTTGCGAAACTGGTTGTGAAATTAAAATATGTACTCAAAGTAATCGAAAAGAAAGTTGTTTTTACTTTTTATCTTTTAAGATAGCTTTGATTTACGAGCAACGTTTGCAAGAGAGGTTTCAGACATTGTAGACCAATCTTACTAAGCATATCGACTGAATATTCGTTTTTGAAAAAGATCGCTTTGCTTTACGAGCAACTTTTGTAAGTTGAGGTTTGACACACACAAGGCACACACTTTCTTACATCTTTTGTATAGTCACAATGTATGGAGATAATTAATATACGTCAAAGTAAAACAATGTAGTCACTCTGACACGTTTGCTTAGCGCTGGCGTGCGTTTCAAAAGGCTTTTACTCACAGCAAGTAATATCACATTACAGTGGTTCTACGACAAATCAGCCTATACAATCTGTCTGCAGACAGCTCAGCCACACGGCTTTTTGGTCAACGACATTTTGGTCACAGATTTAAGAGTTTAAAGTATGCTCGATGGTCCACAGAGTTTTGTTTGAAAAAAACATCCAAATATCTCGCTGATTTCATCAAGCCCGTCGCCCTCGGCTAAAAAGCCTCACACTACGCTCAGCAGAAACCGGAGCTAAGTATCGTATTGAAGAGCCGATCAGAAGAGTAAAGAGAGTGTTTGGAGAGCGTGGATTTGCAGTAACTGGCACCGCCTGCCTCATCATGTGAGAGAGCTAAAGGACCATGTAAAGTTCCGAAATGCAATAAAGACAAGCAAATTTCTGGCATCATTTGCACAAACGCCCTTGAAGGGACTACATCACGAAACGGCGCTATAAATAAATCACCAACTCATCATCAGATAACTCGCCCACAGACATATCGGCCACACAACAGTTCGTCTACACGATTTATCGGTCAACGACATTTCGGTCACAGACTCTCGTCCACAGTCATGTCGGTCAGAGATAATTCGGTCACACACCAGTTCGTCAACATGTCTTTTCAGTGAACAACATTTCGGTCACATTAAAGGTAAAACTAAATAATTGCTGATTCACTAATTTGAGATATCGTCGATCAAACATTTTATTGAGCTAAACTTCTCATAGTAGGTGAACTAATTATACGGAAATCCTCATGACAAACTTCTAAATTACAGGATTTTCTCATTTTTCAGTGATTTCTTTCGTAAAGGATAGAAAAAAGGTGCATTTATCTGAAAAACCTATGTTAGCTTTTCAATTTTACCTTTAAGGTGTTGATATGGACCACAAAATGGTCCACAGAAAACATGCTCCATAAAAAAGCTTTGTGATTACTGTTGTTTTAATTAATTGTAGTTTTCTGTGAAACTGTCTGTGTACCATGCGGATAGTACTTGGATGGGTTACCGCTCAGGTACACCGCGTGTCGTTGGCATCTTGGACCGGTCCGTAGTCCAGTGGCAGCACTTCGGACTCGTAAATGGAAGGTTGTGGATTTGGATCTCGGCGGAGCACAAAAATATACCATTTATATATCGAATGTGCTCTTCGCTGAGTTGAAAAATTCATAAACCTTTACCAAAGACCGGTCACTGAAAGGTCCATCCAACTTTACAACAACTGGGTCTTGCTTGAGAATTGGCGCTTTCTACAGCGACGACCAAGCTCGCAGAGGGTTCTTGAGGTGTGATACACACAAAAACAGCGCTTACCAAATAAATTATCCTAATATTATTATTATTACCATATACTGTGTATGACCGAAAAGCCGTTGACCGAAAAGTCGTGTAGATGAATTGTCGTGTGATCAATTGGTCCGTAACCGATGTGCCTGTATACGGTTTATCTGTGACTGAAATGTCGTCGACCGTCATGTGGATGAACTGTTGTGTGACCAATAATTGGTCCATGGACGAGCTTTCTATGGACAAATTATCTTTAACCGATTTATCGTGACACCCATTACACAAAACAATGCTTCCTTGGATTATTAGCGGACTTTTCTGACAGATGCCAGTGCTATCAGATATAATACGAAACAGACTAAATGGATATAACTTCAAGGGTCGTAGTCACGTGTTGTGCCATTCACAAATTTTGTAAACCGGGGAAAAATTGTGACGTTTCCCCGCCGATTTGGTAAACAAATAGATGTAATGTAAACTGTTTACGTATATAGTTGGTAAGGACCTTAAATTTGTGAGGAAAATTTAAAATATGTTTCGATATAAAATATGATAGACCGGTCCGTAGTTTAGTGGTAACACTTCGGACTCTGAATGGAAGGTTGTGGGTTCAAATCCCGGCGGAGCACAAAAAAATACCATTTATATTTTCAAATTTGCTCTTCGCTGGGTTCAAAAATTCATAAACCTTTACCAATGACCGGTCATCAAAGATCCATCCAGCCTTACAGCAACTGGATCTTGCTTGAGAATTGGCGCCTTATAGCGACGACGACCAAGCTCGTAAAAAGGTCGATAGCTCAATTGATAGAATACTTGCATTCCATGCCGAGAGCAACGGTTCGATCTCAAGGTTTACTCAGCCTTCACCAGCGAACCAGCCCCCCCGGGAGCTGGGAAACCCCCACTTCAACTGAAAGTGATTAGTGTGAGGCCGGCACCCTTACCCGTAAAAATAAATAGGTCTCGAATCGCCGCATGTGACCCCTTCGGGGATAACGCAGGCAAGAAGTTACACCAAATGTGTAGCTTAGTTACGAATTCGACTCCGTTTAGGCATGCTGATTTTAATTAATTATTTTAACAATTCAAAAACGTAAACTGAATTATTGAATTAAATAATGCACTATCTATCTACAATCTATAATCTAAGCTGCAAAGATATGTTAATATTTAAGGCTCATATTAAATGCATGCCCACAGACAGTCACATGTAGGTTCGCGCCTACACATTCTGCATGCTTGCACACAAGTAAAAAACTAAGTCACATGTAAGAACATGACTTTTACATAAATTGTTGTTTTTGACAGAACTGGAGACAACTGTGCTCAATGACAAGTGTGCAATGCTAGCTAGTTTCTTCTCCTCTATATTGTAACTCAATACCTTAGATAGTTCATGTTTCAAGACTATCATATTCTCACGGTCCTTTGATTAACTGATTCAGTAATTTAATATGTTCATTGATTACTGTGACATGAATACTCTCAAATTTGGAGTAATTTTACACAAATACAAGAGCAGGCATGTCAAACAGACCGACAAAACATGGATTCCGGCAATAATTGGTGGACAGTGCAGAGGTTCATGCCACCCATATTAGAACGTACTAAAGAGCTGATAAAAATAGTTAACACAGTGTTTTTAGGCTTTCATGGCCGGCTTCAGATGGCAAAAAATGGATTCTGCATCCTTATCATCATCAGTTAACACAGTGTTTGAAGAGCGTGCATTTGCAGTTGCTGGTCCCCTCACCTAGATCATGTTTGACCTACCTTATCATGTGAGAGAGATAGAGGACCATAAAAAGTTATGAAATGCAATGAAGACAAGCAAATTTCTGGCATCATTTGCACAAGCGCCCTTGGAGTGACTACATCACGGAACGGCGCTATAAAGAAATCATCTACTTATCGTCATCATCATCATCGGTGACAGCGTTACAGTCACAGTTACAGTCCAGCCCGTGACAGCAAACAGCTTCTTATAATTATGAAAAATTTAGTAAAAACACAGACCAACTTGGTTAAGCAATTGTGAGATTGAGTGCGTTCCTACCCCCTTCCAATTATTAAAATAGAATATTATGGTACTTAGTACTATTGCCCTCCTTGATTGATAGGTTGGTATGAGGCTGAACCCCCGTGCTGTAAAAATTGGTTCGCAACTCGCAACTAAGCTACACATATAGTGTAACTTCTTGCCGCGTTATCCCCGAAGGGGTCGCATGTGGCGAGTTGAACCTATTTGTAAAAATTGGTTCACTTTTACTAATGCCACCACGGTTTCAGGGAAAGGCTTATGTTCATGTGAGGGTTGGATTTTAATTTGTACGTCCACATGCAGCATTTGTAAGCGCAGCTTACTCGTACATATCTGTTTGTGGACGTGAATTTAATATTCATTTTCAATGTTAATATATCTTTGCAACTTAGATTATAGATTCAAGAGTTTCTTCTTCAAAACCCCACGCCACGTCACTGTATATAGGGAACGCCTTATTTGTGAGGAAACCCATCAACAAAAATCAATCAGAAGGGTCAAGAAACCATGATGCAATGTTTAATTAATTTATACATTCAGTATATTTAGTAGTGCAATAGGATATTTAATCAAAAAGTCCTGATTTAAGCCTTAGAAACCTTGATAGTGACACAAAATTGAGACATCTCAAGTTTAAAAAAAAAAGAGTTGTGAAGAGGAATGCGATTCACCAACCTATTTTGCCTGACCAGTTGTCTACATGCAAAAGCAGATGCTTGTGTGCATGCAATGGCATCTGTTGAACCAGGGTCGAAGTTATGGTCAAATGGGCCAGACGAGATTGAAACCAACGTATTTTAAAGGTAAAAAGAAATATTACATTTGGGATTCATGTTACATGCATTCCCATGTAAGTTCGCGCTTACGCGTGCCGCATGTGGACCTACTACATAAAAACCAAATCTCAAGTGAACATAAGTCCTGCAACTCTTACCGACTTTCACTGAAACGCATTGGGAGGACATTGGCAAAGTGAAACATTTTTTACAGGATGGTTGGTTAGCCTCATTCCAACTTATAAGACAAGGCATAAATCGAAAAAAAAAATCGATAGAATGAATTGAAATAAGTATGCAAGGATAGGAAAAAATGAAGGCAAATCTGCAGAGGCTCTGGCCATCCCTAACGGAATGGCGACAGAGCTACAGTTAAAGGTACAGTATCGTCCGGAGCCAATCTAGGTGAAAAGCTTGATTTAGTTTTCACAGTACTTACATAAACCAGAAAATCTTTCACTCATTTTGTACCGCAGAAATGTGTCTTTTCGTTTTTATTTTATTTGTTATTACGAAAATGAGTAAATTGAAAAAAAATGTAAGAGCCAATGCGTGATCTACGAAAATAATTTGTATTTAAAGAGAGCGTAAGAACCATAATAGGAAACATACGAGTAGATTGCTTTTGTCACGTAGCCTTTATTTTGTCAGAAAAAAAAAACATCACGAAGAAAAAAATCCTTCATGAAATTCAAATTTCTAATGAGGTTTTCCGTTTGTATTAAAATAATCATTTTTGTAATATTTTTTCCGAAAACAAAATCCGTGTGTTTTCAAGAAAAGGCAATATTGCAAACAATTTTTTTTTGTCGTTAATAAAAATCCATATATTTTTTCGTTTCAAAATTTATAGACATCTTAACTTCTGGTCGCGTGTTTCTGAAGGGCTATATGCGTCGAGTGAAAATTATTTAATTGTACAGTTAAGGGGGCCAGACTTTCTCAGCCCAGGGAGTTTCCCCGCTCACGAGAAAACTGGTACTTATTTCTTGTGAAAGCAGAGTAAACCTTGCCAGTATTTTATTTTGGGTTTGAAATAAACACCGAAACGGGAAATCATTTCTGACACCCTCGATGGGCTTCGAACCCTTGCTCTCAGCATGGAATGCAAGCACTCTACCAACTGAGCTATCGACCGGGCATGTATATAAAGAATAGTTTAAATTATAGTTTGATCACTTAAAACAAAACAATTTTTTTTTGATCATTTTTGAGCGGTCATTTTGTGGAGGCACATGAAGAAGAAAACGTCATGAAATATATTAAAACAACAGAAATAAAAATAAGAATTTTAAAGAATTAGCTATCAACATTACAGATCAACTGCCATTAGGGGTATTGTAGGATAATAAGGGTTCATTTACGTTTTTCAATGCCAAAAGTGTCATTACCAGTATTAGGTTGATGACGTCAAAAGGAGAGATGGATCTTTAGATATCCATTCATGACGTAGTGGCTGACAGGACAGAAAAAGCCTCATTAAGCAGACAATGGCCACTGGATCAATAACCTTATTTTAGAGGTGGATTAGTTTGGAATGAAAAACTGTCATGAAAACGCGATATCTGTACCCTGAGCACGAGTTGCAAAACTTGAGTAAAGCAAAGTTTACGGAAAGTACTAAAGGGTGATTTCCCCCAAAATCTGCCGTTTTTGTTTGTTTGAACTTGATTTTCTTCATCACTGTAACTCTTTTGCTAAGACCATAAAGTGTAAGAAACAAAAACGGCAGATTTTGGGACAAATCACTCTAATATTTTCCGTAAACTTTACTTTTCTCAAGTTTTGCAATTCGTACTAAGGGTACTGAAACCTGTCATTCACAAAAAGTATTGTAACGAATATGTAATCGTGTATTTAGTTGATTAAAATGTGTGTGTTAAAATGTCGGTGTTGTGTCCGAGGGGGCCAAGCGGGCTGATCGGTCTAGCGTATTTGGAATAGAATAACGTTGGTTCGATTCCCGCCTGGGTCATTTGACCATAGCTTAGACCCTGGTTCAACAGATTTTATTGGTTAATTATTAATTAATAATTCATTAAAATAAACAATAATGAAGTATTTTTTTTTTTTTTTTCTAAAACGTAGTTTTATTTTCACAATAATATTTTCTACCTCAAGCACTTTCAACCTTCAATACTCAGGTCATTATCAAGAGTATTGAAGGTCGAAAGTGCTTGAGGTAGAAAATATTATTGTGAAAATAAAACTACGTTTTAGAAAAAAAAATTTTTTTAAATAAAATGAATTTTCACTGTGAGAATACACACCCCCTACAAAATCTAATGAATTATTAATTAATGATATTAATATCTGTTTCTGGCCAGGCAGAATGAGTTGGTGAATTGCATTCCTCTTCACAAACCTTTTTTTAAAAACCCTTGGTTGTAATTCACATGACTTTTATTTTGGTTTACAGACGAGATTACATAAAAAGAGAAAAAAAACCGGTTGATGGCCGATTCTCATATAATAATAATAATAATATTAGGATGATTTATTTGGTGAGCGCTGTTTTTGTGTGTATCACACCTCAAGAGCCCTCTGCGAGCTTGGTCGTCGCTGTAGAAAGCGCCAATTCTCAAGCAAGACCCAGTTGTCAGTGACCGGTCTTTGGTAAAGGTTTATGAATTTTTCAACTCAGCGAAGAGCACATCCGAAATATAAATGGTATATTTTTGTGCTCTGCCGGGATCCGAATCCACAACCTTCCATTTACGAGTCCGAATAGACTAAGAGCTAGACGTACGAAACCTTACCTCATCGACTACCAGGCAGAGACATGGTCAGGCTGGTAGTTTGCATCGAGTACATCATTTTTTCACTGGTCTGCCTTTTCCTATCCTGGAGCGTTTTGGATGCGGCCTCTTCAAAGAGGCCCAAAAAATGGTGCAAACTACCTCATCGACTACCAGGCAGAAACATGTTTGGGGAGGTGTCCGGCATCGAGTACATGCCTTTTCTGCATATTTTGGTGATCCTACCCTGGAGCGTTCTGGAGGCGGCCTCTTCAAAGAGGCCCAAAAAATGGTGCAAACTACCTCATCGACTACCAGGCAGAGACTAGTAAGAGATGATGACCTACATTATTTATCTGCTTTTTGCATTAAAAAAATTACTCCAAACCTGGAGCATTTTGAATGCGGTCATTTTTTTAACAAATATATAAATCGATCTTTTGATATAAGTTGTATGAGTCATGAGAATAAAGAAAAAAACATATATGTTACATTCGTTACTAATAATAATAAAATTAACATACCAAAAATTTGTATTTCCAACCCTTCTGGTTCAGGAGAAAAAGGGGTAAAACGGTATTTTTTACATTATATTTTATGACTCAAAAATAAAGTACAATAATTGGAATTTTTGTAAATCACAAATAAGAACGTTAATTTTAAAACAATAATAGTCTCTTACACATTCTTTCTATCTGCTATAGTTTCACGGGAAATGAATTTTAAAGTCAAATATTTTCCAAAAAACTTTACGTCGAGTCCCGTTTTTGGTCAAAATCTAGCTTAAACGCCTCAGTACTTTATTTTAACAGAATATAAAAAATAATATCGTATAGAAGATTAAACATATATTAAAACTTCATGGATACTTACTTGCTTATAATAAAGGGTTGTAAATTATCTGTCCTGTTATAGTTAGAATGTTGAAAATAAGTATATACCTCGTAGCACGAGGGATACGCGTGATATCATCGATGTATATATGCATGGATGGGCGACGAAAGTAATCTTTTGAGACGTAAGAATTCCCCAACGCGCGTATCAGAAATTAAATGTACAGTGGACTGCACATGACTTTACAGCATAAAATAAAGTAGTTTTGAGGTGATATTTAATTTTCACAACAAAATGTTTAATTTGTATTATTAATGAAGGCAATCTGCTTAAGTAATTTTAATTTTGCGGTATGATCATTTTCCTTGACTTATAGATTTGTATGAGGCTGACCACCCATACTGTAAAAGATGGTTCACTTTGACAATGTCAACCCTATTTCAGGGAAAGTAGGCAAGAGTAGCAGGGCTTATGTTCACTTGAGATTGGGTTTTTATATTGTAGGTTCATATGCGGCATGTGTAAGCGCGAACTTATACGTGTCTGCTTATGGGAATACGTTTAATATAAATCTCAAATGATATATATCTTTGCAGCTTAGATTTAGATTATTGGTCACTTTTGTATCAAAAATAACACTTCAAAGCTTAGTATTTTAAATTAACCTTTTATAATCATTTTTGTATTTTTCTTCTACGTACTTTTTCATTGCTGTATTTTTTATATGGCTGGCCATGTATTGCACCCTCCACGTGACTAAGCTGCAATTAAAATTTTATTATTATTATTGCTATCAAGAAAATTACAATAAATTGTTGTATGGAAATTTTTCGGTTTATACGGTGGCTATATTTTACTTTTCGAAAACAATAGTGATAAATAAATGTAGGTTCATATAATGGCTTTCAAATTGGCTGGCAATAATTTTTGATTAACCCTTCCGCTGCCGAGAAATTTTAAAATATTGTTACTTTATAGCAGTCCGACGGAGCTATAAAGTGTTGTATTCGTCCGATTTTTTTTTGAGGTTTCAACGGAAATGAGTTGTCCTGCACCAGGGCATGCAAAAAAACCTAATTTGTCGAACCTGTCCGTCCGTCCGTCCGTCCGTATGTATGTATGTATGTCCGTATGCCCTAGCCGAAACTACTTATCGCAGAGACACCAACTTTTGAATTAAGAGAATTGATAACCACAAATTTTGATGAGCCGACTGGCATGGCACCAACCTGAAAATTCAAGATAGCTGCCATACAAAAAAAACATAAAATTGCACTTTTCTCCAAAACGGCTCTAACGATTTACTTTAAAACTTCAGTGTGATCGTTGCTTAAATTGTCACTAAGAAAAATAGCTATAGCAGCACTCTTGCCAATCTTCGTCTATGGGTTGCCATATGAAAAAAATAAACAATTGTGATTTTCTCAGAAGTGAAAGCGTTGACAAAAGAATAATTCTTTACAATACGAGTATTATACATTACATAAAATAATATTATATAAAATTAAATATGTTTTTTGAATATAATAACATAAAGTGACGTTAACATGATATCAAAAATTGAAATTAAAAGGCTACAAGAACCCATCAGAACGCAAAAAACTTTTATATTTCTTAACTTTAATAGAAAGAACTCTCTTATCACTATAATTCATAGTGAAACATTTTTCAAATTTTAGAAAATTCAAGATGGTTTCCGAACAGCTGAAAGTTTCATATGAGATTTGCTCAAAAACGGCTCCTACGATTTTCTCTATTTTTTTTGCAAAATCGTCATTATAATAGTGCTATGTAACAACAATTATCATTGCCTCATAATTTTCTTTGTTTTGGGGGTTGCCATACAAGAGAAAAAAACAATTTAAAATGTCTTGGCAGAGAAAAGGCTAACTAAAAAATATTGTTCCACAATTGAAAAGCTCTTATATATACCCACATATATAATTCATTACTTTTTAAAAAAATATATTATAAAGTATGGCCACCATACAAAGTGACAAATTTCCATAAAAAAAAATTGTAATATTTTTGGTAGCAAAACGTCTAATACCCATAAATAAACCTACAGAACGATTCGCCCAAACAAGTGCTATGTAAAAACAATAACAATTGCCTCATAAAACTCATTGTTTTGGGGGTTGCGATTCATGAGAACACAATAATTTAAAATTTCTCGGCAGAAAACGAGTTTACTAAAAAATAATGTGTCCAAATAAGAATCTCTTATATATACCTACATATATTAATCTTTACTTTTTTCAAAGAAATATCATAAGGTGTAGCCACCATACAAAGTGACGAATTTCCATACAAAAAATAATTGTAATATTCTTGGTACTAAAACGCCTAATATAAAATACTAGGCTACGAGTCTTAAAATTTAGTAAGTACCCATAATAATCAATCATAACTTTCCAAAATATTAATGAAAAGTATACCCACCAAACAAATTGTCAGTTTTGATACAAACGGGATATACATATATACTTGGTTGATTTTTTTCCGAAGCGCCGCTTTCACTAAACTTTAGTCACGACCTTTCAAACAGGTGCGTCTTCAGCTTCCTCCTGAAGCTTGCCCTGTCCCGTTCTTTCCTCACCTCAACCGGCAATTCGTTCCAAACGATTGGGCCCGAAACCGAAAAAGCACGATCACCAAAGTTAGTTGAAGTTGCCCTGAGAGGCAAGCTCAGCCTTGCGGAGCCTACATTAGCTGACTTTAGAGTCCTGGAGCTAGTGGCTTGCTCCCTTGAAACCTTAAACTTTCTTTTAAGAAATATTAATTTTATAATTGAATGAATGTTGTGCTCTTTATACACTACGTGAGCACTTTCATCCGCTGCCAACTTGCGTTATTTCTAAGCTACATCTTGCAACACTAATAATAATACAAGAACACCTAACATAAGAATATCCCCGCACTCTCTGAATCCACGAGATAATTACGAATCCGTTCATCTCCCCACACTCGCATTCATTCATTTGCTTTGCCATCCAGGTAAATAAATGAAATACTGACGTCTGTTTTTAGAGATGAAGTATTTTTATATCTAACACTAATTATTGGTGTTGGATATAAAACCTGATTACTACCCTAAATACAGATTCATGTTTGTTGGTATATATAAGAGATTCGCAATTGGACAACATTATTTTTTAGTTGACTCGTTCTCTGCCAAGAAATTTAATTATTGATAATAATAATACACATTTGTACAGCGCCTTTTCGTGACTGAGTCACTGCAAAGGCGCTTTGTAATTGTCTTTGAAAAAAATAAGTTTTAAGCCCTTTTCGAAAAGCTGCCTCAGTCTTCAGCTCCTTGAGGGTCACAGGAAGAGAATTCCAAGCCGTCGGAGCAGCAACGCTAAAGGCTCGGTCACCAAACACCGTCCTTGTGGCTCTGCGCGGCAGCTGGAGCAGACTTTTATTTGAGTCCTTGGATCTGAGTGTCTGTCCTCGGGTAGTAACATCCATTTTGGTGACCAGTTCAGACAGGTAGTGAGATGCTGCTCCATTTAGTATTCTGAAGGTGAGTACACACAGCTTGTACTATATCTTCTGGGAAATTGGAAGCCAGTGAAGCTCAAACAGAAGGGGCGTTATGTGGCAAAATTTGGACTGACCAAATATAAGCCTCGCTGCTGCATTCTGGACCGACTGCAGTCTCTTCAGTTGCTTCTTTGGCTGGGAAGCGAATATTGAGTTACAGTAATCAAGTTTACTGATAACAAAAGAGTTCACCATGGCCTTGATGGCATGTGTGGGGAGACATCTTGTGATGAAGTACAGCTGCCGTAGCCTAAAAAAACCTGTTCTAACAGTCTTGCTGACGTGTTTTTCCATACTCAGACAGCGGTCTATTTCTATACCAAGAAGTTTTACGCTTGTTGAAGGAAAGATGTCATTCCCACAAATTCTTATAGGTGTTTGGCTGATTGAATGAATCCTTCCTGCTGTAGCGATTCTGAGTATTTTGATTTTGTCAGGATTCAACACCAATCGATTAATTATTTGCCATCCAACAAGAAATGTCGTTTATACAGCCGACCAACCTTGTTTCAGTGTCTTTTGCTTGTTCAGGTGTGTAACTGGTATAAATTTGACAGTCGTCAGCATAGCAATGGAATTTTAGATTCCAGCCTTCAACTATATGTTCCAGTTTCTTCGTATATAAGATGAACAATAGTGGTCCTAGAACGGATCCCTGTGGCACACCTGTGGTGAGATTAATAAAGATGGACATTCCGTTTTGGCGTTGGACAGCCTGACTCCAATTGTTCAGGTAGTCGGTGAGCCACAGTAAAGCCTTTCCGGATATACCGTATAATCTCTCCAATCCAAGGATATCATGATCGACATTTTCGAAAAAGCGCTCATATCCAACATTGTGAGAATGGCATGTTTTCCTTCTTCAATTTGAGTAGTGAGATCAGATAAAATAAGATCAATGCCCGTTTCAGTTGAATGAGAGTGTCTAAAAGCCAATTGTTTCTTGGCCAAAAGTCCATCAGATTGTAGATAACTAGTTGGTCTCATTGCCACAATTCTTTCAATTATTTTAGATATAAACGACAAGTTCGAGATGGGTCGGAAATTTGAAAAGTCTTCTGGGTCCAACTGAGGCTTTTTGAGAATGGGAGTAATGCAAGTTTTTCTCTTGTATCGCAACCCCCAAAACAATGAGTTTTATGAGGCAATTGTTATTGTTTTTACATAGCACTTGTTTGGGCGAATCGTTCTGTAGGTTTATTTATGGGTATTAGACGTTTTGCTACCAAAAATATTACAATTTTTTTTTATGGAAATTTGTCACTTTGTATGGTGGCCATACTTTATAATATATTTTTTTAAAAAGTAATGAATTATATATGTGGGTATATATAAGAGCTTTTCAATTGTGGAACAATATTTTTTAGTTAGCCTTTTCTCTGCCAAGACATTTTAAATTGTTTTTTTCTCTTGTATGGCAACCCCCAAAACAAAGAAAATTATGAGGCAATGATAATTGTTGTTACATAGCACTATTATAATGACGATTTTGCAAAAAAAATAGAGAAAATCGTAGGAGCCGTTTTTGAGCAAATCTCATATGAAACTTTCAGCTGTTCGGAAACCATCTTGAATTTTCTAAAATTTGAAAAATGTTTCACTATGAATTATAGTGATAAGAGAGTTCTTTCTATTAAAGTTAAGAAATATAAAAGTTTTTTGCGTTCTGATGGGTTCTTGTAGCCTTTTAATTTCAATTTTTGATATCATGTTAACGTCACTTTATGTTATTATATTCAAAAAACATATTTAATTTTATATAATATTATTTTATGTAATGTATAATACTCGTATTGTAAAGAATTATTCTTTTGTCAACGCTTTCACTTCTGAGAAAATCACAATTGTTTATTTTTTTCATATGGCAACCCATAGACGAAGATTGGCAAGAGTGCTGCTATAGCTATTTTTCTTAGTGACAATTTAAGCAACGATCACACTGAAGTTTTAAAGTAAATCGTTAGAGCCGTTTTGGAGAAAAGTGCAATTTTATGTTTTTTTTGTATGGCAGCTATCTTGAATTTTCAGGTTGGTGCCATGCCAGTCGGCTCATCAAAATTTGTGGTTATCAATTCTCTTAATTCAAAAGTTGGTGTCTCTGCGATAAGTAGTTTCGGCTAGGGCATACGGACATACATACATACATACGGACGGACGGACGGACGGACAGGTTCGACAAATTAGGTTTTTTTGCATGCCCTGGTGCAGGACAACTCATTTCCGTTGAAACCTCAAAAAAAAATCGGACGAATACAACACTTTATAGCTCCGTCGGACTGCTATAAAGTAACAATATTTTAAAATTTCTCGGCAGCGGAAGGGTTAATCAAAAATTATTGCCAGCCAATTTGAAAGCCATTATATGAACCTACATTTATTTATCACTATTGTTTTCGAAAAGTAAAATATAGCCACCGTATAAACCGAAAAATTTCCATACAACAATTTATTGTAATTTTCTTGATAGCAATAATAATAATAAAATTTTAATTGCAGCTTAGTCACGTGGAGGGTGCAATACATGGCCAGCCATATAAAAAATACAGCAATGAAAAAGTACGTAGAAGAAAAATACAAAAATGATTATAAAAGGTTAATTTAAAATACTAAGCTTTGAAGTGTTATTTTTGATACAAAAGTGACCAATAATCTAAATCTAAGCTGCAAAGATATATATCATTTGAGATTTATATTAAACGTATTCCCATAAGCAGACACGTATAAGTTCGCGCTTACACATGCCGCATATGAACCTACAATATAAAAACCCAATCTCAAGTGAACATAAGCCCTGCTACTCTTGCCTACTTTCCCTGAAATAGGGTTGACATTGTCAAAGTGAACCATCTTTTACAGTATGGGTGGTCAGCCTCATACAAATCTATAAGTCAAGGAAAATGATCATACCGCAAAATTAAAATTACTTAAGCAGATTGCCTTCATTAATAATACAAATTAAACATTTTGTTGTGAAAATTAAATATCACCTCAAAACTACTTTATTTTATGCTGTAAAGTCATGTGCAGTCCACTGTACATTTAATTTCTGATACGCGCGTTGGGGAATTCTTACGTCTCAAAAGATTACTTTCGTCGCCCATCCATGCATATATACATCGATGATATCACGCGTATCCCTCGTGCTACGAGGTATATACTTATTTTCAACATTCTAACTATAACAGGACAGATAATTTACAACCCTTTATTATAAGCAAGTAAGTATCCATGAAGTTTTAATATATGTTTAATCTTCTATACGATATTATTTTTTATATTCTGTTAAAATAAAGTACTGAGGCGTTTAAGCTAGATTTTGACCAAAAACGGGACTCGACGTAAAGTTTTTTGGAAAATATTTGACTTTAAAATTCATTTCCCGTGAAACTATAGCAGATAGAAAGAATGTGTAAGAGACTATTATTGTTTTAAAATTAACGTTCTTATTTGTGATTTACAAAAATTCCAATTATTGTACTTTATTTTTGAGTCATAAAATATAATGTAAAAAATACCGTTTTACCCCTTTTTCTCCTGAACCAGAAGGGTTGGAAATACAAATTTTTGGTATGTTAATTTTATTATTATTAGTAACGAATGTAACATATATGTTTTTTTCTTTATTCTCATGACTCATACAACTTATATCAAAAGATCGATTTATATATTTGTTAAAAAAATGACCGCATTCAAAATGCTCCAAGTTTGGAGTAATTTTTTTAATGCAAAAAGCAGATAAATAATGTAGGTCATCATCTCTTACTAGTCTCTGCCTGGTAGTCGATGAGGTAGTTTGCACCATTTTTTGGGCCTCTTTGAAGAGGCCGCCTCCAGAACGCTCCAGGGTAGGATCACCAAAATATGCAGAAAAGGCATGTACTCGATGCCGGACACCTCCCCAAACATGTTTCTGCCTGGTAGTCGATGAGGTAGTTTGCACCATTTTTTGGGCCTCTTTGAAGAGGCCGCATCCAAAACGCTCCAGGATAGGAAAAGGCAGACCAGTGAAAAAATGATGTACTCGATGCAAACTACCAGCCTGACCATGTCTCTGCCTGGTAGTCGATGAGGTAAGGTTTCGTACGTCTGGCTCTTAGTCCGGACTACGGACCGGTCCAAGATGCCAACGACACGCGGTGTACCTGAGCGGTCACCCATCCAAGTACTGTCCGCGCCCAATGTTGCTTAACTTCGGTGATCTATGGGAACCGGTGCTTTCAACATGGCTAACGTCGTTGACATATCCATCAAATATGCGTGAAAAAATTCATAAAAATCTGTCTAGCCGTTTCGAAGGAGTGTGCCCACAAACACTGTGACACGAGAATGATATATTTACAGATTATAGATTACCTGTGATTTTGTATCAGTTACATACTAGGAAGCGGAAGTATTTACTTTTGCAATTAAAATGTCAACTTATTATTCACGGCGTGTTCACAAAGTAATAATAGATGAAAAGTAGGAGTGAATAATTGACGCGATCTCCCGTTGGGGCTCGCTGGGAATGTTTCTGATATAATTCCTCAGTAAATATTTGATCTAACTTTGAGGAGATTTGTTTCACTCCAAGAAACACACTTTAATTTGCAAGGCAGAAATTAAACTCCGTTTAAAACTGAACATCTACCAGTACCCTTAGTACGAGTTGCAAAACTTGAGAAAAGTAAAGTTTACGGAAAATATTAAACAGTGATTTATCCCAAAATCTGCCGTTTTTGTTTCTTACACTTTATGGTCTTAGCAAAAGAGTTACAGTGATCAAGAAAATCAAGTTCAAACAAACAAAAACGGCAGATTTTGGGGGAAATCACTCTTTAATAATTGCCGTAAACTTTACATTACTCAAGTTTTGCAACTCGTACTAAGTGTACCTACAGTTGAGTGTGATACTATGATTAAGTGGGCTTGCACGAGCTTAGTTTCTGTCTTTTGGACTTGAAATTTGCAATAATTACGAGCATTGAAAATATCCCTCGGTTATGTAACAAAAATCTAACAAAATTTATATTATATATTTTGTTATGTTATGATTTTACCAGGTTAAATTTAAAGCAACTCTGTGTACGAACCGAGTGTGCACCGTATCTAAAATAAATAGTGTAAAAATTTCGGCTGTTTATTTTGCACCATTTATTTAAGATTCGGTTCACCTACAGAGTCAATTTTACACTCAGACAATGCAACAGTCGCTTGGCTTATCCTACTCGCAGTCATATTTGGTCCTTATTTATGGTAAGAATGAGGATAATTCTCGAAATAATGAGAACTGGAACATGCGAGATCTTAATAGAACACTCGAGCAATCTCGACCAATACAAATATAATAATACCTAAACTCTAGAAACTCCACAGACTGACACAGTTACTAACACAGACAAGAAAATAACGCAATTACGTATTCGTAAGAGTTGCTTATTCATTAACAAACTGCCAATTCATTTTTAATATTTTCATCGATGTAAAGCTAGCCCGCATAAAAAAATATATATATTTAATAAGGTCTGAACATTCAAAATATTCCTTGACTATGTGAAGTCACCCATAGTGTATTCCCGACAATCAGGGTTTTTTTTGCTAGCTCACATCATTTATTCGATACTCGTGGGTCAAAGATGGTACTAACAGTTTATAATTTATCATAGAATCACTAAGAAATAAACACAAATACAGAGAACTGATAATAATTATGGAAAATATTTATTGCTGTGAAATAACTATGTTAAATTGATGTTTAAGCTGAATTTCTTGCGTATGTACTCGGATGTAATACGTCAAATGGAAATTATTGATTTGAATAATTATACAGATAAATGTTTTTTTTCAAGAAGTTATTCTATATGCGTAGCTTAGCTGCGTAATTACGTTTTATGAACAGTAAATTAAGCCTGTAAAATTGTACCAAAAATATCAAGATGAAAACTGTTTCAAATATCAAGATGTCGGCAGGAGTTGCAGGGTGTATGTCCATTTGACATTCGGGTTTTTATATTGTAGGATTACATGCGGCATGTTAAGCGCGAACTTAAACATGTCTGTTTTGTGAAAATGCATGTATGTGAATCTCTAATGTTATTTATATTTTGCAACTTAGATTAGATTAGATATGATTAGACAACTAAATACTAGCCTTGTGTAGCCAAACCTTTGTATACAAAATTTATATCATTTTGTTGGAGTTACACGTGTATAACATTTCCAAATTTGCTCCAAATTTTTGTCTTAATTGACTTTAAATTTCTATTCTATCAAAAGTTGGACAAGACGGATTACTCAAGGAAGTAGTTCTTGGCATAGATACTCGGATAGGAGATATTTAACAACGGGTAAAATTATGGTTTTTAATTACATGGATTTGAAGTAATGAGACGTCTTGTGTAAAATTCAAATCGGACTTTTAACGAAACGTCGCGTCGTGTAGAAGGAAAGGGATTTCGCAACGTTTCGTCGGAGTCCTATCCCTATACCATCTAAAGGGATATTAGTCATGATGATAGCTTTCTTTGAGAGAAAATTATTCGGTCCCTATCTATCATCTAAGTTGCAAAGATATATAAACATTTAAAGCTCATATCAAATGCATACCCACAAACAAACACGTGTAGTTCGCGCTTACAAATGCTGAATGTACAAATAAAATCCAAACATCAAATAAACATAAGCCCTACAAGTTTTGCCGACCTTCCCTGACACAGGGGTGACATTGGCAAAGTGAACCATTTTCTACAGTGTGGGTGATCAGCCTCATACCAACCTATAAGTCAAGGAGTCCCTAATAGATCATTTTAGAGGGATTAATTTAGTGAGCGCTGTTTTTGTGTGAATCACACCTCAAGAGCCCTCTTCAAGCTTGGACGTCACTATAGAAAGCGCTAATTCCCAAAAAAGACGCATTTTCTGTAACGCTGGATGGACCTTTGGTGACCAGTCTTCGATAAAGGGATATGAAATGTTCAACTCAGCAAAGAGCATATTTGAAAATGCAAATGATATATTTTTTGTGCTATACCGAAAGTCGAACCTACAAGTTTCCATTTACGAGACCAAAGCCTTACCACTAGCCTATGGACCGTTCCGTTGACGTTTGTAAATAAAAAGCATTTGTTTTAGCATGTTTGACGTTTGAATAATTGACATGTGATTGGTAATTACGATTATGTCAAAACAAAGCTATTATCTACGTTGTCTATGACTGTATTTCTCTCTAATAATTGTCAAATGTCACAACCTTTGTATGTGTAATGACTTATAATTGTAATATTCAAAGAAAACCTGGGTACAGACACTTGGCCAAAATGCCTCGAGAGATACAGTGAGTCGGTAAAAACAAGGTTTTCAGTCAGAGCGCTACAATTATTGTAAGGTTTTTTTTTTTTCAGAAAGCCTATGCGGGAGACTCCCTAGATTCGAGAGACTCTAAGGCTCTATGACACTTTTTAGAGTGCCGCAGAGGTGTTTGTGATGTGGCAGTTGTCCATGTCCGGTTGCAGGGTCGTTAGCTGCGCAGTGCTGTGGTGTGTGTGGCGTTGCTTTGTTTTGAGACACTGAGAGGAAATGACGATTGATATTGGATTTGAAAAGGGCAAGATTAAATTGGGATGGAAACACAGATACCGGTAACTCTTGGCAGAGGAATGAGTCGTGAAAACACCAAGTTCTCATAGTTTTGATATCGACTGCAAATGGTTGAATGTGAGCCGTTCTACGAGTTGCCCTTGTTGTGACGAGAGGAGGGGGTATAAAAAGTAAAATTATAGAGCTTTCGCTATGAGACTCTGGAGGAAATGAAATTAATGTGTAAGGACAGAAAGAAATGGCGGTTGATCTGTAATGTTAGCGGCTAAGTTTTATTTAATTGGAACATGTTTTCTGTTTTAGTTTTGATGTCTATAGGTACGTGTTATTATTTATTTATAAAAAAAATGTTATTTGTCGTGTATGTTCCTTGACTTATAGGTTGGTATGCGGCTGACCACCCATACTGTAAAAAATGGTTCACTTTGCCAATGTCACCCCTGTTTCAGGGAAGGACGGCAAGAGTTGCAGGGTGTCTGTCCATTTAAGATTTGGTTTTTATGTTGTAGGTCAACATGCGGCATGTGTAAGCGCGAAATTATGCGTGTCTGCTTGTGAGAATGCATATAATGTGAATCTCCTATGTAACATATCTTTGCAACTTAGATTAGAATATTAAACTTATACATGTCTGCTTGTGGGAATGCGTTTAATATGAATCTTAAATGATATATATCTTTGAACCTTAGATTTAGATTTCGAATGTAATTTGTGATGTTTGTTCCTTGACTTATAGGTTGGTATGCGACTGACCACCCATGCTGTAGAAAATGGTTCACTATGCCAATGTCACCCCTGTTTCAGGGAAGGTCAGCAAGAGTTGCAGGGTGTATGTCCATTTAAGATTTGGTTTTTATTTTGTAGATCAACATGCGGCATGTGTAAGCGCGAAATTATACATGTCTGCTTGTGGGAATGCACTTAATATAAATCTTAAATGATATATATCTTTGCAGCTTAGATTAGATTAGATGTATGAATGTCGTGCATTTATTAAACTTAATCACAAGATAAATCTATTCATTACACTTTTTACTTTCGTTTTTTTTTTGTTTTTTGACATTTAGTGATGAAACGCACTCACATGTAGTTCAACAAATAAGGGCCGTATAACCCGATAATTTTCTGCGTATATTCGCACAGGTTCGTAGCACCTACTCGTGAAGTATGTATCCGCCACGGCATTTGAGCGCTGCGTACCTTAAAAGTTCAATATCTGGAAATCTTACCGCGCAAAAACACGACAATTATAATAATATATGATGTCAATTAGAGGGTCCAAAGTTAGTTGGGATAGCAGTCCATCATATCTACATGATATCGCCGCCTTAAAGATTTAAACTGAATAAGTGCTAATCCAATCTTATCTAATCTAAGTTGCAAAGACATGTTACATTGGAGATTCACATTATATGCATTCTCACAAACAGACACGTGTTAGTTTGCGCTTACAGATGCTGCATGTGCACTTACAATTCAAAAGCCAAACCTCAAATGAGCATAAGCCCTGCAACTTTTAGCGACCTTTCCTGAAACAGAGGTGACATTTACAAAACGAACCATTATTTACAGCATGGTACTAACCTATGAGTTGAAGGATAACACATCCTGTTCGAAATTAAAAAAAAAATCTTTTTTGTACTATTTTTATTTTCGACTTATACTTGTATTGTTTTCTTTCACTATTCCCTTAATTACTTCACTTTCCCCACAGATCGTTCATTATTCATTCTTTCAACGTTTGATTCGCTGTATCTACGCACATATATATAGGCAGGCAGACATTATCCAGGGCTGCCACTATTTGTAGCCCAGGTGTGCTATTCCAAGACGATGACTGGGATAACCATTAAAGGTCCCGCTATTAGCTGCCAGCCCTGCGGCATACATAATACATGACGCTCCTTCCTATAGCGCATAACCAGGGAGTGACAAATTGGAATACTTAGAAACCGGTATTCAAAAAAAAGTTTTTTTATGTGGCTTGTCTGGTCCCAGCAATTTTGACAATCATTTCAATTTTGACCACCCATACTGTAAAAAATGGTTCACTTTGCCAATGCCACCCCTGTGTCAGGGAAGGTCGGCAAAAGTTGTAGGGTTTATGTTCGTTTGAGGTTTGGATTTTATTTGTAAGTCTAATCTAATCTAATCTAATCTAATCTAAGCTGCAAAGATATATATCATTTAAGTTTTATATTAAATGCATTCCCACAAGCAGATATGTATAATTTCGCGCTAACACATGCCGCATGTGGACCTACAATATAAAAACCCAATCTCAAATGAACATAAGCCTTGCAACTCTTGCCGTCCTTCCCTGAAACAGAGGTGACATTGGCAAAGTGAACCAATTTTTACATTATGGGTGGTCAGCCGCATAACAACCTATAAGTCAAGGTAGGTACACATTAAGTAGGTACACATTAAGCATTTCGCTCCTCCAGCTCTTGTTTGCCGTATAGACCAATTCTGTCAAATATGACTTTGTAATGCAGTTGTCATTCTACACAATCTGAGCTAAGAAAAATACGTTAAACTCGATAATGTGAGAGTTGTTTTAAATATTTTTTAAATCAATTTCCTGTTTTCATAAGACACATTGGTCCAGTACATATGCAAACATTGCTCATGTAAATTTAGCTTAATGGTCTATACGGCAAACAAGAACTAAGGCAGCGATTTGTAAGCGCGAACTACACGTCTTTGTTTGTGGGTGTGCATTTGATATGAGCTTTAAATGTTAATATATCTTTGCAACTTAGATTATAGATTTCAACGAATATGTAACTATCCTGCCCTGGAAGTCTCATCACAACGGTAATTCTTACCTACCGAATATCGTTACTATTTGTATGAAGACCTGAAAATCCAAGATGGCCGCAAGTGTACAGCTGATTAATCTTCATACAAATATTACTGTTATTCGGTAGGCAGGGTCTACCGTGGTGATAAGACTTCCAACCCTGGGGTGGAAGTCTTGACGGCCGTCGGTAGATCTAACCCTACCTATTTGATCATAGGACGGAATAAAACATGGCGGCGTAGGAACAACTGATTCATTTTACACGGTAAAACGATCAGTGGGTCAGTCATCGACATGATTTATTCGGTCCTATCTTCAAAAAGATACACTACAGGTAAATCTTCACGCTACTCGTGATCTTGCAACAATGCCACAAGGAGTGCCACCCGAGGTATGCTATTAGCTTCAGTAACATCGAACCATTTATGTACTTTTAGAGTCATGGGCACGCTTGTATTACTTTATGGGGAGGCCTTCTGCCACTTGAGAAAACATAATATATCTTTGCATGAGCGTCCATATGCTGTGGGTCCTTCTGACACATACATACAGGATAGGTATGAAGAGGGTTTGAGCATATTGTACACCACCCTGCTAGACTTTACCAGAACATTCGATTCAACCAATCTCGAACAAATACACATAAATATAAATTACAAATTATATCACAAATTAGCTAGGCGGCTACTGAGTAGGTACCCGTAGTACGAGTACAGTTCTAGAGAGACCTGTTATATAGGACCGGTATGAGAAGGGCTTGAGCATCTACCATGGGCACGCCTCTGACTAGAGGTTATTGTTTTGTCGTGCCGTTGCTTTCACTTCACGGGAAGGCCTTCCGAGACAGTTGGGATTGTTTCCATTATTTCACACCCTAGCCGCATACAACACGTAGATACGTAAATCAATATGGCGGAGTGACGTCACGTGGTCCGTCCTTCCGGCCGTAAATGCCCATTAGCAAACCCGATCCATGCGCGGCCGAAACGTACTCGGAGCTCTCAGAAGGCGTAAACATGCCTTGCTTTACGTCCAGTAATGGTTGCAAGCATGGAATTTCCTATTCATTTGCTTTTAACGTTTCGCTCATGACTATGGAAAGCATCCTCAATGATGCTCCGTAGTGTCAATAAACATTTTTTTTTTTTAAAAGTATTTCGGAGAGTCCTTTCATAATTTTGTATGCATAATATTAACTTCTTTACTTGCTTACTGAATCCAGTACCCGTAGTACGAGTTTTTTCTCAATACTCGAAGTATTGAGTATTCGAAAAAATGTATGTGAACTCGAAAAGCACCTCTGGTGAAATTAGTTTTGAAACTTTTTTTGTCAGAGGTGCTTTTCAATTCAAATACATTTTTCTCGAATACTCAATACTTCGAGTATCGTAAAAAACTCGTACTATGGATACAGGTCACAAGTCCTGAAGGTGGGCCTGGATTAACCCCTCTGGGGGCCCTGGTGCGGGTAAAAGCTTGGGGCCCCCTATATGCCCCCCCTCCTTCTCTGATCGGGTTTATTCACCCTTATTTGTACGAACCGTTGGCGTTGGTAGAAAATCTCAGTGTTCTCGATGTTTCGTTGGCTTCTTATCCAACATCATCAGGAGACACACCCTTGTTCTGACTTCCACTAACAGTAATTGATACACATATCCGTCTATTTAATTCATTTTCTTATTTGTACAAATATGTCTAATTATCGTAAATCTAACATCAATTCGATTGAATATCAACGGTTAAAAGGCAGTAAAATAAGGGAAATTTTGGTAAAAATGAGTTTTGAATGCTATCCTACTTTAAATTTTCCACTCTTTCTAATGCGCTAACTCCCATAGCTCTACGATGATTTTTGTGTTATTTATGCCCAAGCATACAACTGCGTCTTCGAAGTATGGTTTTTTGTGTAACCGTAAAAAGTTTGTCCTTTTTTGTCCTAAAGGCGCTTGTGACATAAAAAAATCGTAAAACCACATTAATAGGAATGATAATAAATGCCTTTATTTTTTAATTTTAGAGCTGTTTTTAATTTTAACAATATGATAAAAAATAAAAAAAGTTATGCAATTTTTCTGCAATCTCAACTTTAATATGCTCTCCTGAACAATGAAGTTTATGTCACTTATGCCCTACTGCCTTTTAACCGTCGATATAGTATTTTTTTCACGTAATAATTGACCCAATATGTCGTGTAAGTTTTTAAACCCGTAGCGTGTGTACGAGAATCTACATTTGGCTAAACGCATGCTGAACGGTGGATCGAAATATTTGAGAATAACACAAACTCTATTCATATGCATTTCATACACTCATGTTCTAGCATTCATTGTCGGCATTTGATGTTTCAAACAATTAGCATTTCATGTCCGACCCTCTGTCTGAAATGGCATTCCTACTCGATGTGTTCAGTGACCTTTTCTGACCTCCTAGATCATCAGTCAAACTGCGCAAAGGTCAGCCTCCGAATGACTTACTGTCGTTTGCGAGATACGAGCCATTTATCTTGGCGGTACATTTGATATTTGTAATGACGTCGCAAATGAATTCGATGAAAGAAAATTATTCCTAATAAAATATTTCTCTTCGGAAAATTGATCGCTTCGGTAACAAAATCAAGCTTGAAAAGTTCAACCCATTTAGTAATAACATAGAAAAGCAGAAACAAATTTACTGCATTGATACATACCAGTGGGTGCCATACAAGCCGATTCCCATCGGTTTCCCGTTGAAAATGAGGCAAAAATGATAATAAAGTAGACTGCATGGTTTCAATGGGGGAAAAATACGTTTTGTTTCTTTGGTTTTAAATTTTTTTTTTTACTTTGTGCCTATATTTTTTAACTACTTTGTTACATCATTTTAAAAGCCGATGGGAACCGGCTTGTATGGCACCCTTTGTCACTGATAGGTACATACTATCTACCACTTTCGCCTCTGTCCTGTAAAACTTTGTAATTGTGTAGTCATACAAAACATGTTTTAACGTGTCAACTTTTATGTTTTTTTGCTTTCTCTTCTTTGTGTTTTGACACCCAATTACAACACATGCCATAATGCCTTTTTCCTTTAAAATTCGTCAATTTTATCCATCTCAAGATTTACTTATACGTCTATATCTACATATGCGTCTATGTTCGGACTGCTCCGGCATTACTGCCACACGCGGCAATGCTGCTACCTTTCTAGAATTATTTTTACATTCGCCAGAGTTTTTTTGTTCGCATGGAAACGCAACTGTGAAATTCTTTCTTCTCTTTCTTACTAATGACCATTTTCGTAAGTAGGTTGAAACAGATATGTAATGTCCATTTTCGTTAAAATAATTTATTGTACACAGATATTATAAGTCAATGGTTCAACCAAACCCAAAAAATGTATTTTTACTTTATAGCAGTCCGAAGGAACTGTTATAAAGTTTTGTATCCGTCGGAAAAAAAAAACTTAGGTTTCAACATAAATCAATTGTCCTTCACCAGGACATGCAAAAAACCTGATTTGTCGAATCTGTCTGTCCGTAAGAAAAAAAATCCGGTAGATACTGTTTTAGAATAAGACAAGACCACGATAATGCGTCAACGCACACGTCAAAATACGAGTACAAGAAATGATCGAAATGAAAATTATTTGAAAGAACTGAGTTGGTAGTTGACAAAAAAATATGCTTGAAATAAAAGTTAAAATAAAACCGTTGGAGAAAAAATCAAAGCGTTTGTGGATAACGAAAAAATAGGAATTTCCCAAAGGAAATAAATAAGAAAATCTAAAAATAAAGATGACTTACAAAATTTTCTTGAGCTTAGTAATAATAATTATAGAAAAAATATGAAAATTTCAGGGTAATAAAATGCTTCGTCATGTTTCCCTGGAGAGGTCACAATATGGACGCTGTATATTGCGGCAAAAATCTTGAAATAAATGTGTAGATGATAGTAAATTAAAATATGTATGTAGGTACACAGATCAGAAATACATAACGCAACTTATCTTGTCTTGTATCCTGCCGCCATTCCTCTAGGGGCGCCCGGTACCTCCGCACAAGTGCCTCCACTTGACTCTGTCCTTGCATACTTCTTGCATCTCATCTAGTTTCATCACTCTTTTCATGCACGCTCTTCTCTTGTTTCCACTCTGTAGATTCCATTCATTCGCAATCTCATTTATCTGATCAATCCATTCTTTCCTAGGTCTTCCCCTTCTACGCTTACCTATTACATTCCCTTTATGCACTTTTTTTGTCAGTCGGTCTTCATTCATCCTTACAATATGTCCAAAATATATATTTTTTATAGTGTAACTTTTTATAGTGTAATACATATAGTGTTACTTCTTACCGCGTTATCTCCCAAGGGTTTCGCATGTGGCGAGTGGAACTTATTTATTTTTACAGGTAAGGGGAATCGCCTTGCGCCAACCACTTCAGCTGTTGAAGTAGAGGTGGCCGAGCTCTCGAGTAGGATGGTACTCATTTCTTGTGGAGGCTGAGTAAACCTTGCTGGAATTTTATTTTGGGGTTTGAAATAAACAGCGCGAGCGTAACGGAAAATTATATTTCTGACACCCTCGGTGGTGATCAAAACGTTGCTCTCGGCATGGAATGCGAGCACTGTAACAGCTGAGCTATCGACCGAGATATTGATGACATAAAAATGCTTAAATATTTTTTTATTTTTTTTTCAGGTTTTGCAAATATACCAAGGGTAACTTAGGAAAACTAGTAGATCATCAAAATATTCAAAGGGGTAAGTGTTTTTTTATTTTTTTTAAGTGAAATCAAACTTATGAAATAATAAAAAAAACAATTTTAATCAAAAATACTGCCCTTGTTATCAGGATAGCATTGGTAAACTTTTATTTTTATTTTTTATTTATCCAATTTTCAAGGAAGGACTGTACATAGCTTTTGAACAGTCCAAATAAAGACTTAAACTTTGAAAAATAATTATTTTGAAAATCTTGACAATGAAGGGCCAGGTGAAAAGAGAGAAAAGTAGAAAGAAGGAAAGAGAGGGGAAGACGAGTCATTCTTTCTGGCAATCTTACAAAGTGTACAAAACTTTGACAAGTTAAGATAAACATAGACAGTGATATTCAGAGACTAATGTTAACTGAATACTTAAGGATAACTAAGTATTTGAAATTAAATATGAAAATACAATAAAAAAAACAATCTAAGTTGTACATTTTTGTTAATACAATTAAGTTGAAACCTTTTTGAGCGGAAGTACGTAACTTGAATTTTTCCAGGTGGGTAAACGTAACGCGTCTTTGCAAATTTGAGCTCTTGAGGTGTGATTCAAATAAATCATCCTAATAGTCTCCTTTCGGGAGTAACCGATGTCGTAGAGAGAGTGGCAAAGCTAAAATGGTCCTTTGCGGGACATGTTGATAGAACCACCGACCAGAGATGGACGAAGAGATTGGTAGAGTGGAGACCTCGGGAAGATAATAGAAGCAGAGAGAGACCTCCCACGAGATGGTCGGATGATATAAGAAGGCTTGCTGGAGACTGGATTCAAAAAGCGCAAGACAGAGATGATGATGATGATGATGAAATGATTTTTTTATAGCGCCGTTTCGTGATGTAATCACTCCAAGGGCGCTTGTGCAAATGATGCCAGAAATTTGCTTGTCTTCAGTGCATTCCGGAACTTTCCATGGTCATCTAGCTCTCTCACATGATGTGGCAGGTGGTTCCAGGCCAGAGGACCAGCAACTGCAAATGCACGCTCTCCAAACATTGTGTCCAAACCTCTTCTTATAGGTTCTTCAATCCTTGATTTGGTTCAAGATGGATGGAGAGATATGGGGGAGACCTATGTCCAGCAGTGGATGGAGATGGCTGTATAAGAAGAAGAAGCATAATAGTCTCCTAATAATGATCAAGTCCCTATTATTAAGTCCCTGCAGCAGCATCCAAGGCCAAAACAGCCATGATGATCGCTGATCTTCGATAGAAGTGGCACCAAAAAAGAAGAAAAAAGAGTACAGTGTACGATTGTCTCTGAATAACGTGAACAGTCAGAGGAAAAGTTGGTCCGGGCTTTTGTATAATATTTTACGTGCAATCTAAATGATGCCCCAACTTAGGACGGACAAAAGTTTTAACAGTAGTATTTCCGTGATTGTCCAAAGTTTTGTCGCTTTTATTTATCTAATTAAATGTAGGCAATGGGAATAACTTAATTTTAGAAAATGTTATAATAATATGTTAATTTTTCTTCTCTTATTTTAACTCACAAGAAACTCATCTATCTTTTTAATCTTGGACCGGTCCGTAGTCCGTAGTGGCAGCACTTCGGACTCGTAAATGGAAGGTTGTGGATTCGGATCCCGGCGGAGCACAAAAATATACCATTTATATTTCGAATGTGCTCTTCGCTGGGTTGAAAAATTCATAAACGTTTACCAATGACCGGTCACCAAAGGTCCATCCAGCCTCACAGCAACTGGGTCTTGCTTGAGTATTGGCGCTTTGTAGCGACGACCAAGCTCGTACACCTCTGCGGCACTACAAGTGTCATAGACCCCTAGAGTCTTTAGAATCTAAGGAGTCTCCCGCACAGGATTTCTTAAAAAAAAAAAAAAAAATCATTTCTCCTTATCCAAGGTAATCTTTTTGAAGTCCTCGTAAGAAAAACAGCACACATCTCGTCCCCCCAGTGCTTGTTTAATTTATCCACCATTTGATTAAAGATGATTTTTACATTAAATTGTGATAAAAATCATATTCTACACAATCTGAGCTAAAAAAAAACGTACAACACTATAATGTGACAGTTGTTTTTAAATATTAAAAAAATCAAAACACAGTTTTCATAAGAGACATTGGTCCAGTACACATACAAAAATTGCTCATGTGGAATAACCTTTGATGGTCATAAGACAAACAAGCACCAACTAATCTGTCAATACATCCTGTAGGAAATTTCAGTGTAAAAATCATCGGGTGTTTATCCCCTCTATCACTATTTTTTTTTTTAAATATATTTCTGTGCCTCCTGTGAAAAGTGATACAACTCAAAAATCATCATTTTACAGGAGAGCAAAAACAAGATTTAAAAAATTATAATTCATGAACTAAGTGGGCTAGGTTACACATAAGTACCTTATTTTGTAGATAAAAACATTTACTTTCATTGTGCATTTTAATTTTTATGGTAAATGTTATAGTTTTAAAGTAATTTATTAAAGTCTGTCAGTTGTACCTTTTTTGCCTGTACTTGTATCATTTATTACGTGATAAATGATACAAGTCGAGTAATATTATTTTGCACCAATAAGTTGTCTTTGTGTAAAGTGATACACAAAAAGTTTACAAATCTAATAACTCGTAAGATAATATTCCTAACAGAATGTTTCTCAAACTAATTATAAAAGTACTACCCCAAAGATTCAATTGTTATACTTATAATAGTGATATTTTCATAATTTACCTGAATCGTATCACTTTGCTAAATTTCCAGTCAAAAATTGGTGTAAAGTGATATAACTCTAGATGTATCAATATTCACGATAAATTTGTAAAAACTGATGAGTAGAGCAATTACTTAAAGCGGTACAACTTGACTTATATCTATTTTCACTTTTTTTTTGCCAAAATCCTGCCAGTTATATCACTTTTCACCAAATTATCTCCTAAACTATAGCAGATAGAAGAATGTGAGTAAGACCAAAAAAATGCTAATTTTTTTCTGATTATTTCTATGCAAAAAACTCAAAAAGGGTATAACTCGAGTTGTATCACTTTTAACAGGAGGCACAGATTTAATCTACGTTGCAAAGATATGTTACATTGGACATTTACATTACATGCATTCCCACAACCAGATACGTACAAGTTCGCGCTTGCACATGACTCATGTGAACCTACAACATAAAAACCAAATCTCAAATGGACATACACCCTGCAACTCTTGCCATCCTTCCCTGAAACAGGGGTGACATTGGCAAAGTGAACCATTTTTACAGCATGGGTGGTCAGCCGCATATCAACCTATAAGTCAAGGAACAATAAGTTATGGTGTGCAATAGACCTTGGCGTAATAATTGTCTTATCCTCTTGGGCAGGTGCCTTCCTTTTTTCAATTCTACAGAGAATCTCATCATTCATGTTGTGGTTTCTCAAGAAATTTCAAGATGAGACAATTGATATTTTCTTCGTTCATTGTTGGACATGAACCTTATATTTTCCAGGGCATTCTGTTTTCTGTCAAAGCAACTTCCATTTTTAAATCAATTTCTTAACATAACAAGACAACATAACAACAAGACAACATCGCAATGAAAAAACATCACTTGACTAAAAATCCAAGACAAAACATAACATATTATTATTGAAACATCATATGACAAAACATCACATGTCAAAACATCACATGGGTCGGTATGAGGCTGACCTTCGTGCTGTAAGAAATGGTTCACTTTTGCACATGCCATCCCGGTTTCAGGGAAAAGCGACAGGAGTTTATTTATTTATTTATTTATTAACGGCACTTAGTGCCTTTTACATTAAATAGATACAGAGTTTCAAAAATAATACAAATACATAAAAATACCAAAAAGAACAACATGTATTAAATTACAGTGAATAAAAAAGATATGCTAGTGCAAAATGATAATATGAGAATTTACAATAGGTAGGTAAAACTTAAGTATAGTAAGGTAATAACTTATATCAGAAATATTAAATAATATGGTGAAAACAATATATTTACGAGAAGCTTAATTAAAAAAAGAAAAAGAAAAAAATTGCAATTCAAAAAGCAGATATACAATGCAAAACTCACTCATTTAAAAAAAAATTAAATTACATATAATACAATATAAGTAAAACAATAATTAGTTAGAGGTGGCCGTTTAAACGAAAAGAAGTTTAAAATAGCTGCTTTTTATTTTAAGCAACTAAGCGCGCTTACAATTTAAACGAAAAGTCGTTTTGAAAAAAAAGCGTATAAAAAGTTGTTTCTGCTAATTTTGATTTAATTCATTTAGTAGTTTCAGTTTTTCCATATTTACTCAAAAACTATTGACATTATTGAAATTTTTTTGAGTATTAAACCTAAACAATGTATAGTTCTGTAAGTTAAAAGCAAAAAAAAAAATCCAAAATACAGCACACACGAAAAAAAAGCTAAAAATGTAAAAAAACGCGTTTTTTTTAAAAAAATTTTTGTGGTGGCAATTCTTAAGTTATATATTTTGTTTAAGCTTTATAATTAAGAAAAAAAATTAATAAACATGCTTGATTTTTTTCATTACTGTAACTATTTTGCTAAGACCATAAAGTGTAAGAAACAAAAACGGCAGATTTAGCTTTATAACACGCCATTAGCGTTTTAAAAAAGCAGAAGCAACTTTCGTTTTTCGTTTGGTTTTTTTCGTTTAAAAAAAAACATATCTTTGCAGCTTAGATTATAGATAGATAAAATATCATCCGATATTATTTCAGAAATGGCGGTTGATCTGTAATGTTGGCGGCTAGGGTTTATTAAAGTGAAATTGGTTGTATGATTTAGTTTTTTTTTAGGTGTCCATGTATACATTGTTATTTGTTGATTTAAAAAAATGTAATTTGTCATGTATGTTTCTTGACTTATAGGTTGGTATGCGGCTGACCACCCATACTGTAAAAAAAAAAGGTTCACTTTGCCAATGTCACCCCTGTTTCAGGGAAGGACGGCAAGAGTTGCAGGGCTTATGTTCATTTGAGATTGGGTTTTAAATTGTAGGCCCACATGCGGCATGTGTTAGCGCGAAATTATACATGTCTGCTTGTGGGAATGCATTTAATACAAATCTTAAATGATATATATATCTTTGCAGCTTAGATTAGATTAGATTAGATAAAACATCACAGACATAACATGGTAGTGGAAAGATAAATATATATAAGGATGATATTGTCTTATGATGTTTTGTCATGTGATGTTTTTTTTATTGTGGTGTTCTGACATGGAACCATATTCACCAAATGCTTCGACACAGTACGTATACCACAAAACGACGCATTTTTTAAAGAACACATTATTCGGTATTTTTACCGTACATTAGGTTTGCGTCGCTCTCCGTCCACAGCGTTCCACGCGCATTTCTCCCGGAGGTTGTAAAATATTTTTTACTACGCCCTTATTCTGATTTTACGACGATAAAAGCGTATTTTATGGCATTCGCCTCGAGAAAAAGTTAAATATTTATTTTTGAATCCGGTGGTTGTTTTTTTTTTTACATTTTGCTGGATGTGATACCTCTTTTGGATTATGACAGAAATATGTAGATAATATTGTAATATAAAATATTTGCATTTGTTACTTTTGCAAACAAAAGATTTAAAAAATTGCCCACTTGCACTTATACTATACAATTTGTTTTTAAATATGAAACTCTATACATTTCCGGCCAATATCTCAGTTTGTAGAGTGCTTGTAATCCATACCGGGAGCTCGAGTTCGAGTCCCACAGAGGGTGTCAGAAATGATTTCCCGTTTTGGTGTTGATTTCAAACCCAAAATAAAATACAGGCAAGGTTTATTCAGCCTTCACAAGAAATGAGTACTAGCCCCCTTAAGAGCTGGGAAACCCCCCACTTCACTGAAGTGGTTGGCGTAAGGCCGGCCCCCTTACCTGTAAAAATAAATAGGTTCAGATCGCCACATGCGACCCCTTCGGGGATAACGCGGCAAGAAGTTACACTATATGTGAAGATTAGTTGCGTTTTATTTTTGAGTAAGTCCAAATATAAACATAAAATCAATTAGTGAGCCTTTTCAAAATTCACTTACTGTCACGCTCAGAGCAAAAACGTAGCAGAAACAAAAAAGAAAATGTAATGCGGATAACGGAGCAAGAAAACATAATTTTCTTTTTTTGACCCGTCAACGGAGTAAATGATCTATGTGTGTCTTAAAGCTAAGAAGTATGGCGGTGCCCTAGTATTCAAACTCACATTTTTGCTCGAATACCGAAACATTCGTACCTATTTGAATGTAAAATAAAACTAAACTACAGATATAGCGTGTATTCCTGCCTGCGTTATCCCCGAATGGGTTTTATGTGGTGATTTGGAAACCAATGTATTTTTACAGTAAGGGAGCCGGCCTCACGCCAACCACTTCAGTTGATCGAAAGGCTCCCGAGCTTTCAAAGGGGCTGTTTTTTTTTTAAATATATTTGTGGAAAGAAATGCAATTCATCAACCTATTTGGCCTGGTTAGTTGTCTTCGTGCAAAAGCAGAAGCTTGTGTGCATGCAATGGCATCTGTTGAACCAGGGTCTAAGTGATGGTCAAGTGAGCCAGACGCAGATTCGAAACGCTGACCCTATTGCTGTAAAGCTGAGTGGACCTTTGGTGACCAGTAATTTTTGGTATATTTTATGTGCTCCACTGGGGTTCGAGCAAACAACCTTCCATTTATGAGTCCGAAGTGTTACCACTAGACTACGGACCGGTCTTAATGTTTCTAGACTTAAAGCTTAATACGAAGCTAACCACCCATTTCGTAAATAAGGTTTTAGTAGCCAATGCCACTTGGTTTCCAGGAAAAGATGGCAGGGGTTGCAATGCTTATGTTAATAATCATATTCTCACGTAATTATCATGCGTAAGCGTGAACTTACACGTGTAAGCATATAAGGGGTCAAAATGGTAGGACAGCGAAGCAGTTGCAATAAAGCCCTTTGCTAAATAACACATACCAGTGACTCGCAAGTGTGAAGTAAATTGTTCATTGTAAAAATAAATTGTGAAAAATAAATCCATAAAAATAAATTACGGCATTTTTAAATTAAAAGAATCCAGCAAGAAAACGTAACAGTATTTTGAAAAAAAAAACATGGAAATTCGTAAAACGAGGCGTTTGAGTTTCAAGGTTTAATATTTTTTTCCATGCAGAGGAAATGATGTAAGGAGAGGAAGCTGTTCGCATATGGACTAAGTGTTTTCTGATGCCTCTCTGACTCGTGATTAATCAACCAGATGTATTAAACTGCTCCATATCTGTGATGGAACAATCTCAGTTCAAACAAGATTACATAACGATGTTATTGTCAAGCCATGGCATTCAGCTTTTTGCATCAAACAATACCTTTTTTTGTTCTCTAACGTATTAATGCTCAAAATGTGTAAGGACAATAGTTTGAGTTACAGCAGTTACATCAAATATCCATTAAAAACTTATCTATTGATCTCTGAGTGACATTTAGTTCTAACATAATAAAATTCCGGCTCGAAGGACCAGATTGTTTTTTTTCTATACATTTAAGAAATTTAGCTGGATTTTAGAAATAAAGCGAATTTCTACTTTTGGTGCCACTTCTATCGAAGATCGGTGATCATAATGACCATTTTGACCTTTCACTTTTCAAATGTCACCCCTGTTTCAGGAAAGGTCGGCAAGAGTTGTAGCGTTTACGTTCATTTGAGGGTTGGATTTTAATTTGTACCTTCACATGCAGCATTTGTAAGCGCGAACTTACACGTGTCTGTTTATGGGCATGCATTTAATATGAATTTTCAATTTTAATATATCTTTGCAACTTACATTACAGATTATAGAAATTGAACTCGTAAATCGTAACAATATTCAATTAATTAACAAAATTTACTGCAATAAAATCCTCTGCAGATGGACGGATAAAGTCCCATAGCGCTTAGGCATTGTAAACTTAAAAAAATTGAAAATAAAACTATGTTGTACAATTTTTTTTTAAATTAAAAAACAAAAATCAACCACCCTCCAATGTGTTGATGGGACAATTTTTACTCTCACATATCTTTAAATGTGCTAAGTCCATTTTACTTTTGTACTCCGCGTTGAGCTGCAATTCCAAAGTAACCGGCAACATCATATTTGTTTGCCATCCCTGCTCAAGTCTAAAGCTGACAGCTTCTATGGAATATAATCTTTAAGCAGAAAAATAAATAAATAACACATGTTTTAGCATTTTCCCTGTTGGCTGTAAGTGACATCTCATTTTCCATTACGGATCTGAGAAATGTGAAACGATGACAACTCACTTTGAAGGCATTTGAACCGACAAAACAGATTTTTACTTTCTTGCTGACCCAAAAAGAAAGTATTGCTTTCGTGTGCTTTTCAACCCATCATCACGGTACACAGTGGCATACTTTTACCCACCTTGATGTATGGAAGCGAAGCCTGGACGGTGAATGAAAGTGAAATTAGTAAAGTCCATACTGTTGAAATGGACTTTCTAAGAAGTATGATTGGGAAAAAACGGAGTGACAGGATGAGGAATGATTTTGTAAGAGAAGAATGTGGTGCAAGAGAAAGTGTGAAAGTGAAGATTAAAAGAAGTTTGTTAAATTGGTTTGGGCATATGGAGAGAATGAATGAGGAAAGACTGACGAATAAAGTATATGTTGGTAGAATAGATGGATGTCGTGGTAGAGGAAGACCGAGAAAGGTATGGATGGACCAAATATCCGAAATTGCGAATGAATGGAATATCCAGAGTCATAATAAAAGAAGAGCTTGTATGAAGAAGGTTATGACTCTGGAGGAAATGAAAGAAGTATGCAAGGATAGAAATAAATGGCGGTTGATCTGTGATTTTGGCGGCTAGGGTTTGTTAAAGTGAAATTGGTTTTATGATTTAGTTTTTTATGTCTAATCTAATCTAATCTAATCTAAGCTGCAAAGATATATATCATTTAAGATTTATACTAAATGCATTCCCACAAGCAGATATGTATAATTTCGCGCTAACACATGCCGCATGTGGACCTACAATATAAAAACCCAATCTCAAATGAACATAAGCCTTGCAACTCTTGCCGTCCTTCCCTGAAACAGGGGTGACATTGGCAAAGTGAACCAATTTTTATATTATGGGTGGTCAGCCGCATAACAACCTATAAGTCAAGGAACATACATGACAAATTACATTTTTTAAAATCAAAGAATAAAAATAACAATATATACATGGACATAAAAAACTAAATCATAAAACCAAATTCACTTTAACAAACCCTAGCCGCCATGTATATATGTCCATGTATATATTGTTATTTATTGATTTCAAAAAATGTAATTTGTCATGTATGTTCCTTGACTTATAGGTTGTTATGCGACTGACCACCCATAATATAAAAAATTGGTTCACTTTGCCAATGTCACCCCTGTTTCAGGGAAGGATGGCAAGAGTTGCAGGGCTTATGTTCATTTGAGATTGGGTTTTTATATTGTAGGCCCACATGCGGCATGTGTTAGCGTGAAATTATACATGTCTGCTTGTGGGAATGCATTTAATGTAAATCTTAAATGATATATATCTTTGCAGCTTAGATTAGATTAGATTAGATCACCATAATCCCCAATGTTACATATCATTGCAAATAAGATAAGATGAGATAAGATGAAATGTGGAGAGTGGAAGCTATTAATTTGGCAGTTAAGGGGGCCAGACTTACGCTAAAGACTTAATTGATGAAGCGGTTTCCTAGCTCCCGAGGGGGCCAATACTCATTTCTTGTGAAGGGTTAGCTAACCTTCCCATATACTTTTATTTGGGGTTTGAAATAAACACCGAACCGGAAAATTATCTTTGAGAACCTCGGTGGGATTTGAACCCAAGTTCTCGGCAGCATGGAATGCAAGCACACTTACAACTAAGCTACCAACCGGTTACAAAATCGCAAGAAAAAACGGTAAATTTTGCCTATGGATCACAGCCTATTAAACTCCTTTCACTTTTAACCATTAATTAGCCTTGTCCATCCTGCTCACCATGAACAATACCCCCTGTGTGAAGTTCAGTGCTTGTTTGACCTCAAGTGAGAAGAGACGCTTCTTGTCTCTTCAACTGAATCAAAAGTCGCGCGTAATCGACAGAAAGAACCACAAAAACTCACTCATTGTTGTGTTTTACGTTTTTTTCTTTGATCCGATTGTATAGAATGTGATTCTTAAAACAATTGTATATAAGTCAAGCAAGAACTGGGGGATGAATTTAGACTCCAACAACATGACGTCATTCGGCTCTAGGGCACGAATGTATAATTATGATTATACAAGTAATTATAGAATCCTCGCAAATCTCGTATAATAACAGAGAATTCCTTCTAATATGTCACGCATTCAGATTGTGTAATTTCACCCTGTATAATTATTGAAGTCGTGTATAATAATTATGGCATATTGATAACTTGATCAGCATATAGATCAACGGTTTGTAAAATAAATTATACAACATTCCACTTAAGGAATCAATTTAATGAAAAATACACGCAACATTTAATTTACTAGTATAATATGTGTAATGTGTATGACCGGTCCGTAGCTCAGTGGTAACACTGCGGACTCTGAATGGGAAGGTTGTGGGTTCGATTCCCGGCGGAGCACAAAAAATATACCATTTATATTTTCAAATTTGCTCTTCGCTGGGTTGAAAAATTCATAAAACCTTTACCAATGACCAGTCACCAAATGTCCATCAGGCCTTACAGCAACTGGTTCTTGTTAGAGAATTGGCGCTTTGTAGCGACGACGATCAAGCTCGTAAAAAGGTCGATAGCTCAATTGGTAGAATGCTTGCATTCCATGCCGAGAGCAAGGGTTCGATCTCAAAGGTTGACTCAGCCTTCACAAGAAATGAGAACCAGCCCCCACGGGAGCTGGGAAACCCCCACTTCAACTAAAAGTGGTTGGTATGAGGCCGGCCCCCTTACCTGTAAAAATAAATAGGTCCCGAAGCGCCACATGCGACCCCTTCGGGGATAACGCAGGCAAGAAGTTACACTACATGTGTAGCTTAGTTGCGTTATGTGAGAAATGAAGAAAATATGAGAAAGTAAAAGTTTTTTTTTCATAAATTAAGCATTTATTTCACCTCGAGTACTTTCGACTTGTTTACGTGAATCATTAAAAGGACACTGTTACGAAATTGACAAAACAAAACCACAGATACATCAGAAGGATGAGCTACGACAAAGAGGTACAATTAGGCAATAACAAAGGCGAAGCAGCAGGATTCTGTACGTTGACAAAACTATAATAATTTCAATTTTTATGTTAAATTGATTGAATAAGGTTAGCAGAACATTCACGAAAATTGAATGCCATCCCCCTTTTGGAACTTTAGCTGAAGTGGTTGGCCGACTCTCTTATCTGTAACAATAAATCGGTTCACTTGCCACATGCGATCCCAGCAGGGAAAATTCGGCAAGCGGTTACACTGAGTGTGTAATGTACTCGAAGTTTACGTTTTCATAAAATATAACTATTTCAGGTTATGTAGTCGTCAAATATTTTTTTGAAAGTCAATTGATTTTTTTAAAGTGAATAACGTAACTAATCAACACATATACTATAACCTTTTGTCTGTATTATCCCCGAAGTGACCCCCCCGCATGTGACGCTTTGGGACCTACATTTTTTTACGGGTAAGTGATTGGGAAAAAACGGAGTGACAGGGTGAGGAATGATTTTGTAAGAGAAGAATGTGGTGCAAGAGAAAGTGTGAAAGTGAAGATTAAAAGAAGTTTGTTAAGATGGTTTGGGCATATGGAGAGAATGAATGAGGAAAGACTGACGAAGAAAGTATATGTTGGTAGAATAGATGGATGTCGTGGTAGAGGAAGACCGAGAAAGGTATGGATGGACCAAATATCCGAAATTGCGAATGAATGGAATATCCAGAGTCATAATAAAAGAAGAGCTTGTATGAAGAAGGTTATGACTCTGGAGGAAATGAAAGAAGTATGTAAGGATAGAAAGAAATGGCGGTCGATCTGTAATGTTGGCGGCTAGGGTTTATTAAAGTGAAATTGGTTTTATGATTTAGTTTTTTTTAGTGTCCATGTTTATATTATTGTTTATTGATTTAAAAAATGTAATTTGCGATGTTTGTTCCTTGACTTATAGGTTGGTATGCGGCTGACCACCCATACTGTCAAAAAATGTTTCACTTTGCCAATGTCACCCCTGTTTCAGGGAAGGACGGCAAGAGTTGCAGAGCTTATGTTCATTTGAGATTGGATTTTTATATTGTAGGTCCACATGCGGTATGTGTTAGCGCGAAATTATACATGTCTGCTTGTGGGAATGCATTTAATATAAATCTTAAATGATATATATCTTTGCAGCTTAGATTAGATTAGATTAGGGCCGGCTTCACGCCAACCTTTCCTCTCTCCCAAGGGGGATGGTTCTCATTTCTTGTGAAGCCTGAGTAAACCTTACATAAATTAATAATATTAGGATGTTTTATTTGGTGAGCGCTGTTTTTGTGTGCATCACACCTCAAGAGCCCTCTGCGAGCTTGGTCGTCGCTGTAGAAAGCGCCAATTCTCAAGCAAGACCCAGTTGTTGTGAGGTTCGATGGACCTTTCAGTGATCGGTCTTTGGTAAAGGTTTATGAATTTTTCAACCCAGCGAAGAGCACATTTGGAAATATAACTGGTATATTTTTGTGCTTCGCCGGGATTTGAACCCACAACCTTCCATTTACGAGTCCGAAGTGTTACCACTGGACTACGCACCGGTCGCTGCCTGCATTATCCCCGAAGGTGTCGCATGTGACCTACATATTTTTACGGGTAAGGGGGCCAACTTCACGCCAACCATTTCATTGAAGTGGGGGCTTCCTATTTACCGAGGGGGATGGTTCTCATTTCTTGTGAAGCCTGAGTAAACCTTACGTATGTACTTTCATACACCCCTATTATTATGTGTGCATAATTTTTCATTACATTAAGCCTGGAAAATTCTCCCCGACTAAGACCGTTCCATTAATTTCAGGCCTTGTATGGGTGGATGCTGGATATCCTGCCGAGTCACGATTTTGCTAATGCTAAATTTAAGCCAAACAAAACACGAGGATTCTGTCCAAAAATTTGCATGCGCGTCGCGATTATGGGTTCAGAAGAGAAAGTCAGATGTGATGTTTATTAATAATTAACAACGTGAATACAGCGGAAATGTGAGAGACAAATGGGGAAGGGTTGAACTGCAATGTTGGCGGCTACAATCCATAATCGAAATTGCAAAGATATAAAAAAATGAAAATTTAATCATTCCAAGAATTCTGCCCTCCTTATTGCAAACTCAGTACTTGCAAAATGACAGTTTGGAGATAAACGAATGCTGCAGATCTTGTTAGATTAAGCAATACTTTTGTGTATGTACTGCGTTATTCCTTATAAAACAAATAGTTATAATAAAAAAAAACATGGAAATTATTTTTTTATAAATAGCTTAAGCCCAGGAGATGTCTATTATAATCTATAATCTAATTTGCAAGGATATATTCATTTAAAGCTCTCAGATGTATGCCCACAAACCAACACGTGTAGTTCGCGCTTACCTCAAATGAACATAAGCCCCACAACTTTTGCCGACCTTCCCTGACACAGGGGTGACATTGGCAACGTGAACCATTTTTTACAGTATGGATGGTTGTTCCTTGACTTATAGGTTGGTATGTGGCTGACCACCCATACTGTAAAAAATGGTTCACTTTGCCAATGTCACCCCTGTTTCAGGGAAGGACGGCAAGAGTTGCAGGGTGTATGTTCATTTGAGATTGGGTTTTTATATTGTAGGTCCACATGCGGCATGTGTTAGCGCGAAATTATACATGTCTGCTTGTGGGAATGCATTTAATATAAATCTTAAATGATATATATCTTTGCAGCTTAGATTAGATTAGATTAGATTAGATGGTCAGCCTCATACCAACCTATAAGTCAAGATTTTTTTACAAAAAAGTGAAAATCTCAAAAGTGTCGATTACTGCAATTACAATTAGCAGGGTAGAATCATAAAGAGTAATAGTTTTTATTTATTCATTGGCTTGTAGGTTCGTATGAGGCTGACTATCATATTGTAAAAAATATGTACTTTGCCAATGTCACCCCTCTTTCAGGGAAGGTCGGCATGAGTTGTCACGCCTTATGTTCATTTGAGATTGGGTTTTTATGTTGTAAGTCCACATGCGGCATGTGTAAGCGCTAACTTATACGTGTCTGCTTATGGGAATTAATTTAATATGAATCTTAAATAGCATATACATTTGCAATTAAGACTATTGATTGCAGATAACAATAAAAGTAAAAATAAAACAGAGTTTCAAATAAAAAAAATATTATTTTCTCCAAAGTTATTTTGAAAATGCATGTTAGTTATATGTTTGTTTTTGTTGTTGTTAATACTGTTAAATACACATTATTATTTTATTTAATTGTCTTGTAAATAGGTTCATATGAAACTAACCACCTATGCTGTAAAAAAAGGTTAAGTTTTGGTAATTGCTTCCGTGTTTTCGGAAATATCGGCATGAGTTGCTCGATTTATGTTCATTTAAGATTATGCCTTTATTTTGTAAGTACACATGTAGCATGTGTAAGCACGAAGTTACACGTGTTTGTCAGTAGGCATCCATCGTATATTACATTACATACATTTTAAAAGTTAATAATCTTTGCAACTTAGATTATAGATAACAGACTAGTAAGTGTATTGAAATTTTAAGTTGGATAAGTTTATCTTAGAATTAAGATTGTCTGGGTCAGATAAATGTTTGAACACAAAGAACGTCCTAAAACCAAATTTAATATTTCATAACTTATAAATGTAAGAAATGAGATAATGTGTACAGTTTAAAATAATGGGACATCGGCTTAAAGATAAGGTTTTGCTCGTGTGGCATATTTGAGACAAATGCCTTTTGAGGGAAAACAAAGACAAATGAAAATTAATAGTTTTGTTGTGTTCTCATAAGAGGTAGGGTTTAAGATAAGTCGTATGCTCCCCATAGACAATCACTCTTATACAAGGATGATTTTTTCAGCGAGCGCTGTTTTTGTGTGAATCACACCTCAAGAGCGAGTTTGGTTGTATCTGTAGAAAACGCCAATTTTCAAGCAAAAACCTGTTGCTGTAAGGCTGGATTGACTTATGGTGGCCGGTCTTTTGTAAAATCATATATTTTTAATTGTAAATCTATTTACACAGTGAAAGTCCATTTGTATTATGTAAAAATGCAATTGGATAAAAACGGAGTTTTAATTCACTTATTTAAAATATAATAAGTGAATTAAAACTCCGTTTTTATCCAATTGAATTTTTAAATAATAATTTTAAAATCAGATTATTTTTTAACCCAGCAAAGACAATATTTGAAAAATTAAATATTTGTTATAGGAATCAAACCACTGCTTTCCAATCAAGATTCCGAAGCGTTGATCACCAGACTACTGATCCGTCTTGTTTGAAACTATCGCACATATCGATGTCTAATCTAATATAATTTAATCTAAGTTGCAAAATATATGTAACATTAGAGGTTCACATTATATGTCTATAATCTATAATCTAAGTTGCAAGGATATATTCATTTGAAGCTCTCAGATGTATGCCCACAAACCAACACGTGTAGTTCGCGCTTACAAATGCTGAATGTGTACTTAAAAAATAAAATCCAAACCTGGTCAGCCTCATACCAACCTATAAGTCAAAGTTTTTGTTTGCTTTTATATACTTACATGTACATAATTAATTGCTTGTATTCCAACATCATCAGGAGATTTTGTTGAGTGATGGCCAAGAATGAACGCAAGAATGCTGAATGTTGATTGATTGTGTGTGGATGATATTACGTCATACAGAGTATTAGAAATTCAAGTCACGGCGAGATGAATCAGCGGAGTTTTCATATAAGATCTAGGGAATTAGCACATTCTGAGAGAAATTCCTTTTTAATTACTTTTTTTCTTGGTACTTAAAATTGTTTGTCAATAACATTACTTGAATAATTGATATTAATGAAGCAAAAATTTAAAAAAACTTTTTCCTCACAAGCTGAGTTTAATATCTCGAGCGCGTACGGAGTGTTAGCACACCGTTTTTAAGAGTAACAAACTGACCAACCAATAGTTGATTTCAATAAGACACTCTAAGGGTATATTTTTACAGTATGGGTGGTCAGCTTCATACCAACCTATAAGTCAAGGAAATTATTTTGTTTATTTCTATATAATCTATAATCTAAGTTGCAAAGATATATTAACATTTAAAATTCATATTAAATGCATTCCCATAAGCATACACGTATAAGGTTGCGCTTACACATGCCGCGTGTGGACCTACAATATACAACCTCAAATCTCAAATATACATAAGCACTGCCACTCTTGCCAATCTCCCCTGAAACAGGGGTGACATTGGCAAAGTGAACATTATTTTAAAGTATGTGTCGTCACCCTCAAACAAACATATAAGTCAAAGAACATATAATAATAATTATTTAACAATTTAAATGGGTAAAACATAGTTTTAATTAATTTATTTATGTCTTTTTTGTGCTCGAAACATTTTCACCTAATAAGGCATCATCAGGAGCAGAATGGTTACAAATATTTTTATAAAAATAATTTTCAATATATTATAAGTAAAATGGACTTTCACTGTGTTAATATAACTTATAGGTTGGTATGCGGCTGACCACCCATGCTGTAAAAAAATGGTTCACTTTGCCAATGTCACCCCTGTTACAGGGAAGGACGGCAAGAGTTGCAGGGTGTATGTCCGTTTGAGATTGGTTTTTATGTTGTAGGCTCGCATGAGGCACGTGCAAGCGCGAACTTGTACGTGTCATGGTTGTGGGAATGCATGTAATGTGAATCTCCAATGTAACATATCTTTGCAACTTAGATTAGATTAGATATAATAATAATGTCATTTGTAAAGAAACAACCATTTTCAATTTTAGTAGACGTCATGACCATTCATGGATATCGACTTTCTTTCAAATCCACCTCAACAGGTGAGAAATAAAAATACTCCCAGCATTTGCGAAAAGGCTTTACGAAAAAATAAATATATATCTCGCAAAACCTCTTTTATCGTGGATGATTATTTGTCGGTCTACATGGCTATATCCGTGTCACGACAAATCCTCTACAGACAGCTCATCCATTGACAAATCGGTCACACAACAGTTCGTCCACACGAGTTTTTAATCAACGATAATTCGATTACAGGCTACTGATTTCTTGACCACAGACATATCGGTGACGGACGATTCGGTCACACGACTTTAGGCTCAACGACATTGCAGTCACCGACAACTCGGCTACATATAACTCGTCCACAGACAGCTCGTCTAGTGACAACTCGATCACGGACAAATTGGTCACACGCCATTCCGTTCACACGAGTTTTCGGTCATATACAATATAGAATCACCGACACACCATCACAGAAAACTTCATCTCCAAAAATATTTCTTAATTACTGAAGCTTTGATGAATTGTAATAAGAGTCATAATACGTATTACGATGATTTATTATATGCGAACTTGGTGTACAAAAAACGCCAATTTGTTGTATGCCTGGATGAACTTTTGGGGACCAGTCTTTGGTAAAGATTTATGAATTTTTCAAGCCAGCGAAGAGCATATTTCAAAATATTTATTGTATATTTTTTGCACCGGGATTCAAACCCACAACCTTCCATTTAAGAGCATCTGTAGACAAGTTACCTGGTGTTTTCTGTGACCCTAAATTCGTGTGAACAAATTGTCATGTGAACGATTTGTCGATGACCGATGTGTCTGTGAGCGAGTAATCTAATCTTATATAAGTTGCAAATATATGTTACATTGGAAATTCACATTACATGCATTCTCACAACCAGACACGCACAAGTTCGCGCTTGCACATGCCTCATGTGAACCTGCAACATAAAAACCAAATCTCAAATGGACATATGCCCTGCAACTCTTGCCGTACTTCCCTGTAACAGGGGTGACATTGGCAAAGTGAACCATTTTTACAGATGGGTCGACAGCCGCATACCAACCTATAAGACAAGGAACATACACGAAAAACTACATTTTATTAATCAGTAAATAATAATATCATCAAAACTAAACAGAAAACAAATTCTAATTTTACAAACCCTAGCCGCCAACATTACAGATCAACCGCCATTTCTTTCTGTCCTTGCATACTGCTTTCATTTCCTCCAGATCCATCATCCTCCTCCATCCAGCCTCCAGTTATCTTTGACTGAAATGTTGTTGACACAAAAAGTCATGAAAATACGAACCGTCGTGTGACCAATCTGTCCATGGTCGAGCTGCCTGTGACTGATTTGTCGCGTCACGTGGCTATATCTATTTCGGCAGTGCTCGTGTATTGACGTATTTGCACATCAAAGCCTCCGGATTTAATCGACTTGATTGGGAGCACCCTATACAGGAGCTCGCCACTTCAAAAGATGACATAAAAATTCGCACCGCGTCGCAAAAGCGGATGTTTTTATTGCTCTTCTTCGTTTTGTGGCACAAAAAAGTATTGGAATATAAATTCTTCTTAGAAAATCGCTTTTATTTTTGACATTCAATACATTGTGTTTTGAAGATCATTCTCTTCTTCTTCCTTAGCCATCTCTCCACTGCTGGATATAGGCCTCTTCCATGTTTCTCCACTCCTTTCTATCCTGTGCCCTCTGAATCCATTTCCGCCCCGCGACTGGAACAATGTCATCTGACCATCTTTTTTGTGGTCTGCCGACGCTTCTTTTATCTTCCCATGGTCGCCACTTGAGGATTTTCGTTGCCCATCGGTTGTCATCTCGTCTTGCCATATGGCCTGCCCATTGCCATTTTAGTTTTGCAATACGATCCATGATGTCTGTGACTTTTGTTAGGTGTCTGATGTCTTCGTTTCTTTTTCTATCTTTAAGACTTATTCCCAACATCCGTCTTTCCATGGATCGTTGTGAGCACTTTAATTTATGGACGCTCACTGCGGTTAGCGAGATGGTTTCTAGGCCATATGTTGTCACAGGGAGGATGCAAGTCTCGTAGATCTTTCTCTTTAGGTTCATTGGGATGTATTTATTTTCGAGTATGTGCTTTAATTTTCCAAAAGCTGCCCAGCCCAATCCTATTCGTCTGGGTATCTCTGCAGTTTGGTTTTCCTTTCCCATTTTGATCTTCAATGAAGATCAAAATGAAGATCATTATGAAAGTAAAATTTATAAGACGCAACTGAGCTACACATATAGTGTAACTTCTTGCCGCGTTATCCCCAAAAGGTTTTTTACATGTAGCGAGTGGAACCTATTTATTTTTACAGGTAAGGGGGCCGGCCTTTGGCCAACCACTTCAGTACGGTATTTTATATTGGGGTTGGAAATAAACTCCGAAACGGGAAATCATTTCTGACACCCTTGGTGGGATTCGAACCCGGGCTCTCGGCATGAAATGCAAACACTCTACCAACTGAGCTATCAACCGGACAATCTATAATGTAGGTTGCGAAGATGTTTACACATTTAAGGTTCAAATTGTTAGATTAATTTATTTCGGATTCACTTTTAATAAAATTGTAGTTGAATTTATTTCATAGTATTTATTGTTAACAAATTGATAACATATGTAACATGGTTCACTCTGTAACTTCTGTATTGGCGGTTCCACGGCTTGAGCGTTAAAAGGGCACTGAAGCTTCACAGAACCGTAGCCTATATTTCTATGTGAATAAGATATATTTTTGCGTGTTCGAAACGCCTCTAGAATGGATGTTTCCAAAGAGTGCGAGAAGCGCAAGGTATAAAGTGTCAAACAGTCACGTCTACACACACATACACAGCAAGTTAACATGCCTAGGCACACAATAAAAAAAAACACGCAGGCAGGAACGTATACATTCGTAACAATCAATGGTAACAATACTAAATGTGTGTTCACAAGCAGATACGGGTAAGTTCGCGTTTACACATTCTGCTTGTGCATAACCTTACTTGTGCATTACGTTATAAAATATGAACATACATCTTAAGCGGATCTATAATTCAAGTTGCAGAGATACGTTTATTGAATGCATGCCCAAAAGCAAATACTTGTAGGTTCGCATTTACAAATGCTGCATGTGGAAACCCGATCTTGATTAAACATCTGTACCCTTAGTACGAGTTGCAAAACTTGAATAAAGTAAAATTTACGAAAAATATTAAACAGTGATTTCTCACAAAATCTGCCGTTTTTGTTTGTTTGAACTTGATTTTCTTCATCACTGTAACTTTTTTGCTAAGACCATAAAGTGTAAGAAACAAAAACGGCAGATTTTGGAAGAAATCACTCTTTAATGTTTTCCGTAACCTTTACTTTACTCAAGTTTTGCAACTCGTACTAAGGGTACTGCACTGCGACTTTTGCGGACCTTCCCTGAAACGTGGGTGATATTGGCCGCGTGAACCATTTTTTACAGTATGTGTGGTCAGCTTCATACAAACTATCTATCTTACTATCATTTCAGTTGATTTCTGAAAACAAATATGTTTCACACTACAAAAGAATTGGATGCTTTGCAGATTTTTCATCGCACTGATTTAACACTCAGCTTTTTTCGTTTTCAGATTCGCAAAAGTACTTGCAATTTAAAGTGACGAGTGTATTTATAAAAAAAAAAAAATTGACAAAGAGGAGAGCGCACTCTTAAAATACAAAAGAGTTGAATTTGGCGAATCGTAGTTAAAATTTTGCAAGCTTTGTGCACAGCTCTTAACTGTCTACTACGTGAAATGTTTTTTGTGCATTCTGTCACTTTTAAGAGTGCTTCCACTTTTAACAAATCACTTTGTAGTGCGAGTACAGAACGCTGTTTCAAATAAAACACGGATTTTTTAACAATTAAACCGGAAATCAAGTTACAATTTTTAGTGTATTTATGTCCGGTCGAAAGTAAAGTTGAATTAGGGCAGTGTTAAAAGAGGGAAAAACTAAAATTTGTCACATGGTTGCCGTTTTTATTTTCGAAAACAAAAAATATATATTTGCAGTCCCCGCGGGTAATTTGCGGTCGATCGGCCAACTTTTCATCTCTCACGTTTTTGCGAGCTTTGGCGTTGGCAATTTTTTCAGTCAAATTGATAAATGCTGTAATTTTTCAGGCATTCTGTCTGCGCAACTTTTTTGTTTGTCCCACCGAAATGGCGATTGATTTTTTTTTGTCAAAAAAAGGCGCGCGTGAATCAAAGAGAATCGCTTAATTTAGTGTATCTATATGCGATTTATGTCCGGTTGATAGTTCAGTTGGTAGAGTGCTTGAATTTCACGCTGAGAGCCCGGGTTCTCTGCGGAAAAAACGCGGCAAGAAATTGAACTTTGTGTGTAGCTTAGTTGCGTTGCCTATATGTAATATTTGAAAGTTTTTTTTGTGCTTTATAGTTAGGAATTATTTTTTCGAGCCCAGTAAAGTGAAATTATAGGGTCGAATTGTATTTTACTCAAATTCATTAATTGATGCCCCTTAAACAATAGGTTAGTATGAGGCCGACCACCCATCCTGTAAAAATTTGTTCATTTTGCCACTGTCACTCTTTTTCAAGGAAAAGTTGACAAGAGTTGCAGGGCTTATGTTCATTTGAGATTAGAATATACAATCTACCATCTCATTTCGTTATATGTACATTTAAAAAAAAAGCATTTTTAATTTTAAGGATCAAAAAGATATAAAAAAATTATTTTGCTGGTATGGTCGAGCGATTAATGCGTCGGCACTCAATTTGCGTTATTTTTTTTTTTTTTTTTTTTATTTATTATTACAGAAAACAACAGCACATACACATGAAACAAGTAAAGATTTATAATAAATACATATAAGGCCAATAATAGTTTTCTTAAATAAAAATAATTACAATAAAAGCTTGTCTACAGCAAATGTAACAGCAAACGAAAAGAACAAAAGAAAAACAATATGAATGCGGAGGTTTTTATCAGAGAAGATTTGGGAAAATAGGATAGAAAGGACAATGGAAGGGGAAGAGGATGCCATTCAATCAGTTTTGCATTTTCTCAAGTAGTACATCCGCACCCCTTGAAGAAATGCGTTTTTGGACAAACAAAAAATGTCCAGGTGATTAAAATTTGAGTTATAACAAAACATAGCTCTCGTTAAAGTCGAGTTCCTGGCATAATTTGTAGTGTGCGCTCCCGTATAAAAAAGTGAATTTAACCTAGTGCGCCTTGTAGGTACACGCAAAGTGAGCCCCTCACAAAGAACGGTGGAGTCAATATGGCCGTGTACTATATCGTACAGAAAAGCCATATCTAATAGCGTTCGACGGGCTTCTAGGGACATAAAACCGTGATGACGGCAAGCATCATGATAATTATTAAAAGTTAAATGTTCCCTGTAATTTAGATGCTTTAGAAATTTCTTTTGTATAGCTTCTATTTGTTCCTTATAAACACTGTACTGTGGATTCCAAATAGGTGAAGCGAATTCAAGCCTACTGCGAACATACGCGCAATAGGCCATCTTAACGGCATTAGAACCCCTGAAGGGCTCACAGGTCCTTAAAATAAATCCCAGCATTTTGTAAGATTTAACGGTGGTAGAGGAAATATGGGCATCAAAAATTAATTTAGCATCCATAAAAACACCAAGGTCCCTCACCCCAGTCACAGTGTCAAGGTATTCACCCTTGAGTTGATAATTAAACTTTAAGGGGTTTGTCTTGCGGGTAAGAGATATCTTATGGCACTTAGATACATTAAGATCTAATTTGTTTTTAATACAATAATGTGTAAGGTTGTCCAAATTATCCTGCAGCTTCATGCAGTCCTGAATGCTATTAATTCCTAAGTAAATTTTAGTATCATCAGCATATAATAAACATTTTGTAAAATTAAAACACTGTTCAATGTCATAGACATATACATTGTAAAGAAGCGGTCCGAGGTGAGAGCCCTGGGGGACACCAGACGGAATACTAAAGAAGTCCGACTTGCAGCCACCAAGAACAACCGCTTGAGATCTTTTTATCAGGTATGATGCAAACCACCGCAGCAGATTCCCATGCACGCCAAGTGTTTGTAGTTTATCCAATAATATGCTATGGCTTACCCTGTCAAAGGCCTTTGAGTAGTCCGTGTAGATTACGTCAATTTGGCCACCCTTTTCCATCTCATCAAACACGTAATCTGTGAAGACTGCTAAGTTGGAGACGACTGATCTTTTTTTGAGGAAACCATGTTGGGATTTGGGTAGCTGAGAAACGAGTAAATGATATATTTGATCATAGATCAACTTCTCAAACAATTTACCAAATACGGGTAAGATGGATATAGGTCGATAGTTTTCTGCAGAAGTTTTAGGACCAGATTTGTGTATTGGAACTATGTGCGCCCTCTTCAAGGCATCAGGAAATATACCTGTAATATTAAAACAATCACAAGCTCGAATCCCCCTTGCGCCGTGTTCTATCGGCAATAACTTTGACCCTGGTTCTACAGATTGCCTTTGGGGGATTATGTATTAATAATTTATTAAAATACTAAACAATCAATTATTAATTGATAATTTTAATACCTGTTTCTGGTCAGGCAGAATATGTTAGTGAATTCGCAATCCTTCTCACAAATCCGTTGTATATTTTGTATAATATATAATCTAATCTTTATTAAAAGGTAAATGGAAATTTTCTGTGATTTTTTTTACCATTTTTTTATATCCATACAATCACTTGAAAAACATATGGAAACAAATGAAATATATATTTTTTCATTTGTTTATTTTGCCATATTGCATATAAAAATTATATTTGCAAAAGCGCAGAATGCAAATATTTCACCGAGCAAACAATTAAAATGCATACGCGATGAAAATTTCGCAAACGTAAATCAAAGTGACGTCGCGGACTGCATGGAGAACCAACAACTGTATTCTGGACCCTGAGTACGAGTTTTTTCACTTTACTCGAAGTATTGAGTATTCGAGAAAAATGTATGTGAACTTGAAAAGCACTTCTTCAAAACAAGTTTCGAAACTTTTTTAGCCAGGGGTGCTGTACAAGTTCACATACATTTTTTTCGAATACTTAATATTTAGAGTAAAGTGAAAAAACTCGTACTCAGGGTCCAGATCGCATTTTCATTTCAGACAGAACCTTAAACACGACATGATGAGCATCATACCAACCTATAAGTCAAGAAATCCAAATTATAAATAAGAAAATGTTTAAAGGTATGAATGTAGGAAGAGTGACCGGTCCGTAGTCCAGTGGTAACACTTCGGACTCGTAAATGGAAGGTTCTGTGTTTGAATCCCAGCGGAGCTTAAAAATATACCATTTATATTTTCAAATTTGCTCTTCGCTGGGTTGAAAAATTCATACACCCTTACCAAAGACCGGTCATCGAAAGGTCCATCCAGCCTTACAGCAAATGGGTCTTGTTTGAGAATTGGCGCTTTCTACAGCAACGACCAAGCTCGCAGAGGGCTCTTGAGGTGTGATACACACAAAAACAGCGCTCACCAAATGAATCAGCCTAATTTAATTTTATTTAAGAGACTTCCTGTGCTGCGAACGGTTTTGCGTCCAAGCCATTTCGTTTGTTAGAATTTATTTAATCACTTTTCTTTCCCATTAAGAGAGATTGATGATATTCCCGCGGTTTATTGTATCTTAGGGCGGGAATTTACATATTTCTTGAACGCTATTGCCACCATTTATAACAAAATTCCAATAACTCCTTTTCGCTCAAAACAGGGGGTGATTTTTTAAATAAATGATGCAGTAGATATAAAAGGTAAGAATGGAAGGGAAATACTGAGGAAAGAGTGGATTGATCGAATAAGCTTGAAAATAAAGGACTGAAATGTGCAGAGTGAGAAAAAGAGCAGAATATGAATTAATGCTGGAGTGATGTTTTCCGGGATCTGTTGCCGTGGTCTGTGGGAGCTGGAGCTTACGGACGTTTTGCCCATTTCTACAATGGGCTTCTTCAGCGTGAATTATGATGATGATCTTGATGAGAACTGTGATGATGAACTGTGATGAATATGAATTAATGTTGTATTTTATTTCATTGCTTTTTGTTTTTTTTTTTCAATTAAACTAAATTTTATTTGATTTGTTTGTTCTGCATTGCGATTGAATTATATTTGTTTTTATCTTTTTTTTTTTTTTAATTTTCTTCAATTTGTTGAAAAAAAAATGAATTAAAGTGCTATTGAGATAATTTTTAATAAAAAATGTCCAAGTATTAAAAATAAATATCGGTTAGTTAAAAAGCATGTGCAAGGACATAACAAAGTGGAAACACATCCACGGAGCTACTGACCCACCCCAGTAAAATAACAGGCAGATATAAGAACAAAATTTTGATTATTTTATCTAACATATATGAATATTAATATATAATAAATAGAATAATACTAATGATAACAGTTGGAAAATTGTCGCCATGTTTTTATCACACCATTCTGTATAATTTTATGCCGCTCTCGAACCCTAATACTCGCTATTTATTGCTTTTTAACTCTAACGACTCGTCCACAGTCTCTTACTGTGAACCGCGAAAATTACGCCAATAAAAACTAAGCACCGATCCACCGAACTTTAGATATTGAAAGTTCGCAATTTGGAATTAGCATTCTGAATCGCAAACGCCGGTCTCTTGTTTTATCACAATGTAGATTTCCTTATTGTTATGGGTTATTCAAAGAAATGCAGACTAAATTTAATTAGTAGTTCATATTGTTACAAATGTATAGTGTATATGTGTGTAGACGTGAGTGTTTTACACTTTGAACTGTTAGTACTTCTTGCACTCTCTGAAAACATCCATTCTAGAGGCTTCTCGAATACATAAGAACAGGCCGTAGTCACATATAAATTTAGGCTGCGGTTCTGTGGAGCTTCAGTGATCCATTAACGCTCAAGCCGTTAAACCGACAATACAAAAGTTACAGAGTGAACCATATAATGTAATCAAGTCTTATTTAATTTTGTTTTTATCTCGAAACCAAGACAATCAAAGTCTTTTTCATTGCAAACTGATAACACTTTTTTATTTTATTCAACAGGACGCTAAAAGGACTGTACTCGCATATTATTATGCAGGTCTGTTACGTTTGCCCCCCGAATATATTTTTATTTTTATTTTGTGTCTAGTCTACTGAACTCTATTAAAACAATATTTTTCAACTAAATAAATCGAATAAATTTATCTTTGTTTTTGAAACATTTGAAAGCACAGTTTCCCCTTATTTTAGCTCCCTTGATAAAGCAAAAAAAAACTTGGATTAATTCAGCGATTGTAGAAACAAATAGAAAAGGGGGTCAAGACTGACCTTTTGTAGCCATTCTGACCTTTTTAGTCTCTCCGATCTTACAGCTAGAAGGGGATAAGTCAAAACAATGAACGTTAGTTTTCCTGAACGGCAGTACTCTTTGTAAAGTGTGCTCCTAAATACGGAGAACAGTTGTGAAGAACCTTTGTAAAAAATAAGGGTCACTGTTAAGGTCATAGTTATTAGGGTCACTGTTTAGGTCATAGTTATTAGGGTCACTGTTAAGTTCATGATTATAAGGGTAACAGTTAAATCATTACTATTAGGGTCACTGTTAAGGTCATGATTATTAAGGTCTCTATTAAAGTCATGATTATGAGGGTTATTGTTAAAGTCATGATTAATAGGGTCACTGTAAAGGCCATGATTATGAGGGTCACTGTTTAGGATACGATTATTAGGGTCACTGTAAAGTCATGACTCTGAGGGGCACTGTTAAGTTCATCATTGTTAGGGTCACTGTGAAAATCAAATATTCTTGATAACCATTGTTTTCTTTTTCTTTTTGTGCTGCTTGTACTAAATATGTAAGCAAAAAAAATCCAAAATATTGTACACAAAAAAACGATACAAATGTGAAAACAACGTATTTTTTTTTAGTTTTATTTATTTTTGGGCCTTTATAATTTAGATAAATAATCAATTAATACGTCTGATTTTGTTCATTGCTGTCACTCTTTTACTAATATCATAAAAGTTTTAGAAACAAAAATGACAGGTACAGGGTATAAAGCGCTTTTAAATTGAAGTACGCTTTAAATTTGGTCGCTAGAATCAGAAAATACTGTATATTTTTAAGAGCTCCGTTCGACATGTAAAAATGGTAATCCTCGGGTTGACCACCACTGACAAAATGGATGGAGTAGCAGATTTATTGTATCAAATGTAATTAGACTAAAAGATGGCTGCCCAGCTCAGCACAGAGATGTTTCTTTTTTCACTTTAAAGCGGTACTTACGGACAACTGATTGCTTTCAATACGCTTTTAATAGAAAAAAAAACAATGCTATACTTTGTGTAAATCTACAAGAAAAACTAATTAATTTGTTATTCTTGATAGAAATACAAAAAGAAAAACATGACTGAAATTTTCCTTGACTTAAAAGTTGGTATAAGGCTGATCACCCATACTATAAAAAATGGTTCACTTTGCTTATGTCACTCCTGTATCAGGGAAGGTCGGCAAAAGTTGTAGCGTGTATGTTTATTTGAGGTTTGGATTTTATTTGTAAGTACACATTCAGCATTTGTAAGCGCAAACTACACGTGTTTGTTTGTGGGCATGCATTTGATATGAGCTTTAAATGTTAATATATCTTTACAACTTAGATTAGTGATTATAAACAAGTTAGGCTTTTAACAAGAACACAAATCATCTGATATTAATTTCCCTGGCTTCATGTTTTCTTTAAATATCTCATTCGTGGTTGGGAGGGCTTTTGAGGTGTGACACACTAAAAAACGGAGCACTTTTTCAGTTTTATCTTTATAGTGGCGATATATTCTAAGCTTTTTTTTGTTATTGATGTCCATATTTTTGCTTACATTTAATTCAAATATGTTTTTTTCTCCAATAATCCATTTTGCTAATGATGTAAGGATTGGAGGTCGCCATCTTGAATAGGACGTTATCTATTTATTGAAGAAAGCATGAAGGACTTGGGTAGAAAAAGGTTATTCAGGCGCTCTGAAGGATGCAAAAAAAAAAACTCTTTTAAAAGTTGACGTATTTTAAATATCAACTCTTTCGGAACTAAAAAGGGGAGATGAGAACCAACCCTTTTTTTTTTGAAAAAAATATTGAATTGGTCCAGCTACTTATTATTATTTTAAAAATATTGTTTACTTATATTATTCCCTAATATTTATTTAAGTACTTAAATATCTTTAGATATTTTAGAAAAAGCAGGGAGTATTTTTTTCGTTTGATAGTATACATACTGTAAAAAATGGTTCACTTTGCCAATGTCACCCCTGTTTCAGGGAAGGTTGGCAAAAGTTGCACGGTTCATGTTCATTTGGATTTTAATTTGTAAGTACCTACACATTCAGCATTTGTAAGCGCGAACTTACACGTGTGTGTTTTCGGGCATGCATTTGATATGAGTTTTGAATGTTTATATATCTTTGCAACCTATCTAATCTAATCTAATCTAATCTAAGCTGCAAAGATATATATCATTTAAGATTTATATTAAAAGCATTCCCACAAGCAGATATGTATAATTTCACGCTAACACATGCCGCATGTGGACCTACACTATAAAAACCCAATCTCAAATGAACATAAGCCTTGCAACTCTTGCCGTCCTTCCCTGAAACAGTGGTGACATTGGCAAAGTGAACCTAGATTAAATATTATTATAGACAGTTGTTGACCGGTCCGTAGTCTAGTGATTAACACTCGTAAATGGAAGGTTGTGGGTTCGAATCCCGACGGAGCACTAAAATTTATCATTTATATATTCAAATATGCTCTTCGCCGGATAAAAAATTCATATACCTTTCTCGAAGACCGGTCACTAAAAGTCTATCCAGCCTTACAGTAACTGAGTCTTGCTTGAGAATTGACGCTTTCTACAGCGAGCACCAAGCTCGCAGAGGGCTCTTGAGAAATGATACACACAAAAACAGCGCTCACCAAGTAAATCATCCCAATATTATTATTACTGAAAATACCATGTTTTGATATTTTTTCAAGGTTTTAAATTCGAATAAAGATGATACATTTTGTATAGAAGAAAAAGTACGATCCGTGTTGTAGTCGTTGTAGAGAAGAACGTGCCTCTTTGGTGTAAGTAAAGAAACATGTCTCTTGAAGAAGACGGATATGACTCCAACGAAATAATTGATGATTCGTTTAATATAGCAGTACTTCGACTATAAGAAATTGCGAAAATCTCGCTTTGATTGCGTAAATTCATAATGTATGCAATAAACGACGGCGCTCCTAGAGAGTGATTCAGTTGTCATAAAAAAAACACTTTATACTCGTGTTTCAGGTGTACACCTAGATTCACGCAAAGTTGGAAAAAGTGATACGTCCAAAATTTGAATTCCGCTGTTTTGTTTTACTTTTCGCGAGGGGCATACGGAGGGAGGGGGGGAGGCCTCTGAGGGAAGAAGTTTCAGGGAAGTTAAAAGCCTTATTTACATAGAGTGTGAATTACAAGTCATAAGCATAAAATCAGAAATCAACAATGGATGATGATAGACTGACAAAGTATTGTTATGATTTTTGCGTTCTAATCGTCTCCAAATTAACCACTTGTCTTCTTTTAGAATATTTATTTTACACTTTTACATTTAATTTTGCAATTTACATTTATTTATTTCACAGATGGTTTGTGTTCACTTATGGTGTTTTATAGTCTGCACAGGAACAAGCTCGCAAGAAAACTCTACTCCTGCAAGCTGTTTGCGGCTTTTTATAGCCCAGCGATAGAAGTTTCTAAAGGTGAATTTTGCGAGAAGCTTCTCGAACAGTCGAGCACTAAATTATGACGATCTAGTGACTTCCCTTTATAATAATTGTTACTCTATGTACTTAATAATCATTAATCCTATCCACAAATTTTATACAAAATTCCTATGAGCTATAATTAATACCTATACCTATATTAATATTTATATTGCATATACTATTTACATAACAATATATATACACAGGAAGTGTAAATGGAAAAAGAGGTTAGGGACGACCGAGAAAATTATCGAGTTATCAGATTAAGGAGATTGTAAAAGAATGGGGTAAACAAAGTGAGTGCAAAAGAATAAAATGTATGAAAAATGTGATGGAAATGAATGATTTGAAAGAGGTATGTAAAGATAGTAAGAAATAGAGGCAGCTATGCAGAGACTCTGGCTACCCTCAGTGGAATGGCGACAGAGTAACGGTAACAGTAATATCATATTTTTGCTCTCCACAAACCGTTGAAGAAAATCATTAGATATTTTGTAGAGTCACAATGCAACGCAGCTAATCTACACATGTAAAGCAACTTCTTGCCGCGTTATCCTCGAAGGGTTTCGCATGTCGCGAGTGGAACCTATTTATTTTTACAGGTACGCGAACCTCTTCAGTTGAAGTGGAGGTTTCCCAGCTCCCGAGGGGGCTGGTACTCATTTCTTGTGAAAGCTGAGAAAACCTTGCCGGTATTTTATTTTGCGATTTGAAATAAACACCGAAACGGGAAATCATTTCTGACACCCTCGGTGGGATTCTAACCCGGACACACGGCATGGAATGCAAACGCTCTCACAACTGAGCTATCGACCGGACAACAAGGACAGCAAGTCGACTAGTGAAATTACTCGCTACTTTAACAATCCAGTGTGAAGTAGGCTCCGTTCCTATAAATGTGTTAGTTCGCTGTTCTCATCCGTCGTTAATCATGGTGTTGCCACAATTTCGTGATGAATTATCGCTCTGGGAGGACTCTGCGCGATATTATTTTATATTGTGCGAGCTGGCAACCTTCGCTCTTGGCACACCTACCAGTTGAGGAATACGTCTTTGGGGATGTACGATTCTAACAAGTAGGAATACATTATTGTAGATCTTGGGGTGCTTAAAGTTTGGTACCTTAAATTTGTTAATATCTTTAAAATATACACTTTAATTTTTAATTCGATAGATTCTCAAGCTCGCCAGATCTCGCAAAGACAATTGAAACAATTCTTCTCCTTCTTTTTTGTGGCGGATTCCCGCGTACAGCAGGGGCGCCAGTGTCAAGTTGTTGATTCAAGCAATTCACGACAGTACAAAATAATTTCAGAAAAATTGAAATATATATATGAGGATAATTTATTTAATTAAAATTTAATACATGACAAAAGAGCGCCGTTTTTGTGTATGTCACACCTCAAGGGCCCTCCTAATCATGAATGAGATATTTTAAAAAGGTGCTGTTTGAGTGTTTTCTTCAAAATACACTTCAAAATACACTTCAATACCTACAATTTGACCATGTTTTTTTGTTATAAAATCTTTCGGTGCTATGCTTAGACATTTTGGTCGTCGGTTGAGCTAACGCTTTGACAAACTAATGATTCCTGGACTGGAAGTCTCATCACCACGGCCATTCTTAATTACCGAATTTGAGTAATATTTGTATAAAGACTAATCAGCTGTTCACTGGCTGCCATCTTGGATTAACAGGTCTTCATACAAATGCATCATTAGTTTGTCAAGGCGTGGGCTCCATTTGAGTTTTATTTTAACTTTATTATTACTATTTAACGCAATATGATGTAACTAAGCTACACATATAGAGGAATTTATTGTCGCGTTCTCCCCGAAGGGGTTGAGGGGATGAGGCGAATGTAACTTATTTCTTTTACAGGTAAGGGGGTCAGCCTAACGCCAACCACTTCAGTTGTAGTGGGGGTTTCCCAGCTCCCGAGGAAGCTGGTACTCATTCCTTGTGAAGGCTGAGTAAACCTTGCCGGTATTTTTTATTTTTGGTTTGAAATAAATACCGAAACGAAAAATCGTTTCTGTCACCCGTGCCTCCGGAGCTCTCGGCATGGCAGACAAGCACTCTACCAACTGGACTATCGACCGAACTTAAAACGTTTGTTTTTTATTGAACCATTTATTGACTTATAGGTTGGTATGAGGCGGACCACCAATACTGTAAAAAATGGTGCACTTTGCCAATGTCACACCTGTTTCAGGGAAGTTTGGCAAGAGTTGCAGGGTGTATGTCCATTTGAGTTTTGGGTTTTATATATTGTAAGTCCACTTGCGGCATGTGGGTATCGCCGTCGAAATTTGTACCTTTTGTCTTGTGCGTATGTCGCCTAATGATTTTCAGATTTTTCATAAAAACTGGTGATGTTTACTGAATTCTAGATTTATTAGAGTAAAGTATTTGAAAAGCGTATCGAAATACAAAAAAAAATCTGCAAAAAGCATGAAGTGGCGATGTAATTAAAAAATAAAACTAAATCGCCTTTTTCCATTCTCATACAAATTTTACATGGCGCCAATCCGTTTTTGACCCTTTGATGGCAAGATACGATCAACATAGTAAAATTTTTATAAAGTTGGGTATTTTTTCAATACCTTAGTAACGTATCTTTTGTTTTCTGTACTAGCCACAATACTATTTATTTATTCATAGACAAAATATTAATTGCTAATGGTTGTCTCCATTTTTGGTTCCGAAATTTTTCTTTTAGTGTGTTACCATTTTCATCGAAACTGACAAAAATCTTGCATCCCTAAGTATTTTTTCGCGTATAATAACTATTTGATGCAGTATGGAAAACACAAAAAAAACTGATTCGCTACCTTCATTTTCTTCTGAGAGGGTCTACGTCTCAGCCGTAAACTTGTCGTGATTGTTTTGAGTGGGATTTAGCTTGGAATTATTAGGGTAAATATCGGAATCTGTTGTCAATTGTGTATTGTCTACTTAGAGACATAAGTGTTTCTTAAGATTATATGTTTTTATAGTCCCTGGTATTATTAATTTTCAAATAAATCAATTTTACGATTATGTTGTGCGTGTTTTGTATTGACGAACGTTACCGTTACCGTTACCGCGCTACGTCACATTTGTGAGATTAAGGCATATTAATATTGGTTAAAAAATTATACTAACTTAAAAAAAAAGCGCAACTAAGCTGCACATATAGCGTAACTTCTTGCCGCGTTATCCCCGAAGGGGTCGCAAAACTGAAAATCATTAGGCGACACACGCACAAGACAAAAGGTACAAATTTCGACGGCGATACCCATGTGTTAGCGCGAACTTATACATGTTTGCTTGTGGGAATGCGTTTAATCTTAATCTTGCTGGTATGCGGCTGACCACCCATACTGTAAAAAAAAATGGCTCACTTTGCCAATGTCACCCCTAATTCAGGGAAGGACGGCAAGAGTTGCAGGGCTTATGTTCATTTGAGATTGGGTTTTTATATTGTAAGTCCACATGCGGCATGTGTTAGCGCGAAATTATACATGTCTGCTTGTGGGAATGCATTTAATATAAATCTTAAATGATATATATCTTTGCAGCTTAGATTAGATTAGATTAGATTGCTTGATATATATCTATGCAGCTTAGATTTAGATTTAGATTAGATTTCGTGAAATACCCTCACTATAAAATTAAAATTACCCAACACGTTGGGATCCTTTAAGTCTGTTTCAGAATAATTTGCAAGGGCGATATCATCGTTAAGTCGTTTGGAGGATTCAGTCTGTATTAATCCTGAAATAATTGTTTCCGGTCACTGATTATTCTGACGATTTTCTTATTGTGTAATCCGCGTCTCATAATAAAATATACTCGAATCTTAAAATAATTACCCTCTTGATTAAAAGATCATCCTTGAAAAGAATAATTAATATCTATAATCTAAGCTGAAAGATATATATTGACGGTTAAAAGGGAAAAGGGTATAAGCGACAAAAAGTAAATTGAATAAGAGTTTTAGGCTTACACGGCCAGCTGATGATGCTGGAGTGATGTTTTCCGGGATCTGTTGCCGTGGTCTGTGGGAGCTGGAGCTTCCGGACGTTTCGCCCATTTCTACGATGGGCTTCTTCAGCGTAAAGTATGATGATGTTGATGATCTCGATGAGAACTGTAATGAGAACAGTTCTCATCAAGATCATCATCATCATACTTTACGCTGAAGAAGCCCATCGTAGAAATGGGCGAAACGTCCGGAAGCTCCAGCTCCCACAGACCACGGCAACAGATCCCGGAAAACATCACTCCAGCAAAAAGTAAATTGTTCAGGAGAGCATTTTAAGGTTTGAGATTGTAGAAAAATGGTATAACTTTTTTATTTTTTATCATATCGTTAAAATCAAAACAGCTCTAAATTAAAAAAAGGCATTTATTGGCATGTAGTTTTACGATGTTTTGCGTTTTTTTTATGTCACAAGCGCCTTCAGGACAAAAAATGCAAAAATCTTGTCCGTTACACAAAAACTATACTTCGAAAACGCAGTTGTTTGCTTGGGCATAAACAACAAAAAAATCATCGTAAAGCTATGGGACCTAGAGCATTAGAAAGAGCGGAAAATTTTAAGTAGGATAGTACCTACCTATTCATAACACTTTTTTGATAAAACGTCGCTTATGCGTCCTACTTACTTTTAACCGTAGATACATAAAAGATAAAAAGAAAGAGGTTGGTATTAGGCTGAACCCCTATGCTGTAAGAACTTTGTTCATTTTTGCCTAGCTCAGTTTTAAAATTTACCCCAATTTTATTGACGAAAAGCGTAAAATAATACATTGTTAGTATTTAATAATTTTCAAGGTTTCTTTTAACACGTAACATTTTTGTTTATAAATGAAAACAAGGTAATTTCTCATTTCGCGTTAACAGTTTTAATTAATGAGTCGTACAGAACCAAAGGCGGCAATCTAGGATATTTTTCAAAAAAATGAGAAAAGTATAAGGTGAAGGTGGAATTTTTTTTCTCAACATTTCCATATATTTATTTCATTTTCTACAAAAATCGTAGATTGCCACCTTTGGTTCAATGCGTTTGAAATGTAAATTGAATAGCATGGCGTGATTGTGAAGAGTTAAGATATAATTGTGAAAAATTATTTGTAGCCCAAAAATACAACATATTAAAAAAAAAGATTCTTATAAATAAACTGCCAATTAATTCTTTTTTATTTTCATCGATGTGAAGCTAGCATACAAAAAAATAAAAATTTATTGATATAAAATAAAAAAATAGTTATACTATTTTTATGATACTTAAATATGTTAAGTTTACATTTCTTTAACGAAAATATTTTTTTACAATAATTAAAAACAGTTTTGCAACACAAATATTTGATTCCTTGACTTATAAGTTGGTACGAGGCTGACCACCCATGCTGTAAAAATGGTTCACTTTGCTAATGTCACCCCTGTGCCATGGAAGGTCGGCAACACTTGTAGGGCCTTAGGTTCATTTGAGGTTTGGATTTTATTTGTAAGTACACATTCAGCATTTGTAAGCCCGAACTACCGGCGTTTGTTTGTGGGCATGCATTTGAGAGCTTTAAATGAATATTTTCTTGCAATTTAGATTATCGATTATAGATTTGAACATTTTTGTATGATTTCATAGCATTTTTTGCTACATTTTTTAAACAAGCTTAGAGCGTGTTTGCATGTATATATTCGTCGACAATAATGCAACATTTTTAACTGTTTTGCGACACTATTTATACCTTTTTTCAGTCGTCTGCAACATTTTACAACGTCTTGAATCACATCTGCAACATTATTTTAAAAATTTTGACACATTTTTAAAATATTTCTTATTCCTACAGTTTTACAACCATTTTTCAACATCTGTACAAGCAAATAAAACCATTTTTATAAGGTCGAAAACGTTATTATTTTTTATATTAAGCTTTTTACATAAATTATATAAGTGAAAATAAACATTGTTTGATTTGAATTAATCCTAAGAATTAAAATATTAATCCATGTTTATATGCATAAATTTCAGAAGATGTAAAAAAGTAAGAACTCTTTCAAACAGATACCTTTGAATATTTTTTTTTCAACATTCTTACCCTCTCGCGCAATTGACATTTCAGTCTCGAAACTTGGGGAATTTCCATTTAAAGAAGGGCGGCAACTTTCTGCATATATTTACGTGTGTTGTCTCACAAATCACCAAAGTTTTTAAACGCTTGTCCTTTTAAAAGTCGCTTCCAGCCGTCACAGAAAACGGCACGACTTTTTGTGAACGCACCAGCACTTGAACAAAAAATAATATAAAACTAAAACGCTCAATAGAGGTGCTGTATTCGTTTGTATACATTTTTAAAGAAACCCTATGGTAGTGTTTGAAAGTAAAATTTTGTGAAAACACCGAGACAGATTTAAAGCAATCTGTATAATGAAGAACAAGTTTAACAAAAAAAAAAATCGATAAATACAATAGGTATACTTCAAATTTGTTAAATTAATTTCAGCGTACAAGTTTGTACTTATTCTTTTTCGTAAAGTCTAAATAGTAGTTTAACATTTTATCAACAAAAAAGGTTTAGCTCTCATATAGACATGTAGGTCGCTGATGTGATAAAGGGAATAAAGAGTTTGGCACTCGAATTGGCGTTATTGACACATTCGCAAGTTTAAACCTGGCCTGCGTCATGTCCTATTGACATTAACTTTGACCCTGGTTCAACAGATTTCATGGGGTGATTGTTAATTAATGATTTATTTAAATATCTAAATAATGCATTATTAATTAATACCTGATTCTGGTCAGGCAAAATTGGTTGGTGAATTTCATTCCTATTCACAAATCTGTTTTGAAAAAAAAGTACGTGCGTTGTTTTTTCAAATGAAAAATGTTTTTATCATAAAAAAGAGATTTATTCAAAATAACAACACAGGCTGAAAAAATTAAAATACACTAGCTAAATTTTTTTTTTTGTACAATATGGCAACACGTGCAATTTCTTTTTCTATGAATCGTTAAAATTTATTTTTTTCTACAACGGCGCGTTAAAACTAGAGTATTTTGTTTTTTAAGCCTTTAAATTTTAAAATTGTGTGGAGTTTGTGTCGATGAAACACAGATGCCAAATGGAATTTGCTTTTTTTTTGGAAAAAAAAAAAAAAACGTATTCAAATAACTTAGCAACCTTTTGCCAAGACAAAATTCCCTAAAAATTGTTCTAATCTAATCTAATCTAATCTAAGTTGCAAAGATATGTTACATTGGAGATTCACATTACATGCATTCTCACAACCAGACACGTACAAGTTCGCGCTTGCACATGCCTCATGTGAACCTACAACATAAAAACCAAATCTCAAATGGACATACACCCTGCAACTCTTGCCGTCCTTCCCTGAGACAGGGGTGACATTGGCAAAGTGAACCATTTTTACAGCATGGGTGGTCAGCCGCATACCAACCTATAAGTCAAGGAACGTTCATACCCGAATTCCAAATAATCAGGAAAATCTTGCAAGCTCACAGCAATTATTCGACACTCGTAGGTCAAAGATGGATCTAATATTTCATATTTTTGACAAAACATCACGAAGGCCCCGGTATATTCAAATTTAGTAATATTTTAATAAACTATATTACTTGAAGTATTATTTAAAATACTCTAGTTCGAGTTAACTGACTTAACTGGTTAACCGAGAATTACCGAAGTGGCAAGCCCCGCCCCCAAATCTTGGAAATGATTACAATGCCATTCGAAAGCTTTAAAACAAACAACCATTTATAAAAATCAAATGCCTTACCTTCATTAAGCTGAAAACGACACGAAAAAATTTCAGTTTGCAAAAGTTTTCATGTATCCTTACATTAAAAAAGAACAACAGCTGTCAGTGAAGACGACGCCATCTTGAAAATGGCTTAGTTACCTAAGTATGTAACTAAATATTTACTAGCGAAATTCGACGAGTGAAATTATATTATGATAATTTAACTAAAATTGTATTTTAGCTAACTTTACTATACTTGAATATTCCGGGCCTTAAAAAACGCAAATTCGAGTATCAACGTCTTATCTCCTAAACCATTCCAGCGCTCAACTTTATTTAACTCTGCATAAGAAATTAGGACATATTTATTTAGGGGACAGAATTAGTGCGCTCGAAATTGAGTTTCTAGTTAGTTTTTTTTCTTTATAAAGCTCTCAGTTTAAAAGCTTGATTTTGCATTTATAATACAATTAACAGTTGAGTAAGAGGAAACTTTTTCAGGACAACATCGTCCCGAGACTGGAAGGAAGTTTCACATTTCTCCGCACAAGTTGGTGAAATAGTTGTGAACGGTCCGCAAACTCTTTAGTTTCGAAATCGTCTCATTTCAAAGTGCCTACGAGTAGTGCCACTAACGAGCTACAGTATCTGGTCATTATTAGAGACACTGCATATCGACGGTAAGCCAGACTAAAAACTACCCGATGGGCCCAGCAGCCAACCGTGCGAGAGCACGGTTCGGTCTGCTAGTATAATCAGATAATAATTTTAATCTTAGCTGAAAGCTATATATCGACGGTTAAAAGGTAATAGGGCATAAGCGACAAAACTAAATTGTTCAGGAGAGCAGTTTGAGATTGCAGAAAAATGGCATAACTTTTTTTTTTTATCATATCGTTAAAATCAAAACAGCTATAAAATTAAAAAAATAAAGGCATTTATTGGCATCTCTATTAATGTGGTTTTTCGATGTTTTACGACTTTTTTATGTACCAAGCGCTTTTAGGGCAAAAAAGGTCAAAATCTTGTCGGTTACACTAAAATCATACTTCGAAAACGCAGTTGTTTGCTTGGGCGTAAACAACACAAAAATCATCGTAGAGCTATGGGAATTAGCGCAGTAGACAGAGCGAAAAATTTCAAGTAGGATAGCATTCATAACTCATTTTTTACCAAAATGTCGCTTATTGCTGTCTTTTAACCGTCAATATTTAATAGTGATTGTAAAAAAAAAATGACCTGTATTATTTTGTGAACATAATGCCATCAATGTGTCAAAATAATATTTGTACTAGATAAACAAATATAAATAATTATAAAAAATTATAAAAAACACAGAGTTTTATTTTCACAAATTGAGTTTTTATTTCCACCTCAAGTACTTTCGACTTATTCACGTCATTATCAAGAGGATACTCAGTATCCTCTTGATAATGACGTGAATAAGTCGAAAGTACTTGAGGTGGAAATAAAAACTCAATTTGTGAAAATAAAACTCTGTGTTTTTTATAATTTTTTATAATTATTTATAAAAATGAATTTTCACTGTGTGAATACACAAACTTTAAAAAGTCAGATAAACAAATCCTCAAATGTATTCTTTTCTCATAAAACCATTGTGTGTCTTGTGATATGACAACGGACTGTTGATATTAAACTTAAGACTAAGACAAGAATAGCGGTAAGAGCGTAAGTTTAAAATATTATACATACAACTCCAATTACGAGCACTAATTGTTCCGCAAATAAACTCGTTTCTCGAATCGCTCGTATCACATTATAAAAATCAAATTATCGGTTTCCTTTTTTGACGCATTTTAAGCTACACGATGTTGTTACGCATGTGCAATTGTGTGTTTTGTTTGTCTGGATGAATTGTGTTTGTGTGAGTCTGTAAAGTCTGTAGATGTAGGTACTTATATATATTTGTATTGGTCGAGTGTTTGGATGTTCTAGTAAAGCCTCGCATGTTCCAATTCTAAATGATTCGAGAATTAGCCTTAGTCTTACTACAAAAAAGAACCAAAGCTCTCTGTGGTCAGCGAGAAGCAAACTGACCGTTCAATTCTGAAGGTGTAATGTGACTCTGTATGTGAACCGTATCTGAAATAATGTGTGTAAAACAAATAGCCGCAATTTTTATTAAATTGAACCCGGTACGAGTAAAATCATAACAATATAATTTATTCGACACGTTGAACCAAACGTGAAAAATTGAAAAGTGATTTTTTTATATAAGTTTTACTGTCAGATGGTAATATCAACTTTTTAAATAAATAAAAAACAATCATTTTATAAGAATTTGTGTTTTTTTTATCTTATGTCCATCAGAGGTAAATTCACATGACCAATGTTTGTATGTGTTCTGGATCAATGTGTCTTATGAAAACTGGAAATTGTCTTTTCAAATATTTAAAACCACTCTCACATTATCGTGTTTTTCTTATCTCAGATTGCGTAGAATGTGATTCTTACATCGATTTCTTTGAAAGGCCATCTTTGAATCAAATGGTAGATAAGCTTTTAACGAGCACTGGAGGGAAGACTTTTCAACGGATTGGAAAAATATTCACTTATACCCTCAATAGGGTAATTTCTCATTTTTTTATTTCATAAAATGATAGACTACCTTTTAAAAAAGGCATCTGCGTTTTTAAAAAAATAATATCTGGCTTAGTTTTTAAATTATAGCTCTGTAAAATTCACCCATTTTCAATTTCCGGTAAAACAGGTCATTTTTTTATTTAGGCGGATGTGACGTCGATGGATCTTGCGATGCATGGAGTGTACCGTTAGGTCTTCTAAGACCAACGGATCCATCTACGTAATTTTGACGTCACAGCGTGGCTAGTCGGTCTCGCTGCGTTTTGGCAGGATTCAAATTCTCGACATTTTATTTATGAAAATTATCAATGATATTTCTATTATAACTTCTTAAAAAATATATGGTTGTGATCCTTGAAATGTACTTTACACAACCATAGTATTTTAAACTCCCACTGCAATTACCATTTTGCTGACACCATCAACGACTAATTCTGTATCTGGACCATTTAGTAATTAATTAGGCCGCCTGACGATGCAAACGGTTGGTAAGACCAAAGTTTATGAAACCAAATTGTCATTTTTTTTATGTAAACAATACCGTATAAAAAACAAAAAAGGCTCGTATTGCAAAGCGTTCGTTGCTCGAGTCACGAACCCAGTGTAGGGGTGTGTTGTGCACGTTTATTTTGCTAAAACTTTCGCTCAACAAATTATTCAAACTCGGAATTCATTGGATCTCTTGCGGCTGATTAAATTTGAAAATTCAAAATGCGAACAGAACAGACAAATGAAAGAAAAAAAGTTTCACGCAGATTCAAATCTGCCAACTTTAAGAAATAATTTCAATTTGATTTTCATCTTTCGCAACGTTTTTTTATCTTCCACAATAAGATTTTTTTCTATTTTAGGGACCTTTCGGTCGAGTACAAACCAGATGGTACAAATTTATATATTCAACATTTTAACTTGGAGGAAATGAAAGAAGTGTGTAAGGACAGAAAGAAATTGCGGTTGATCTGTGTTGTTGGCGGCTAGGGTTTTTTTAAATTATTAAAATTATTATTATAATTGTTTTCTGTTGGTTTTTGATGTCCATACATGTTTTAATCTGTTGATATTAAAAATGTAACTTGTTGTGTATGTTCCATGACTTAAAGGTTGGTATGCGGCTGACCATCCATGCTGTAGAAAATGGTTCACTTTGCCAATGTCACCCCTGTTTCAGGGAAGGTCGGCAGGAGTTGCAGGGTGTATGTTCATTTGAGAGTCGGGTTTTATATAGTAGGACCACATGCGGCATGTTTAAGCGCCAACTTATACGTGTCTGTTTGTGAAAATGCATATAATGTGAATCTCCAATGTTACATATATTTTGCAACTTAGATTAGATGAGTTTAGATTAGATAACATACATAATATCTATTGCACATTTTATTGAACAGTTAAAAAAAATCGTTCTATCGAAATTTGAGTCAATTTAACATGCTTATTTATCATTTTGATTTTTAATATACATAGGTACCTACCTATTTAGCATTTTTTTAAACTTTTAATACTTTTGCGAAATTTTCAACATCTTGCAACGTGTTGCGTCATTTATGGAACATTATTGCAACATATTACAACATATTTGCGACATATTTACAAAAAAAATTGACATTTTTGCCACATTTGCAGCATTTTTGCATCATTTTTGCAACATTCCTGCGACATTTTTGCAGCATTTGTTCGCATTTTGTCCGGTCGATAGCTCAGGTGGTAGAGTGCTTGCATTCCATGCCGAAAGCTCGGGTTCGAATCCCACCGAGGGTGTCAGAAATGATTTCCCGTTTCGGTGTTTATTTCAAACCCCAAAATAAAATACCGGCAAGGTTTACTCAGCCTTCACAATAAATGAGTACCAGCACTCTCGGGAGCTGGGAAACCTCCACTTCAACTGAAGTGGTTGGCGTAAGGCCGGCCCCCTTACCTGTAAAAATAAATAGGTTCAACTCGCCACATGCGACCCCTTCGGAGATAACGCGGCAAGAAGTTACACTATATGTGTAGCTTAGTTGCGTTTAGTTGCGTTTGCGTTGTTCAACATTGCAACATTTTTGCGACATTTTACAACATACTTGCAACATTTTTTTTGTAATTTCTAGCAAATTAAAAAAAAATCAAACATTCGTTTACTTCAAACTGAAAGCTCATTGTCAGGGTAGAAGCACAAATAAAGCTTCACAAATAAACAAAACACATCCCTCTTTCTGGCTCTGTGGTTTTCTCCCTTTTTTTTTAACTAATGTTTATTCCCAACATTTAATTTCATCAAGTCGAATTGAAAAACAGCTCGTGGACCGATTGTTTATGTGAGGGTGTATACTGGGAATCCTATAATTATTTTTTTTCGGGGCTTTTTTTTAAATCAAGTCGAGACTGATTCCTGAATAAAAAGTGAGGTTTTTATGTCATCGTAAATCATTTTAGTGAAGGGAAAAAACGTTTTTAACTTTAATCCTAAGTTGTAGATTTTTTTATATGATATCAACACCATGTTTGGTTGATTGGCGATGGGTTTCGATTTTATGGATTGAAAAAAAAATCATTACCTTTTTTTTTATTAAAAATAATTTATTTTTGTAGAGGTTTTCAACACTGATGATACGACAAATTGTTGTTAATTTTTTTTTGGCTTAAATAATATTATATTTGCAGTTTTTTTTCTACTTACGTTTCGCTTCAAGGAGAAAGCATTCTCAAGGCTGGCTACCAAAGTGGTGCGACCAAAATGCTGTTTTAACGCAACGCAACTAAGCTACACATATAGTGTGACTTCTTGCCGCGTTATCCCCGAAGGGGTCGCATGTGGCGAGTTGAACCTATTTATTTTTACAGGTAAGGGGTCCGGCCTTACGCCAACCACTTCAGTTGAATTGGAGGTTTCCCAGCTCCCAAGAGTGCTGGTACTCATTTCTTGTGAAGGCTGAGTAAACCTTGCCGGTATTTTATTTTGGGGTTTGAAATAAACACCGAAACGGGAAATCATTTCTGACACCCTCGTTGGGATTCGAACCCGAGCTTTCGGCATGGAATGCAAGCACTCTACCACCTGAGCTATCGACCAACCACCACCGACGACCACCTGTTTGGATTTGTAAATAATTATTTAAAAAATCATGATTACGTGTTGGTGAACTTAAGGTAAAATCAGTCAATATATCAGTATATCTTTCAACGGTTCCATGACAAATCGGTCACAGAGAGCTCAGGTACGTACAAATCACTCACACGGCTGTTTGTCCACAAGACTTTTCGGTCATTCGACCACAGATACATCGGTCACACACAGTTCGTCTACACAACTTCTCAGTCAACGACATTTTGGTCACATAAATATATTGTCCACAAATCATCACAGCACCATCACAGAAAATTAACTTTGTTTTTTCAATTGAATTTATAAAAAGATAAAACTAAAGTTTTTTAAAGGTTTTAAGTCTGCAAGTTTTTTTTTATGACGGAGCTGTCTGTTGGCCTTTATAGTACCTAAATGACCAAATTTATTTATTTATTTATTTATTTATTTATTTATTTATTTATTTATTCTTAAAGACACCAACAGAACAAAGGAGTAGCACATACACAAAAAAAACACAATAATACAAATACATAAGTATCTCCAATGCTCCAATAATAGGTGCCTATCGCATAATCTTATTTTAACAATAATTAATTAGCGGGAGTAGGTATTATGAGTTGGAATAGGTAAATACACTATGCCGGGGCGCTGAGCTTCAACGCACATATACAGCATACAATGCTGTACAGCGATAACCAACGCACACACGCACAATGCACCAGATTCATTAAACGTCACCGGCAATGTCTATAAAATGCTTGCGTTGAAATTTCAGGCCTTTAATAAATAAAAATAAGAATACTGAACACGATGTCAGCCATGCAAACAGAAATAAAAACATACATAAAAATTGTTTACAAATATAAACAAAAATAGAATAGAATAGAATATTCAAACCATGATTTAGGGTTGTTTAAAGATTAGCTTAGGTATGATTCATTAACAGGATATAATATAAATTTAAAATTATCAATCTCGACAAAAATTACCCCTTATCGCAGTTTTAAGTGATTCAATTGAACTGGAAAATATATCAATATCGGGAAGAACTCTCTCTAAAGCAAATTGTGACCGATGTGTCTTTGGACGAGTAATCTGGGTCTGAGATGTCTTTTAACGAAGTGTCGTTGATCGAAAAGTCGTGAGGACGAACTGTTGTGTGATAGATTTGTCAGTGAACCAATATGTCATGATGCGTCTCCCAACTGAGACACTCGGTGAGAAAAAATAACTCAAAAATAAACTGTCTTTATTTCTTCTATTACACGTTTTGCAACCCTACTCTCTTCTCACCTGGTGTCCTCAAATATTGGATCCGATCTCATGAATAGATTCCGGCTCCACAAAAATATATCTCCCCGTATAATTCCGTTCAATTTATTTAAAAAACCGCAAGCTCGCAAATCATATTATTATTCCATAGCCCTCGCATTAAAGTCGAGCGTTTACCCAAAAGTGTATGAAACGTAAAACTATCAAGGTTGGCGCTGTTATAGTTTTCATGAATTATTTGGAAGCACCGAATGGTGGAGTTTTACCCGCAAAGTTGTATACTCTTCGTACTGGTTTTTTGCTTTTGATTTCATCTGATTTGACTTCTGCATAGCATTTAAACTTAATGGCAAACTGAGGGAAAAGTAAAATGATTTAAATTTGTAAAACAGTTTAAAAGAAGAATAAAAAAGGATTTTATTTTCGTTTTATTGCCCGGTCGATAGCTCAGTTGGTGGAGTGCTTGCATTCCATGGCGTGAGCTCGGGTTCGAATCCCACCGAGGGTGTCAGAAATGATTTCCAGTATCGGTGTTTATTTCAAACCCCAAAAAAAAATACCGGCAAGGTTTACTCAGCCTTCACAATAAATGAGTACCATCCCTCTCAGAAGCTGGGAAACCCCCTCTTCAACTGAAGCGGTTGGCCCCCTTACCTGTAAAAAAAAATAGGTTCAACTCGCAAGAAGTTACACTATATGTGTAGCTTAGTTGCGTTGCGTTGCGTTTTATTCTAGGTATACTTCTATCAAAAATCATTGATCATCATGGTCATTCCACTTAAGATGCTAAAGCTCATTTGAGATATGGTGCTTTTTTTTAACCGTGTATTCGACATATTAAAAAAAAAACCTTGGCTATGTGAAGTCACCATAGTGTAACTTTTCGCGTGGTTGCATGTGGTGAGTGAAACCTTTTTATTTTTAAGAGAACCGGCCTTACGCCAGCCACTTCAGTTGAAGTGGGAGTCTTCCAGCTGGTTCTCATTTTTTGTGAAGGCTCAGTAAACTTTGCTGATATTTTATTTTTGGGTTTAAAGTAAACACCTGAACAGGATTAAAATAAAAATTACTATGTTTTAATTCACACATGTTTTATTTTTTTAATACACGACCAGTTTCGGGAAAAGCTGTACCTCCCACGTTTCTATTTATACCTGAAGATTATTTAAATGAACTTTCACCAAGTTCTGCCGAAAATTTACATAACCTAAACGGGAAATCATTTCTGATACCCTGGGTGGGATTCGAACCCGCGCTCTTGGCATGTAATGCAAGCACTCTAACAACTGAGCTATCGACCGTAGGTACTATTTATAATATAAGTTATAAAGACATTTTGACATTTTAGATTCACATTAATTCCTTACAAACGCCGCATGTGTACTTAATTACAAAATAAATAAGAACAAATCTTTAGTGAACATAAATCCTGCAGCTCTTGCCGCCCGCTCCTGAAGCACTGGTGAGATTGGCAAAAGTGAATCATTTTAACAGTATGGGTGGTTAGCTTCATACCAACCTGTTAGTCCAGGTACATAAATGGACGATTAATTTAAACTCAATTAATTTAACAAGCTACATTAAAATAAACGAATTTCTATGAAAGTATTTCGAAAATTATCATATTTTTAATTCCGTGCAAAACCATCATATACCTACTTACCAAACCACAAGTAGGTCACTTTTTTTTTAATTTTTGATCCAAAAAAAAAAGAGATTTTGTTTTTAACCCTGTCAAAATCATTGATGATTATTAAACGTATTACGCAGAAAATTCATTTTTTTTCGCTCGGTAAAAGGGCAGATTAATTTTTTCATCCAAGTTTTTTTTGTATTAATTAATAGCGAGAGATGAAGCAGGGAAAGGGTTGAAGGCTGTGAAATATGGCTGCTGAGAGGGATTATAATTTATACAGTATCCATCTTAACCCATTCACTGACGCGTTTCTTTTTTAACAGATAAACTCTTTGATCGTTTTTTTTTGTCAGCCTCATACCAACCTTTGAGTCATATTCCTTGACTTATAGGTAAATATGAGGCTGACCACTCATACTGTACCAAATGTTCACTTTGCCAATGCCATCCCTGTTTCAGGGAAGGTCGACAAAGTTTGCAGGGCTCATGTTCATTTGAGGTTTGGATTAGAATTTGTAAGCACATAAGCAGCATTTGTAGGCTCGAACTGATACGTGTTTATGGGCATGCATTTAATATGAATTTTAAATGTTAATAACATACCTCTTTGCAACTTAAATTACAGATTATAGATCGCAGCAAACAAAGGCCAGAAATTGGAGTTGGGCATTGGGCAAGGAGTCTTCTTCTTAATCTTGTTCCTCATTGATGAGGTTTGTGACCGTTGTGGCAGTAATAACTCTTCTCCAGTTTTCTCTTGACTGCATTGCCCTTAGCGCTCCAACCACTGAGGTGCCGGCTGCTGTTTTCACTTGATCAGTCTATTGTGTAAAGGATCTTCTTCTTGCTCTCGTCCCTCCAAGCCACCAATCACAACAAGTCGTTTCAGGCTATCCTCATTGACACAGACATTGCTCCCAAAGAACTGAAGAATACGGAGGCTTACATATTATATTGGCCAGAGTCAAGACATCCAAACGTAGCTCCCGACAAATCGACTGCTCCAAGGAAGAAGGAAGTAACTCCAAAATTGAGGTTTTTGACTTATTTCCATTTCTGAAGGTAACAAATCATTATCTTCATTACAAGATGACAGCCGTGTCTCTATCTCTTTTAAATTCGTTAATAAATGCATATAAAAAATAGTTTAGGCATTGTTTTTCATGGAATAAATAACATTCAATTGGCTCTCCTACAAAAATATCTTTGTTGACTTAGTGCTGTCTTCCTTGGAGCAGTCGAAATGTAGTATTTTTAACAGAAGTATAATAATGGTATGAGTGAATTTTTTTATTGGAAATATTTTGGTCTCTGGCAGTGAACCAGTCATAAAGATTACATCCAAGAAGAATAACTGTGTCGACAGGCTGCCATTTCGTCTTACCCCTCATACCTCATCCCCCATTCTTTATTCCTTCATTCTTCATTCCCTTGAAGGCTGCCGTTCATCCAATTAATATTTTTCGGGTTAATTTTAAATATTACTTTTAATTCTTGCGGATCAACGAGCTTGAGCTTCGTAATTTCTTCTAAGCCCCACTTTTTCAGGATTCTTCAGTCCTGAAAAAACAGATAACTTCATTATGAATAATTCAAGTCTAAAATGATGCTTCAAGCTGCGAAATAAAAGCGGTATTTTTTCATTTAGTTTAATTTTTTTCTCTCAAAGATTTGTGAAGTGGAATTCAATTCACTACATATTTTGCCATATCCACTCGAAATCCAGAACCTTTAGAAAACTAGTTTCATCTCGTAAATATTCGTATTATTTTAAATCCATATGACATGGTATTTTTGCGAATGTGTTATTGTGAGTCTGTGAGGTCTCTAGATGTAGGTACTTAAATCATTGTATTTGTATGTGTTCAAGATAGTGTGAGTGCTTACTCAAATATTATAAATAAAATGTCATTGTGAAATCTCGCATGTGCCAGTTTTCAATTCAAGAATTACCTTTATTCTCACCTATAAATAGAGACCGAGATGCTCTGTAGCCAGACTAGTATCTAAACCATCGAGCTGTATAGTTCAAAAGCAACTCTGTTTACGAACTGAATGTGACCCGTATCTAAAATAAATTAAACAAAATATTTTTGTATGAAATTGAACCCAGTATTTCATAACAGTATAATTGTATCAAATATTCAACCATAGTCCAGCGGATAAACCGGGAGCTATTTGACTGGCGTATGTTTGAAAAATAAAGTACCGCTGTTTTGTATCAATTCAGCCCCCATTAAAACTAACTTTAACGCTGATTTAACACACGTTTTTGAGGAATTCATGATTGATTATTTGTCCCAGAAAATTGCCAATGTTTTATTAAAACTATAAATACTTGTTTCTCATCATCATCATGAGTTTAAAAGCCCTGAGTGTCCTTGACTGAATCCAGGATTCTCCTGCTCTCTCGCCTGTCATGGATTTGCTGTGTGTGGATAACAACCATACAATTTATTTTAATTTCTTCATTATATAAACACAGAACCTTTAAAATTCGATTAATATCTTTGTATGGTAATTTTCATTATCTATATTTAGAATAACAAAGGGGTGAAAATATTGTGTTTACACTCAACTTTATATTTTGCATGGAAACTAAATAGCATCTCTTGTGAGCGTTTTGCGTTTCCATAAATATTTGGTATGTTATGGTTGAATTTAACGTAGAGTTACAGTACTGTGCACAAATACACAGCCTTACAAATGCTATTAATATTATTATTGTCAACCTTTTCCATTCAATTGATTCTGTATGCGAGCTTTAAAATACCATTCTACACACCCTATTTTAGTTAACACATATGTAAGCAATGTACTCTTAAATTGTGTTCGGTTTTAAATGAAAAGGTAACTTTTGAAGTACCTACAGGATACCCACTCCAGCTAGCTTCGTCGGCATCACTCTCAAGGCGTAGGGTTCTTTCTTTGTGTTGCTTACTTTATACTTTGGGAAGGGTTGTATATTGATAGCACAAGAGCTAATGTTAACAAAAGAGATTTAATCAATTTAAGTTCAAGTAAAGTCAAATAATTAAAGTTAAATCCATAAAAAGGGAAAGAGTGGAGAAGGAAATGGCCAGACCTGTACTAACGCATTCGAAGACAAGCACAGTTCTGGCGGTGCACTTTTACGTACCAATGACAATCGAAGCACTGATCTGTAGGCTGGAGTCCGAGGCGGGCTTACACTAAGCTCGGGAGGTGATGTTCGGGAGCACTCGGTCGTCCTTCGGCTACCGCCTCGCCGACGTCACTGCAATCGTCATGCGCTGACTTAAAACTTATTTTATTTCAAATGTTATTTGAAAAATAACATAACAATTGTAAATTACATTTAAATGTATCGGAAAAATTCCTAGATTATCGCCTTTGAGTCTCAATGACTCAAATATTATTTTCAGTAACAAAAACATAACTTCGCACATATTTCACCCTCCGAAATTTTTCTTTTCCTTGACTAATACGTTGGTTAGAGGCTGATCCCCATGCTGCATAAAGCCAACGTCTTCAGGAGACACCCTTTCTGCAAGAAATGAGGACGAGCTTCTCGGGAGCTGGAAAATATCCACTTACACTGAAGTGGTTTTCGTAAGGCTGGCCCCCTTACCTATAACAAGATATAGCTTCCACTTTCTACATGTGATCCCTTCGGGGATAACGCGACAAAAAGTTACACTATACATGTAGCTATATCTGTGAATTACAAATAACTCTGCACTATAGCTCTAGAAACTTTTGAAAACTAGTCTCATTTCATAAACGTTCGTGCTATTTTGAATGCATGTAGTTTCGAATGGTTTCTTTATATCGGTTTCAAATGATATAACACCAAAATTTGTTACAATAATAACTACTGTGACATTAAATCCTCAATAAGCTTAAATCACTAGTTTCATTCTGTTTTACAATAGAATTTCTATAATAAAATAAAAATCAATAAACTGTATGAATATTATTTTATTGTGGTAAAAATACTTACCACACTTTTTTCACTTGTTTTTTTTTTCATTTAAAAAAAAGGTTTGTAGTGCAATTCACCAACCTACTTTGCCTAGCGAGAAATTGGTATTAACATTGTCAATTAATAATTAATTATTTGATATTTTTAATGGGTTATTCATAAATAACTACCCAAAGATATCTATTGACCCAAGGTCAAAATAATTGCCGATAGGTTATGACGCAGGCGGGGTTCGAAGTGGCGTTACTGCCAATAACACAAATTCGAGCTCCAACGCCTTATCCCTTTGACCATCCCAGCGACTCTTATTTTTGTTTATTTTTCCTTTGCTGTAAAAGCTTCCCCTCGGGGGCTGGGAAAACCCCACTTCCACTGAAGTGGTTTGCGTAAGGCCGGCCCCTGACCTGTAAAAAAAATAGGTATCGACACAGATCACGGAACATAAAGAGATATGATATGTTTCTATTGCAGTATCAAAACCAGCTGTCACCGTTTTTTCGGTTTTTTCGGTAACATTACAATTACAATGGTAGCTAGCGCTTGATTTGTTAAAAAAAATCCAAATGCAATGGATAGAAAGAGCCTAAGCGCTATGAAATCAGGATCGCTTACGACGTTTTGATCGCGAGTTTTTGAGCTCGCACTCATACACTCGCATAAAGAATAAAACGCATAATGTAGAATTGTACAAAGTTGATAATCTCTGCTAGCTATCGATCGATACTTGTTAATATCGATAATTCAATCTCTGAAGAAATACGTGTTAACATTGTATTATTCTTGTATGTATATACAATAATTGAACATATCAAAACACACAATAATTTAACTTTCAATATGATAAATACTCAGCTCATGTGTATAATGATTATATTAGGAGGATTTATTTGATGGGCGCTGTTTTCGTATGAAACACACCCCAAGAGCCTTCTGTGAACTTGAACTATGCTACAGAAAGCGCGAATTCTTTAGTTTTGCATTTGCTTAACATCCACAAAAAAAAACAATATTTATTCTTCATATAATTATTATTAATATATTGGTCAAAAAGTGAATAGCACTTAATTGATTGTTTTAGAAGTCATAACGTAATAATGGCTTCTATTCTCCTTGACTGATAGGTTGGTATGAGGCTGACCACCCGTGCTGTAAAAATCGGTTCACTTTTACCAATGCAACCCCGGTTCAGGGAACGGCGGTAGGAGTTGCAAGGTTTATGTTCATGTGAGGTTTTGCTTATTTATATGCACACATGCAGAATGTGTAGGCGCGAACCTACATGTGCCTGTCTGTGGACATGCATTTAATATTGAGCCTTAAATGTTAGCATATCTTTGCAGCTTCGATTATAGATAGATTATAGATATTTATAATTATATTGTTACAATAAAAACATAATATAATTATCAAGTAGTTTTTGTCTTTTCTTGAAAGAAATTTCAGAGGTATCGACATTCGACAAACACTACGCGCAGCACATCTCTAGCGATGGCGTAAACAAAACTGACGCAATAAACGACAAACGTCAAATATTTAAGTGCTTAAAATATTTAAAACGATTTTTAAATGTGCAATGCGGGTGCAATTCATTACTTTAACGGAAAAGAAATAATACCATGATCCTTATACTCCTTATTTTGACTGTTATTTTTACACGGTAAAACATAAAAATAAGGCATTTTGATAAAAACATGCGCAAAAATACGGATTTTCGAATATGATTGTTTTAATCATATCGGATTTACCAAGGGAACGCCCACATGCCATCCCTATGGGTATCGAATAGCCACATGCGACTCTTTCAAAGATTACGCAGCAAGAATTTACACTATACTCGTAGGTATGTGTAGCTTCGTTGCGTTTTTTTAACATTCTACAGATTTGACCGGCCCATAGCCTAGTGGTTAACGCTACGGAATCATAATCAGAATGTTGTCGGTTCGATTCTCTTTTCACTGAATAAATTTAGTATGTTTTCAGTATTTTTCTGGTTTTTTTCACGTTATTCAAGGTCTGAAAATCTGTAAAAAGTTTGCAAACGGACGTAATGGAACAAAATCTCTAAGGTGTCATTAATTTTTATTCAAGCGCTAAAAAGGTTAAAAAACGGTAAGTCATTTATGTAAAATAAGCCTTTTGAACTTTTTCATTTCATAAAAAATTCTAAATTTAACAAATTTATATTTCGGGTTAAAAATATACAGAACACGTTTATATTTTATTTAATACTTATGTACTTAAAGGCTGATATGAGGCTGACCACCCATACTGTAAAAAATGGTTCACTTTGCCAATGTCACACCTGTTTCAAGGAAGGTCGGCAAGAGTTGCAGGGCTTATGTTCATTTAAGATTGGATTTTTTATATTGTAGGTCCACATGCGGCATGTGTGAGCGCGAAATTATGCGTGTCTGCTTGTGGGAATGCATTTAATAGGAATCTCAAATGATACATATCTTTGCAACTTTAGATTTAGATTTAGATGTTATCAGAATCTACTCTTAGTATAAAAAAAGGGTAAGCTCCTCTCGTTTTGCTAAATCGAAAATGTGTGAAATATGCGAATGCACTCCCAGTGAGTGATCTAGTTTTTATACATTTTTTTTTATTTACGCAACCCAGGTGACATATTTTCGTCCCCACAGTACTTGTTCGGCTTATCTACCATTCGGTTCAAAGATGATTTTTCAATGAAATTATATTAAAGATCACATTCCACACAATCTGAGCCAAGAAAAAAAAAAAAACGATAACTTGAGAGTTTTTAAAAAATATTTTAAAAATCAATTTCCAGTTTTCATTAGACACATTGGTCTAGTACACGTACAAATGTTGCTCATGTAAAATTACCTCTGTTGGAGATAAGACAAGCAAGCACTAAGGGAATGATTTACATGATGTCTTATTTGGGGTACTGAAATATTGACGTGTCTCTTATTCGACGAAGAAGCACGAGCTCATAGTAAGAAATAATTGTTGTTGCTTGTGATCGAAGATTGTAGACACATGAATTGACGTTTTGTGAGTATTTACTTGTTTTTTTTATACTTTTTCTACCTGTAGTAAAATGGTTTTTAAAAGATAATTTTATTTTGGTTCATGTTAATTAAAATCGACTGAAACAGAAATAATTATATAAATTTATAGCATCAGAATATGCTATTGCTACCGATGTTTATAATTTCGACGAAATTCTCAAATCCAATTATGTGCTAGCCGGTCAATTTAGCCAGTTTCCGTTTTCAATATCACTGCGGTAACATCCAAACTGGCCAATTTACATTAATCTCGACCAAGGTTACCGGGGCGGCTGCAATACGGACATTAATTAATTTTACCATAAGAATACCTGTATTGTACAGGTTTAGCTAAGCTTATATTGCAATCTATAAGCCAAGTTGCGGGTAATAATATTAGTAATAATAATATTAAGATGATTTGTTTGGTGAGCTCTGTTTTTGTGTGAATCACACCTCAAGAGCCCTCTGCAAGCTTGAACGTCGCCTTTACAAAAAAGCAGTCACCATAGACCCATTCAGCCTTACAAATTCTTGGTCATGTTTGAGACTCGTCGATCAAGCTCACATAAGGCTCTTGAGGTGGAATTCTGACCGGCCCGTAGTCTAGTGATTAGCGCTTTGGACTCGTAACTGCAAGGTTGTGGGTTCGAGTTCCAGCGGAGCACCAAAAAATACCAATTCATATTTTCCAGTATGCCCTTTGCTGGATTGAAAAACTTACATATTTTCACAAAAGACCGGTCACCAAGATTCACGCAGCCTTACAGTAACTATTGGGTCTTGCTTGAGAATTAGCGCTTTCTATTGCGACGACCAACCTCGCAGAGGGCTCTGAAGTGTGATTCACACACAGACAGCGCTCACCAAATAAATCATCCTAATATTATTACTATTATTCGTACAAAAACAGCAAATCATACTATTATTATTAGCTCATGTAATATATGTTTATATTTACCAATGCCACCCTAGTTTCAGGGTAAGGCGGCAAGAGTTGCC